>JAECXV010000159.1:0-1200000 GCA_018153235.1 Drosophila malerkotliana malerkotliana
AGCCGATGATGGGGAGCCGTGTACGCTAGTAACGGAGGAGGAGATCCGGAGCTACGCGAAAAAAATTAAGGCTGGAAAGACTCCAGGACCAGACGGAGTGCCAAATTCCGTCCTGAGGCAGGCAATGCAGGTATTCGCTGAGACCTTCAACAAGTGTCTTTCAGCACGGCACTTTTCCAAAAAGTGGAAGAGGCAGAACCTCATTCTGCTGCCGAAAGGGAACAAGGCGACAGACGACCCATCAGGATTCAGGCCCATATGTCTCCTAGACACGGTTGGGAAAGTCCTCGAGATGGCCATAGCTACTCGCGTCTCGAAATTCGCTGAGGCAAGAGGAACGCTCTCGGTCAGCCAGTACGGTTTCCGGAAGGCGCGCTCCACGGTGGACGCCATCAAAGCCGTGACCGACACGGCGGAAGCAGCCATCGCGGGAACCCGGTGGAAATGGGGAGATAAGGAGTATTGCGCGATGGTAACACTGGACATCCGCAACGCCTTCAACTCGGCTAATTGGACACGTATCCAACGAGCCTTGTTCTTGGCAGGAACTCCTAGATACCTACAACTAATATTATCCAGCTACCTTTCAGATAGGACACTGCTGTACGACACGGACGAAGGACCAAAATCCTATGAGGTGACTGCGGGGGTGCCTCAGGGATCGGTCCTCGGGCCACTTCTTTGGAACATCATGTACGACGAAGTACTCAGGATCGAACTACCGACAGGATGCAAGCTCATCGGCTTCGCGGACGACCTGGCGCTGCTCGTGGTGGCGAAGGAAATCAAGGACGTGGAAACCAATGCGAGTGAAGCAATACGAAGGATATCAACCTGGATGTCGGACTCTGGATTGGACCTAGCAGCACATAAAACGGAGGCAGTTCTCTTCACGAGCAGGAAGAAGGTGGAGTACATTACCATCCAGGTGGGCAACTGCTGCATCACCTCAAAGGAGGCAATTAAATACCTAGGGGTAATGCTGGACAACAGGTTGTCCTACGGAGCGCACGTGGAGTACTCCACCATGAAAGCTGCAAGGATCCAAGGCGCACTCTCAAGGATGCTGCCAAACGTGGGAGGCCCAAAGGAAAGCAGGAGACGCCTTTTAGCAAGTGTCGTCACGTCGGTCTTGCTGTACGCCGCGCCGATATGGACTGCGTCAGTCAGAAGACATCAGGGGCTTAAGAAAAAGCTAGGGGCATCGTACCGACTAGCGGCCCTACGAGTCATATCTGGATTTAGAACTATATCCGAGGAAGCCGCCCTCGTTCTAGCCGGAATGATTCCCATTGATATTCTGGCTAATGAAGCGGAGGAAATCTTCGCAGCCAATCGGCAACGGGGAAGGAACTCATCCCGAGAGGCCATTAAGACGTCAGCCCGACAAGCGGCATTATCCACATGGCAGGAGAGGTGGGACGCCAAAGGTAGATGGACGCACAGGCTAATACCAAACATCCAGGAGTGGATCGGAATGAATAACGGTCAGGTTATTTACCAGCTTACCCAGTTTTTTACAGGTCACGGGGGGTACAGAAAATACCTCTATAGATTCGGACACGACGAGAGTCCAATGTGCCCCAACTGCCCAGGAGCAGACGAGGACCCAGAGCACATATTATACAACTGTAGGAGATATCGTGCCACCGTCGGATTGCTACCAGATCCAGAGCAGCTCGTGGAATTCATGTGTAGCTCACAGGAGCAATGGAACTGGGTAAGCCAGTTGATAGTTTATACACAGGGCGACTTAAGAAGACTCGAAAATGAACGTCGCTTAAGGGAGAATGCCTAGATTAGGCAACCCTTCCCCGCGAAGTAATACTTAGCAGTGGTACCGCGGGGTCTGTGGTGTGTGCGGGGGTGTCTTTAGTACGTAGGCGCCGGCTAGACATGCCGGTAAATCGTGCATGCTATTGGTACGGGCCAATAGTATCTAGGATAGATTTTCACCTCAATAGCGCAATCCAAAAAAAAAAAAAAAAAAAAAAAACTACACATACACAATACCCGTGTACACATACACATACACATGAAGTACAGCGAGGTGCTTGCCTTGGTCACCAGACGGCAGGACGGCCAGCTGAAGGAATTCAGCCAAAATGTTCACAAGGTGCGCCGCACAGCTACGGGGAACCTTCTGCTGGAGCTGGCAAAAAACCGTGTGGATAGCACGGACGCCATGAGGGAGAACCTTGAAAAGGTACTACAAGGGGCTGCCGATGTGCGGGCACTGTCTGAGGACAGCAAAATGACGTACCTAGAGATCAGGGACCTCGATCCGCTAGCGACGGAAGTGGACATTCGGCTTGCACTGACCGAGAAGTTCGAAGTGGATGGGAAGGAGGTCAGGTTAAGGACCCGAGTGCGAAATCCTGGGACACGCAGACCGCTATCATCGGTCTACCCAGCAAAATTGCGACCGCAGTTGCAAGCAAAGGGAGAGTGAGAAGGATGGGCTGTGTGTAGTTTGGAGAGGCAGAGTCAACCGAGGTGCTACCGATGCCTGGAAGTTGGCCATCATCGCGAGCCAACCTCGAACCTCACGGACAGGAGCGGATGCTGCATCCGCTGTGGCAAAAAGGGCGGAAGATCATACTAGCCCCAACGAGAGCACCTGCTTCATTTGCGCATCAAAAGGCGAGAAGGAGGCAAAACACCTCGCAGGAAGTCGACGGTGCCCGCTTTTCAATGGTGCAGTAAAGATAAGACAAGATGCAAGATATCAACCTAACTGAATCATTGCAGAGCGGCGCAGGACCTTCTGCGACACACCGTAGGCGAGGTAAATGCTGACATAGCTATACTCAGCGAGCCTTACAGCGCCGGGCCAGGCGAGGAGTGGGCGACCAACAATCAAGGCAAGGCGGCCATCTGGATCTGCAACAGTTCCGCGGAAGGGCCATGTCAAGTAAGGAGAGGCGAAGGGTTCGTGAGAATCCAGTGGGGAGGTACATGGGTGTATAGCTGCTACCTAGCCCCAAGCCTCTCACTCGATGCTTACTGCAAGGCTCTAGAGGAGCTTGCGGTAGATGCCAGAGGCAAACACCCAGTGCTAATAGCAGGTGACTTCAACGCGTGGGCACAGGAGTGGGGGAGTACCACCACGAATGCTAGAGGCAGAGCCTTGCTGGAGATCCTAGCACCCCTGGACCTCGCCCTTCTCAACGAGGGCAACCAGGAAACCTTCAACAGAGCAGGCGCCGGTTCCATCATCGACCTGACCTTCGTCAGCAGTAGTCTGGCACGGACATCAAAGTGGGAAATCGCCGACATATACACGGCCAGTGACCACGAGGCCATACTTTGCTCGATTGGAATCAGCCGGGCGACCTCGCGAATTCCCCCCTGCGGCAAGGCGTATCGACAAGACACGCTAGACGTCCAACAATTGGAAACCCATATGCGAACGGCGGAGCTTGATCTTCACGAGACAGCCAACGAATCGGCGGAGGCGCTTGCTACGGTCCTTGATGCGGCCTGCAAGGCAAGCATGAAGGAGCGCACGAACTTTGCTCGGCATCATAAGCCGGCCCCGTGGTGGACAAGCCAAATCTCGTCTCTCCGCAAAGAGTGCCTAAGGTCTAGACGATCCCTGCAGCGAGCTCGAGGCACAGACGCGCAGGAGCAAAGGCACCTTGAGTTCAAGGCAGCTAGGAAAGCGCTGAAAACAGCCATACGGGACAGCAAGCGAGAGACGTACAGAATGGTGTCAAAAAAGGTCAAGGCGGGGAGCCAGCCCCCCTCCGACCCGGTAGCACTGAGGGCGATAATTGACGTCCTGTTCCCAAGCAGTACAGCGGAGGGAATCCGCCCGGCTATTGAGAATTTGGAAGACGAGTCGGTGGAAGCAGTCACAGCAAAGGAGGTGCTAGTGGCCGCTCGGAACCTAGCCTCTAAAAAAGCTCCTGGTCCGGACGCGGTGCCAAATCAAGCGCTAAAAGTGGTTCTGGCCCAAATACCAGAAAAGGTAGCAGCCATTTACAATCAGTGCCTGTATGAAGGATCCTTCCCGAAGGTGTGGAAGAAGCAGAGGCTCCTTCTGCTAATGAAGCCAGGTAAGCCACCCGAAGAGGCCGCATCTTTCCGACCAATCTGCCTTCTAGACACGGTAGGCAAGGTACTGGAGTAGATCCTGGCCACGAGACTCCAGGCGGCGATAAGCAGGGAAGGTGGACTGGCAGAGGAGCAGTACGGGTTCCGGAAAGGGAAGTCAACGGTGGAGGCCATTATGAGAGTAAAGAACCTGGCAGCAAGCGCCATCCAAGGCACCAGATGGAATGGGGGTGCCAAGCAATACTGCCTGGTTACCACCCTGGACGTGAAGAACGCCTTCAACACGGCGAACTGGCCGCGGACTCTCCAAGCCCTGAAGGAGCTGAGAATCCCAGCATATCTGCTGAGGATGGTGGACAGCTACCTCAGCGATAGAGTACTCCTGTACGACACGCGTGAAGGGCAGAAGGAACGAGTGATCTCCGCGGGAGTGCCCCAGGGCTCTGTACTGGGGCCGCTCTTGTGGAACACTATGTACGATGGAGTACTCCGACTACCTATGGAGGAGGGTACCACCATCGTAGGATTTGCCGACGATATAGCCCTAGTGGTGGTGGCGAAGACAGTTCGTGGGGTGGAAACCCAAACAAACTCCGCGGTGGCGAAAGTGGAGGCATGGATGTCTAGCGCCGGTCTTCTCCTCGCCCCACATAAGACGGAAGCAGTGTTAATTTCGAGCCGGAAGAAGGTCGAGACTGCTACAGTACTTGTAGGAGGAGTGGCCGTAACCTCGAGGAGAGCCATAAAATAACTAGGGGTCTGGCTGGATACAAGGCTCTCGTTCCGGAAGCACCCCGAGTACGCCCACAGGAGGGCGAGCGAGACGACGAGAGCCCTCTCGCGGATGCTCCTCAACATCAGAGGCCCGAGGCAGGAAAGGCGAAAGCTCATCACTAGCGTGGTGAGCTCCCAAATCCTCTACGCTGCCCCAGTGTGGGCCGAGGCGATGGGAGTAAGGTCCTACGCGCGGGGAATCGAGGCAGACCTCCGCCTCTGCGCGTTACGGACATCATGCGCCTTTAGGACGGTATCGGACGACGCGGCCCTAGTGATCGCAGGGCTGATACCCATCCAAGAGCTGGTCCGAGAAAGGAAGGAGCTGGCCAACATGGCTCAGGACAGCCTTTCTTCAGTGTCGGTCAGGAAGAGGGAAGTGAGAGCCACAAGTCTGACAAACTGGCAACGGCGATGGGAGGAATCAGCCAAGGGACGCTGGACGTTTCGGCTCATTCCGGACGTGGGGAAATGGACCGGTAGGAAGCATGGACAGGTAGATTTCTACCTCACGCAGGCCCTTAGCGGCCATGGGTGCTTCCGAAGCTACTTAAAGCGATTTGGCCACGAAAGCGAGGACTTTTGCCCGTCGTGCGGCAGCGGAGTCACAGAGGACCCTCTCCACGTCCTCTTCGAATGCAGGAGATTTGTGGAGGATCGCCTAACCATGGAGGAGATCCTGGAAGAGCCCTTCACACCCAGCAGCATGGTGCCTCTAATGCTGCAGACGCCGGGGAAGTGGGAAGCCATAGCCGTATATGTGGCCAAGACCATGATGGAGCTGAGAGCCCTGGAGAGGGCACGTAACGGGCGGGAGGAGTAGGGCGTCAGAGTTGTGCGAAGCATTGCTTCACGGCCGTACCGCACAACTTAGGTTCAAGCTCTTGCAGCCCAGTCAGGGAAAAGAAAATGTACAGTAGGTCTATAAGATAGTTTGTAAGGAGCAAATAAATATGAATATAAAAAAAAAAACACATACACATACACATACACATACACATACACATACACATACACATACACATACACATACACATACACATACACATACACATACACATACACATACACATACACATAGTTGAAAGTGCGGGTCGAAGAAAGCGGACGTGCCGCGCGGGCGCTCCCCAGTGACGCGCCCAAGCAGCGCAGAATCTGGAAAAGGAGTGGGTAATGGGTGACCGGACAGCTGGGGACGGACTCACCTGCCGAGCGAACCAAAAACACTCCCTGGATAGGTCACTAGATGGCCTCCGTGAAGACTCGGATAGCCGCCAACCGCCGAGGTAAGAGGCGCGAAGAGAGCTTTCTCTTATAGGATCTCTCTTTGCGACACCTTTCTCCGAGTTGTAGCAAACGTGGCTGCCCCCACCAGAATTGCGCAGGTCATGGCAGCTGATCGCAACCAGCTGGCGGGCAGTGTTGGGTAACGCCCTAACAGTGTCTGCCGGTAGAGGGCGCTAGACCCGGTTCAAGGGCACCAGGGCTGCCGAACGTCGCAATGACGCGACTACAGGAGCCTAGAGAGCTAGAGGTCGCCAGCGACCCAAAGCAAAGGAAAAGGGTAGCATACCTTTCAGGGCTGCTGCCTCAGGTCCTTTGACCAACATAAAGCGGAAGGGGCTAGAAAACTCTGGCCTGCCATGAGGTGACAAAGGACATGGAGCCGACCAACTGCCAACCCCTCCGCTACGGCGGTTCACCCACAAAAGGGGCTCTGGCGACCGAGCAGGAGCGGTATAACTCCCATCGGTCCCGCCAGGGAGGAAATTCCAGGCGCACCGTTGGAAGGCAGTGCTGAAACCCCCAAACCACAGCATGCATTAGCCATGCTCTATCCACTTTCCCCACCCCCCCAACCCCCTATCGAAGAAGGCTAGCGCTCAGCTGAGCCGGAGAATAAAACCCTCGCAGCGTCTGTCCCACATTGGGCGGCTGCGAGGTCTGCGTCTGTACCAAAGTGGTCGGCAGCTTAGACACCTGGCAGTAGGTATAAAATGCGCAACCCCCCCAATTTGGAATGTCGTCGAAAAACGAAATTACTCCAGGTGGCAGCCACAGAAGTGGAAATCCACCCGTGGGAGAGACCACGGCTAGGGCAAGGATTCTGGAGGCCCTAAACAACATCCCAATCATACCTGACAAGGCGGTGCCTCACTTGGCCGCCCTGGAAAGGAACACTACAAGTGCAGAAGAGCTAAAGAGTGCGAAAACGGGTGACCCGTTCAAAAAGAGCAACAAAATGCGGCGCTCGCCGCTATTGGCGCCACAGGCTGGCAGCTCAGCCGGCACTGGCAGCCCAGCAGCGGTAGAGAAGGAAACGCCAAAGAGGCCACGTGAGATGCTTAGCCCGGACAAGGACCAGAGGGCGGCTCCCCGAAGAAAAATAAGGCTGGCAGCCCACCGGCAAAAAGCGAAGAATGCCTGACGGAGCTGGGCACGATAGTGAACGAGCTGCTATCGTGGGTCACCGAAAAAATAAGAGGCATATTTCCGCAATGCAAAGGAGCCTGATAACCAGATTGAAGGACATCCACTCCATTCTGGTCGGAAGTGTTCCAGAGGAGCATGCGCGACCGACCATCATGCCCAAGCCAGTGTGCCCCAGATGCGAGAGAGCCGGCATCGATACCGCGGAGAAGGAGCAGCAGACCCTTCCGACGAAGGTCTGGACCCAGGACCAGGCTGTGCAGACCGGCAGCATCCCGAACAGCACGGGCCCCTGGAGTGCACGCCGGGACCCGGGCGCCAAAGTAGCAACGGCCAACAAGGCGGCAAGGTCCAAGCCAGCTGTTGCGAACCCGGGTGCCGACAAAGGAAGCGACGGCGAAGCAATCAGGAGAAGGTCCGAATGGACGAAGGCCAAGCCGAGAAATCCCGAGAGGAGACGAGCCAGACCCGACGCCATAGTGATCCAAGCAGCAGGCATGACGTACAGTCAGATCCTAAGCATGGTAACTCGCAGGGAGGACGGGAAGCTTGACGACCTTGGCCCGTGCGTCAAGAAGGTGAGGAAGACAGCCAAGGGCGGGCTGCTACTGGAATTGGCCAGGAAGAAGGAGAACTCCACAACGGCCCTTAAAGGTTGCATCGAGGAGGTCCTAGGGAGCAAGGCAGAGGTGCGTGCGTACTCGGAGGAGACCAAGGAGTCACTCGTCGAGCTACGAGGACTCGACGCACTAGCTACTTCAGAGGACATCGTCGGGGCTATCGCGCAGCAGGCAGCGGTGGACCAAGGCGCCTTAAAGGTAAAGAAGCTGAGAAGCAGTTATGGCGAGACGCAGACCGCTATCGTGGCTTTCCCCGCGAGCCTTGCCAAGACCATCATTGCTGTGGGCAAGGTGAAGGTTGGGTGGTCGGTTTGCCATATGAGGGAAAAGGAGGTCGTGGCTCGCTGCTACAGGTGTCTTGGGATGGGGCACATCGCAAGCGCTTGCAAGAGCTCGAAGGACAGGAGCGACTGCTGCTTCCGCTGCGGAGACTCGGACCACAGGGCAGCCTCCTGCAAAAAGGACCCACGATGCTTCTCGTGCGAAGATAAGGGCCGGAAGGATGTGAGGCATCAGACTGGAAGCAGAAGTTGCCCCATGTCAGCGAAAGAAGGTGGACCTAGGACGACAGGATGTTAGTGCTTCAGCTGAACCTGAATCACTGTAGGGCGGCCCAAGATGTGCTGTCGCAGACGGCGAGGGAGACGAAGGCGGACATAGCGCTCCTAAGCGAGCCCCATAGGACTGGCTCGGACAACCGCTGGGCAGTTGACCTTTCGGGGAAGGCCGCCATCTGGAGCTGCGGCGCAACCGGCGCGACAATGCACTCAGTGCACAGTGCGGAGGGATTTGTAAGGGCTCGGATAGGTGGGGCATGGCTGTACAGCTGCTACATGGCACCTAGCCTAACCACCATTGAGTTTGAGCGCATGATGGACTGCCTGGGAAATGACATCAGAGGCCGTTCTGACGTCCTTGTAGCAGGGGACTTCAACGCATGGGCGCAGGACTGGGGCTGCCCGAGGACGAATGCGAGAGGGAGAGTGGTCAGAGAAACCTTTGCCTCACTCGATCTCGTCCTGCTGAACGAAGGAAACCAGCACACCTTCAGCAGAGCCGGAGCAGGTTCCATCATAGACCTGACGTTCGCAAGCCCCAAGAAGAAAATCCATGGGGCAACGCGTACCGGATAGTGGTGAAGAGGCTGCGCGCAGGAAACCAGTCCCCCACGGACCCGAACGTGCTAAGGACCATAGTGGAAGCACTGTTCCCAGCCGGCAACCAGGTCACCCAGCTTCCCACCCCTCCAGCAGACAATGAAGCGAATGAGGAGGTAACGGAAGAGGAAGTACTGGCCATAGGGAGAGGCCTGGCCCCGAACAAAGCACCCGGCCCGGACTCGGTTCCTAACCGAGCCCTGAAGCTGGCTCTAGCTCTGCAGCCGGGCAGCTTTGCGGAGCTCTACAATAAATGTATCCGCGAAGGCACTTTTCCCACCAGGTGGAAGGTACAGAAGCTCCTGCTGCTCCTCAAGCCAGGGAAACCAAGGGAGGAGGCGTCGTCCTATAGGCCAATCTGCCTGCTGGACGCAACGGGCAAGGTCTTCGAGAGGGTGATCGCGGCGAGGCTCGAAGCTGCCATAGAGGAGGCGGGAGGGCTGTCTCCCAAGCAGTATGGATTCCGGAAGGGAAGGTCAACGGTGGATGCCATAGCAGAGGTGGTCGGCATTGCTCGCAACGCAATATCGGGCACCAGGTGGAAAGGTGGCTCCAAGCAATACTGCCTGATAGTCACCCTGGACATCAGGAACGCCTTCAACACGGCGGACTGGAGCAAAACACTGGCAGCCCTAAGGCGGTTCAACGTTCCCAGTGCCATAATGAACGTCGTCAGTAGCTACTTTAGCTCCAGAGTGCTACTGGTCGACACGGACATGGGCACGGAGTCCTACGACGTTACGGCGGGTGTGCCCCAAGGATCGGTCCTAGGACCGCTGCTGTGGAACATCATGTATGACGGAATCCTGAGGCTGCAGCTCCCAGCGGGATGCGACGTCGTCGGCTTCGCAGACGACGTAGCGTTGGTGATAGTGGCCAAGCACAGGGAGGAAGCGGAGAGAGCGGCGAACAAGGCTATCGAGACAATGGAGATGTGGCTCCAAAATGCCGGTCTAAGCCTAGCCCCGCAAAAGACCGAAGCGGTGCTGGTCAGCAGCCGCAAGGTGCTGGAAACGGCGACAATCCGGGTTGGTGGTATGGCCATAACCTCCCAGCGGGCCATAAAATACCTGGGCGTGATGATCGACGCCCGGCTCACCTTCCGCGAGCACCTTGATTATATCCAGGGCAAGGCTGCAGCCACTAACAGGGGCCTTGCCAGGATCCTTCTAAACACCAGAGGCCCCAAGCAGAACAGGAGAAGGCTCCTCGTGAGCGTTGCCTCGGCGCAAATTTTGTATGCAGCACCCATCTGGGCTGAGGCGATGAATACGCCCAGCTACAGGAGAGGGGTAGATGCAGTCTACAGGCTGGGTGCTATAAGAGTCGCGTCCGGCTTCAGGACAGTCTCCGACGACGCCATTCTGGTCATTGCGGGGATGGTCCCGCTGAAGGAGCGCGCTCGTGAGCTCAAGGAGCTCAAGGAAACCCGTGCTCGCAATGAGGGTGCGGGCGGCACCCCCAATACAGCTGCAAAGGAGGACGCCAAGGAGAGGTCGCTCACAGCCTGGCAGGAGTGCTGGGACGCGTCGACGAAGGGACGTTGGACACACACCCTCATTCCTAACCTTAGAAGGTGGGTGCTGCGAAGCCATGGGCAGGTCGACTTTTACCTGACCCAGGTCCTGAGTGGACATGGCTGCTTCCGGCAATACCTGAAGCGTTTTGGCCACACGGAGGATGACTGGTGCCCGGAGTGCGGGAGTTCGATAATCGAGGACGCCAGGCACGTTGTCTTTGAGTGCCGGCGGTTTGCACGAGAGCGCCACCGACTGGAGATGACGGCGGGTAGATCAATCCACCCGGGAAACCTAGTGGAGGTAATGCTGGAGAACCAGATGCTCTGGGACGCAGTAGCAACTTTTGCTGCAGCATTAATGCAGAGGCTCAGGAGCATCGAGCAGGAGAGGCGGTAGGGTGGAGAGTTGGGGCCTGGGGCGGGCGAAGCAATGCCTAGCGGTCGTCCCGCCCGCACTCAATCCCTCACTATCCATCATCCATGAACAACCACCTTTCCCCCCCTTATTATTATGGTTACACTTATGTATGTATGTATGTTAAATGTTGTTGATATTAATAAAAACAAAAAGTATATAAAAAAAAAAAAAAAAAAATACACATACACATACACATACACATACACATACACATACACATACACATACACATACACATACACATACACATACACATGTGTGTATGTGTTGTGTATGTTGACAGGGGGAGGTTGGCGGTCGTACAGTGCGGACGCACCGCAGCGGAGCTCCTTGTAATATAGTAGTTTACCCGGTCGGGCTGCAAGTTTAAGTGTAAACAAGACGTCAGGTGGCTATTGCGAGGCGCAAACTATGCTCACCTGCTGAAGGCGGTAAGTTCCTAGAACGCTGCTGGCTTCTGCTCCGATCCTGTCTCCTAGGACAGGGGCGCAAGGGGTAAGCAGGGTCTCTCTTGGCTCTTCTCCGCTCTTCCTGTGGCTTCCTCGTTCCTTTTTCTTCCGCGGGAAAATCCGCGGCAAACACGCTGCGCTGGTAGAGGTTGTGGATCTCTATAGCAGCTGATCTCCAGTGCTGGGCAACGAACGTCCGCCACGGACCTCCCCCCCCGGTAGATGGCGCCAGCTAGCGCAAGCCGACGCCGGCAGAGGGCGCCTATACTAGCTCCTTCTCTCCCCTAGAGCTAGGAGGAGCATATACCAAGGCGCGGCGCACGCATCACCAGTGCAGGACGCAAGTCGAGGGTGGTGACAACGGTGTTAAAGGTCCCGGAGCAGACTAAATGCCAACCCCACCGCCGTGGCGGTACACACGGGAAACGGGGCACTGGCGACCGAGCAGGGGCGGTATAACCCCCATCGTAGCTTCGATGGATGTCCCTCCTCTTCTTCGTCCCTCTCCCCCATCCGAATAAACCCACGCTGCGTCTGACCCACAATGGGCGGCGGCGTGGTCTGCGTCTGCGCCACATTGGCCGGCAGCAATGATACCTGGCAGGAGGTATAAACTGCAAAAACCTGGCAGCAGGTATAAAATGCGACCCAAATTAAAACGGAATGGAAGAAATCAACGTAATTACTCCAGGTGGCACCCACAATAGTGGAAATCCACCCGCGGGAACCCCCGCGGTCAGGGCAAGGATTCTGGAGGCCCTACCTTACGTTCCAAAACCAACTGCTCCACCGGCGGCACTTGGCCGGTGATCAAGCATCAGCTACAAGTGAGACCCTCGAGGAGCTCCAGGCGTTCGGCCGGGGTAACAAGATTAAGAGAACTCCCCCAAAGCAGACGGCAAGCGAACATACCCCGAAGAGGCATCGGGACGAGCTATCTCCGCTAGGAAATTCCCAACCGGGGAAAAAATCGAAAATGCCGCAAACCCCCATTGATGAGATGGGCGCGATTCTGGAAGACCTTTTCGGCCAAGGTGAACGACCAAAAGGTCAGAAGCATAAACCAGGCCATGAAGAACTCTTTCGCGAGGCTGAAGGAGCTGCAGGAGCTGCTGAGGGACCAGACCCTCACTGCCCCGAGCCAGGAAGCAAGGCCTAGGTGCGGTTGTGGCGGGGAAGCACCGGGCTGCGGCAGCTCACGGGTAGAGGAAGCTACCCAGACCACACCGGAGCGAACCCCATACAGCCAAGTTGCTAGGATGAAGCGCACACGGGAAATGCCACCACCTAATGGGGCAATTCATAAAGGGAAAAAGGATGCCAAGCCGAACCAGCCCAAGAAGAGTCGCCCCGACGTGCTCATAATAACGGGGAACGCAGGATCCACATACGGCGAGGTCCTCAAACTGGTCACCCGACGGCAAGATGGCAAACTTAACGACGTCAGCCAAAACGTCAGAAAGATACGGCGCACAGCAAAAGGCGATCTCCTGCTGGAACTGGCGGCGAAGGACGCAAACGCTCTCAAGATGCGGCAGACGCTCTCCCAGGTGCTGGGTGAGGCAGCGAGCGTTCGGGCGGTCACAGGTGAGACCACCATTGAGATCCGCGACCTGGATGACCTCACCACGAAGGAGGAGATAGTGGCAGCTACCATAGCTTGCACGAATGGCCAGGAGGAGGCCATCAGGGTGAAGTCCCTCCGCCCAGGCTACTCTGGCACCCAGGTCGCTCTTTTGGGAGTGGAGATGAGCCTGGCATCGAAGATCCTGTCCGAAGGCAGGATAAGGATAGGATGGACCATGTGCAGGGTCAGGGAGCGCACGGCTCAGCGCCGCTGCTTCAGATGCCTCAGTTTTGGGCACATCGCCGCCTTCTGCAAAGAGCGGACAGATAGAAGCGACTGGTGTTTCAGATGCGGAAAGCCAGGCCACAAAGTGGCTTCCTGCACTAACGCGGCTGAGTGCTTCCTCTGCGCAGCTGCAAACAAGGCTGAGCGGGCCCACGTAGCTGGCAGCAAGAGATGCCCTCTCGGCAAACCTGACGCAACGAAGCAAAACAGAGAATGAGGTTCATCCAAATCAACCTCAACCACTGCGAGGTAGCCCATAACCTACTGGAGCAGGTTTTAAGAGAGAAGCGGGCAGATATAGCCCTAATAAGTGAGCCGTATAAGAAAGGCGAGACGCAAAATTACATCCTGGACTCCTCCAAGTCAGCAGCTATCTGGGCGCCAGGCAGACAACCCGAAAGCTTACATACCGGAGAAGGGTTCATCCGGGCCAAAGTGGGCGCGTTCTGGCTTTACAGCTGCTACCTCCCACCGCGCCGAACACTGCAGCAGTTCACCCACACCCTAGAAGAGATAGCCCAAGACGCGAGGCACAGATCCCAGGTGGTGATCGCAGGCGACTTTAACGCCTGGGCGGAGGAATGGGGCTCATCGCGCACCAACGCCAGGGGCCGCACCCTCCAGGAGACCTTCGCGACTCTCGACGTAGCCCTGCTGAACACCGGCTCCCAAAACACGTTCAGCAAGGCGGGGTATGGATCAATCGTGGACCTTACCTTCTGCAGCAGCGGCCTGTTTCGGAGGACAAGGTGGTCCCTCAGTGACGACTATACTGCGAGCGACCACAAATATATAGTCTGTGACATCAACGACAGAGCGCAAGCATCCACAACAGCGAAACCACCTAGGTTCAATCCGGCTACTTTGCAACCGCAATTATTCGCGCAGGAACTGAGGATCCCGGATTCTTCGGGAGACGCTGAGCGCGACGTCCATAACACCATGTCTGCGGTTCTTCAGGCCTGCCGAGTCAGCATGAGGTGTAGCCGCGGGCATTCAAGGCACCATGATCCGGTGCCCTGGTGGTCCCCGGAGATAGCCCATGCGCGCAGTGAGTGCCTCCGTTCCAGAAGGCTGCACCAAAGAGCCAGGGGAAGGCCGGACTTCGAGCAAAAAAGAGAAGACTTTGCGGCAAAGAGGAGGATCTTGAAGAACTTGATAAGGGAGGCGAAGACGAGGTGCTTCCTCGAGATGTGCGATGCTGCAGAGCAAGACCCGTGGGGATCGGCCTACCGGACCGTGGTCAAAAAAGCGAAGCAGGCAAAGCCGATCGCTCCAAAAGAAGCCGCCACAATGAGAGACATTGTAGAGCACCTTTTCCCGACGCAGATTCACCCTGCGCCGAGAGGAGCCAGCGAACCAGCAGGCTCTACGCCAGTCCAGGAAATAGGCCCCGAGGAAATAGTGGAAATCGCCAAAGCAATACAAGTCGGAAAAGCTCCTGGTCCAGATGGAATCCCAGACAGCGCGATTAAACTGGCGATGACTGCGAGCCCTGACCGGTTCGCCAGCGCCTTCAACGCATGCTTAGCTGAGGGCGTATTCCCAAAAAGGTGGAAAAGACAAAGCCTGGTCTTGCTCCCAAAGCCAGGCAAGCCGCTGGAGAACCCGTCGTCCTTAAGACCGATTTGCCTCATCGACCACGCCGGCAAAGCCCTAGAGCGCTGCATATGCCGGAGGCTCCAGGAGGCAGTCATCCGCGCGGGAGATCTCTCCCCTCTACAATTTGGGTTCAGGGAACACCGCTCCACGGTCGACGCAATTTCCCTGGTCAGGAGGATAGCTGCCAAGGCAATCGAGGGGACCAGATGGGCGGGCGGAAGCAAGGAGTACTGCCTGATCGCCACATTGGACATCAAAAATGCGTTTAATACTGCCAGATGGGATGCCATAGTGGAGTCGCTGCGAAATCTCCGTGTGCCGACTGGATTAGTGGAGCTCATAAGGTCGTACCTCAGCGACCGTACTATTAGGTACGAGACGACCTCAGGCATCAGAGAGCACGCGGCCACCTGCGGCGTCCCTCAAGGCTCAGTCTTAGGCCCAGCCCTCTGGAACGTGATGTACGACGGGGTCCTCAGACTAGAGCTCCCGGAACGGACACACCTAGTCGGTTTCGCGGATGACATCGCGGTAGTGGTCGTCGCCAAGACCATCAAGGAAGCTGAGGAGCTCTGCAATGCTGCAATCGTGAAGGTCATCGGCTGGCTCGAACAGGCAGGGCTAAGCCTTGCGCAACACAAGACGGAGGCTGTCCTGATTTCAAGCAGGAAGCGGGTGGAGACGGCCACAATCAACATAGGTGGACATGTGGTCACATCAACCAGGGCCATCAGGTATCTGGGTGTAACGCTGGACACGAGGCTGAGCTTCAGGGAGCACCTTGTAGAAGCAAATCGAAAGGCAGCGAATGTCGCCAGAGCACTATCGAGGATTATGCTCAATTGTAGGGGCCCGAAGCAAGGTCGGAGACTGCTGCTTCAGACCGTCTGCAGCGCAACAATGCTCTACGCAGCCCCAGTGTGGGCGGAGGCAGCCAAAAAAAAGGTCGTACACAAAAGGATTGACCAGCACTTACAGGCTTTGCGCCTTAAGGGTGTGCTCGGGCTTCCGCACGATCTCGGAGGATGCAGCGCTAGTCATCGCGGGCATGGTACCAATCGACCTGCTCGCGGCGGAGCGGCAAGATTTACACCAGGCCCTAGCAGCGCTAAACGGGCAAGCCCCGGCAGCGTTACGCCGCCGGCAAAAAGAGTGCTCGAGAGTCATGACCTTACAGAAGTGGCAACAACGATGGGACGAGTCGACCAAGGGACGCTGGACCTACCAACTAGTCCCCGACCTTAGGAAATGGCTCAAAAGAAGTCACGGGGAGGTAAACTTCTGGCTTACGCAGGTGATCAGCGGCCACGGATGTTTCAGGAGCTATCTCTTCAAATTTGGACACGACGACGATCCAAGATGCCCGGAATGCGGGGTGGACGAGACGGCGGAACACGTGGTTCTGGACTGCCCACGTTTTTCAGCCTCAAGGCGGAGACTCCTAGGGGAAGTATCGACGGTGGACCTTATTGGAAGGAGGTTGCTGGAGGACGCCCAGTTCTGGGAAGGCATGAGCAGCTTTGCCGCCTTAACGATGAAGGAGCTGAGACGGCTAGAAAGGAACCGAGCGGAGGCTAGGCTAGCCGAGACAAACTAAAGCAGTGGGCGCTTAGGCACGCCACTCCTGGCCCTGCGAAGCAAAGCCTAGCGGCATTACCGCAGGGCTACAGGAACTTAGGAGACACCTTATTGTTAGAGCTTAGTTTTAAGTTATTTTCTGTTAATAAACGATTAAAAAAAAAAAAAAAAAAAAAAAAAAAAAAAACACATACACATACACATACACATACACATACACATACACATACACATACACATACACATACACATACACATACACATACACATACACATACACATACACATACACATACACATACACATACACATACACATACACATACACATACACATACACATACACATACACATACACATACACATACACATACACATACACATACACATACACATACACATACACATACACATACACATACACATACACATACACATACACATACACATACACATACACATACACATACACATACACATACACATACACATACACATACACATACACATACACATACACATACACATACACATACACATACACATACACATACACATACACATGAGGTTGGAGGTTGGAGGTCGAAGCGGACAGACGCGTAGTGTGGCGCTCCCCGAAGCGCAAGCCGCATATAGTGCCTGCGCGAAACATAGTGTTACATAAAGGTGCTCATCAGGTGCGCAAGGGTCTTACCTGAAAGGGAACATCGAGGCACGCCTCGAAACAACCTAATCCGGGTTCATCCGACGCGTCCGGATTGATGGCGCCAACGCTAAGGTAAGAGACGGGGAGATCACTTTCTCTTCCGGTCACTCTCTTTGCAGCTCTTCCGGCTTCCGTGAGATTTTTCTCCGGAAAGAACACGAGCGTGGCCACCCACCAAAAGAGCAATGCACTGTCAGCTGTTTACTAATGCAGCCCTGACAGTGTGGGGCAACGAAGACGGATGGGCGGTAGACGCCGATAGATGGCGCTATCAAAAAGCTCCCCCAAATGGAGCATAACTGTCGGCGCGGGCTATACCCTAGCCTAGCGTTAGGGTTATATTATATATGTATATTGATATTTATATATATATTTATATATTCATAATCTTTTTTTGAAACCCCCAAACCTTTAACCCCCCTCCCGCCCGGCAGCGGGAGCAAAGAATACTATCGGAACAAGCTCTGGTTTGTCGTTTTTTTAAAAAAAAAAAAAATACACATACACATACACATACACATACACATACACATACACATACACATACACATACACATACACATACACATACACATACACATACACATACACATACACATACACATACACATACACATACACATACACATACACATACACATACACATACACATACACATACACATACACATACACATACACATACACATACACATACACATACACATACACATACACATACACATACACATACACATACACATACACATACACATACACATACACATACACATACACATACACATACACATACACATACACATACACATACACATACACATACACATACACATACACATACACATACACATACACATACACATACACATACACATACACATACACATACACATACACATACACATACACATACACATACACATACACATGAGGTTGGAGGTCGAAGCGGACAGACGCGTAGTGTGGCGCTCCCCGAAGCGCAAGCCGCATATAGTGCCTGCGCGAAACATAGTGTTACATAAAGGTGCTCATCAGGTGCGCAAGGGTCTTACCTGAAAGGGAACATCGAGGCACGCCTCGAAACGCCCTAATCCGGGTTCATCCGACGCGTCCGGATTGATGGCGCCAACGCTAAGGTAAGAGACGGGGAGATCACTTTCTCTTCCGGTCACTCTCTTTGCAGCTCTTCCGGCTTCCGTGAGATTTTTCTCCGGAAAGAACACGAGCGTGGCCACCCACCAAAAAAGAGCAATGCACTGTCAGCTGTTTACTAATGCAGCCCTGACAGTGTGGGGCAACGAAGACGGATGGGCGGTAGACGCCGATAGATGGCGCTATCAAAAAGCTCCCCCAAATGGAGCATAACTGTCGGCGCGGGCTATACCCTAGCCTAGCGTTAGGGTTATATTATATATGTATATTGATATTTATATTTATATTTATATATTCATAATCTTTTTGAAACCCCCAAACCTTTAACCCCCCTCCCGCCCGGCAGCGGGAGCAAAGAATACTATCGGAACAAGCTCTGGTTTGTCGTAAGAGGCGACTGACAGGGCAGGGGGATATCCCTGCAGGTAAGCAGGGAAAGAGCTACTCGCAACCTTTCTCCATAATCCGAAAGGCATCCCCTCCAAAATAGCGACATAGCGACCAGGGCTGAGTCCAGTAAAGCCCTGGGATAGGTAACTGGAAAAAGGACCTTGAGACGACGAACCCTGGGCTGACGGACAGCTGTATTCTGGCACCTGAGTACGCGGAGTGAACTCCCGCCGAAATGGCTGCCAGGCTAATGCAGCTTCTGCCCCCGTCCCGCTAAAATTTGGCAAGTCTCCAGGAAACGCTCCTTAGGTGTCGCCACTAAGCTGGCCGTGCAGGCTCAGATGAACCATACCTGACCAACGCGGATCTGGCTCTGAACTCTACACCTCGTAAGGGCTAGAGTCAACCCTAGCATGGACCTCACTGCGCGCAAAGGCAACCATGGGATCAAGGACGCGACTGCACAACACCTAAGGACAACGGCTCAGGAGTTGGGACCCACTAAAATGAGTATTAACATAAATCAGAATACAGTTGGAGAGGCGGCTTTCGCAAAAAGCTGCAAGATTGCAAGATCTCCCAGCAGCAAGCTGGGGGGTACCCCTCCTATTTCAGGAATCCGAGTAGACCAAAACAGGAGTAAAAACCAGAAGGCTGGAGACGCAGCAACACTGCAGGACCTCGGGAAGGAGATCGCGCAGCTAGTGGAGATGCTGGAGGACGGCAAAAGGAGGTCCATCCACCAGCCAATGAGGGACACCATAGTGAGCATCCAAGCTCTCTATGAGCGGCTAGCCTCTCAGACGGGCGAGCAGGGACGTAAGGAGGCGCCTAAATCACACCAGGCGTCACAAACATCGCCCCTTTTTCGACCGTTAGCGGAACCCAGGAGGAAGGGAACAGGCCCAGACCCCCCAACAACAAGAGGAGCAAGAGGGAGACTGCGCAGGCGGCGACTCGAACGAGGGCGGAAGCCAGGACACTAGGGCAGACCGTGGAACCTGAAACTCAGGCGAGCAAGGAGGTCCAAGAATGGAAGCTGGTTGGCCCCAAAAAGAAACTGCCGAAGAAGCAGCGGGCAACTAGCTCAATCCCCAAGGAGAAGCCAAGGCCGGACGCACTGGTCATCACAGCTAAGGGCGAATCTAGTTACGCCGACATCCTGCGACGTGTGAAGCAGGACGAGAAGCTGCAAGGACTAGGCGAAGCGGTATCGAGGATTAGGAGGACCCAGAAAGGAGAGCTATTGCTCCAACTGAAGAGGTCAGGGAAGGAAACAGCAGCTTTCAAAGCCCTGGTCTCGGAATCGGTAGGTGATCAGGTGGAAGTGCGCTCCTTGTCGCACAAGCTCGAAATCGAGTGCAGGGATCTGGACGAGATCACTACAAAGGAGGAGGTTTCTGAAGCCATTGGAAAGCTGGTGGAATCCCCAGGAGTGCCGGTAAGCGACATCCTTTTAAGGAAGGCTTTTGGCCAGACGCAGACGGCCATAATCAGACTGCCTGCAGCGTGTGCTCGGAAAGCAATGAAGGTAGGCTGGTTGAAGGTAGGCTGGGTGCGGTGCAGACTCAGGGGAAAGGACCAGAGTCATTAAGTGCTTCAGATGCCTCGAGTTTGGGCATATGGCGAAACAATGTCAGAGCGCCATCGACCGCTCACGAATGTGCAGGAGATGTGGCAAGGACGGCCATATGGCAAAAGACTGCGCGGAAGAGCCAAGGTGTGCGTTCTGCAGCAACGCCGGGAAGGAAGCAGGACATATAGCAGGAAGTGGGAAATGTCCGATGTTTAGGAGCGCCCTCTCACTAAGGAAAAGCTAATGAAGTGCACCCAGCTCAACCTTAACCATTGCGAGGCGGCTCACTCGCTGCTTAGGCAGGCGGTCAGAGACGAAAGGACACAGGTAGTCCTCATCTCGGAACCATATAGGAGCATCCCAGGAAACGGATGGCTGACAAGCAGCTGCAAGGGTGCGGCTCTGTGGTCAACGGAGACGGCTCCACAGGACATTAGGACATCCAGCGAAGGTTTTGTCCGGGCCAAAATAAATGGGGTTACATTTTACAGTTGCTACGCCCCGCCAAGATGGGAAATCTCGCGCTACCAAAGAATGCTACGAAGCCTGGTAGCGGATGCAAGAGGCAGATCGCCGGTGGTCATTGGAGGGGACTTCAACGCCTGGTCCCCGGAGTGGGGAAGCCGAGCACCGAACGAGAGGGGTACCAGTCTACTGGAACACTTTGCGGCACTAGACGTGGTCTTGGCCAATAGAGGCCAAAAGCTGACGTACAGCAAGGCAGGGCGTGGATCTATTATCGACATCACCTTCGTTAGCAGCGCACTAATAAGGAGGTGCAACTGGGAGGTCAGTGATGCTTTTACTTTCAGCGACCACCAGGCCATACACTTTACCCTTGGAGGGGTAAGTAGGAAACGGATTCCCAAGGTGACAGGACCGAAATGGAAGGACTCACGTTTGGATCGAGAAGCACTCTCGGTAACCCTGCAGACGCTAGACCGGACTTCATCATCCTCCCCGGAGGAAGCAGCGGAAGAACTTTCAGGATCACTATCAGATGCTTGTGACAGTGCCATGCCTAGGAGGAAACCCAGCAGAAGAGGAGCATCAGTATACTGGTGGAACCAGGACATTCAGCAACTAAGGACCGCCTGCCTGCGGGCAAGAAGACGCTTCCAAAGGGCAAGAGGCTCAGAGGACCTAACCACAAGAACGGAGGAGTTCAAGGCAGCTAAGAGGGCCTTGAAACTGGCTATAAAAGCCAGCAAACGGAAATGCTTTCAAAAAATCTGCGACGAGGCGGAGGTGGACCCATGGGGCACAGCCTACAAGGTCGTCATGAAAAGGCTTAAAGGGCAAGAGCACCTAAGACCAACTTGCCCTACACTATTAAGGAAAATAGTGGAGGCTCTGTTCCCGAAGCACCCGCCAAAAAGGGAGACTATACCAGCCGATGATGGGGAGCCGTTTACGCCAGTTACGGAAGAGGAGATCCGGAACTACGCAAAAAGGATTAAGGCTAGAAAGACTCCAGGACCAGACGGAGTGCCGAATTCCGTCCTGAGGCAGGCCATGCAGGAGAAACCGGAGGTCTTCGCTGAGACCTTCAACAAGTGTCTTCAGCACGGCACTTTTCCAAAAAAGTGGAAGAGGCAGAACCTCATTCTGCTGCCGAAAGGGAACCAGGCGACAGACGACCCATCAGGATTCAGGCCCATATGTCTCCTAGACACGGTTGGGAAAGTCCTCGAGATGGCCATAGCTACTCGCGTCTCGAAATTCGCTGAGGCAAAAGGAACGCTCTCGGTCAGCCAGTACGGTTTCCGGAAGGCGCGCTCCACGGTGGACGCCATCAAAGCCGTGACCGACACGGCGGAAGCAGCCATCGCGGGAACCCGGTGGAAATGGGGAGATAAGGAGTATTGCGCGATGGTAACACTGGACATCCGCAACGCCTTCAACTCGGCTAATTGGACATGTATCCAACGAGCCTTGTTCTTGGCAGGAACTCCTAGATACCTACAACTAATATTATCCAGCTACCTTTCAGATAGGACACTGCTGTACGACACGGACGAAGGACCAAAATCCTATGAGGTGACTGCGGGGGTGCCGCAGGGATCGGTCCTCGGGCCACTTCTTTGGAACATCATGTACGACGAAGTACTCAGGATCGAACTACCGACAGGATGCAAACTCATCGGCTTCGCGGACGACCTGGCGCTGCTCGTGGTGGCGAAGGAAATCAAGGACGTGGAAACCAATGCGAGTGAAGCAATACGAAGGATATCAACCTGGATGTCTGACTCTGGATTGGACCTAGCAGCACATAAAACGGAGGCAGTTCTCTTCACGAGCAGGAAGAAGGTGGAGTACATTACCATCCAGGTGGGCAACTGCTGCATCACCTCAAAGGAGGCAATTAAATACCTAGGGGTAATGCTGGACAACAGGTTGTCCTACGGAGCGCACGTGGAGTACTCCACCATAAAAGCTGCAAGGATCCAAGGCGCACTCTCAAGGATGCTGCCAAACGTGGGAGGCCCAAAGGAAAGCAGGAGACGCCTTTTAGCCAGTGTCGTCACGTCGGTCTTGCTGTACGCTGCGCCGATATGGGCTGGGTCAGTTAGAAGACATCAGGGGCTTAAGAAAAAGCTAGGGGCATCGTACCGACTAGCGGCCCTACGAGTCATATCCGGATTTAGAACAATATCCGAGGAAGCCGCCCTCGTTCTAGCCGGAATGATTCCCATCGATATTCTGGCTAATGAAGCGGAGGAAATTCACGCAGCCCATCGGCAACGGGGAAGGAACTCATCCCGAGAGGCCATTAAGACGTCAGCCCGACAAGCGGCATTATCCTCATGGCAGGAGAGGTGGGACGCAACGACCAAAGGTAGATGGACGCACCGGCTAATACCAAACATCCAGGAGTGGATCGGAAGGAATAACGGTCAGGTTAGTTACCAGCTTACCCAGTTTTTTACAGGTCACGGGGGGTACAGAAAATACCTCTATAGATTCGGACACGACGAGAGTCCAATGTGCCCCAACTGCCCAGGAGCAGACGAGGACCCAGAGCACATATTATACAACTGTAGGAGATATCGTGCCACCGTCGGATCGCTACCAGATCCAGAGCAGCTCGTGGAATTCATGTGTAGCTCACAGGAGCAATGGAACTGGGTAAGCCAGTTGATAGCTTATACACAGGGCGACTTAAGAAGACTCGAAAATGAACGTCGCTTAAGGGAGAATGCCTAGATTAGGCAACCCTTCCCCGCGAAGTAATACTTAGCAGTGGTACCGCGGGGTCTGTGGTGTGTGCGGGGGTGTCTTTAGTACGTAGGCGCCGGCTAGACATGCCGGTGAATCGTGCATGCTATTGGTACGGGCCAATAGTATCTAGGATAGATTTTCACCTCAATGGCGCAATCCAAAAAAAAAAAAAAAAAAAAATACACATACACATACACATACACATACACATACACATACACATACACATACACATACACATACACATACACATACACATACACATACACATACACATACACATACACATACACATACACATACACATACACATACACATACACATACACATACACATACACATACACATACACATACACATACACATACACATACACATACACATACGCGAAGTAATACTTAGCAGTGCACCCTTCGTCCCTCTCCCCCATCCGAAGAAACCCACGCTTCGTCTGACCCACAATGGGCGGCGGCGTGGTCTGCGTCTGCGCCACATTGGCCGGCAGCAATGATACCTGGCAGGAGGTATAAACTGCAAAAACCTGGCAGCAGGTATAAAATGCGACCCTAATTAAATCGGAATGGAAGAAATTAACGTAACTACTCCAGGTGGCACCCACAATAGTGGAAATCCACCCGCGGGAACCCCCGCGGTCAGGGCAAGGATTCTGGAGGCCCTACCTTACGTTCCTAAACCAACTGCTCCACCGGCGGCACACTTGGCCGGTGATCAAGCATCAGCTACAAGTGAGACCCTCGAGGAGCTCCAGGCGTTCGGCCGGGGAAACAAGATTAAGAGAACTCCCCCAAAGCAGACGGCAAGCGAACATACCCCGAAGAGGCATCGGGACGAGCTATCTCCGCTAGGAAATTCCCAACCGGGGAAAAAATCAAAAATGCCGCAAACCCCCATTGATGAGATGGGTGCGATCCTGGAAGACCTTTTGGCCAAGGTGAACGACCAAAAGGTCAGAAGCATAAACCAGGCCATGAAGAACTCTTTCGCGAGGCTGAAGGAGCTGCAGGAGCTGCTGAGGGACCAGACCCTCACTGCCCCGAGCCAGGAAGGAAGGCCTAGGTGCGGTTGTGGCGGGAAGCACCGGGCTGCGGCAGCTCACGGGTAGAGGAAGCTACCCAGACCACACCGGAGCGAACCCCATACAGCCAAGTTGCTAGGACGAAGCGCCCACGGGAAATGCCACCACCTAATAGGGCAATTCATAAAGGGAAAAAGGATGCCAAGCCGAACCAGCCCAAGAAGAGTCGCCCCGACGTGCTCATAATAACGGGGAACGCAGGATCCACATACGGCGAGGTCCTCAAACTGGTCACCCGACGGCAAGATGGCAAACTTAACGACGTCAGCCAAAACGTCAGAAAGATACGGCGCACAGCAAAAGGCGATCTCCTGCTGGAACTGGCGGCGAAGGATGCAAATGCTCTCAAGATGCGGCAGACGCTTTCCCAGGTGCTGGGTGAGGCAGCGAGCGTTCGAGCGGTCACAGGTGAGACCACCATTGAGATCCGCGACCTGGATGACCTTACCACGAAGGAGGAGATAGTGGCAGCTACCAAAGCTTGCACGAACGGCCAGGAGGAGGCCATCAGGGTGAAGTCCCTCCGCCCAGGCTACTCTGGCACCCAGGTCGCTCTTTTGGGAGTGGAGACGAGCCTGGCATCGAAGATCCTGTCCGAAGGCAGGATAAGGATAGGATGGACCATGTGCAGGGTCAGGGAGCGCACGGCTCAGCACCGCTGCTTCAGATGCCTCAGTTTTGGGCACATCGCCGCTTTCTGCAAAGAGCGGACAGATAGAAGCGAATGGTGTTTCAGATGCGGAAAGCCAGGCCACAAAGTGGCTTCCTGCACAAACGCGGCTGAGTGCTTCCTCTGCGCAGCTGCAAACAAGGCAGAGCGGGCCCACGTAGCTGGCAGCAAGAGATGCCCTCTCGGCAAACCTGACGCAACGAAGCAAAACAGAGAATGAGGTTCATCCAAATCAACCCCAACCACTGCGAGGTAGCCCATAACCTACTGGAGCAGGTTTTAAGAGAGAAGCGGGCAGATATAGCCCTAATAAGTGAGCCGTATAAGAAAGGCGAGACGCAAAATTACATCCTGGACTCCTCCAAGTCAGCAGCTATCTGGGCGCCAGGCAGACAACCCAAAAGCTTACATACCGGAGAAGGGTTCATCCGGGCCAAAGTGGGCGCGTTCTGGCTTTACAGCTGCTACCTCCCACCGCGCCTAACACTGCAACAGTTCACCCACACCCTAGAAGAGATAGCCCAGGACGCGAGGCACAGATCCCAGGTGGTGATCGCAGGCGACTTTAACGCCTGGGCGGAGGAATGGGGCTCATCGCGCACCAACGCCAGGGGCCGCACCCTCCAGGAGACCTTTGCGACTCTCGACGTAGCCCTGCTGAATACCGGCTCCCAAAACACGTTCAGCAAGGCGGGGTATGGATCAATCGTAGACCTTACCTTCTGCAGCAGCGGCCTGTTTCGGAGGACAAGGTGGTCCCTCAGTGACGACTATACTGCGAGCGACCACAAATATATAGTCTGTGACATCAACGACAGAGCGCAAGCATCCACAACAGCGAAACCACCTAGGTTCAATCCGGCTACTTTGCAACCGCAATTATTCGCGCAGGAACTGAGGATCCCGGATCCTTCGGGAGACGCTGAGCGCGACGTCCATAACACCATGTCTGCGGTTCTTCAGGCCTGCCGAGTCAGCATGAGGTGTAGCCGTGGGCATTCAAGGCACCATGATCCGGTGCCCTGGTGGTCCCCGGAGATAGCTCATGCGCGCAGTGAGTGTCTCCGTTCCAGAAGGCTGCACCAAAGAGCCAGAGGAAGGCCGGACTTCGAGCAAAAAAGAGAAGACTTTGCGGCAAAGAGGAGGATCTTGAAGAAATTGATAAGGGAGGCGAAGACGAGGTGCTTCCCTCGAGATGTGCGATGCTGCAGAGCAAGACCCGTGGGGATCGGCCTACCGGACCGTGGTCAAAAAAGCGAAGCAGGCAAAGCCGATCGCTCCAAAAGAAGCCGCCACAATGAGAGACATTGTAGAGCACCTTTTCCCGACGCAGATACACCCTGTGCCGAGAGGAGCCAGTGAACCGAGAGAAAGCAATACAAGTCGGAAAAGCTCCTGGTCCAGATGGAATCCCAGACAGCGCGATTAAACTGGCGATGACTGCGAGCCCTGACCGGTTCGCCAGCGCCTTCAACACATGCTTAACTGAGGGCGTATTCCCAAAAAGGTGGAAAATACAAAGCCTGGTCTTGCTCCCAAAGCCAGGCAAGCCGCTGGAGAACCCGTCGTCCTTAAGACCGATTTGTCTCATCGACCACGCCGGCAAAGCCCTAGAGCGCTGCATATGCCGGAGGCTTCAGGAGGCAGTCATCCGCGCGGGAGATCTCTCCCCGCTACAATACGGGTTCAGGGAACACCGCTCCACGGTCGACGCAATTTCCCTGGTCAGGAGGATAGCAGCCAAGGCAATCAAGGGGACCAGATGGGCGGGCGGAAGCAAGGAGTACTGCCTGATCGCCACATTGGACATCAAAAATGCGTTTAATACTGCCAGATGGGATGCCATAGTGGAGGCGCTGCGAAATCTCCGTGTGCCGACTGGATTAGTGGAGCTCATAAGGTCGTACCTCAGCGACCGTACTATTAGGTACGAGACGACCTCAGGCATCAGAGAGCACGCGGCCACCTGCGGCGTCCCTCAAGGCTCAGTCTTAGGCCCAGCCCTCTGGAACGTGATGTACGACGGGGTCCTCAGACTAGAGCTCCCGGAACGGACACACCTTGTCGGTTTCGCGGATGACATCGCGGTAGTGGTCGTCGCCAAGACCATCAAGGAAGCTGAGGAGCTCTGCAATGCTGCAATCGTGAAGGTCATCGGCTGGCTCAAACAGGCAGGGCTAAGCCTTGCCCAACACAAGACGGAGGCCGTCCTGATTTCAAGCAGGAAGCGGGTGGAGACGGCCACAATCAACATAGGTGGACATGTGGTCACATCAACCAGGGCCATCAGGTATCTGGGTGAACCCTGGACACGAGGCTTAGCTTCAGGGAGCACCTTGTAGAAGCAAATCGAAAGGCAGCTAATGTCGCCAGAGCACTATCGAGGATTATGCTCAATTGTAGGGGCCCGAAGCAAGGTCGGAGACTGCTGCTTCAGACCGTCTGCAGCGCAACAATGCTCTACGCAGCCCCAGTGTGGGCGGAGGCAGCCAAAAAAAGGTCGTACACCGGCAGCGTTACGCCGCCGGCAAAAAGAGTGCTCGAGAGTCATGACCTTACAGAAGTGGCAACAACGATGGGACGAGTCGTCCAACGGACGCTGGACCTACCAACTAGTCCCCGACCTTAGGAAATGGCTCAAAAGAAGTCACGGGGAGGTAAACTTCTGGCTCACGCAGGTGATCAGCGGCCACGGATGCTTCAGGAGCTATCTCTTCAAATTTGGACACGACGACGATCCAAGATGCCCGGAATGCGGGGTGGACGAGACGGCGGAACACGTGGTTCTGGACTGCCCACCTTTTTCAGCCTCAAGGCGGAGACTCCTAGGGGAAGTATCGACGGTGGACCTTATTGGAAGGAAGCTGCTGGAGGACGCCCAGTTCTGGGAAGGCATGAGCAGCTTTGCCGCCTTAACGATGAAGGAGCTGAGACGGCTAGAAAGGAACCGAGCAGAGGCTAGGCTAGCCTAGACAAACAAAAGCAGTGGGCGCTTAGGCACGCCAATCCTGGCCCTGCGAAGCAAAGCCTAGCGGCATTACCGCAGGGTTACAGGAACTTAGGAGACACCTTATTGTTAGAGCTTAGTTTTAAGTTATTTTTTGTTAATAAACGATTAAAAAAAAAAAAAAAAAATTCACATACACATACACGTACACATACACATACACATACACATACACATACACATACACATACACATACACATACACATACACATACACATACACATACACATACACATACAGAAGCCGAAACAATGAGAGCCATTGTGGAGCACCTCTTCCCGAAGCAGCCGAGTGGAGTGGAGTCTCCTGGGCCAAGTGGAGCAAGAGAACCTGCCGGCTCTACGCCGGCTCAGGATATAAGCCCCCACGAAATCGTGGAAGTCGCTAAGACTATCCAGGTCGGAAAAGCCCCTGGTCCAGATGGGATCCCAGACATCGCAATCAAACTGGCGATGACCGCGTGCCCGGACTGGTTCGCCAGGGTCTTCAACGCATGCCTACGGGAAGGCGTTTTCCCTAGAAGATGGAAGGTGCAAAGCCTGGTCCTGCTCCCAAAGCCAGGCAAGCCGCCGGAGGATCCGTCGTCCTTAAGGCCGATTTGCCTCATCGACCATGCCGGCAAAGCCCTAGAGCGCTGCATATGCCGGAGGCTTCAGGAGGCGGTAATCTGCGCGGGAGATCTCTCCCCACTTCAATACGGGTTCAGGGAACACCGTTCCACGGTCGATGCAATTTCCCTGGTCAGGAGGATCGCAGCCAAGGCAATCGAGGGGACCAGATGGGCGGGCGGAAGCAAGGAGTATTGCCTGATCGCCACGCTGGACATCAAAAATGCCTTCAATACAGCCAGATGGGATGTCATAGTGGAGGCACTGCGAAAGCTCCGCGTGCCGACTTGCATCGTGAAGGTCATAAGGTCGTACCTCAGCGACCGTACTATTAGGTATGAGACAACCTCAGGCACCAGAGAACACGCGGCCAGCTGCGGCGTTCCTCAAGGCTCAGTTTTAGGCCCAGCACTGTGGAACGTGATGTATGACGGGGTCCTAAGACTAGAGCTCCCGGAACGGACACACCTTGTCGGATTCGCTGATGATATCGCGGTAGTAGTCGTCGCCAAGACGATCCGGGAAGCAGAGGAGCACTGCAATGCTGCAATAGCAAACGTCATCGGATGGCTGGAACAGGCAGGGCTAAGCCTAGCCCACCACAAGACGGAGGCTGTCCTGATTTCGAGCAGGAAGCGAGTGGAGTCGGCTTCAATCACCGTAGGAGGACATGTGGTCACTTCATCCAGGGCCATCAGATACCTTGGGGTAACGCTGGACACAAGGCTTAGCTTCAGGGAGCACTTCGCAGAAGCAAATCGCAAGGCAGCGAATGTCGCCAGAGCTTTAGGGAGGATAATGCTCAACTGCAGGGGCCCGAAGCAAGGACGTCGTTTACTTCTCCAGACCGTCTGCAGCGCAACGATGCTCTACGCAGCCCCCGTGTGGGCTGATGCAGCAAAGACAAGGTCATATACCCAAGGACTGACCAGCACATATAGACTGTGCGCATTAAGGGTGTGCTCGGGCTACCGCACGATCTCCGATGACGCAGCTCTCGTCATAGCAGGCATGGTACCATTCGACCTGCTAGCGACGGAGCGAAAAGAGCTACATCAGGCCCTAGTAGCGCTGAGCGGGTTAACTCCGGCAGCGGCACGCCGTCGGCAAAAAGAGAACTCGAGAGCTTCGAGTATACAGAAGTGGCAACAACGATGGGACGAGTCGACCAAGGGACGATGGACCCACCAACTAGTCCCCGACCTGAAGAAGTGGCTCCAGAGAAGCCACGGAGAAGTGAACTTCTGGCTCACGCAGGTTCTCAGCGGCCACGGATGCTTTCGGAGGTACCTCTACAAATATGGACATGATGATGACCCAAGGTGCCCTGTTTGTGGGGAAGATGAGACGGCAGAGCATGTGGTCCTGGACTGCCCACGTTTTTCGGAGCCCAGGCGGAGACTCCTAGGGGAAGTAGCGACGGCGGACGACATCGGAAGGAGGCTACTGGACGACGCCCAGTTCTGGGCAGGCATGAGTAGCTTCGCCGCCTATATGATGAAGGAGCTGAGAAGGCTAGAGCGACTCCGAGCGGAGGCTAGGCTAGCCTAGGCCAACAGTAGTGGGGCGCATAAGCACGCCAATCCTGGCCCTGCGAAGCAAAGCCTAGCGGCATTACCGCAGGGGACAGGGATTCAGTAGAAACTTTTTAACTTTTTATTTTTTATTTTTTTTGTTAGAGCTTAGTTCTAAGTATTTCTTTATTAATAAACGATTAAAAAAAAAAATACACATACACATACACATACACATACACATACACATACACATACACATACACATACACATACACATACACATACACATACACATACACATACACATACACATACACATACACATACACATACACATACACATACACATACACATACACATACACATACACATACACATACACATACACATACACATACACATACACATACACATACACATACACATACACATACACATACACATACACATACACATACACATACACATACACATACACATACACATACACATACACATACACATACACATACACATACACATACACATACACATACACATACACATACACATACACATACACATACACATACACATACACATACACATACACATACACATACACATACACATTGGAAGTGAAGTGAAGGTTGAACGAGACGGACGTGGTTGTGCCGCGTCCCGCTGATCGCGCAGTCTTCCGGCCTCGCGGGGCCTAAAAAACAAGTTTGTGAACCCCTGGGCACATATCATGGCTCACCTGGGATGTAGGAACGAAGGGTTCCCAGTGGCTCAGTTTTCCCGGCTCGCTGGCCCCGGAGCAATAATCCGACGTCGCTGGACAGGGGGGGCAGGGTAAGCTTTCTCCCTCTCTTTTGGTGGCATCGCTTTTCCCGCGTTGCAAATTCGCCCAAATTGGGTTGTGCTGGTCAGTGATGCGGATCGCAGTACCAGCTGATCACAGCTGACCGGCAGTGTGACCAGCTCCGACCAGAAAGATAGTACCTGAAGAGGGCGCCACTTGGCGCCGTATCGTCGCTGCTAACGCCACCCGCAGAGGGCGGCACCAGGAGAAATTTCCATAGCGCGCTTATGAGAGCGGGCGGGATCCTAGGAGCAGTGCACAAGGTCATGGACCCGACCATTGTCCAACCCCTCCGCCGCGGCGGTGCACTCTGGAAACGGGGCAATGGCGACCGAGCAAGGGCGGTATATCCCCCATCGTAGCCCGGATGGATCATGCCCACCCTCCCCCTTCTTCTTCCCACTCCAAATCCTCGTAGCGTCTGTCCCACAATGGGCGGCTACGGGGTCTGCGTCTGAGCCATAGTGGCCGGCAGCAAACCCCAACCTGGCAGAAGGTATAAAATGCAAACCTGGCAGTAGGTATAAAAAGCACAACTGGAAGAATGATGGAAAACAACACAATTACTCCAGGTGGCAACCACTCAAGTGGAAATCCACCCGTGGGGAAACCCACGGTCGGGGCACGGATTCTGGAGGCCCCAAACACCATTCAACCCACGACTGACGAGGCGGTGGCTAGCTTGGCCGCCCCGGCAGTAAAAGCGACAAGCCAACAAAGTGCGGAGCAATCCTCAGCGTTTCTGAGCAGCTCCAAAATCCTGCGGTCACCCATTTTGCAGGCAACGCGGAGCACAGCGATGCCAACAGGCGGTGTTCCCGAGGGTGAAGACAAGGAGACCCCAAAAAGGACGAGGGAACAATCCAGTCCATCAGAGCCCCAGAGATCGACTCCAGCCAAGAGGACGAGAGCGTCAACAGAGCAGCCTTGCTCCAGCATGCTGGCGGAGTTAGAGGCGATATTGGAGGACATAATCCAGCAAACGCACGAGAAACAGGTGAGGAGCATCAACCTCAAAATGAAGAGGATGTTCTGCAGGATGAAGGAGCTACAGGAAGGCCTTAGCGGGATCCTCTCCAACCCCAGTGATGCAGGGACGACGGCGGCAGCTGCGGAGGTCGTCTGTTCGAGGTGCGGTCAGGCAGATACTGCAAAGACGGACCAAAAAACACAAACCCTCCTAACGCGGCGCAAGGAAGCGGCAGCCCAGACTGACCCATGGCGACGGCTTAGCCAGGACAGCGCGACTCCACTACCAAGAGGCGCGCCATTGGCCTCGGCGAAGACCCCGAAAATCCGGGCACGAGAAGGGCCCACCAAGCGGACTTCCAGCCACCCGGACCCCAGGACTGCGGGAGTAGGGGGTCAGAGCACGGCCGCACTGACAGCAGCGCCAGGACCTGGATGGGAGACAGCAACACGGAGGAAGCCAAGGACGTTCACCCGACCCGACGCGATAGTCGTAGAAGCCAAGGGAAGGAAGTATAGCGAGGTGCTTGCCTTGGTCACTAGACGGCAGGACGGCCAGCTGAAGGAATTCAGCAAAAATGTCCATAAGGTGCGCCGCACCGCAACTGGGAACCTGCTGCTAGAGCTATCGAAAAACCGTGTGGATAGCACGGACACCATGAGGGAGAACCTCGAAAAGGTGCTTCAAGGAGCTGCTGAAGTGCGAGCGCTGTCCGAGGACAGCAAGATGAAATATATAGAGATTAGGGACCTCGACCCGCTAGCGACGGAAGGGGACATTCGGCTTGCTCTGGCCGAGCAGTTTGAAGTGGATGGAAAGTTGGCCACGTTAAGGAGCCTTCGGGCAAGATCCAGGGACACACAGACCGCCATCATCGGTCTGCCCAGTAAAATTGCGACCGCAGTTGTGAGCAAGGGGAGAGTGAGGATCGGATGGACCGTGTGCCGGATTCGGGAGAGGCAGAGCCAGCCGAGGTGCTACCGATGCCTGGAAGTTGGCCACATTGCAAGCCAGTGCCGAAGCCCCACCGATAGGAGCGGATGCTGCATCCGCTGTGGCAAAAGCGGGCATAAAATCGCCAACTGCCCAAACGAGAGCACCTGCTACGTTTGCGCGTCAAAAGGCGAGAAGGAGGCAAAACACCTCGCAGGAAGTCGACGGTGTCCGCACTCCAATGGAGCTGTAAAAGATAGGGCAGGATGCAAGTGATCCAGCTCAATCTGAATCACTGTAGAGCGGCGCAGGACCTTCTGCGACACACCGTAGGCGAGATGAATGCTGACATAGCCATTCTCAGCGAGCCGTACAGCGTCGGTCCAGGCGAGGAGTGGTCGACCAACAACCAGGGCAAGGCGGCCATCTGGATATGCAAAGGTTCCGCGGAAGGGCCAAGGCAAGTGAGGAGAGGTGAAGGCTTCGTGAGAATCCAGTGGGGAGGCATATGGGTGTATAGCTGCTACCTAGCCCCAAGCCTCTCCCTCGATGCTTACTGCAAGGCTCTAGAGGAGCTAGCGATAGATGCCAGAGGCAAACACCCAGTCCTAATAGCGGGTGATTTTAACGCGTGGGCACAGGAGTGGGGGAGCACCACCACGAATGCTAGAGGCAGAGCCCTGCTGGAGATCCTAGCACCCCTGGACCTGGCCCTTCTTAACGAGGGCAACCAGGAAACCTTCAATAGAGCAGGCGCCGGTTCCATTATTGACCTGACCTTCGTCAGCAGTAGTTTGGCACGGACCTCAGAGTGGAGAATCGCCGACATCTACACGGCCAGTGATCACGAGGCCATACTCTGCTCGCTCGGAATCAGCCGTGCGACCTCGCGCATTCCCCCCTGCGGCAAGGCGTATCGACAAGACACGCTAGACGTTCAACAAATGGCAAACCACGTGCGGAGGGCTGAGCTCGATCTCCACACTACAGCAAACGACTCGGCGGCGGCGCTTGCTACGGCCCTTGATGCGGCCTGTAACGCATGCATGAAGGCGCGCACGACCTTTGCTCGGCATCATAAACCAGCTCCGTGGTGGACAAGCCATATCTCGGCTCTTCGTAAGGAGTGCCTAAGGGCTAGAAGATCCCTGCAGCGAGCTCGTGGCACTGACGCGCAGGAGCAAAGACGCCTTGAATTCAAGGCAGCGAGGAAAACGCTGAAAAAGGCCATACGGGACAGTAAGCGCGAGCTTTTCCTCAAGTTATGCGACGAAGCGGAACACGACCCATGGGGACAGGCGTATAAAATCGTAACAAAAAAGGTCAGGGCAGGGAGCCAGCCCCCTTCAGACCCGGTCGCACTGAGCGCCATAATAGACATATTATTTCCAAGCTGTCAAGGAGAAGGAACACGCCCGGCTATTGAGGACGTCGAAGAAGAGTCAGTAGAAGCGGTCACAGCAGAGGAGGTGCTAGCGGCTGCACGAAATCTAGCTCCCAACAAAGCTCCCGGCCCAGACGCGGTGCCAAACCGAGCACTCAAGGTGGCCCTGGCCCAAATACCAGAAAAGATTGCAGCAGTCTACAATCAATGCTTGCTGGAAGGATCCTTCCCGAAGGTGTGGAAGAAGCAGAGGCTCCTTCTACTAACAAAGCCCGGTAAGCCACCCGGTGAGGCCGCGTCTTACCGACCCATCTGCCTCCTTGACACCATAGGCAAGGTATTGGAGAAGATCCTGGCCACGAGACTCCAGGCGGCAATAAGCCGGGAGGGCGGACTGGCGGAGGAGCAGTACGGGTTCCGGAAAGGGAGGTCAACGATAGATGCCATCATGAGGGTGAAGACCCTGGCAGCAAGCGCCATCCAAGGCACCAGATGGGAGGGGGGAACCAAACAATACTGTCTGGTTACCACCCTGGACGTAAAGAACGCATTCAACACGGCGAGCTGGTCGCGGACTCTCGAAGCCCTGAAGGAGCTTAGGATCCCGGAGTACCTGTTGAAGATGGTGGATAGCTACCTGAGTGACAGAATACTCCTATACGACACGCGGGAAGGCCAGAAAGAGCGAGTGGTCTCCGCCGGAGTGCCGCAGGGCTCTGTGCTAGGCCCGCTCTTGTGGAATACGATGTATGATGGAGTACTCCGATTACCCATGGATGAGGGTACTACCATCGTTGGATTCGCCGACGACATAGCCATAGTGGTGGTGGCGAAGACTGTTCGCGGGGTGGAAACCCAAACAAACTCCGCGGTGGCGAGCGTAGAGGCATGGATGTCTAGGGCAGGCCTTCAGCTCGCTCCACAAAAGACGGAAGCGGTGCTAATTTCGAGCCGGAAGAAGGTAGAAACAGCGACAGTTCATGTAGGAGGAGTGGCCGTTACCTCGGGGAGAGCTCTAAAATACCTGGGGGTCTGGCTCGACACAAGGCTCTCGTTCCGGGAGCACCTCGAGTACGCCCACAGGAGGGCGAGCGAGACGACGAGGGCCCTCTCGCGGATGCTCCTCAATATCAGAGGCCCGAGGCAGGAAAGGCGCAAGCTCATCACTAGTGTGGTGAGCTCCCAAATCCTGTACGCTGCCCCAGTGTGGGACGAGGCGATGGGAGTAAGGTCCTACGCACGAGGAATCGAGGCAGACTACCGCCTATGCGCGCTACGGACGTCCTGTGCCTTCAGGACGGTGTCGGACGACGCGGCCCTCGTGATCGCAGGTCTGATACCACTAGGAGAGCTAGTCCGAGAGAGGAAGGAGCTGGCCAACATGGCTCAGGACAGCCCCTCATCGGCGTCGGACAGGAAGAGGGAAGCGAGAGCCACTAGCTTGGCAAACTGGCAACGACGATGGGAGGCATCTTCCAAAGGACGTTGGACATTTCGACTCATTCCGGACGTGGGAGAGTGGACCGGAAGGAAGCATGGCCAGGTAGACTTTTACCTCACTCAGGCCCTCAGTGGGCATGGGTGCTTCAGAAGCTACCTAAAGCGTTTTGGCCATGAAAGTGAGGACTGCTGCCCGTCGTGCGGCAGTGGAGTCACAGAGGACTCACTCCACGTCCTCTTCGAGTGCAGGCGATTTGAGGAGGATCGCCTAACCCTGGAGGAGATCCTGGAAGAGGCCTTTACACCAAGCAGTATGGTGCCTCAAATGCTCCAGACGCCGGTCAAATGGGAAGCGATAGCCGTATTTGTGGCCAAGATGATGACGGAGCTGAGAGCCCTGGAGAGGGCGCGTAATGGGCGGGAGGAGTAGGGCGCCAGAGGTGTGCGAAGCATTGCTTCACGGCCGTACCGCACAACTTAGGCCCATGCTCCAACAGCCCAGTCGGGGAACAACAATGTATAGTAGGCATATAAGATAGTTTTAATTAATAAACACGAATATAAAAAAAAAAAAAAAAAAAAACACATACACATACACATACACATACACATACACATACACATACACATACACATACACATACACATACACATACACATACACATACACATACACATACACATACACATACACATACACATACACATACACATACACATACACATACACATACACATACACATACACATACACATACACATACACATACACATACACATACACATACACATACACATACACATACACATACACATACACATACACATACACATACACATACACATACACATACACATACACATACACATACACATACACATACACATACACATACACATACACATACACATACACATACACATACACATACACATACACATACACATACACATACACATACACATACACATACACATACACATACAGGCGGAGGAATGGGGCTCATCGCGCACCAACGCTAGGGGTCGAACCCTCCAGGAGACCTTCGCGACTCTCGACGTAGCCCTGCTGAACACCGGCTCCCAAAACACGTTCAGCAAGGCGGGGTATGGATCAATCGTGGACCTTACCTTCTGCAGCAGCGGCCTGTTTCGGAGGACAAGGTGGTCCTCAGTGACGAATATACTGCGAGCGACCACAAATATATAGTCTGTGACATCAATGACAGAGCGCAAGCATCCACAACAGCGAAACCACCTAGGTTCAATCCGGCTACTTTGCAACCGCAATTATTCGCGCAGGAACTGAGGATCCCGGATTCCTCGGATCCCGGATAACACCATGTCTGCGGTTCTCCAGGCCTGCCGAGTCAGCATGAGGTGTAGCCGTGGGCATTCAAGGCACCATGATCATGCGCGCAGTGAGTGTCTCCGTTCCAGAAGGCTGCACCAAAGAGCCAGAGGAAGGCCGGACTTCGAGCAAAAAAGAGAAGACTTTGCGGCAAAGAGGAGGATCTTGAAGAAATTGATAAGGGAGGCGAAGACGAGGTGCTTCCTCGAGATGTGCGATGCTGCAGAGCAAGACCCGTGGGGATCGGCCTACCGGACCGTGGTCAAAAAAAGCGAAGCAGGCAAAGCCGATCGCTCCAAAAGAAGCCGCCACAATGAGAGACATTGTAGAGCACCTTTTCCCGACGCAGATACACCCTGTGCCGAGAGGAGCCAGTGAACCAGCCAGAGAACCGGCTCTACGCCAGTCCAGGAAATAGGCCCCCAGGAAATAGTGGAAATCGCTAAAGCAATACAAGTCGGAAAAGCTCCTGGTCCAGATGGAATCCCAGACAGCGCGATTAAACTGGCGATGACTGCGAGCCCTGACCGGTTCGCCAGCGCCTTCAACACATGCTTAACTGAGGGCGTATTCCCAAAAAGGTGGAAAATACAAAGCCTGGTCTTGCTCCCAAAGCCAGGCAAGCCGCTGGAGAACCCGTCGTCCTAAAGCCCTAGAGCGCTGCATATGCCGGAGGCTTCAGGAGGCAGTCATCCGCGCGGGAGATCCCTCCCCGCTACAATACGGGTTCAGGGAACACCGCTCCACGGTCGACGCAATTTCCCTGGTCAGGAGGATAGCAGCCAAGGCAATCGAGGGGACCAGATGGGCGGGCGGAAGCAAGGAGTACTGCCTGATCGCCACATTGGACATCAAAAATGCGTTTAATACTGCCAGATGGGATGCCATAGTGGAGGCGCTGCGAAATCTCCGTGTGCCGACTGGATTAGTGGAGCTCATAAGGTCGTACCTCAGCGACCGTACTATTAGGTACGAGACGACCTCAGGCATCAGAGAGCACGCGGCCACCTGCGGCGTCCCTCAAGGCTCAGTCTTAGGCCCAGCCCTCTGGAACGTGATGTACGACGGGGTCCTCAGACTAGAGCTCCCGGAACGGACACACCTTGTCGGTTTCGCGGATGACATCGCGGTAGTGGTCGTCGCCAAGACCATCAAGGAAGCTGAGGAGCTCTGCAATGCTGCAATCGTGAAGGTCATCGGCTGGCTCAAACAGGCAGGGCTAAGCCTTGCCCAACACAAGACGGAGGCCGTCCTGATTTCAAGCAGGAAGCGGGTGGAGACGGCCACAATCAACATAGGTGGGCATGTGGTCACATCAACCAGGGCCATCAGGTATCTGGGTGAACCCTGGACACGAGGCTTAGCTTCAGGGAGCACCTTGTAGAAGCAAATCGAAAGGCAGCTAATGTCGCCAGAGCACTATCGAGGATTATGCTCAATTGTAGGGGCCCGAAGCAAGGTCGGAGACTGCTGCTTCAGACCGTCTGCAGCGCAACAATGCTCTACGCAGCCCCAGTGTGGGCGGAGGCAGCCAAAAAAAGGTCGTACACCGGCAGCGTTACGCCGCCGGCAAAAAAGAGTGCTCGAGAGTCATGACCTTACAGAAGTGGCAACAACGATGGGACGAGTCGTCCAACGGACGCTGGACCTACCAACTAGTCCCCGACCTTAGGAAATGGCTCAAAAGAAGTCACGGGGAGGTAAACTTCTGGCTCACGCAGGTGATCAGCGGCCACGGATGCTTCAGGAGCTATCTCTTCAAATTTGGACACGACGACGATCCAAGATGCCCGGAATGCGGGGTGGACGAGACGGCGGAACACGTGGTTCTGGACTGCCCACGTTTTTCAGCCTCAAGGCGGAGACTCCTAGGGGAAGTATCGACGGTGGACCTTATTGGAAGGAAGCTGCTGGAGGACGCCCAGTTCTGGGAAGGCATGAGCAGCTTTGCCGCCTTAACGATGAAGGAGCTGAGACGGCTAGAAAGGAACCGAGCAGAGGCTAGGCTAGCCTAGACAAACAAAAGCAGTGGGCGCTTAGGCACGCCAATCCTGGCCCTGCGAAGCAAAGCCTAGCGGCATTACCGCAGGGTTACAGGAACTTAGGAGACACCTTATTGTTAGAGCTTAGTTTTAAGTTATTTTTTGTTAATAAACGATTAAAAAAAAAAAAAACAAAAATTCACATACACATACACATACACGTACACATACACATACACATACACATTCATGTGTAGCTCACAGGAGCAATGGAACTGGGTAAGCCAGTTGATAGCTTATACACAGGGCGACTTAAGAAGACTCGAAAATGAACGTCGCTTAAGGGAGAATGCCTAGATTAGGCAACCCTTCCCCGCGAAGTAATACTTAGCAGTGGTACCGCGGGGTCTGTGGTGTGTGCGGGGGTGTCTTTAGTACGTAGGCGCCGGCTAGACATGCCGGTGAATCGTGCATGCTATTGGTACGGGCCAATAGTATCTAGGATAGATTTTCACCTCAATGGCGCAATCCAAAAAAAAAAAAAAAAAAAAAAATACACATACACATACACATACACATACACATACACATACACATACACATTGGAGAGGCGGCTTTCGCAAAAAGCTGCAAAATTGCAAGATCTCCCAGCAGCAAGCTGGGGGGTACCCCTCCTATTTCAGGAATCCGAGTAGACCAGAACAGGAGTAAAAACCAGAAGGCTGGAGACGCAACAACACTGCAGGACCTCGGGAAGGAGATCGCGCAGCTAGTGGAGATGCTGGAGGACGGCAAAAGGAGGTCCATCCACCAGCCAATGAGGGACACCATAGTGAGCATCCAAGCTCTCTATGAGCGGCTAGCCTCTCAGACGGTCGAGCAGGGACGTAAGGAGGCGCCTAAATCACACCAGGCGTCACAAACATCGCCCCTTTTTCGACCGTTAGCGGAACCCAGGAGGAAGGGAACAGGCCCAGACCCCCCAACAACAAGAGGAGCAAGAGGGAGACTGCGCAGGCGGCGACTCGAACGAGGGCGGAAGCCAGGACACTAGGGCAGACCGTGGAACCTGAAACTCAGGCGAGCAAGGAGGTCCAAGAATGGAAGCTGGTTGGCCCCAAAAAGAAACCGCCGAAGAAGCAGCGGGCAACTAGCTCAATTCCCAAGGAGAAGCCAAGGCCGGACGCACTGGTCATCACAGCTAAGGGCGAATCTAGTTACGCCGACATCCTGCGACGTGTGAAGCAGGACAAGAAGCTGCAAGGACTAGGCGAAGCGCTATCGAGGATTAGGAGGACCCAGAAAGGAGAGCTATTGCTCCAACTGAAGAGGTCAGGGGAGGAAACAGCAGTTTTCAAAGCCCTGGTCTCGGAATCGGTAGGTGATCAGGTGGAAGTGCGCTCCTTGTCGCACAAGCTCGAAATCGAGTGCAGGGATCTGGACGAGATCACTACAAAGGAGGAGGTTTCTGAAGCCATTGGAAAGCTGGTGGAATCTCCAGGAGTGCCGGTAAGCGACATCATTTTAAGGAAGGCTTTTGGCCAGACGCAGACGGCCATAATCAGACTGCCTGCAGCGTGTGCTCGGAAAGCAATGAAGGTAGGCTGGTTGAAGGTAGGCTGGGTGCGGTGCAGACTCAGGGAAAGGACCAGAGTCATTAAGTGCTTCAGATGCCTCGAGTTTGGGCATATGGCGAAACAATGTCAGAGCGCCATCGACCGCTCACGAATGTGCAGGAGATGTGGCAAGGACGGCCATATGGCAAAAGACTGCGCGGAAGAGCCAAGGTGTGCGTACACATACACAAAAATACACATACACATACACATACACATACACATACACATACACGTACACATACACATACACATACACATACACATACACATACACATACACATACACATACACATACACATACACATACACATACACATACACATACACATACACATACACATACACATACACATACACATACACATGATCCCAGGTGGTGATCGCAGGCGACTTTAACGCCTGGGCGGAGGAATGGGGCTCATCGCGCACCAACGCCAGGGGCCGCACCCTCCAGGAGACCTTCGCGACTCTCGACGTAGCCCTGCTGAACACCGGCTCACAAAACACGTTCAGCAAGGCGGGGTATGGATCAATCGTGGACCTTACCTTCTGCAGCAGCGGCCTGTTTCGGAGGACAAGGTGGTCCCTCAGTGACGACTATACTGCGAGCGACCACAAATATATAGTCTGTGACATCAATGACAGAGCGCAAGCATCCACAACAGCGAAACCACCTAGGTTCAATCCGGCTACTTTGCAACCGCAATTATTCGCGCAGGAACTGAGGATCCCGGATTCCTCGGATCCCGGATAACACCATGTCTGCGGTTCTCCAGGCCTGCCGAGTCAGCATGAGGTGTAGCCGTGGGCATTCAAGGCACCATGATCCGGTGCCCTGGTGGTCCCCGGAGATAGCTCATGCGCGCAGTGAGTGTCTCCGTTCCAGAAGGCTGCACCAAAGAGCCAGAGGAAGGCCGGACTTCGAGCAAAAAAGAGAAGACTTTGCGGCAAAGAGGAGGATCTTGAAGAAATTGATAAGGGAGGCGAAGACGAGGTGCTTCCTCGAGATGTGCGATGCTGCAGAGCAAGACCCGTGGGGATCGGCCTACCGGACCGTGGTCAAAAAAGCGAAGCAGGCAAAGCCGATCGCTCCAAAAGAAGCCGCCACAGTGAGAGACATTGTAGAGCACCTTTTCCCGACGCAGATACACCCTGTGCCGAGAGGAGCCAGTGAACCAGCAGGCTCTACGCCAGTCCAGGAAATAGGCCCCCAGGAAATAGTGGAAATCGCTAAAGCAATACAAGTCGGAAAAGCTCCTGGTCCAGATGGAATCCCAGACAGCGCGATTAAACTGGCGATGACTGCGAGCCCTGACCGGTTCGCCAGCGCCTTCAACACATGCTTAACTGAGGGCGCATTCCCGAAAAGGTGGAAAATACAAAGCCTGGTCTTGCTCCCAAAGCCAGGCAAGCCACTGGAGAACCCGTCGTCCTTAAGACCGATTTGCCTCATCGACCACGCCGGCAAAGCCCTAGAGCGCTGCATATGCCGGAGGCTCCAGGAGGCAGTCATCCGCGCGGGAGATCTCTCCCCGCTACAATACGGGTTCAGGGAACACCGCTCCACGGTCGACGCAATTTCCCTGGTCAGGAGGATAGCAGCCAAGGCAATCGAGGGGACCAGATGGGCGGGCGGAAGCAAGGAGTACTGCCTGATCGCCACATTGGACATCAAAAATGCGTTTAATACTGCCAGTTGGGATGCCATAGTGGAGGCGCTGCGAAACCTCCGTGTGCCGACTGGATTAGTGGAGCTCATAAGGTCGTACCTCAGCGACCGTACTATTAGGTACGAGACGACCTCAGGCATCAGAGAGCACGCGGCCACCTGCGGCGTCCCTCAAGGCTCAGTCTTAGGCCCAGCCCTCTGGAACGTGATGTACGACGGGGTCCTCAGACTTGAGCTCCCGGAACGGACACACCTTGTCGGTTTCGCGGATGACATCGCGGTAGTGGTCGTCGCCAAGACCATCCAAGAAGCTGAGGAGCTCTGCAATGCTGTAATCGTGAAGGTCATCTGCTGGCTCAAACAGGCAGGGCTAAACCTTGCCCAACACAAGACGGAGGCTGTCCTGATTTCAAGCAGGAAGCGGGTGGAGACGGCCACAATCAACATAGGCGGACACGTGGTCACATCAACCAGGGCCATCAGGTATCTGAGAGTAACGCTGGACACGAGGCTTAGCTTCAGGGAGCACCTTGTAGAAGCAAATCGAAAGGCAGCGAATGTCGCCAGAGCACTATCGAGGATTATGCTCAATTGTAGGGGCCCGAAGCAAGGTCGGAGACTGCTGCTTCAGACCGTCTGCAGCGCAACAATGCTCTACGCAGCCCCAGTGTGGGCGGAGGCAGCCAAAAAAAGGTCGTACACCAAAGGTTTGACCAGCACCTACAGGCTTTGCGCCCTAAGGGTGTGCTCGGGCTTCCGCACGATATCGGAGGATGCAGCGCTAGTCATCGCGGGCATGGTACCAATCGACCTGCTCGCGGCGGAGCGGCAAGAGTTACACCAGGCCCTAGCAGCGCTAAACGGGCATGCCCCGGCAGCGTTACGCCGCCGGCAAAAAGAGTGCTCGAGAGTCATGACCTTACAGAAGTGGCAACAACGATGGGACAAGTCGACCAAGGGACGTTGGACCTACCAACTAGTCCCCGACCTTAGGAAATGGCTCAAAAGAAGTCACGGGGAGGTAAACTTCTGGCTCACGCAGGTGATCAGCGGCCACGGATGCTTCAGGAGCTATCTCTTCAAATTTGGACACGACTACGATCCAAGATTCCCGGAATGCGGGGTGGACGAGACGGCGGAACACGTGGTTCTGGACTGCCCACGTTTTTCAGCCTCAAGGCGGAGACTCCTAGGGGAAGTATCGACGGTGGACCTCATTGGACGGAGGTTGCTGGAGGACGCCCAGTTCTGGGAAGGCATGAGCAGCTTTGCCGCCTTAACGATGAAGGAGCTGAGACGGCTAGAAAGGAACCGAGCGGAGGCTAGGCTAGCCTAGACAAGCTAAAGCAGTGGGCGCTTAGGCACGCCAATCCTGGCCCTGCGAAGCAAAGCCTAGCGGCATTACCGCAGGGTTACAGGAACTTAGGAGACACCTTATTGTTAGAGCTTAGTTTTAAGTTACTTTTTTGTTAATAAACGATTTAAAAAAAAAAAAAAAAAAACACACATACACATACACATACACATACACATACACATACACATACACATACACATACACATACACATACACATACACATGAGGTTGGAGGTTGGAGGTCGAAGCGGACAGACGCGTAGTGTGGCGCTCCCCGAAGCGCAAGCCGCATATAGTGCCTGCGCGAAACATAGTGTTACATAAAGGTGCTCATCAGGTGCGCAAGGGTCTTACCTGAAAGGGAACATCGAGGCACGCCTCGAAACGCCCTAATCCGGGTTCATCCGACGCGTCCGGATTGATGGCGCCAACGCTAAGGTAAGAGACGGGGAGATCACTTTCTCTTCCGGTCACTCTCTTTGCAGCTCTTCCGGCTTCCGTGAGATTTTTCTCCGGAAAGAACACGAGCGTGGCCACCCACCAAAAAAGAGCAATGCACTGTCAGCTGTTTACTGATGCAGCCCTGACAGTGTGGGGCAACGAAGACGGATGGGCGGTAGACGCCGATAGGTGGCGCTATCAAAAAGCTCCCCCAAATGGAGCATAACTGTCGGCGCGGCCTAGCCTAGCGTTAGGGTTATATTATATATGTATATTGATATTTATATTTATATTTATATATTCATAATCTTTTTTTTTTTGAAACCCCCAAACCTTTAACCCCCCTCCCGCCCGGCAGCGGGAGCAAAGAATACTATCGGAACAAGCTCTGGTTTGTCGTAAGAGGCGACTGACAGGGCAGGGGGATATCCCTGCAGGTAAGCAGGGAAAGAGCTACTCGCAACCTTTCTCCATAACCCGAAAGGCATCCCCTCCAAAATAGCGAGATAGCGACCAGGGCTGAGTCCAGTAAAGCCCTGGGATAGGTAACTGGAAAAAGGATTTTGAGACGACGAACCCTGGGCTGACGGACAGCTGTATTCTGGCACCTGAGTACGCGGAGTGAACTCCCGCCGAAATGGCTGCCAGGCTAATGCAGTTTCTGCCCCCGTCCCGCTAAAATTTGGCAAGTCTCCAGAAAACGCTCCTTAGGTGTCGCCACTAAGCTGGCCGTGCAGGCTCAGATGAACCATACCTGACCAACGCGGATCTGGCTCTGAACTCTACACCTGTAAGGGCTAGAGTCAACCCTAGCATGGACCTCACTGCGCGCAAAGGCAACCATGGGATCAAGGACGCGACTGCATAACACCTAAGGACAACGGCTCAGGAGTTGGGACCCACTAAAATGAGTATTAACACAAATCAGAATACAGTTGGAGAGGCGGCTTTCGCAAAAAGCTGCAAAATTGCAAGATCTCCCAGCAGCAAGCTGGGGGGTACCCCTCCTATTTCAGGAATCCGAGTAGACCAAAACAGGAGTAAAAACCAGAAGGCTGGAGACGCAACAACACTGCAGGACCTCGGGAAGGAGATCGCGCAGCTAGTGGAGATGCTGGAGGACGGCAAAAGGAGGTCCATCCACCAGCCAATGAGGGACACCATAGTGAGCATCCAAGCTCTCTATGAGCGGCTAGCCTCTCAGACGGGCGAGCAGGGACGTAAGGAGGCGCCTAAATCACACCAGGCGTCACAAACATCGCCCCTTTTTCGACCGTTAGCGGAACCCAGGAGGAAGGGAACAGGCCCAGACCCCCCCAACAACAAGAGGAGCAAGAGGGAGACTGCGCAGGCGGCGACTCGAACGAGGGCGGAAGCCAGGACACTAGGGCAGACCGTGGAACCTGAAACTCAGGCGAGCAAGGAGGTCCAAGAATGGAAGCTGGTTGGCCCCAAAAAGAAACTGCCGAAGAAGCAGCGGGCAACTAGCTCAATTCCCAAGGAGAAGCCAAGGCCGGACGCACTGGTCATCACAGCTAAGGGCGAATCTAGTTACGCCGACATCCTGCGACGTGTGAAGCAGGACAAGAAGCTGCAAGGACTAGGCGAAGCGGTATCGAGGATTAGGAGGACCCAGAAAGGAGAGCTATTGCTCCAACTGAAGAGGTCAGGGGAGGAAACAGCAGCTTTCAAAGCCCTGGTCTCGGAATCGGTAGGTGATCAGGTGGAAGTGCGCTCCTTGTCGCACAAGCTCGAAATCGAGTGCAGGGATCTGGACGAGATCACTACCAAGGAGGAGGTTTCTGAAGCCATTGGAAAGCTGGTGGAATCTCCAGGAGTGCCGGTAAGCGACATTCTTTTAAGGAAGGCTTTTGGTCAGACGCAGACGGCCATAATTAGACTGCCTGCAGCGTGTGCTCGGAAAGCAATGAAGGTAGGCTGGGTGCGGTGCAGACTCAGGGAAAGGACCAGAGTCATTAAGTGCTTCAGATGTCTCGAGTTTAGGCACATGGCGAAACAATGTCAGAGCGCCATCGACCGCTCACGAATGTGCAGGAGATGTGGCAAGGACGGCCATATGGCAAAAGACTGCGCGGAAGAGCCAAGGTGGGCGTTCTGCAGCAACGCCGGGAAGGAAGCAGGACATATAGCAGGAAGTGGGAAATGTCCGATGTTTAGGAGCGCCCTCTCACAAAGGAAAAGCTAATGAAGTGCACCCAGCTCAACCTTAACCATTGCGAGGCGGCTCAGTCGCTGCTTAGGCAGGCGGTCAGAGACGAAAGGACACAGGTAGTCCTCATCTCAGAACCATATAGGAGCATCCCAGGAAACGGATGGCTGACAAGCAGCTGCAAGGGTGCGGCTCTGTGGTCAACGGAGACGGCTCCACAGGACATTAGGACATCCAGCGAAGGTTTTGTCCGGGCCAAAATAAATGGGGTTACATTTTACAGTTGCTACGCCCCGCCAAGATGGGAAATCTCGCGCTACCAAAGAATGCTACGAAGCCTGGTAGCGGATGCAAGAGGCAGATCGCCGGTGGTCATTGGAGGGGACTTCAACGCCTGGTCCCCGGAGTGGGGACGCCGAGCACCGAACGAGAGGGGTACCAGTCTACTGGAACACTTTGCGGCACTAGACGTGGTCTTGGCCAATAGAGGCCAAAAGCTGACGTACAGCAAGGCAGGGCGTGGATCTATTATCGACATCACCTTCGTTAGCAGCGCACTAATAAGGAGGTGCAACTGGGAGGTCAGTGATGGTTTTACTTTCAGCGACCACCAGGCCATACACTTTACCCTTGGAGGGGTAAGTAGGAAACGGATTCCCAAGGTGACAGGACCGAAATGGAAGGACTCGCGTTTGGATCGAGAAGCACTCTCGGTAACCCTGCAGACGCTAGACCGGACTTCATCATCCTCCCCGGAGGGAGCAGCGGAAGAACTTTCAGGATCACTATCAGATGCTTGCGACAGTGCCATGCCTAGGAGGAAACCCAGCAGAAGAGGAGCATCAGTATACTGGTGGAACCAGGACATTCAGCAACTAAGGACCGCCTGCCTGCGGGCAAGAAGACGCTTCCAAAGGGCAAGAGGCTCAGAGGACCTAACCACAAGAACGGAGGAGTTCAAGGCAGCTAAGAGGGCCTTGAAACGGGCTATAAAAGCCAGCAAACGGGAATGCTTTCAAAAAATCTGCGACGAGGCGGAGGTGGACCCATGGGGCACAGCCTACAAGGTCGTCATGAAAAGGCTTAAAGGGCAAGAGCACCTAAGACCAACTTGCCCTACACTATTAAGGAAAATAGTGGAGGCTCTGTTCCCGAAGCACCCGCCAAAAAGGGAGACTATACCAGCCGATGATGGGGAGCCGTTTACGCCAGTTACGGAGGAGGAGATCCGGAACTACGCAAAAAGGATTAAGGCTAGAAAGACTCCAGGACCAGACGGAGTGCCGAACTCCGTCCTGAGGCAGGCCATGCAGGAGAAACCGGAGGTCTTCGCTGAGACCTTCAACAAGTGTCTTCAGCACGGCACTTTTCCAAAAAAGTGGAAGAGGCAGAACCTCATTCTACTGCCGAAAGGGAACAAGGCGACAGACGACCCATCAGGATTCAGGCCCATATGTCTCCTAGACACGGTAGGGAAAGTCCTCGAGATGGCCATAGCTACTCGCGTCTCGAAATTCGCAGAGGCAAAAGGAACGCTCTCGGTCAGCCAGTACGGTTTCCGGAAGGCGCGCTCCACGGTGGACGCCATCAAAGCCGTGGCCGACACGGCGGAAGCAGCCATCGTGGGAACCCGGTGGAAATGGGGAGAAAAGGAGTATTGCGCGATGGTAACACTGGACATCCGCAACGCCTTCAACTCGGCTAATTGGACACGTATCCAACGAGCCTTGTTCTTGGCAGGAACTCCTAGATACCTACAACTAATATTATCCAGCTACCTTTCAGATAGGACACTGCTGTACGACACGGACGAAGGACAAAAATCCTATGAGGTGACTGTGGGGGTGCCGCAGGGATCGGTCCTCGGGCCACTTCTTTGGAACATCATGTACGACGAAGTACTCAGGATCGAACTACCGACAGGATGCAAACTCATCGGCTTCGCGGACGACCTGGCGCTGCTCGTGGTGGCGAAGGAAATCAAGGACGTGGAAACCAATGCGAGTGAAGCAATACGAAGGATATCAACCTGGATGTCTGACTCTGGATTGGACCTCGCAGCACATAAAACGGAGGCAGTTCTCTTCACGAGCAGGAAGAAGGTGGAGTACATTACCATCCAGGTGGGCAACTGCTGCATCACCTCAAAGGAGGCAATTAAATACCTAGGGGTAATGCTGGACAACAGGTTGTCCTACGGAGCGCACGTGGAGTACTCCACCATAAAAGCTGCAAGGATCCAATGCGCACTCTCAAGGATGCTGCCAAACGTGGGAGGCCCAAAGGAAAGCAGGAGACGCCTTTTAGCCAGTGTCGTCACGTCGGTCTTGCTGTACGCTGCGCCGATATGGGCTGCGTCAGTCAGAAGACATCAGGGGCTTAAGAAAAAGCTAGGGGCATCGTACCGACTAGCGGCCCTACGAGTCATATCCGGATTTAGAACCATATCCGAGGAAGCCGCCCTCGTTCTAGCCGGAATGATTCCCATCGATATTCTGGCTAATGAAGCGGAGGAAATTTACGCAGCCAATCGGCAACGGGGAAGGAACTCATCCCGAGAGGCCATTAAGACGTCAGCCCGACAAGCGGCATTATCCTCATGGCAGGAGAGGTGGGACGCAACGACCAAAGGTAGATGGACGCACAGGCTAATACCAAACATCCAGGAGTGGATCGGAAGGAATAACGGTCAGGTTAGTTACCAGCTTACCCAGTTTTTTACAGGTCACGGGGGGTACAGAAAATACCTCTATAGATTCGGACACGACGAGAGTCCAATGTGCCCCAACTGCCCAGGAGCAGACGAGGACCCAGAGCACATATTATACAACTGTAGGAGATATCGTGCCACCGTCGGATCGCTACCAGATCCAGAGCAGCTCGTGGAATTCATGTGTAGCTCACAGGAGCAATGGAACTGGGTAAGCCAGTTGATAGCTTATACACAGGGCGACTTAAGAAGACTCGAAAAGGAACGTCGCTTAAGGGAGAATGCCTAGATTAGGCAACCCTTCCCCGCGAAGTAATACTTAGCAGTGGTACCGCGGGGTCTGTGGTGAGTGCGGGGGTGTCTTTAGTACGTAGGCGCCGGCTAGACATGCCGGTGAATCGTGCATGCTATTGGTACGGGCCAATAGTATCTAGGATAGATTTTCACCTCAATGGCGCAATCCAAAAAAAAAAAAAAAAAAATACACATACACATACACATACACATACACATACACATACACATACACATACACATACACATACACATACACATACACATACACATACACATACACATACACATACACATACACATACACATACACATACACATACACATACACATACACATACACATACACATACACATACACATACACATACACATACACATACACATACACATACACATACACATACACATACACATACACATACACATACACATACACATACGTGAGAGGAAGGAAGTGAAGGTAGAACGAGACGGACGTGGTCGTGCCGCGTCCCGCTTTTCGCGCTGTTTCCCGGCCCCGCGGGGGGTAAAAAACAAGTTGGTGTACCCCTAGGCACATAACGTGGCTCACCTGGGATGCAGGAACGAAGGGTTCCTCGTGGCTCCGTTTTCCCGGCTTGCTGGCTCCGGAGCACTAATCTGACGCCGCTGGACAGGGGGGGCAGGGTAAGCTTTCTCCCTCTCTTTTGGTGGCATCGCTTTTCCCGCGTTGCAAATTCGCCCAATTTGGGTTGTGCTGGTCAGTGATGCGGATCGCAGTACCAGCTGATCGCAGCTGACCGGCAGTGTGACCAGCCCTGACCAAATCGGAGGTACCTGAAGAGGGCGCCACTTGGCGCCGTATCGTCGCTGCAAACGCCACCCACAGAGGGCGGCACCAGGAGAAATTTCTATAGTGCTCTTATGAGGGCGGGCGAGATCTTAGGAGCGGTGCACAAGGTCATGGACCCGACCATAGTCCAACCCCTCCGCCGCGGCGGCGCACTCTGGAAACGGGGCCCTGGCGACCGAGCAGGGGCGGTATATCCCCCATCGTAGCCCTGATGATCACGCCCACCCCTCCCCCTTCTTCCCAATCCAAATCCTCGTAGCGTCTGTCCCATAATGGGCGGCTACGGGGTCTGCGTCTGAGCCATAGTGGCCGGCAGCGAACCCCCAACCTGGCAGAAGGTATAAAATGCAAACCTGGCAGTAGGTATAAAAAGCACAACTGGAAGAATGATGGTTAACAACACAAATACTCCAGGTGGCAACCACTCCAGTGGAAATCCACCCGTGGGGAAACCCACGGTCGGGGCACGGATTCTGGAGGCCCCAAACACCATTCAACCCACGACTGACGAGGCGGTGGCTAGCTTGGCCGCCCCGGCAGTAAAAGCGACAAGCCAACAAAGTGCGGAGCAACCCTCAGCGTTTCTGAGCAGCTCCAAGATCCTGCGGTCACCCATTCTGCAGGCAACGCGGGGCACAGCGATGCCAACAGGCGGTGTTCCCGCGGGTGAAGACAAGGAGACCCCAAAAAGGACGAGGGAACAATCCAGTCCATCAGAGCCCCAGAGATCGACTCCAGCCAAGAGGACGAGAGCGTCAACAGAGCAGCCTTGCTCCAGCATGCTGGCGGAGCTAGAGGCGATATTGGAGGACATAATCCAGCAAACGCACGAGAAGCAGGTGAGGAGCATCAACCTCAAAATGAAGAGGATGTTCTGCAGGATGAAGGAGCTACAGGAAGGCCTTAGCGGGATCCTCTCCAACCCCAGCGATGTAGGGACAACGGCGGTAGCGGCGGAGGTCGTCTGTACGAGGTGCGGTCAGGCAGATGTTGCGAAGACAGACCAGAGAACGCAAACCCTCCCATTCCGGCGTAAGGAAGCGGCAGCCCAGACCGACCCGTGGCGACGGCTTAGCCAGGATAGCGCGGCTCCACCACCAAGAGGCGCGCCACCGGCCTCGGCAAAGGCCCCGAAAATCCGAGCAAGAGAAGGGCCCACCCAGGACTTCAAGCCACCCCGACGCCAGGACCGCGGGAGCAGGGGGCCAGAGCATGGCCGCGCAGACCGCAGCGTCAGGACCAGGATGGGAAACAGCGTCACGGAGGAAGCCAAGGACGTCCACCCGACCCGACGCGCTAGTCGTGGAAGCCAAGGGAATGAAGTACAGCGAGGTGCTTGCCTTGGTCACCAGACGGCAGGACGGCCAGCTGAAGGAATTCAGCCAAAATGTTCACAAGGTGCGCCGCACAGCTACGGGGAACCTTCTGCTGGAGCTGGCAAAAACCGTGTGGATAGCACGGACGCCATGAGGGAGAACCTTGAAAAGGTACTACAAGGGGCTGCCGATGTGCGGACACTGTCTGAGGACAGCAAAATGACGTACCTAGAGATCAGGGACCTCGATCCGCTAGCGACGGAAGTGGACATTCGGCTTGCACTGACCGAGCAGTTCGAAGTGGATGGGAAGGCGGTCAGGTTAAGGAGCCTCCGTGCGAAATCCTGGGACACGCAGACCGCTATCATCGGTCTACCCAGCAAAATTGCGACCGCAGTTGCGAGCAAAGGGAGGGTGAGGATAGGATGGACTGTGTGTCGGATTCGGGAGAGGCAGAGTCAGCCGAGGTGCTACCGATGCCTGGAAGTTGGCCACATTGCAAGCCAGTGTCGAAGCCCCACGGATAGGAGCGGATGCTGCATCCGCTGTGGCAAAAGCGGGCATAAGATCGCCAATTGCCCCAACGAGAGCACCTGCTTCGTGTGCGCATCAAAAGGCGAGGAGGAGGCAAAACACCTGGCAGGAAGTCGACGGTGCCCGCTTTTCAATGGTGCAGTAAAAGATAAGACAGGATGCAAGTGATCCAGCTCAACCTGAATCACTGTAGAGCGGCGCAGGACCTTCTGCGACACACCGTAGGCGAGGTAAATGCTGACATAGCTATACTCAGCGAGCCGTACAGCGCCGGGCCAGGCGAGGATTGGGCGACCAACAATCAGGGCAAGGCGGCCATCTGGATTTGCAACAGTTCCGCGGAAGGGCCATGTCAAGTAAGGAGAGGCGAAGGCTTCGTGAGAATCCAGTGGGGAGGTACATGGGTGTATAGCTGCTACCTAGCCCCAAGCCTCTCACTCGATGCTTACTGCAAGGCTCTAGAGGAGCTTGCGGTAGATGCCAGAGGCAAACACCCAGTGCTAATAGCAGGTGACTTCAACGCGTGGGCACAGGAGTGGGGGAGTACCACCACGAATGCTAGAGGCAGAGCCTTGCTGGAGATCCTAGCACCCCTGGACCTCGCCCTTCTCAACGAGGGCAACCAGGAAACCTTCAACAGAGCAGGCGCCGGTTCCATCATCGACCTGACCTTCGTCAGCAGTAGTCTGGCACGGACATCAAAGTGGGAAATCGCCGACATCTACACGGCCAGTGACCACGAGGCCATACTTTGCTCGCTTGGAACCAGCCAGGCGATCTCGAGCATTTCCCCCTGCGGCAAGGCGTTTCGGCAGGATACGCTAGACGTCCAACAATTGGAAACCCATATGCGAACAGCGGAGCTTGATCTCCACGAGACAGTCAACGAATCGGCGGAGGCGCTTGCTACGGTCCTTGATGCGGCCTGCAAGGCAAGCATGAAGAAGCGCACGAACTTTGCTCGGCATCATAAGCCGGCCCCGTGGTGGACAAGCCAAATCTCGTCTCTCCGCAAAGAGTGCCTAAGGTCTAGACGATCCCTGCAGCGAGCTCGAGGCACAGACGCGCAGGAGCAAAGGCACCTTGAGTTCAAGGCAGCTAGGAAAGCGCTGAAAACAGCCATACGGGACAGCAAGCGAGAGTTGTTTCTCAAGCTATGCGATGAAGCGGAACACGACCCATGGGGACAGGCGTACAGAATGGTGTCGAAAAAGGTCAAGGCGGGGAGCCAGCCCCCCTCCGACCCGGTAGCACTGAGGGCGATAATTGACGTCCTGTTCCCAAGCAGTACAGCGGAGGGAATCCGCCCGGCTATTGAGAATTTGGAAGACGAGTCGGTCACAGCAGAGGAGGTGCTAGTGGCCGCTCGGAACCTAGCCTCTAAGAAAGCTCCTGGTCCGGACGCGGTGCCAAATCGAGCGCTAAAAGTGGTTCTGGCCCAAATACCAGAAAAGGTAGCAGCCATTTACAATCAGTGCCTGTATGAAGGATCCTTCCCGAAGGTGTGGAAGAAGCAGAGGCTCCTGCTGCTAATGAAGCCAGGTAAGCCACCCGGAGAGGCCGCATCTTACCGACCAATCTGCCTTCTAGACACGGTAGGCAAGGTACTGGAGAAGATCCTGGCCACGAGACTCCAGGCGGCGATAAGCAGGGAAGGTGGACTGGCAGAGGAGCAGTACGGGTTCCGGAAAGGGAAGTCAACGGTGGAGGCCATTATGGGAGTAAAGAACCTGGCAGCAAGCGCCATCCAAGGCACCAGATGGAATGGGGGTGCCAAGCAATACTGCCTGGTTACCACCCTGGACGTGAAGAACGCCTTTAACACGGCAAACTGGCCGCGGACTCTCCAAGCCCTGAAGGAGCTGAGAATCCCAGCATATCTGCTAAGGATGGTGGACAGCTACCTGAGCGATAGAGTACTCCTATACGACACGCGGGAAGGGCAAAAGGAACGAGTGATCTCCGCGGGAGTGCCCCAGGGCTCTGTACTGGGACCGCTCTTGTGGAACACTATGTACGATGGAGTACTCCGACTACCTATGGAGGAGGGTACTACCATCGTAGGATTTGCCGACGATATAGCCCTAGTGGTGGTGGCGAAGACAGTTCGTGGGGTGAAAACCCAAACAAACTCCGCGGTGGCGAAAGTGGAGGCATGGATGTCTAGCGCCGGTCTTCTCCACGCCCCACATAAGACGGAAGCAGTGTTAATTTCGAGCCGGAAGAAGGTCGAGACTGCTACAGTACTTGTAGGAGGAGTGGCCGTAACCTCGAGGAGAGCCATAAAATAACTAGGGGTCTGGCTGGATACAAGGCTCTCGTTCCGGAAGCACCTCGAGTACGCCCACAGGAGGGCGAGCGAGACGACGAGAGCCCTCTCGCGGATGCTCCTCAACATCAGAGGCCCGAGGCAGGAAAAGCGAAAGCTCATCACTAGCGTGGTGAGCTCCCAAATCCTCTACGCTGCCCCAGTGTGGGCCGAGGCGATGGGAGTAAGGTCCTACGCGCGGGGAATCGAGGCAGACCTCCGCCTCTGCGCGTTACGGACATCCTGCGCCTTTAGGACGGTATCGGACGACGCGGCCCTAGTGATCGCAGGGCTGATACCCATCCAAGAGCTGGTCCGAGAAAGGAAGGAGCTGGCCAACATGGCTCAGGACAGCCTTTCTTCAGTGTCGGTCAGGAAGAGGGAAGTGAGAGCCACAAGTCTGACAAACTGGCAACGGCGATGGGAGGAATCAGCCAAGGGACGCTGGACGTTTCGGCTCATTCCGGACGTGGGGAAATGGACCGGTAGGAAGCATGGACAGGTAGATTTCTACCTCACGCAGGCCCTTAGCGGCCATGGGTGCTTCCGAAGCTACTTAAAGCGATTTGGCCGCGAAAGCGAGGACTTTTGCCCGTCGTGCGGCAGCGGAGTCACAGAGGACCCTCTCCACGTCCTCTTCGAATGCAGGAGATTTGTGGAGGATCGCCTAACCATGGAGGAGATCCTGGAAGAGCCCTTCACACCCAGCAGCATGGTGCCTCTAATGCTGCAGACGCCGGGGAAGTGGGAAGCCATAGCCGTATATGTGGCCAAGACCATGATGAAGCTGAGAGCCCTGGAGAGGGCACGTAACGGGCGGGAGGAATAGGGCGTCAGAGTTGTGCGAAGCATTGCTTCACGGCCGTACCGCACAACTTAGGTTCAAGCTCTTGCAGCCCAGTCAGGGAAAAGAAAATGTACAGTAGGTCTATAAGATAGTTTGTAAGGAGCAAATAAATATGAATATAAAAAAAAAAAACACATACACATACACATAGGAGGAGGTTGGCGGTCGTACAGTGCGGACGCACCGCAGCGGAGCTCCTTGTAAATCTTAGTTTACCCGGTCGGGCTGCAAGATTAAGTGTAAACAAGACGTCAGGTGGCTTTTGCGAGGCACAAACTATGCTCACCTGCTGAAGGCGGTAAGTTCCTAGAACGCTGGTGGCATCTGCTCCGATCCTGACTCCAAGGACAGGGGCACAAAGGGTAAGGAGTGCCTCTCTTGGCTCTTCTCCGCTACGCTCTTCCTGTGGCTTCCTCTTTTTCTTTTTCTTCCGCGGGAAAATCCGCGGCAAACACGCTGTGCTGGTGGATCTCTATAGCAGCTGATCTACAGTGCTGGGCAACGAACGTCCGCCACGGACCTCCCCCCCGGTAGAGGGCGCCAGCGTAAGCCGACTAGCTCCTTCTCTCCCCTAGAGCTTGGAGGAGCATACACCAAGGCGCGGCGCACGCATCACCAGCGCTGGACGCATGTCGAGGGTGGTGACAACGGTGTTAGAGGTCCCGGAGCAGACTAAATGCCAACCCCACCGCCGCGGCGGTACACTCGTGAAACGGGGCACTGGCGACCGAGCAGGGGCGGTATAACCCCCATCGTAGCTTCGATGGATGTCCCTCCTCTTCTTCGTCCCTCTCCCCATCCAAATAAACCCACGCTGCGTCTGACCCGCAATGGGCGGCGGCGTGGTCTGCGTCTGCGCCACATTGGCCGGCAGCAATGATACCTGGCAGGAGGTATAAACTGCAAAAAACCTGGCAGCAGGTATAAAATGCGACTTAAACTAAAACGGAATGGAAGAATTAAACGTAACTACTCCAGGTGGCACCCACAATAGTGGAAACCCACCCGCGGGAACCACCGCGGTCAGGGCAAGGATTCTGGAGGCCTTACCTTACATCCCAAAAAAACTGCTCCACCGGCGGCACACTTGGCCGGTAACCAAGCACCAGCTACAAGTGAGACCCTAGAGGAGCTCCAGGCGTTCGGCCGGGGAAACAAGATAAAGAGAACTCCCCCCAAGCAGACGGCAAGCGAACATACCTTGAAGAGGCATCGGGACGAGCTATCTCCGCTAGGAAATTCCCAACCGGGGAAAAAATCAAAAATGCCACAAACCCCCATTGATGAGATGGGTGCGATCCTGGAAGACCTTTTGGCTAAGGTGAACGACCAAAAGGTCAGAAGCATAAACCAGGCCATGAAGAACTCTTTCGCGAGGCTGAAGGAGTTGCAGGAGCTACTGAGGGACCAGACCCTCACTGCCCCGAGCCAGGAAGGAAGGCCTAGGTGCGGTTGTGGCGGGGAAGCACCGGGCTGCGGCAGCTCACGGGTAGAGGAAGCTACCCAGACCACACCGGAGCGAACCCCATACAGCCAAGTTGCTAGGACGAAGCGCCCACAGGAAATGCCACCACCTAATAGGGCAATTCATAACGGTGAAAAGGATGCCAGGCTAAGCCAGCCCAAGAAGAGCCGCCCGACGTACTCATAATAACGGGGAACGCGGGATCCACTTACGGCGATGTCCTCAAACTGGTCACCCGACGGCAAGATGTCAAACTTAACGACGTCAGCCAAAATGTCAGAAAGATACGGCGCACGGCAAAAGGCGATCTCCTGCTGGAACTGGCGGCGAAGGATGCAAATGCTCTCAAGATGCGGCAGACGCTTTCCCAGGTGCTGGGTGAGGCAGCGAGCGTTCGAGCGGTCACAGGTGAGACCACCATTGAGATCCGCGATCTGGATGACCTAACCACGAAGGAGGAGATAGTGGCAGCTACCAAAGCTTGTACGAACGGCCAGGAGGAGGCCATCAGGGTGAAGTCCCTCCGCCCAGGCTACTCTGGCACCCAGGTCGCTCTTTTGGGAGTGGAGACGAGCCTGGCATCGAAGATCCTGTCCGAAGGCAGGATAAGGATAGGATGGACCATGTGCAGGGTCAGGGAGCGCACGGCTCAGCACCGCTGCTTCAGATGCCTCAGTTTTGGGCACATCGCCGCTTTCTGCAAAGAGCGGACAGATAGAAGCGAATGGTGTTTCAGATGCGGAAAGCCAGGCCACAAAGTGGCTTCCTGCACAAACGCGGCTGAGTGCTTCCTCTGCGCAGCTGCAAACAAGGAAGAGCGGGCCCACGTAGCTGGCAGCAAGAGATGCCCTCTCGGCAAACCTGACGCAACGAAGCAAAACAGAGAATGAGGTTCATCCAAATCAACCTCAACCACTGCGAGGTAGCCCATAACCTACTGGAGCAGGTTTTAAGAGAGAAGCGGGCAGATATAGCCCTAATAAGTGAGCCGTACAAGAAAGAAGAGACGCAAAATTACATCCTGGACTCCTCCAAGTCAGCAGCTATCTGGGAGCCAGGCAGACAACCCGAAAGCTTACATACCGGAGAAGGGTTCATCCGGGCCAAAGTGGGCGCGTTCTGGCTTTACAGCTGCTACCTCCCACCGCGCCTAACACTGCAACAGTTCACCCACACCCTAGAAGAGATAGCCCAGGACGCGAGGCACAGATCCCAGGTGGTGATCGCAGGCGACTTTAACGCCTGGGCGGAGGAATGGGGCTCATCGCGCACCAACGCCAGGGGCCGCACCCTCCAGGAGACCTTCGCGACTCTCGACGTAGCCCTGCTGAACACCGGCTCCCAAAATACGTTCAGCAAGGCGGGGTATGGATCAATCGTGGACCTTACCTTCTGCAGCAGCGGCCTGTTTCGGAGGACAAGGTGGTCCCTCAGTGACGACTATACTGCGAGCGACCACAAATATATAGTCTGTGACATCAACGACAGAGCGCAAGCATCCACAACAGCGAAACCACCTAGGTTCAATCCGGCTACTTTGCAACCGCAATTATTCGCTCAGGAACTGAGGATCCCGGATTCCTCGGGAGACGCTGAGCGCGACGTCCAAAACACCATGTCTTCGGTTCTTCAGGCCTGCCGAGTCAGCATGAGGTGTAGCCGTGGGCATTCAAGGCACCATGATCCGGTGCCCTGGTGGTCCCCGGAGATAGCTCATGCGCGCAGTGAGTGTCTCCGTTCCAGAAGGCTGCCCCAAAGAGCCAGAAGAAGGGCGGACCTGGGACTAGACCCCCAGGAAATAGTGGAAATCGCTAAAGCAATACAAGTCGGAAAAGCTCCCGGTCCAGATGGAATCCCAGACAGCGCGATTAAACTGGCGATGACTGCGAGCCTTGACCGGTTCGCAAGCGCCTTCAACGCATGCTTACCTGGGGGCGTATTCCCAAAAAGGTGGAAAATACAAAGCCTGGTCTTGCTCCCAAAGCCAGGCAAGCTGCTGGAGAGCCCGTCGTCCTTAAGACCGATTTGCCTCATCGACCACGCCGGCAAAGCCCTAGAGCGCTGTATATGCCAGAGGCTCCAGGAGGCAGTCATCCGCGCGGGAGATCTCTCCCCACTACAATACGGGTTCAGGGAACACCGCTCCACGGTTGACGCAATTTCCCTGGTCAGGAGGATAGCAGCCAATGCAATCAAGGGGACCAGATGGGCGGGCGGAAGCAAGGAGTACTGCCTGATCGCCACATTGGACATCAAAAATGCGTTTAATACTGCCAGATGGGATGCCATAGTGGAGGCGCTGCGAAATCTCCGTGTGCCGACCGTCATAGTGGAGGTCATAAGGTCGTACCTCAGCGACCGCACTATTAGGTACGAAACGACCTCAGGCATCAGAGAACACGCGGCCACCTGCGGCGTCCCTCAAGGCTCAGTCTTAGGCCCAGCCCTCTGGAACGTGATGTACGACGGGGTCCTCAGACTAGAGCTCCCGGAACGGACACACCTTGTCGGTTTCGCGGATGACATCGCGGTAGTGGTCGTCGCCAAGACCATCAAGGAAGCTGAGGAGCACTGCAATGCTGCAATCGTGAAGGTCATCGGCTGGCTCAAACAGGCAGGGCTAAACCTTGCCCACCACAAGACGGAGGCTGTCCTGATTTCAAGCAGGAAGCGGGTGGAGACGGCCACAATCGATATAGGCGGACACGTGGTCACATCAACCAGGGCCATCAGGTATCTGAGAGTAACGCTGGACACGAGGCTTAGCTTCAGGGAGCACCTTGTAGAAGCAAATCGCAAGGCAGCGAATGTCGCCAGAGCACTATCGAGGATTATGCTCAATTGTAGGGGCCCGAAGCAAGGTCGGCGACTACTGCTTCAGACCGTCTGCAACGCAACAATGCTCTACGCAGCCCCAGTGTTTGCGGAGGCAGCCACAAAAAGGTCGTACACCAAAGGATTGACCAGCACTTACAGGTTTTGCGCCTTAAGGGTGTGCTCGGGCTTCCGCACGATATCGGAGGATGCAGCGCTCGTCATCGTAGGCATGGTACCAATCGACCTGCTCGCGGCGGAGCGGCAAGACTTACACCAGGCCCTAGCAGCGCTAAGCGGGCAAGCCCCGGCAGCGATACGCCGCTGGCAAAAAGAGTACTCGAGAGACATGACCATTCAGAAGTGGCAACAACGATGGGACGAGTCGACCAAGGGACGCTGGACCTACCAACTAGTCCCCGACCTTAAGAAATGGCTCAAAAGAAGTCCCGGGGAGGTAAACTTCTGGCTCACGCAGGTGATCACCGGCCACGGATGCTTCAGGAGCTATCTGTTAAAATTTGGACACGACGACGACCCTAAATGCCCAGAATGCGGGGTAGATGAGACGGCGGAACACGTGGTTCTGGACTGCCCACGCTATTCAGTCTGCAGGCGGAGACTCCTAGGGGAAGTATCGACGGTGGACCTCATTGGAAGGAGGTTGCTGGAGGACGCCCAGTTCTGGGCAGGCATGAGCAGCTTTGCCGCCTTCACGATGAAGGAGCTGAGACGGCTAGAAAGGAACCGAGCGGAGGCTAGGCTAGCCTAGACAAACAAAAGCAGTTGGGCGCTTAGGCACGCCAATCCTGGCCCTGCGAAGCAAAGCCTAGCGGCATTACCGCAGGGTTACAGGAACTTGGGAGACACATCATTGTTAGAGCTTAGTTTTAAGTTATTTTTTGTTAATAAACGATTCAAAAAAAAAAAAAAAAAAAACACATACACATACACATACACATACACATGCCCTCTCGGCAGCGGGAGCCAAGAATACTACCGGAACAAGCTCTGGTTTGTCGTTAGAGGCGACTGTTAGGGCAGGGGGATATCCCTGGAAAGCAGGGAAAGAGCTACTCGCAACCTTTCTTCATAACCCGAAAGGCATCCTCTTCAAAATAGCGAGAAAGCGGCCAGGGCTGAGTCCAGTAAAGCCCTGGGATAGGCAACTGGAATAAAGAAACTCGAGACGACGAACTCTGGGCTGACGGACAGCTGTATTCTGGCACCTGAGTACGCGGAGTGAACTCCCGCCGAAATGGCTGCTAGGCTAATGCAGCTCCCGTCGCGCTAAAATTTGGCAAGTCTCCAGAAAACTCTCCTTAGGTGTCGCCACTAAGCTGGCCGTGCAGGCTCAGATGAACCATTCCTGACCAACGCGGATCTGGCTCTGAACTCTACACCTCGTAAGGGCTAGAGTCAACCCTAGCATGGACCTCACTGCGCGCAAAGGAAACCATGGGATCAAGGACGCGACTGCATAACATCTAAGGAAAACGGCTCAGGAGTTGGGACCCTTTAAAATGAGTAATATAAAGGGTCTTGCTCCCAAAGCCAGGCAAGCTGCTGGAGAGCCCGTCGTCCTTAAGACCGATTTGCCTCATCGACCACGCCGGCAAAGCCCTAGAGCGCTGTATATGCCAGAGGCTCCAGGAGGCAGTCATCCGCGCGGGAGATCTCTCCCCACTACAATACGGGTTCAGGGAACACCGCTCCACGGTTGACGCAATTTCCCTGGTCAGGAGGATAGCAGCCAATGCAATCAAGGGGACCAGATGGGCGGGCGGAAGCAAGGAGTACTGCCTGATCGCCACATTGGACATCAAAAATGCGTTTAATACTGCCAGATGGGATGCCATAGTGGAGGCGCTGCGAAATCTCCGTGTGCCGACCGTCATAGTGGAGGTCATAAGGTCGTACCTCAGCGACCGCACTATTAGGTACGAAACGACCTCAGGCATCAGAGAACACGCGGCCACCTGCGGCGTCCCTCAAGGCTCAGTCTTAGGCCCAGCCCTCTGGAACGTGATGTACGACGGGGTCCTCAGACTAGAGCTCCCGGAACGGACACACCTTGTCGGTTTCGCGGATGACATCGCGGTAGTGGTCGTCGCCAAGACCATCAAGGAAGCTGAGGAGCACTGCAATGCTGCAATCGTGAAGGTCATCGGCTGGCTCAAACAGGCAGGGCTAAACCTTGCCCACCACAAGACGGAGGCTGTCCTGATTTCAAGCAGGAAGCGGGTGGAGACGGCCACAATCGATATAGGCGGACACGTGGTCACATCAACCAGGGCCATCAGGTATCTGAGAGTAACGCTGGACACGAGGCTTAGCTTCAGGGAGCACCTTGTAGAAGCAAATCGCAAGGCAGCGAATGTCGCCAGAGCACTATCGAGGATTATGCTCAATTGTAGGGGCCCGAAGCAAGGTCGGCGACTACTGCTTCAGACCGTCTGCAACGCAACAATGCTCTACGCAGCCCCAGTGTTTGCGGAGGCAGCCACAAAAAGGTCGTACACCAAAGGATTGACCAGCACTTACAGGTTTTGCGCCTTAAGGGTGTGCTCGGGCTTCCGCACGATATCGGAGGATGCAGCGCTCGTCATCGTAGGCATGGTACCAATCGACCTGCTCGCGGCGGAGCGGCAAGACTTACACCAGGCCCTAGCAGCGCTAAGCGGGCAAGCCCCGGCAGCGATACGCCGCTGGCAAAAAGAGTACTCGAGAGACATGACCATTCAGAAGTGGCAACAACGATGGGACGAGTCGACCAAGGGACGCTGGACCTACCAACTAGTCCCCGACCTTAAGAAATGGCTCAAAAGAAGTCCCGGGGAGGTAAACTTCTGGCTCACGCAGGTGATCACCGGCCACGGATGCTTCAGGAGCTATCTGTTAAAATTTGGACACGACGACGACCCTAAATGCCCAGTATGCGGGGTAGATGAGACGGCGGAACACGTGGTTCTGGACTGCCCACGCTATTCAGTCTGCAGGCGGAGACTCCTAGGGGAAGTATCGACGGTGGACCTCATTGGAAGGAGGTTGCTGGAGGACGCCCAGTTCTGGGCAGGCATGAGCAGCTTTGCCGCCTTCACGATGAAGGAGCTGAGACGGCTAGAAAGGAACCGAGCGGAGGCTAGGCTAGCCTAGACAAACAAAAGCAGTTGGGCGCTTAGGCACGCCAATCCTGGCCCTGCGAAGCAAAGCCTAGCGGCATTACCGCAGGGTTACAGGAACTTGGGAGACACATCATTGTTAGAGCTTAGTTTTAAGTTATTTTTTGTTAATAAACGATTCAAAAAAAAAAAAAAAAAAAACACATACACATACACATGCCCTCTCGGCAGCGGGAGCCAAGAATACTACCGGAACAAGCTCTGGTTTGTCGTTAGAGGCGACTGTTAGGGCAGGGGAATATCCCTGGAAAGCAGGGAAAGAGCTACTCGCAACCTTTCTTCATAACCCGAAAGGCATCCTCTTCAAAATAGCGAGAAAGCGGCCAGGGCTGAGTCCAGTAAAGCCCTGGGATAGGCAACTGGAATAAAGAAACTCGAGACGACGAACTCTGGGCTGACGGACAGCTGTATTCTGGCACCTGAGTACGCGGAGTGAACTCCCGCCGAAATGGCTGCTAGGCTAATGCAGCTCCCGTCGCGCTAAAATTTGGCAAGTCTCCAGAAAACTCTCCTTAGGTGTCGCCACTAAGCTGGCCGTGCAGGCTCAGATGAACCATTCCTGACCAACGCGGATCTGGCTCTGAACTCTACACCTCGTAAGGGCTAGAGTCAACCCTAGCATGGACCTCACTGCGCGCAAAGGAAACCATGGGATCAAGGACGCGACTGCATAACATCTAAGGAAAACGGCTCAGGAGTTGGGACCCTTTAAAATGAGTAATATAACATCAATGAATGCAGTTGGAGAGACGGCTTTCGCGAAAAGCTGCAAAATTTCAAGATCACCCAGCAGCAAGCTGGATGGTACCTGTTGTGACTGCGCCGATAGAATACGGGAGTCAATGATTAGCAGAAGTCTGCTATGGGGACTTTGCTGTTGCCGTTTTATAAAAACACAGGGTTTGTTTCAAGTATTTCACTGAATTTAATTTGAATTGATTTTAGAGATCAAACAATGTTGGCAGTATAACAAAATGTGTTTTAGTCGTAATAATTGGAAGGAACTTAGAGATGTCCCGCTTTCCAAAGGGACCGGGGTCTCGAAATCGATAGACATCAAGCAGGTATCGATTGTAGGGTTGTGGTATGCACTAACATTACGTAATGAACATTACGACAACGAAAATGACCGTAAATGCCGCCCCGCAATGCTGGGTCCAGCATTAAGACATCCTTCTAATGGTAACTGAAAGAAAAAGGTGAAATGTTTGCTGTGGTATGGATGTGAGATCAAATGCGTGTATCACTATTGTTCAAGATTAGCTTCCTCGACTTTAGCTTCCTTGTAATTCGGGATGGGTAATCTGCAGATCTTGGATACTGATCGCTTATATGTACCCGAACCTGTATAGATTGTTGCAACTCGTACCATCCCATCGGCTCCAGGGTGTAATTCTATAACACGACCTAGTTTCCAATCGGTTGGACCTGTCCTGTCGTCCTTGATAATAACTAGGTCATTGACCTGTAGGTTTTCTTCCTCTTGTCTCCACTTAGGGCGTGCCTGAAGGTGAGACAACCAATCTGAGCTCCACCTTTTCCAGAACTGGCGCAGGATCCGTTGTCCCTCCATGAACTGTGTGTTGAGCGACTTGTCCTTGTCACTGGGGGTAGGAAGCGATTGCATGGAGTCTCCGATGAGAAAATGAGCTGGAGTCACTACTTGCAGATCGTTAATATCCGCGGTTAACGGGCATAATGGCCGAGAGTTAAGACAGGCCTCGATCTGGATAAAAACGGTTGATAATTGTTCATAAGTCATTGGGTATCCTTTGAAGGAACGATGAAGATGAGACCTTACGGCTTTGACGTTAGCCTCCCAAAGTCCTCCGAAGTTTGGGCTGTGAGGGGGGTTAAAGTGCCACTGAATATAGCGCTTTGTGAGTTCTGGGACGACTGTCTGGTTGATTTCCTGCCGGAACTCGTTAGACCACAACTGTAGGGATTTATCTGCTGCTATAAAATTTGTGCCGCAGTCACTGTACATGTGCCGCACAAAACCGCGGCGTCCAATGAACCGTTGGAGAGCCCAGAGAAAATGTTGTGCTGTGAGTCCTGTCACCAGCTCCAAATGGATAGCTTTACTGGCGAGGCAAATGAATACTGCAATATAGGCCTTGTATGTAGTGTGTCCTCTGAACCTCGAGGCCTTGACATCGATAGATCCTGTGTAATCCACACCTGTAGCTTCGAACGCTCTTTTCGGCGTGGTATGGAAGATCACCCATTAATTGTCGAGAGGGTTTAGGGCGATGCTGAAAGCAAGCCACACCCTGTCGGAGAACTCTTTTTACCGCTTGTTTGCCATTAATGATCCAAAACTGCTGATGAATGATCGCACAGGTCAGTTGCACTCCCCCATGCATGGTGTTCAGATGGGCGTTTTTTATGACGAGGTCCGTAAAATGATGTGACTTCGGTAGGATGATAAGCGTGCGTTGTTGAGTGGTGAGCTGCAAAGCGTTTCGAAGTCTGCCCCGCCCTCTGAGGATCCCTTGGGCATCTATGAATGGCGACAGTTGGCTAAGCTTGTTAGATTTTGAGAGCGATTTGTTTGCTCGCAACTTGGACAGTTCGTGAGAGCATGCTTCCTGTTGGACAACGCGAACCCGAGTATACATTGCCTTGGAAAACTCCTTTACGCTAACTGGTCCGGAAAGCCGAGCCTCCCTTTTGCAGCGAGTGTTATGGATAAAGCGATTAATGAATGCTGTGGAAAATACAAGTCGACTGTATGACGAAAATGACTCAACAAAGGAATCAGTAGATGCACAGGTGTGAGCGTGGATAACTTTTGCTGCCTGTTCCTCGCAGATTGTGCTCGGATCTGGAGAAGTAAGAGTTACCTTGGGCCAATGATCTTCGGGTTCCTGCAACCAGTCTGGGCCGCTCCACCAGAGCTTATCCTGCGCAAGCTGTAGTGGGGTTAAACCGCGCGTTGCACAATCCGCAGGGTTGTCCTGCGTAGACACATGACCCCACTGTGAAGCAGAGCTGACCTCTTGGATGCTGCCAATTCGATTGGCTACAAAAGTCTTCCACCTGCATGGATCTCCATATATCCAGTGAAGCACGATCATGGCGTCTGACCAGTAGTACACTGTGACCCGCATCTGAGGCACGTGAAGTTGCTGCTGGATCCATGTGGCGAGTTTGGTAGCTAGAACTGCTCCGGAAAGCTCCACTCGCGGTATGGTGAGAGGCTTTGTTGGTGTAACCCTAGTGCGAGCTGCGACTAAGTGTGTATGTATAATTCCAGCAGTGTCGAGTACTGAAGGTAGGCACACGCTGCATACGCGAGGGACGACCCATCGGAGAACATGTGCAATTGAAGAGATATCACATTGCTGAAATCGCAACCGAACCAGCGTGGTATGCGAATGTGTTGAACTTCTGGAAGATGTTCGAGATATCGCTGCCAACGCGCTGCCAAAGACTCTGGTAGCATGTCGTCCCAATCGAGTGCACGGTAAGTGCCATCAGTTTGCTGCATACGGAAGCTCCATACGTCCTTGAGGAGAATTTTTGACATGACTATCAAGGGTGCTAAAAATCCTAATGGATCGAAGAGCGGCGCCACTGTTGATAAAAGAGCCCTTTTCGAAAGTGTGGGATTGATCGAGAAATGGATTTTGAATCCGTAGACGTCCGGGTTTGGCTGCCAGTACAGTCCAAGCGTTTTAATGCTGTCTTTATTGTCCATTTCGAAGATTGAGTGGTTGCAGAGGTCTACTTTAGGAATATCGCTAAGCAACGCCGGGTGGTTCGCTGCCCATTTTCGAAGATGCATACCAGCCGAGCGGAGGGCTGCTATGACCTCGTTTCGCACTCGAATGGCACCGTCCGTGGTCTCATGGCCGCTTTGTACGTCATCAACATAAATCTCCCTTTTCAGTACCTTTTCTGCTAGCGGATAATTTTCTCGTTCGTCCTGAGCTATTTGGTGGATCACCCGAATCGCTGTGAATGGCGCTGATGCTGTTCCGAAGGTAGCTGGGGTGAGACGGAACTCTTTTAACTTTCCGGTTTTGTCACGCCACCAAATGCGCTGGAATTGAGAGTCCTCTGGATGCATTTCGATACATCGGTACATCCTTTGGATGTCCGCCACGAAAACATAGCGATAACAACGCCAATTTAGTATCACTCCTCCCAAATCGTTCTGTAGAGCTGGGCCAGTACATAAAATGTCATTCAGTGATTTCCCGTTGGAGCTCTTACAAGAGGCGTCGTAGACTACCCTGAGTTTAGTCGTCAGGCTGTCCTCCTTCAGGACTGCATGGTGTGGAATCGTGCTGGAGAAGACGCCGAGCTTCCCATTTGTGTTGATATGAGAGTGACTGTCTTCGCTTGTAGTGACTTCTTGTATTTGCTGTAAGTCAAAATATTCCTCGATTGCTTGGAGATATTGTTGATGAAGCTTATCGCGCTGCTGCAATTTTCGCTCTAGTGTGTAGAAACGATTTAAGGCTATATGTTTTGATCGGCCTAGAACTTGTGACGGGTCGAACAAGGTTTTCAGTGGTAATCGAACCATGTATTTCCCGTTGGGCTGTCGAACATGGGTTTGACGAAAGTGCTCTTCACACCATCGTTCCTCTGTGGTGAGTTGGCGTTCAGACGGCACGCTATCTAGTTCGAAGAACCTTTGCACCAGATGATCAAGCGTCGTGGTGTTACAACGGACAGTGATGGAGTGTGTCATGGATTTCCTCACTGGTCCAAAAACAATCCAACCAAGAAGAGTGTTTTGTGCGATGGGTTCCTCATGAGTTCCTCGTCGAATTTCTGGGAGCATCAATTGTGGAATAAGATCAACGCCCACAAGCACGTCAATACGACCGGAGCGGGCAAAATTGGGATCGGCGAGTTGCAATCCTTTAAGGTGTTGGAATGAGCGAGGGTCGACATCCGATTTTGGAAGGTGCCCTGTAAGTGTACGGAGAATAAATGCAGTGGATACAAACGATGTGAACTGGGAACCTGAAATCGAGCTTAGGACAAAATTGGTACTATGTCGACAACGATTGTGAGAGGAGTCGCCGATCCCTGTTATTTCCGCAGATATAGGGGTGCGTGAGAGACCCAGCGTCTGTACTAAGCTTTCGGTGATAAGTGTTCCTTCCGAGCCATGGTCAATCAACGCTCTGGCTAAAACAGATTGTCCCGTTTGGTCGTTGACAATTCGGATTAGGGCCGTGGCGAGAATCGTGGTGGATGGATTTTGATAGGTGGCAACTGCGCTGATGAGTTGCGTCTCGTTCGAAGCAGTTAAGCCGGGGGCTAGGCTGTGCTGTTGAGACAAAACAGATGAGCGGGATGCTACGCTCTGTTGGGTGCCCTGCGCGCTATGGACACCGTTCGTTGGCTGTCGCGATAGGGCAGAGTTGGTAGGCTGGGTTGCTATGTTCGGAAAATGCAGTAGCGTATGGTGGCGTTGGCCGCATTGTAAGCAATTGCGAGTGCTGCCGCAGTGACTAAGCGCGTGGCCTGTGCTGAGACAATTGAGGCATGCTTTTATGCGATCGACGATCGTCTTACGAGCAAAGCAATCCTTCGCGAAAAAACTGGGGCATCTCCGGAGAACATGGTTTCTTTGGCAGAATGTGCACTGGGGTGCTCCCGTTTCCGTAGTCACATGAAAACTGTGGCGGTTAGTGGAATTGAAGTTGGATCGGTTAGGCGCACGTGGATGGGAAGATGGTCCTGGTGCTGAACGAGTTCCAAGTGGTTGATTTCGATTTTCGATTAGGTCGATGCTAACTAAGCGCTCCAGCAGGAAAGTCTCCAACATCGAAAAGGTTGGAATCTCGGTGGAGCTCCCCAATGAGTGCTCCCACGCTTGCGTAGTGCTGCTTGGTAGTTTGGTTAACAGATGATGCACTAGCCAGGAATCAATGATTATTTTTAAACGTCGAAGATCACTAATGCAAACATTAGCCAAGGTTAGCACGCGCCTGATACCTTCTGAAGCTTCCTTGGGAACCGACTCAAGACCATACAGTGCCGCCATGGTGTGCATAAAGTGGAGACGTGGATTGTTGTAGCGCTTGACGAGGAGATCCCAGGCTACCGTATACCCAGAATCCGTTAATGCCATGTGACTGACATCCTGGTCCCGTCCTTCGGGCAAGGCCTGCTTGAGAAAGTGAAACTTCTGGATGTTAGAGAGAGTGTTGTTGTCATGGATGAGTTGTAGGAAACCATCGTAAAACGAGGGCCAATCCGTAAAGCTTCCCGAAAAGCGTGGAACTGGAAGCTTCGGAAGCGGAATGTTGGATGATAAAATTGGAGTGACGGACTCGATTGGTGGGGAACCTTGGGCTATCACTGAGAACTTGTTGTCGTATTCTTCCGAGATGTTGCAGAAGATGTGCTGGTACTCTTCAACAAACCGCTCGTATAGGTTGTCTGAGAAATATACATGTTGACTGGGACACAGCTGATCGACCAATTGTTGGTGATTCGCATCAAACAGGGTGGATAAATCCTTTAACGTGCTAAGTCGCTGAAGAAAATAATGTTTGGATTTTCGGGATTGGCTATCCTTCTTGAAGTTACGCTCGAGTTGCGTCAACCTGTTCCATAAATCCTTCTGTCTCGCGTGCAAACCAGCAAACTGATCGGATGGGGAAGGATTGGCTTGTGTGCCTGTCTTTTCATCGTCGATACCCATAGTTTTGTTGAATTTACAACAGCACGCTTGAAATCACAGCCCTCACATACAAACACTCACCGGCTTCCAGTCAGTCTGTGTAGCAGTTTCCAGTTTCAATTCGTCGTTCCGTTATTCGTCTCGCAGCAATCTCTCCTTCCTTTGTCCGTTATATGTCGCGCAGCGATCCCTTGTTCTTCGGTCCGTTATTCGTAAAAAGCGTGGTTCCACGTGGCATAGGTTAATAGCCGTTTGTTTCAGATTAATTTGAGCCCAATTGTTTGTTCCAAATCAATTCAAATTCCATTCATTGGCACATTTAACAACAGGTTCCCCTCATGGGCCACCAAAAATTTTGTGACTGCGCCGATAGAATACGGGAGTCAATGATTAGCAGAAGTCTGCTATGGGGACTTTGCTGTTGCCGTTTTATAAAAACACAGGGTTTGTTTCAAGTATGTCACTGAATTTAATTTAAATTGATTTTAGAGATCAAACAATGTTGGCAGTATAACAAAACGTGTTTCAGTCGTAGACAATTGGAAGAAGCTTAGAGATATCCCGCTTTCCAAAGGGACCGGGGTCTCGAAATCGATAGACATCAAGCAGGTATCGATTGTAGGGTTGTGGTATGCACTAACATTACGTAATGAACATTACGACAACGAAAATGACCGTAAATGCCGCCCCGCAATGCTGGGTCCAGCATTAAGACATCCTTCTAATGGTAACTGAAAGAAAAAGGTGAAATGTTTGCTGTGGTATGGATGTGAGATCAAATGCGTGTATCACTATTGTTCAAGATTAGCTTCCTCGACTTTAGCTTCCTTGTAATTCGGGATGGGTAATCTGCAGATCTTGGATACTGATCGCTTATATGTACCCGAACCTGTATAGATTGTTGCAACTCGTACCATCCCATCGGCTCCAGGGTGTAATTCTATAACACGACCTTGTTTCCAATCGGTTGGACCTGTCCTGTCGTCCTTGATAATAACTAGGTCATTGACCTGTAGGTTTTCTTCCTCTTGTCTCCACTTAGGGCGTGCCTGAAGGTGAGACAACCAATCTGAGCTCCACCTTTTCCAGAACTGGCGTAGGATCCGTTGTCCCTCCATGAACTGTGTGTTGAGCGACTTGTCCTTGTCACTGGGGATAGGAAGCGATTGCATGGAGTCTCCGATGAGAAAATGAGCTGGAGTCACTACTTGCAGATCGTTAATATCCGCGGTTAACGGGCATAATGGCCGAGAGTTAAGACAGGCCTCGATCTGGATAAGAACGGTTGATAATTGTTCATAAGTCATTGGGTATCCTTTGAAGGAACGATGAAGATGAGACCTTACGGCTTTGACGTTAGCCTCCCAAAGTCCTCCGAAGTTTGGGCTGTGAGGGGGGTTAAAGTGCTACTGAATATAGCGCTTTGTGAGTTCTGGGACGACTGTCTGGTTGATTTCCTGCCGGAACTCGTTAGACCACAACTGTAGGGATTTATCTGCTGCTATAAAATTTGAGCCGCAGTCACTGTACATGTGCCGCACAAAACCGCGGCGTCCAATGAACCGTTGGAGAGCCCAGAGAAAATGTTGTGCTGTGAGTCCTGTCACCAGCTCCAAATGGATAGCTTTACTGGCGAGGCAAATGAATACTGCAATATAGGCCTTGTATGTAGTGTGTCCTCTGAACCTCGAGGCCTTGACATCGATAGATCCTGTGTAATCCACACCTGTAGCTTCGAACGCTCTTTTCGGCGGATTAACACGATGGTATGGAAGATCACCCATTAATTGTCGAGAGGGTTTAGGGCGATGCTGAAAGCAAGCCACACACTGTCGGAGAACTCTTTTTACCGCTTGTTTGCCATTAATGATCCAAAACTGCTGATGGATGATCGCACAGGTCAGTTGCACTCCCCCATGCATGGTGTTCAGATGGGCGTTTTTTATGACGAGGTCCGTAAAATGATGTGACTTCGGTAGGATGATAAGCGTGCGTTGTTGAGTGGTGAGCTGCAAAGCGTTTCGAAGTCTGCCCCGCACTCTGAGGATCCCTTGGGCATCTATGAATGGCGACAGTTGGCTAAGCTTGTTAGATTTTGAGAGCGGTTTGTTTGCTCGCAACTTGGACAGTTCGTGAGAGCATGCTTCCTGTTGGACAACGCGAACCCGAGTATACATTGCCTTGGAAAACTCCTTTACGCTAATTGGTCCGGAAAGCCGAGCCTCCCTTTTGCAGCGAGTATTATGGATAAAGCGATTAATGAATGCTGTGGAAAATACAAGTCGACTGTATGACGAAAATGACTCAACAAAGGAATCAGTGGATGCACAGGTGTGAGCGTGGATAACTTTTGCTGCCTGTTCCTCGCAGATTGTACTCGGATCTGGAGAAGTAAGAGTTACCTTGGGCCAATGATCTTCGGGTTCCTGCAACCAGTCTGGGCCGCTCCACCAGAGCTTATCCTGCGCAAGCTGTAGTGGGGTTAAACCGCGCGTTGCACAATCCGCAGGGTTGTCCTGCGTAGACACATGACCCCACTGTGAAGCAGAGCTGACCTCTTGGATGCTGCCAATTCGATTGGCTACAAAAGTCTTCCACCTGCATGGATCTCCATATATCCAGTGAAGCACGATCATGGCGTCTGACCAGTAGTACACTGTGACCCGCATCTGAGGCACGTGAAGTTGCTGCTGGATCCATGTGGCGAGTTTGGTAGCTAGAACTGCTCCGGAAAGCTCCACTCGCGGTATGGTGAGAGGCTTTGTTGGTGTAACCCTAGTGCGAGCTGCGACTAAGTGTGTATGTATAATTCCAGCAGTGTCGAGTACTCGAAGGTAGGCACACGCTGCATACGCGAGGGACGACCCATCGGAGAACATGTGCAATTGAAGAGATATCACATTGCTGAAATCGCAACCGAACCAGCGTGGTATGCGAATGTGTTGAACTTCTGGAAGATGTTCGAGATATCGCTGCCAACGCGCTGCCAAAGACTCTGGTAGCATGTCGTCCCAATCGAGTGCACGGTAAGTGCCATCAGTTTGCTGCATACGGAAGCTCCATACGTCCTTGAGGAGAATTTTTGACATGACTATCAAGGGTGCTAAAAATCCTAATGGATCGAAGAGCGGCGCCACTGTTGATAAAAGAGCCCTTTTCGAAAGTGTGGGATTGATCGAGAAATGGATTTTGAATCCGTAGACGTCCGGGTTTGGCTGCCAGTACAGTCCAAGCGTTTTAATGCTGTCTTTATTGTCCATTTCGAAGATTGAGTGGTTGCAGAGGTCTACTTTAGGAATATCGCTAAGCAACGCCGGGTGGTTCGCTGCCCATTTTCGAAGATGCATACCAGCCGAGCGGAGGGCTGCTATGACCTCGTTTCGCACTCGAATGGCACCGTCCGTGGTCTCATGGCCGCTTTGTACGTCATCAACATAAATCTCCCTTTTCAGTACCTTTTCTGCTAGCGGATAATTTTCTCGTTCGTCCTGAGCTATTTGGTGGATCACCCGAATCGCTGTGAATGGCGCTGATGCTGTTCCGAAGGTAGCTGGGGTGAGACGGAACTCTTTTAACTTTCTGGTTTTGTCACGCCACCAAATGCGCTGGAATTGAGAGTCCTCTGGATGCATTTCGATACATCGGTACATCCTTTGGATGTCCGCCACGAAAACATAGCGATAACAACGCCAATTTAGTATCACTCCTCCCAAATCGTTCTGTAGAGCTGGGCCAGTACATAAAATGTCATTCAGTGATTTCCCGTTGGAGCTCTTACAAGAGGCGTCGTAGACTACCCTGAGTTTAGTCGTCAGGCTGTCCTCCTTCAGGACTGCATGGTGTGGAATCGTGCTGGAGAAGACGCCGAGCTTCCCATTTGTGTTGATATGAGAGTGACTGTCTTCGCTTGTAGTGACTTCTTGTATTTGCTGTAAGTCAAAATATTCCTCGATTGCTTGGAGATATTGTTGATGAAGCTTATCGCGCTGCTGCAATTTTCGCTCTAGTGTGTAGAAACGATTTAAGGCTATATGTTTTGATCGGCCTAGAACTTGTGACGGGTCGAACAAGGTTTTCAGTGGTAATCGAACCATGTATTTCCCGTTGGGCTGTCGAACATGGGTTTGACGAAAGTGCTCTTCACACCATCGTTCCTCTGTGGTGAGTTGGCGTTCAGACGGCACGCTATCTAGTTCGAAGAACCTTTGCACCAGATGATCAAGCGTCGTGGTGTTACAACGGACAGTGATGGAGTGTGTCATGGATTTCCTCACTGGTCCAAAAACAATCCAACCAAGAAGAGTGTTTTGTGCGATGGGTTCCTCATGAGTTCCTCGTCGAATTTCTGGGAGCATCAATTGTGGAATAAGATCAACGCCCACAAGCACGTCAATACGACCGGAGCGGGCAAAATTGGGATCGGCGAGTTGCAATCCTTTAAGGTGTTGGAATGAGCGAGGGTCGACATCCGATTTTGGAAGGTGCCCTGTAAGTGTACGGAGAATAAATGCAGTGGATACAAACGATGTGAACTGGGAACCTGAAATCGAGCTTAGGACAAAATTGGTACTATGTCGACAACGATTGTGAGAGGAGTCGCCGATCCCTGTTATTTCCGCAGATATAGGGGTGCGTGAGAGACCCAGCGTCTGTACTAAGCTTTCGGTGATAAGTGTTCCTTCCGAGCCATGGTCAATCAACGCTCTGGCTAAAACAGATTGTCCCGTTTAATCGTTGACAATTCGGATTAGGGCCGTGGCGAGAATCGTGGTGGATGGATTTTGATAGGTGGCAACTGCGCTGATGAGTTGCGTCTCGTTCGAAGCAGTTAAGCCGGGGGCTAGGCTGTGCTGTTGAGACAAAACAGATGAGCGGGATGCTACGCTCTGTTGGGTGCCCTGCGCGCTATGGACACCGTTCGTTGGCTGTCGCGATAGGGCAGAGTTGGTAGGCTGGGTTGCTATGTTCGGAAAATGCAGTAGCGTATGGTGGCGTTGGCCGCACTGTAAGCAATTGCGAGTGCTGCCGCAGTGACTAAGCGCGTGGCCTGTGCTAAGACAATTGAGGCATGCTTTTATGCGATCGACGATCGTCTTACGAGCAAAGCAATCCTTCGCGAAAAAACTGGGGCATCTCCGGAGAACATGGTTTCTTTGGCAGAGAGTGCACTGGGGTGCTCCCGTTTCCGTAGTCACATGAAAACTGTGGCGGTTAGTGGAATTGAAGTTGGATCGGTTAGGCGCACGTGGATGGGAAGATGGTCCTGGTGCTGAACGAGTTCCAAGTGGTTGATTTCGATTTTCGATTAGGTCGATGCTAACTAAGCGCTCCAGCAGGAAAGTCTCCAACATCGAAAAGGTTGGAATCTCGGTGGAGCTCCCCAATGAGTGCTCCCACGCTTGCGTAGTGCTGCTTGGTAGTTTGGTTAACAGATGATGCACTAGCCAGGAATCAATGATTATTTTTAAACGTCGAAGATCACTAATGCAAACATTAGCCAAGGTTAGCACGCGCCTGATACCTTCTGAAGCTTCCTTGGGAACCGACTCAAGACTATACAGTGCCGCCATGGTGTGCATAAAGTGGAGACGTGGATTGTTGTAGCGCTTGACGAGGAGATCCCAGGCTACCGTATACCCAGAATCCGTTAATGCCATGTGACTGACATCCTGGTCCCGTCCTTTGGGCAAGGCCTGCTTGAGAAAGTGAAACTTCTGGATGTTAGAGAGAGTGTTGTTGTCATGAATGAGTTGTAGGAAACCATCGTAAAACGAGGGCCAATCCGTAAAGCTTCTCGAAAAGCGTGGAACTGGAAGCTTCGGAAGCGGAATGTTGGATGATAAAATTGGAGTGACGGACTCGATTGGTGGGGAACCTTGGGCTATCACTGAGAACTTGTTGTCGTATTCTTCCGAGATGTTGCAGAAGATGTGCTGGTACTCTTCAACAAACCGCTCGTATAGGTTGTCTGAGAAATATACATGTTGACTGGGACACAGCTGATCGACCAATTGTTGGTGATTCGCATCAAACAGGGTGGATAAATCCTTTAACGTGCTAAGTCGCTGAAGAAAATAATGTTTGGATTTTCGGGATTGGCTATCCTTCTTGAAGTTACGCTCGAGTTGCGTCAACCTGTTCCATAAATCCTTCTGTCTCGCGTGCAAACCAGCAAACTGATCGGATGGGGAAGGATTGGCTTGTGTGCCTGTCTTTTCATCGTCGATACCCATAGTTTTATTGAATTTACAACAGCACGCTTGAAATCACAGCCCTCACATACAAACACTCACCGGCTTCCAGTCAGTCTGTGTAGCAGTTTCCAGTTTCAATTCGTCGTTCCTTTGGTCCGTTATTCGTCTCGCAGCAATCTCTCCTTCCTTTGTCCGTTATATGTCGCGCAGCGATCCCTTGTTCTTCGGTCCGTTATTCGTAAAAAGCGTGGTTCCACGTGGCATAGGTTAATAGCCGTTTGTTTCAGATTAATTTGAGCCCAATTGTTTGTTCCAAATCAATTCAAATTCCATTCATTGGCACATTTAACAACAGGTTCCCCTCATGGGCCACCAAAAATTTTGTGACTGCGCCGATAGAATACGGGAGTCAATGATTAGCAGAAGTCTGCTATGGGGACTTTGCTGTTGCCGTTTTATAAAAACACAGGGTTTGTTTCAAGTATGTCACTGAATTTAATTTGAATTGATTTTAGAGATCAAACAATGTTGGCAGTATAACAAAACGTGTTTCAGTCGTAGACAATTGGAAGAAGCTTAGAGATATCCCGCTTTCCAAAGGGACCGGGGTCTCGAAATCGATAGACATCAAGCAGGTATCGATTGTAGGGTTGTGGTATGCACTAACATTACGTAATGAACATTACGACAACGAAAATGACCGTAAATGCCGCCCCGCAATGCTGGGTCCAGCATTAAGACATCCTTCTAATGGTAACTGAAAGAAAAAGGTGAAATGTTTGCTGTGGTATGGATGTGAGATCAAATGCGTGTATCACTATTGTTCAAGATAAGCTTCCTCGACTTTAGCTTCCTTGTAATTCGGGATGGGTAATCTGCAGATCTTGGATACTGATCGCTTATATGTACCCGAACCTGTATAGATTGTTGCAACTCGTACCATCCCATCGGCTCCAGGGTGTAATTCTATAACACGACCTAGTTTCCAATCGGTTGGACCTGTCCTGTCATCCTTGATAACAACTAGGTCATTGACCTGTTGGTTTTCTTCCTCTTGTCTCCACTTAGGGCGTGCCTGAAGGTGAGACAACCAATCTGAGCTCCACCTTTTCCAGAACTGGCGTAGGATCCGTTGTCCCTCCATGAACTGTGTGTTGAGCGACTTGTCCTTGTCACTGGGGATAGGAAGCGATTGCATGGAGTCTCCGATGAGAAAATGAGCTGGAGTCACTACTTGCAGATCGTTAATATCCGCGGTTAACGGGCATAATGGCCGAGAGTTAAGACAGGCCTCGATCTGGATAAGAACGGTTGATAATTGTTCATAAGTCATTGGGTATCCTTTGAAGGAACGATGAAGATGAGACCTTACGGCTTTGACGTTAGCCTCCCAAAGTCCTCCGAAGTTTGGGCTGTGAGGGGGGTTAAAGTGCTACTGAATATAGCGCTTTGTGAGTTCTGGGACGACTGTCTGGTTGATTTCCTGCCGGAACTCGTTAGACCACAACTGTAGGGATTTATCTGCTGCTATAAAATTTGAGCCGCAGTCACTGTACATGTGCCGCACAAAACCGCGGCGTCCAATGAACCGTTGGAGAGCCCAGAGAAAATGTTGTGCTGTGAGTCCTGTCACCAGCTCCAAATGGATAGCTTTACTGGCGAGGCAAATGAATACTGCAATATAGGCCTTGTATGTAGTGTGTCCTCTGAACCTCGAGGCCTTGACATCGATAGATCCTGTGTAATCCACACCTGTAGCTTCGAACGCTCTTTTCGGCGGATTAACACGATGGTATGGAAGATCACCCATTAATTGTCGAGAGGGTTTAGGGCGATGCTGAAAGCAAGCCACACACTGTCGGAGAACTCTTTTTACCGCTTGTTTGCCATTAATGATCCAAAACTGCTGATGGATGATCGCACAGGTCAGTTGCACTCCCCCATGCATGGTATTCAGATGGGCGTTTTTTATGACGAGGTCCGTAAAATGATGTGACTTCGGTAGGATGATAAGCGTGCGTTGTTGAGTGGTGAGCTGCAAAGCTTTTCGAAGTCTGCCCCGCACTCTGAGGATCCCTTGGGCATCTATGAATGGCGACAGTTGGCTAAGCTTGTTAGATTTTGAGAGCGGTTTGTTTGCTCGCAACTTGGACAGTTCGTGAGAGCATGCTTCCTGTTGGACAACGCGAACCCGAGTATACATTGCCTTGGAAAACTCCTTTACGCTAATTGGTCCGGAAAGCCGAGCCTCCCTTTTGCAGCAAGTATTATGGATAAAGCGATTAATGAATGCTGTGGAAAATACAAGTCGACTGTATGACGAAAATGACTCAACAAAGGAATCAGTGGATGCACAGGTGTGAGCGTGGATAACTTTTGCTGCCTGTTCCTCGCAGATTGTACTCGGATCTGGAGAAGTAAGAGTTACCTTGGGCCAATGATCTTCGGGTTCCTGCAACCAGTCTGGGCCGCTCCACCAGAGCTTATCCTGCGCAAGCTGTAGTGGGGTTAAACCGCGCGTTGCACAATCCGCAGGGTTGTCCTGCGTAGACACATGACCCCACTGTGAAGCAGAGCTGACCTCTTGGATGCTGCCAATTCGATTGGCTACAAAAGTCTTCCACCTGCATGGATCTCCATATATCCAGTGAAGCACGATCATGGCGTCTGACCAGTAGTACACTGTGACCCGCATCTGAGGCACGTGAAGTTGCTGCTGGATCCATGTGGCGAGTTTGGTAGCTAGAACTGCTCCGGAAAGCTCCACTCGCGGTATGGTGAGAGGCTTTGTTGGTGTAACCCTAGTGCGAGCTGCGACTAAGTGTGTATGTATAATTCCAGCAGTGTCGAGTACTCGAAGGTAGGCACACGCTGCATACGCGAGGGACGACCCATCGGAGAACATGTGCAATTGAAGAGATATCACATTGCTGAAATCGCAACCGAACCAGTGTGGTATGCGAATGTGTTGAACTTCTGGAAGATGTTCGAGATATCGCTGCCAACGCGCTGCCAAAGACTCTGGTAGCATGTCGTCCCAATCGAGTGCACGTCCATACGTCCTTGAGGAGAATTTTTGACATGACTATCAAGGGTGCTAAAAATCCTAATGGATCGAAGAGCGGCGCCACTGTTGATAAAAGAGCCCTTTTCGAAAGTGTGGGATTGATCGAGAAATGGATTTTGAATCCGTAGACGTCCGGGTTTGGCTGCCAGTACAGTCCAAGCGTTTTAATGCTGTCTTTATTGTCCATTTCGAAGATTGAGTGGTTGCAGAGGTCTACTTTAGGAATATCGCTAAGCAACGCCGGGTGGTTCGCTGCCCATTTTCGAAGATGCATACCAGCCGAGCGGAGGGCTGCTATGACCTCGTTTCGCACTCGAATGGCACCGTCCGTGGTCTCATGGCCGCTTTGTACGTCATCAACATAAATCTCCCTTTTCAGTACCTTTTCTGCTAGCGGATAATTTTCTCGTTCGTCCTGAGCTATTTGGTGGATCACCCGAATCGCTGTGAATGGCGCTGATGCTGTTCCGAAGGTAGCTGGGGTGAGACGGAACTCTTTTAACTTTCCGGTTTTGTCACGCCACCAAATGCGCTGGAATTGAGAGTCCTCTGGATGCATTTCGATACATCGGTACATCCTTTGGATGTCCGCCACGAAAACATAGCGATAACAACGCCAATTTAGTATCACTCCTCCCAAATCGTTCTGTAGAGCTGGGCCAGTACATAAAATGTCATTCAGTGATTTCCCGTTGGAGCTCTTACAAGAGGCGTCGTAGACTACCCTGAGTTTAGTCGTCAGGCTGTCCTCCTTCAGGACTGCATGGTGTGGAATCGTGCTGGAGAAGACGCCGAGCTTCCCATTTGTGTTGATATGAGAGTGACTGTCTTCGCTTGTAGTGACTTCTTGTATTTGCTGTAAGTCAAAATATTCCTCGATTGCTTGGAGATATTGTTGATGAAGCTTATCGCGCTGCTGCAATTTTCGCTCTAGTGTGTAGAAACGATTTAAGGCTATATGTTTTGATCGGCCTAGAACTTGTGACGGGTCGAACAAGGTTTTCAGTGGTAATCGAACCATGTATTTCCCGTTGGGCTGTCGAACATGGGTTTGACGAAAGTGCTCTTCACACCATCGTTCCTCTGTGGTGAGTTGGCGTTCAGACGGCACGCTATCTAGTTCGAAGAACCTTTGCACCAGATGATCAAGCGTCGTGGTGTTACAACGGACAGTGATGGAGTGTGTCATGGATTTCCTCACTGGTCCAAAAACAATCCAACCAAGAAGAGTGTTTTGTGCGATGGGTTCCTCATGAGTTCCTCGTCGAATTTCTGGGAGCATCAATTGTGGAATAAGATCAACGCCCACAAGCACGTCAATACGACCGGAGCGGGCAAAATTGGGATCGGCGAGTTGCAATCCTTTAAGGTGTTGGAATGAGCGAGGGTCGACATCCGATTTTGGAAGGTGCCCTGTAAGTGTACGGAGAATAAATGCAGTGGATACAAACGATGTGAACTGGGAACCTGAAATCGAGCTTAGGACAAAATTGGTACTATGTCGACAACGATTGTGAGAGGAGTCGCCGATCCCCCTATGAGCACGGCTGTGCGTTTCTTCTATTATTATAGCTTTATCTTCCTCGTTTTCCACGTCTTGTAGAAAGATTCTTGTAAAAAGGAATGTGTTTGTGAAATTATTTTTTAAAGGTAATTGAATTTTAAATAAGTCCTCTAAGGTACAATGAATTCCTACCGTAATTTTAGGTGGAAGATACTCTCTTAATATAGTTATTAAATTTTCTGGTGTGTCATATTCAATTAAATGTCGTGTCCTGTCAAAAATTTTCAGTGACTCATGTATTGTATACCCCCCGTTGTTAATAACAGTTGTTGTTTAAACTGATTTAACGGTTTACGGGTCTCTTGTATTACATTTTCAAAACTACTTTTAGCTGAATGCTGTGTGTTATGATCTGAGTCTGACTGGTCTGTTTGTTCTATGTCGCTGTTAGTAATATTATTTATCTGAATTCGAGATAATGCGTCTGCAACTACATTTGTTGTACCGGGGTTAAAGGTTATTTTCGGTGTAAAACTTTGTATAAAAGAATACCATCCTTTCATATCTACATTGGGATTTTTATCCGAAATTGTGTAAGATAAAGTTTGATGGTCGGTTTGAATTTCAATTCCAATAACTCCGTATAAGTAATTTCTTAGATTTTTAAGAGCCCATACTATCGCTAAAAGTTCATTCTTATTAGTAGCATAAGCTTGTTCTGTTTTAGACAAGGTTTTTGAAATAAAAGTAATTGATTTTCCTTCTTCTGAAGCGTCGTTGTTCAAGGTAAATTTTTTATTATAGTCCGGTTGAACTAGTTCTACTTGAGCAATGAGATTTTCTTTCAGCTCGTTAAAAGCTTCAATTGCTGGTTCATCCAGCTGAATTAACATTTTTGTTGACATTTTTTTTGAGATTTTGCCATTATGACCTCCAAGATGTTTTTTTAGAGGTTTGGCTATGTAGGCGTAGTTTGAAACAAATTTTCTATAATAGCCCGTAAGACCTAGGAAACTTCTTAGTTTTCGAATATTTTTTGGAAGCGGATATTTACTAATGGTTTCAATTTTTTCTGGGTCTTTCTTGATGGCGTTAAAAGATACCATGTATCCTAGAAAACGGGTTTCGCGTTTAAAAAATTTTGATTTTTCTAAAGAGATTTTCATTTTTGCCCGTAATAATATATTTATAATTCTTTTAGGACTGTATAATGCTGATCAATTGAATTTGAAAATATTATGATGTCTATATGGACAGACATGACATGTTTTCCCTATTTGTTCTGTTAGAATATCGTTCATTTCTCTCTGAAATATTCTTGGTGCATTTGTTAATCCGAATGGCATTCTTAAAAATTCATATTTTCCATTATTTATTGAAAAGGCTGTTTTTTCGACATCAGATTCTTTCATTAATATCTAATGAAATCCTGACACTAAATCTATTGTTGTAAAATATCTTGCTTTTCCCAAATTTGATAGAATTACTGATGGGTCTTGCATTGGGTACCTGGGTCTTGGTCAGGTATGGTACTTTCATTTAATTTTTTATAATCAATGACGAGTCTTAATTTACGTCTTCCGTCTTGATTCTCTCCTTTCTTTGGGACTACCAGAAGTGGTGAATTGTAAGGGCTTCTGCTAGGCCTTATTATTTTTTCTGATAACATTCTTCTGATTTCGCTATTCACGAAGTCGTTGACACAAAGAGCATACGGATATTGTATCCCGTATATTGGCCTATCGTAAATAAGATTTATTTCCCCCTTTATGTCTGTTCTAAAAGGAATTTTCATATTTATCTTTGAATTCTCTTTTCAATATAGTAATCGATCTTTTCCCTCAGTCCACCTTATTGAATCTGTGTTTTCGCTACTATTATCATCAAAGTATTTTTATACCCTTGCAGAGGGTATTATAATTTTGGTCAAAAGTGTGCAACGCAGTGAAGGAGACATCTCCGACCCTATAAAGTATATATATTCTTGATCAGGATCACCTCCTGAGTTGATATGAGCATGTCCGTCTGTCCGTCTGTCTTTCTGTTTCTACGCAAACTAGTCTCTCAGTTTTAAAGCTATCGACTTGAAACTTTGCACACACCCTTCTTTCCTTTGCACGCAGTATATAAGTCGGAACGGCCCGGATCGGCCGACTATATCCTATAGCTGCCATATAACTGATTGATCGGAACTGGTATATCTTTGGTGTTTTTAGAGTTAGAGAAAGCTCGGTTTTATTTTCAAAAATTCCCCTTTTTATGTAACAAGCAGTGGCTCCTATTGCGGTATCTATCCTATGGTATCTATTAAAATTTTTAGCTGCTTCTTGGTTTTTCGATCTATCCTATTTAAATAAGGCATTCCTCTGTAAAAAAAATGATCTTTATTGATATTATTTAATCTGGTTACTTTATTAGCTGGCTGATTTTCTGTTCAGCTGTTTAACAGTTGTGATGTGCTAAACCAAAACTAGTGCATTGTTTTAAAAAAATAAGTGCCACGCAATAAGCTTATTGAGCAACGATCAAAAGAACGAGCGTAGAAGTTCAGTAAACCAAAGAAACGGCTTTTACTCCTGCTTTTCAACCCGCAATAACGAAGTGGAAAAATCGGCGATTAAGAGCAACCCGGCTTTACTGACCGCTGAAACCCAAAGGGCACGGTCTTGCTCACTCCGACTCCCGCGTCATGGAGTTCGCAGTGTAAAACCCCCCCTCCAATATCGGAAACAAATTTCGCAACAACAACCAGCAGTGCTATAATTTCTGCAATCACTGCAAAGTACCGCGACGTCAACGACTACAGCGAGTACAAAAACAACAACTTCGGAAAGTGCCAAGGCGGCCACGGCCACACAGACTGGAATGGATCGCTACATCCAAATTAAGCGCAAGCGTAGCCCGCAGAGTAACCCGGCAGGCAATAAAACAAAAATGAACCGTGTCCTGAAAATCGATAAAGAACCAGACAGATCCACTACTAACAGATTTGTCCTACTGGCAGAGGTTGAGGAAAACCAACCAGCCCAAGACACCGCAAAAAAACCCAAGCCCCCTCCAAACTATATTAGGGAGAAAAGCTCGAGTGCACTGGTCAACAAAATTGCGTCGTTGATCGGGAACGGTGACAACTTTCATGTTGTTCCGCTTATCAAAGGGAACATCCATGAAACAAAGGTGCAAACCAAGACTGAAGAGCACTTCCGAGTCGTGTCCAAATATCTGGACACTGTACAGAAAAACTATTACACGTACCAGCTGAAAAGCAGTAAGGGCCTACAAGTGGTAGTAAAGTGTATAGAACCTGATGTTACCGCCGCGAAAATAAAAGCCGCCCTTACAGAAAAGGGCTTCGCCGCCAAGAATGTTACTTACATTCTAAATAAAGATAAAAAGCCACAACCCCTCGTCAAGGTCGAGCTCGAGCCAGAAAGCAGGTCGCTGAAGAAGAACGAAGTCCACCCAATCTACAACCTCCAATATCTTTTGCCATGCACGACAATGCAAACGCTTGTTCGAAACCAGAACATGGTGATACAGCTACTCGTAGCACAACAGTCTAAATAATCTATGCAGGCACTACGAATATCAATGTGGAACGCCAATGGTGTCTCACGGCATAAAATAGAATTGTCACAATTCTTGACCGAAAACCATATTGACTTTATGCTACTGGTGGAAACGCATCTTACAAGCAAATACAACTTTCATATAAGAGGCTACACAATCTACCGCACAGATCATCCCGATGGGAAAGCATACGGCGGAACTGGAGTTCTAATTAGAGAACGCATTAAACACCATTTTCACAAAAGGTTTGCAACAAACTTCTTGCAGGCCACATCGGTACAAATTCAGTCAAGCAACGGAATCTATTCAATCGCTGCCGTTTACTGCCCTCCTCGTTTCTCAATCTCGAAAAGACAATTTATGGACTTCTACAATTCACTTGGGGATCAATTTATAGCCGCAGGAGACTACAAAGCAAAACATACGCACTGGGGATCACGTCTAGTGACTCCCAAAGGAAGACAATTGTACAATGCAATTATAAATGTTAAAAATAAACTGGACTACGTTTCCCACATACTGGCCAACAGACTTACGAAAGCTTCCAGACCTTATTGATTTTGCAGTGACAAAAAACATACCTCGCAATCTAATAAGTGCCAAAGCAGTCTCGGACTTATCATCAGACCACTCGCCTGTGCTTCTAACGCTTCTTCAAAGCCAAAAAATAACCAAACACCCCTTCAGCCCACATAGAACTCGCCCCGGAATTTAACATGGAATCGGACATAGACTAAACTATGAGCGCCCTGGAAGAAGTACTCGTTGCGGCAGCTAAAATCTCTACTGGTAAAGAAGTAGACCGAAATAAATACTTCAAATCTAATCAGCAAATCGAACAGCTCATGCGGGAAAAAAGGCGCACGCGTCGAGATTGGCAAAACAGCAGATCACCAGCTTCAAAACAACGCCTTAAGGAAGCAACCCGATCACTCGACCAGGCTCTTCACCAACAGGAAGAAAATGCACAGCTCAGGTACATCCAGAATCTCTCGCCACCAAGCACCCAAATCTTAGCACCCCAATTGAAACGACCTCCCCAATAAGAAACTCTTCTGGATGTAGGGCTTGCAGCGACGAAGACCGAGCTGAAACATTCGCCACACATCTCCAAAGTGTCTTCCAGCCAAACCCTGCCTCAAATTCATTTATTCCGCACCTTCATTCCGGCCGAACGAAATCGAAAAAGTCATAAGAGGGCTAAAACCAAAAAAGGATCCCGGTGGTTCCCTATTGACCCCAAAGATGCTGATCGAAATTCCAAAATGCGCTTTAGAGGTCGTCTGCAAACTATTAAATGGAATCATTGATCTTGGCTATTTCCCAAAAAAGTGGAAGCAATCCATCATTATAATGATACCGAAGCCTGGAAAAAACCACACAATTCCGTCATCATACAGACCAATAAGCCTTCTATCTTGTTTGTCTAAATTGTTTGAAAAATGCTTGTTAACTCGCATAATACCACATCTGGAAGCTTGCAATATTATCCCGGCACACCAATTTGGCTTCCGAAGAAACCATGGAACCATCGAACAAGTGAACAGATTAACATCCGAAATACGCTCAGCCTTCGAACAGCGAGAATACTGCAGCGCTACTTTCCTCGACGTATCTCAAGGTTTCGCCCGAGTTTGGCTCATCGGACTCATGCACAAAATTAAAACGTATTTGCCAACATACACCCACAAGCTACTGGAATCATACCTCTTCAATAGGGTATTCTCAGTGAGATGCAACACAGCTACTTCGGGCGACTACCCTATCGAAGCTGGAGTTCCACAAGGAAGCGCACTCGGCCCGTGTCTATATGTTTTGTATACTGCGGATATTTCTACGAGCGCACAACTAACAACGTCAACGTTCGCCGATGATACCGCTATCCTTAGTCGCTCCAGATGCCCAACGCAGGCAACAACCCAACTGGCTAATCATCTTATAATAATGGAAAGGTGGCTGCCAGACTGGCGCATTCAAATAAACGAACAAAAGTGTAAACATATAACGTTTACTCTTAATAGACAAACATGCCCTCCGCTTTTACTAAACGGAATGCAGATCCCTCAAGCTAACGAAGTAACGTTCCTTGGCGTCCACCTTGATAGACGACTTACCTGGCGTAAGCACATCGAATGCAAAAAGATGCACCTAAAACTGAAAAATCAATCTCACAATCAAATCTTGAGAACTATCACTGGGGCACCTTGGTAAGTTCGCAACGAAAACATCCACCCGGATCTGGATCGCAGTGAAATACGAAATACTGAAGCAAAAATAGTCCTACAAAGAAAAACTGTCTTCGCACCTAAATTTCCTCGTTCGGGGATTGACTTACGCCTTGACGCCTTAGACGCAACGACCTCCCAACCCAGCAATCGATTTTTAGGGCCGTCTAACTCCGTCTCAGTCAATATGACTGTAAGTTAAGTTAAAAATATAAGATTTGATACACCTCTTGTTAGTCTCGCAAAGAAAAGATTCAAGAAATAAAAGCAACGTTAAAAAAAAAAAAATTTTATGGAGACTCATTAAAGTTTCTGCAGTTTCCCTCCAACCTACATATTGTGTTGATTTTCCTGTGTAATTTGGTAAGGATTTTACCACTTCAAGTGTTGTATCGCATTTTATAGCTGGGTCAATTTTTGCATCTGTGGCTAACCTTCCTTCTACACATTCTACTTTCCTGCTAACTTCATTGAATTGGGCAATTATTAATCTGTTTATCAATTTCACTGTTAAGCCGCCAGTTGTGGCCACACTGCCTGCAGAAATATTTGGTGCTAAACCTCCGGTTGATATTGTTAAATTTAATTTACCAAAGCTATTCCAGGTCTTTTTATACCCTTGCAGAGGGTATTATAATTTTGTCCAAAAGTGTGCAACGCAGTGAAGGAGACATCTCCGACCCTATAAAGTATTCTTGATCAGGATCACCTCCTGAGTTGATATGAGCATGTCCGTCTGTCCGTCTGACCGTCTGTCCGTCTGTCCGTCTGTCCGTCTGTCTGTTTCTACGCAAACTAGTCTCTCAGTTTTAAAGCTATCGATTTCAAACTTTGCACACACCCGTCTTTCCTTTGCACGCAGTATATAAGTCGGAACGGCCGGGATCGGCCGACTATATCCTATAGCTGCCATATAACTGATTGATCGGAAATGATATAACTTTGGTGTTTTTAGAGTTAGAGAGTTCAAATTTGACATGAGAGCTACTTTGGCAAAATATTACGACATGCCAAATTTCATAAGGATCGGCCGACTATATCCTATCGGCTGCCATATAATTGAACAATCGGAAATGACCCAACTTTTGTGTTTTTGATGGCACTTGGTACACATTCTATTTTTGGTCAGTTAATCCGATCTACCAAATTTCATAAAGATCGGTTGACTATATCTTATAGCTGACATATAACTGTACGATCGGAAATGGTATTTGGTAGAAATATCAACTTTCGTATTTTTGAAGATAGAAGCTTGGGACTTTTTTTTAGATTTTTTATTGTAATTAATTGGTTTTATTATGATGTAATCATAAGGATCGGCCAACTATATCCGATGTTTGCGATATATATCCGGTTTTAACTGCAAGGGTATATCAACTTCGGCTCCGCCCGAAGTTAGCTTTGCTTTCTTGTTTTTATATTATTTATTAAATCGCGAATCTTACTTTTTGCAATATATAAATCTTATATAATTTTTCTTAAATTCCCCGATCTTAATTTATAATCATTAATTTTTTATTATTGTATATTAATTCCTCACGATTTATGTTTAAATTATTTTTTATTAAACAATTTTTTCGAATTTTATGTGACGCGGCCCCACGTGTGGGGCGCCAGTTAAATTTTTTGTTAAATGGTGTTTTTGTTTAATTAAAACAATATAATTTTTATTTTTAATTATATAACTTGGTGTTAAACCTTTAATTATTAAACTGAATTAATACAAGACACTTTCGATTTTCTTAAATATTTTCCGTCAACCGTTCGCGGTCTCTGTCGAAATAGGACAGCCTTCTTAATTCTAAATCTTATCCAAAGAACCTCGGCCATGAGTTGTGTTTAAATTAAAGGTTTAAGATGAAACTCGATTTCGGTGACATTCGATTAAGCTGATCGATGCAATTTGGTGGGTACTTGAAATGCAAAAGGCGCAATTGATTGGGATTCGGAGGGAAGCTGATGTTTACTTTTGATTTTAATTTTTTTATGGGGAACCGAGATCGGACCTCACAGCCAAAGACAAAGCCGAAGGCAAATGCAGAGTTTGAAAATACTGTTTATAAAATCCATAAGTGGAAAGCCATAAGTGGCCTGGATTTATGGGTTGGATAATTGAGCCAAAGACAAAGCCAAAGGCAAATGCAGAGATTGAAAATATTGTTTATAAAAGCCATAAGTGGCCTGTATTTACGGCTTGGATAACTTACATACTTATGCATAATAGATAAACTAAGCACTAATAGAGTAGTTGCTGCCTGACCCGACACCATGGGCTAACTGATGTTAATAACACTCGTGGCAAATCCTGAATCATATATTCTCCAATGTGACATCCTCTGTGGCAATAATTCGGCCGTCGCCGCTACCGCTTCCTGAGTACAAACCCCATCCTACGCTATGAGCTTCTGTGTTAATTGATGTGCCGCATAATCAAGCTAGTTTTAAAATACAACCTCGCTCCAAATGTACTAGGAAATTGGATTATAAAACCCTTCGCCATCCATTGGCTTAAATTGATTTACATTTTTCTTTCATCTTTAAGCTTAATTGAAGCTGCTACGGATTCTACGGATTTACGAGATAATTTATAATGCGGTGAACAATTTTGTTCCTCAAGTCTTATCATAATTATAAACCAAAACCACCTTTGTTTAATGTGTGTTTGGGAAAACTCTTTCTCGTCGTAAGACGAGAAAAATAAAATAAATAAAACAAATAAAACAATAAAACAAAATCAACACCACATATGGAGAATGGGCGGAGAGCACAAATTCTATCTAAAGGTAAATCTCCCATTATTTCAGTCATCAGACGAGGCTTGCATTTAAAGCAGCGTATGCATGACCGTACTGTCTGACTGCAGACTTCCTGCGCATTTACGATCCATATGCGCTGTCGCAAAAGACTCACAAGTGCTCGTGGACCCACATGAAAATTCGACTCGTGCAAGTATCGGACGTAGCTCTGAACAAATTGAGAGCGTTTTGTCAACAATACTGGAAACTTGGCATCGTACGATATAGGAGCATTAGCTAGTCGCCCCCCAACCCGCAACAACGAAAAGGTAAGCCCAGCCTCTGAAAATTCGTGTAGAAAGGGATTTAACTTATGTAGGCTAGGGCTAACACTTAAATTTTTTCGGATCTTTTCTATTTCATCTTGATACTCGTGCTCTTGGACTATTTCGACTATTTTCTTAAATGCTTCATTATATTCGACAGGTGAGGGAACAATATCAGAATTCACTACTAATTTCTTCGATTTCCTTATAAAGCGGAACATATAAACGAACACTCGCAGCAGTTTTAGGTGAGAGGAATAACCTTCTATCACTTCCAATAAATCTGAGGTAGATACGATTGCGGTTAATCCGACCGCATTCTTTTTCGCTTCCATCTGTAGAAGTTCTGGTGACGAATCAAACCGGGGGCTCGTCGGCCACTTATCTTCCGGTTCCTTTAAAAACGATGGCCCTGTAAACCAGATCGATTCTACAGTCTCCTTTACGTCTCCACCTCTGGACACTATATCTGCCGGGTTCTGTTTAGTTGGTACATGCCGCCACGTGCTATCATCTGACCACTCTTGAATTTCAGCTACTCTATTCGATACGAACGTTGACAACGACGATGGATGGCGCAGGCTCCATAGGCTCTCATCGATGCGTCAGAAAAGGCATGAATTTTAATCGGTGAAATCGGCTCGGTAAACACGAATCTCGGAATTGAGATGTCCTCTAATTGCGACAGGGCAACTTGTATTTTGTTCCACGCTGTTTCTAAGTGCAGTGGAATTGACTCATCCCAATCTATCTTATTTAGCCAAAGTTTCTGCAATAGGATCTTTCCTTTTATAAGTATGGGGCTTAATAGGCCAAGGGGGTCAAACAACTTCGATGTCACCGAAAGGATGTTCCGCTTGGTCGCCCTTTGACCCATGACTGAAGCATCAATTTCAAATTTAAATACATCTTCTTTAGGAACCCAAGCGATTCCTAATGCTTTAGTCAGTTCTGAGTCCGAAAGTGTTATTGGCTTAACCGTGCTCTCGGATGCAGTAACTTCAGGCGAGTTTGAAAACCACTTGCTCAATTCAAACCCAGCGTTTTGAAGAACCTGAGTTACTTCAGACTTAATTGTCTTTAGCTCCTCAATGCAACCAGCACCCGTTAACATGTCGTCGACGTAAAAGTCGGACCCAATAACTTCGGCAGCTCGAGGGAATGTATTTTTCACAGATTCACTCAACCTCTTCAAACACCTTATGGCCAGGAATGGGGCTGGCGCAGTGCCATATGTAACGGTGTTGAGCTTGCACAGTTTCAAGGACTCTGATGGGTCTTTCCTCCACACTATCAACTGGTATCGCCTATCGGCTTCATTTACCATTACTTGGCGATACATCTTTTTTATGTCGGCTATCAGAGCGAATCTGTTCAGCCGGAAACTAAGAAGAATTGAATACAACTCTTCCTGGATGGTAGGACCAACCATCAACAGATCGTTAAGACACTTATGTGTTGATGTCTTACAAGACGCATCAAACACGACTCGTAATTTGGTCGATGTGCTTTGAGGCCGTAAGACACACTGATGGGGTATGACGTAGTGTGGAGTAGCAAGAACATCATTGCTTGTAGGGGACATATGACCTGAGGATTCGTATTGTTCCATAAATTCGACATAAATTTTCTTTAAATTCGGATCTCGGGATAATCTTTCTAGCGACAAAAAACGGCGTTTGGCTACTTGGAACAAGTTTCCCAAAACGCTTGGATCCGATTTCAATGGAAGTCTGACTTCATAACTTCAAAAGTTATGTGAGGACTTCTAAAAGAAATTGGTACTTCTTCCAACGACCAGAATTTTTCAAATTGCCATCTATCGACTCGAGTAATTCTTCTTGGCAATTCAGGCTAGAGACAGGCTGTTGAGGAGTTGAGGTATTTGCATTATAATTTCCCGATACTATCCATCCAAGGAGAGTTTTTTGGAGGATGGGATGGTTTGGACCATGTTTCATTTGGCCAACGAACAACAGTTCGAAAAATTACTCAGCTCCAATATGTTATTATGTTGTCTATCCGTTGAGGTTTACAAAATAATTTTTTTTTTTTTTTTTGTCGCGGTCTTTCAGAATTTGGAAATGGCTTGTGCATCAATAAGAGCATCAGCTAGCATTCCTGTATTCATCATAAAGCTTAGAGGCCCAGACGACCGAGGGGCGCTCGAGAAACGATTTGTTAGTACATATAAAACTATTTGAAATTTGTTCAGTTAAGAGGAGTTAGTAAGGAAATTTAAAATTCTATATTTTAAATTAGAGGGACAGGAAAGAGATGTAATAGAGTAGAGACCATTGTAGTTCGAACATAATACCCTAAAAGGGTCATGCAGTGCATATGTCGAACTACAACGGCTAAGGAAAAGAGGACTAAAGTTTCGAGTCCTTCTATTAGGAATGTTGAAATTTAAGCGTGTTAGTAAATGCTGGCTACCTACATCCCCGTTAATCAGGTTATGCAGAAAAACTACACCGAGCATTGTCCTACGATTTGTTAAGCTAGGTAAGTTTATAAGTAAAAGTCTGCTACTGTAGGATGGAAGCTGAAGATTTGGATCCCAGTATAGACCTCTAAGTGCAAATATTAAAAAGTTCTTTTGTACGGATTCTATGCGGTCCTTATGTACTCCATATTGGGGACTCCAGACACATGAACCGAACTCTAGTATAGGACGGACCAAGGAAAAAAATAATGTTTTGGTTATATAGGGGTCATTAAATTCTTTTGACCACCTTTTGATAAAACCAAGGACTCCTTTAGCCTTATTAACCATTAAGGAAATATGGTCGGCAAATTTAAGTTTTATGTCTAATAGGATTCCGAGATCATTAACCTGGGTTAATTTTTCTAAGGCAATCCCATTAATGGAATACGTAGCTTGCAGAGGGCAAGAACGATAAAAAGACATATGCTTGCATTTTGATCCATTAAGTATTAGATCATTAGCCAAACACCATTTTTGAAAGTTATCAAGGTCAGACTGAAGACTGCATTGGGCAGAGATGGATTTATACTGAAGACAAAGCTTTACATCATCTGCATACATAAGAACTAGAGAGTTCGTTAAAGCAGGGGGCAAGTCGTTTATAAAAAGCGTAAATAATAACGGGCCAAGATGACTTCCTTGAGGGACGCCGGATGTAGCACGGACCAGACGGGACTGTATGTTTTTAAATAAGACTCTTTGTGTCCTTCCATCTAGGTAGCTGGAGATCCACGTTAAGAGGTCTTTAGGAAAACCCAGCATATTCAGTTTACTCAACAAAAGTGAGTGATTAACTGAATCAAATGCTTTGCTGAAGTATTTGTAAATTACATCGGTTTGATATCCCTTACAAAAGCCATCTATGACATAGGATGTCAACTCCAATAAGTTTGTGGTGGTGGAGCGACGCTTAATAAAGCCATGCTGACAAGGAGTGATAATCGAAGAGCAAAGGTGTTGCAAATGAGGGGTAATTAATTTTTCAAATAACTTTGGAATTGTTGACAACTGAGATGCCTCTGTAGTTGGCAGCCTCAGACTTTTTCCCTTTTTTATGTAGGGGAATTATGAATGATTCCTTCCACTTAAGGGGAAAAATCGAGGTTTCCAAAGATAAGTTGAAAAGTCTTAGAAGAGGTCTTCACAGAGCCCTGGCGCAGTATTTTAGCACACAGCCTGGTACTCCGTCGGGGCCTGGCGAATAAATGGGTTTTACCCTTAAAAGACCAGATAATAAGTTGTTCTCAGAAAAAAACGGACAGAAAATAAGATTTGCTGCTTGAATGTTATATGCGTAAGGCTGATCTGTCAAATTAGGCGGAGAATAAGTTGTTTAAAAAAATACTGCGAATAGATCGGCAATGGCCTGATCAGAGGTCGCAGAGGAATTTTCAAACGTAAGCAGGGGTGAAAAAGATACGTGTTTACGCTTAGTGTTTACAAAATTATAAAACTGCTTTGGATCCTGAGTAAATTGAATCCGGCAGCGGTCAATATAATTCCTATAACATTCAGCGTTATGCACGGTAAAATTCGACCGAGCTAGTAAGTATCTTGAGAAAACAACACTACTTCAGGTTTTTTTATATTTAAGTATAAGCTTATTATACCCTTGCAGAGGGTATTATAATTTTGTCCAAAAGTGTGCAACGCAGTGAAGGAGACATCTCCGACCCTATAAACTATATATATTCTTGATCAGGATCACCTCCTGAGTTGATATGAGCATGTCCGTCTGTCCGTCTGTCCGTCTGTCTGTCTGTCTGTTTCTACGCGAACTAGTCTCTCAGTTTTAAAGCTATCGACTTGAAACTTTGCACACACCCTTCTTTCCTTTGCACGCAGTATATAAGTCGGAACGGCTTGGATCGGCCGACTATATACTATAGTTGCCATATAACTGAATGATCGGAAATGGTATAACTTTGGTGTTTTTAGAGTTAGAGATTTCAAATTTGACATGACAGCTATTTTTGGCAAAAAATTACGACATGCCAGATTTCATAAGGATCGGCCGACTATATCTCTATATATATATAGCTGCCATATAAGTGAACGATCGGAAATGACCCAACTTCCGTGTTTTAGAATATAGAAAGCTGGAATTTAGTACAGATTCTATATTTGGTCAGTTGATCCAACCTACGAAATTTCATTAGGATCGGCCGACTATATCCTATAGCTGTCATATAACTGAATGATCGGAAATGGTTTTTGGAAGAAATACCAACTTTGGTATTGTTAAAGATAGAAGTTTGGGACTTGTTTTAAATTTTGTATTATAATTAATTGGGTTATATTATCATATTCTCATAAGGATCGGCCAACTATATCCGATGTTTGCGATATATATCCGGTTTTAATTTCAAGGGTATATCAACTTCGGCTCCGCCCTAAGTTAGCTTTGCTTTCTTGTTTTTTTTATTTTTTAGGTTAGTGAGGCACCTTGTATACCAAGGAGGATTTGTTGAAGCGGACGGATATTTCCAAGGCACACATGAGTCAAAAAATGTATTTAAAGTAAAATAAAATTTTTCTTAAGTGACATTAAGATCAGTGCACGCCAGAATATCAGACCCATGATACAATTCATGGGTATCATGATCAGACCAGTCAAATGTATCGATAAGGCTATTAAGTTTCTGAAAATCAGCTTTACGAAAACAGCGAATCTTATTTACCACGCTCGGAGACATCTGATCGATACCAGGAGTGGTTTCGATTGAGACCTCCAGCGTGGGGTGATAGGGATCCTCTGGGGTTGAAAGGGGAAAAGCTCTGGAGAGAGCGGTACCATCAGGATCAGATACAAAACATAAGTCTAAGAGCCGACCTAGCGAATTTCTAACATGATTGATCTGACGCGGTGAAGTCATGGTAAGTTATAAGTGACAAAGATGGTGAGTTATCGACGTTGCACCACTTTAATTCTGGGATATTAAAGTCGCCCACCGCTACGAGTTGGTCACGATTCGTCATAACATTAAAGACGTATCGAATAGCGGACAAATGCTGCCAATATGTGGGCGGTTCAGACATAGGAGGTATATATGAACATGTAATGTATAAAGCTTTCACGGACATAGTGATTTTAACGCAAATAAATTCTATGTCACCAAACTCTTGGGATTTCACCTCTTCAGAAGCAAAAGTAGAGTCTACCGAAATTGATATGGGTCTGCTAAAGGCAAGTTCTTTGTTTCCAAGGTCCCAATCTTTCACGTTCACCGACTGGTCAGGGTGATAACCCGAAATAGTTCTGAAAATCTAAAAGTCGAACGGAAACTCACTACCATTAATTTTTGACTTCACCACAGTGTGTATCTTTTTCTTAACCGGGAATTAGCTTGACCAATTCCAAGCAAGTTGATACACGATTCCTCCCTACGGATCTGTAAGCGTTGAGAAAGTTTTTCAGTAATGAAGTTCATTTGTGACCCAGAGTCAAGTAATGCTTGGCCAATATGTGCTCGCCATTTTCAGTTCTAACACTTACGATCGACGTCGCTAACAAAACCCTTTCTAGAGATGACGCATGCAAAGCATGTGACGTAGAAGGGCCATCAAAATGTAGCGCTTGAGGAGGATGTGCATTTGATGGTGGTTGTTATCTCCCTTTAGTTGTTATCTCTAAATCTTCTAACTCGGCTCCAAATTCATCTTTCTCATCTAATTGCTCGATCTGGTCTTGCAACTCATTTGCCTTAAAAATTATCTCATTTAAGACCTGAAGCTAGTCTTCACTAAAGGAACTGACCCAGCTTCCAAATGTTCCTCTAACCGGCGAATGCTTTTTTCTGTTTATAACTTTCCATTTTCTGATTTTATTTATGTTTTAATAAACAGACAACAACGATAAAAAATTAAAAAATTTATTGTTTTTATATTTAAATAAAATTTTTTTAACTTATTATATATATAAGTAAAAAGTTAAATTTTAAATAATATAAATATTTTTTTATTTAAATTATTTAATTAATAAATTATACTATAATAATATAATATAATATAATATAATATAATATATAATATAATAATATTATAATTATATATAAAAAATATTTATATTATTAAAAATTTTATTTTTTTATACTGTGAGATAAACTAATCTCATTAAACATTTTGGCGCCCTCAAAATGACGCAACTTTCGTGTTTTTGAATATAGAAAGCAGGAACTTAGTACAGATTCTATTTTTGGTCACTTGACCTACCAAATTTCCTAACGATCGGCCGACTATATTTTATAGCTGCCATATAACAATCGGAAATGGTACTTGGTAGAAATACCAACTTTGATATTTTTGAAGATAGAAGTTTGGACTTAGTTTTAGATTTTTTATTGTAATTAATTGGTTTTATTATGATATTCTTATAAGGATCGGCCAACTATATCCGACGTTTGCGATATATATCCGGTTTTAGCTGCAAGGGTATATCAACTTCGGCTCCGCCCGAAGTTAGTTTTCCTGGTTTTCCTTTGTTTTATATTTTTATAGCAACAGCTCTGAAAGAAATAAATGCTTCTTCATCTATACTTTCTATAGAGAAAACGACCTCTTAGTCGGTATGGACAGACTATTATATCTATGAAAATTCTATTTTGGCCAACTCATCCAATCTGACAAATTTCATAAGGATCGGCTGATTACATCATATAGCAGCCATGTAACTGAACGATCGAAAATTACCCAACTTTCGTGTTTTTTATAGAAGCTTGGGACTCTTTTGTCAAATTTGTATTCTAAAAAATTAGTTTTATCATGATACATGATATAATTGTATCATGGGTTTTATGATGTTATTCTCATCGGTCGCATTCGATATTTAAGCCCTGATTAACTGCAAGGATATATCAACTTTGGCTGCGACCGGAGTTATCTTTCCTTTCTTGTTTTTTTTTTTCTCGTTTTTATTTGGTAATGAATATAACAATAGCAATGTTTTGATTTCCAATTGATTAAATAAATCACAGTTTGACGCATAGGTCGTTGCCCGGATAGGTTGGCAAGTTGAGATCGTACTTGCGTTGCAGTGCCGGAGGGACGAACCTCCCGCCCAGATAATGTTCACCTTTGAAATGCCGGGCGCATATTTTGGGAGCGGTTAGGGAAATTAGCAAAGCTGGTTCCAGATCGCAGTCTTTAACCTTTCCTTTCTCCACATCCCAACCGCTGGGAATATCCACACTGTAAACATGAAATAGAGATTTTTTTACAAAACAATATCTTGCCATTATATGGAAACGAAACCCACCTCGCTATGGGCAACGTGGTATTTTGCATCAATTTAATTATGGCCTCAAATTCTGCCCTTACTGGAGGCTTAAAGCTGAAACCAAAAAGAGCATCTACAATGAGGTCAAAATTGGAGGCAGCCTCTTTGTTAGCCGGACAGTCTTTCACTCTGCAGATCTCCATCAGTTTGCATTGGTGGCTTAAGTTCTCGTACAACGGCTTTGGTGTGGGTTTTGGGTAGTATATTGTTGGTGAATACCCCATGAGGGCTAAGTGGCGGGCGCAAACTAATCCATCGCCTCCATTATTGCCAGGTCCGCAGCAAATCAGGACACGACCATACTTATCTGTTGGGAAGCATTTGCTAATGGCGTGCGCGCAACTCAGTCCAGCTAGCTCCATTAGCTGGTCCACGCTAAACTTGTACTCATTGAAGAGCTCTTGGTCCACATTGATGGCTTCGGTTTGGCTTAAGTATTTTACCATTATGCTGTCCGAGTAAAATCGCTTTGTTTGTTTTGCCCAAAACAACTGTTTCTTTCTGATAGAATTAGGAATTTGGCTATATTTTATTTTCAGTAGCCAAAGCATATTATAGGAAAAAAATACATACACCGAAGATATGAAAACTAATCACTGATATAGCTTAATCAAAAGTATTAAACATGATTTTTTGTATATTCATTTTTTTAACAGTGTTACCAGACTACTGCACTGGCAGCAGGATTTATTTTAAAAAAAGATGTTACTAAGCAAAACAAGCTAAAATTTTTACTTAATCCGCTAACATATATAAGCCAATATATAAAATTGTCTTAAAATTCTGTTAATTATTTGTATTATGATAAAATCTTTTATACAAAATCTTTATTTTTGTTTCTGATATAACCAAGTCACCTTTTGAAATCTTAGAGTCTGAAAAAACTAAACTTAAAGCTGTAAGCTATTTAAAACATTTTCAAGCTTTTTTTTATTAAAATACATAGCTACATACATACATAAGCAACACTGATGCAATCGGTTACGCCTCTAAGCCACTGAACCATCTAAGATCGTGCTTTAAAAACATGGCTATTGAGACAACAATGCATTTAATTTATGTCTATGCCACACAATTTGCTATTAGCATTATCCCTTTCAAAAAGGGATTTATGTCCGTCACATTAGCGTCGCTCAGTTAGCGTCGAAGTGGAACGATGGAATTGGAACACAGCAATGAACTTTTTGTTTTTCAATTATTTCTGTATATAGCCACTAAATTTGTATCAAATAAATACTAGAATTGTTAAGAATTGAATAAACTATTGTTTTTTCTTACTTTGTGCGGGTTCTACCATCTTTAAGTAGCTTAAAAATGGGTTTGAAAAATTGCCCCTTCACTGTTTTCAGCATTATCTCAGACATAACAGGATGCGCCAATAAGCACGATACACCAGCTTATAGCCTATTATTTTGAGAATGTCGGGTCAGGCAGCAGCCGCTAAATTAGTTATAGTTTATTATTTAAGTTATTTAAAGTATGGACAAAAATAGCCCATACAAAAATGACCCCAAACATTTTTTTTTAAATTGTGAAGCTCTCAGAGGATGCGCCCATATGCACGGTAGTGGAGTCGATGTAGGACCTTGTCATGTAGGACCAATCGCTCCCACAGATTTTAGGATAATCGAATTACAGTTTCCCATATAATTTGACTGATAAGAGGAGCGCCAACTAGTGAACCGGATTCGGTCCACAAAAAAGATTATTGAACTAGTTTAAAAATACTATATGGCCTCTGTCAGGCTGATTAAGTCCTTCACAGAGGATGCGCTAAATTGCACGGTATACCGTTGAAAAGCTTATTTTATACAGAACATTATAAGATAATTTTTATTTCAATCGCTCACACAGATTTAAAGAAATCAAGTCACGAAAATTTCAGACCCTGATTCACCAACACTGGCCATTAACAGTGTTGTATGGGGTGTTGCTGCCGCAAAAGATTCCGGGAGAAATGAAATAAGAAATCGGGGGCGTTATCGGGTAGTACGCATTCAGCTTTATTCGCTGCTTACATGAGATTGACTTTAACTTAGAAAAGAATACACGGACGATCGACGACGGCCGACGAGAGAGAGAGAATGCATAGAGGGGCGAGCGCGGATGCACTCTTCAGCACGGATGAGCCCTTTAGCGCGGGAGCGCTCTTCAGCGCGGATGCGCTCTTAAGTTCAGCTGAGCGGCGGCCCAACGGCCCCTCACCTAAACATCCCACCCTCCTTGCAATCACTTGGGTTGCAACAGATCACTCGTCGTTACGGCTAGTGATAGGCTCCGGATACGCTATCACGCTGGTAGTGGGCAGACGGAAACACGCCGCTAGCGATGCGTCAATGCAGCTCGAGGGCGTACACGGGTCGATGAAGGCCCCCGTGTCGAAGATCCGGGTCCCGGTGTCAATGCGCAGTAGCGCAGTCGGCAACACGTTGACTATAGGAGCTTTGACGAAATCATAAATACCAGGAGACAGTCCTAAGCCCCAACATTGATGGAGGACATTTCTAGGGCTGTCAGACAACTCTGAATGGTGGCTTTCAGCTCCTTCAGCGCGACCCCGGACTCTTGAGAAATACCCTGGATGTTGAAAAGGATCTTCAACTGGCTGTTGACAAATATCCACCGGTTCTCAAAGCGTTCTGTGAGGCTTTGCCACGCTGCGACAAACCCCTCATGGGTAAGCGGAGCTTTAGAAACAATAGCGTGTGCGTCACCACTTGTTTTGGACAGCAAGTGGAACAACCTCTCTACCGGGGTAAGACGTGAGTTTTGGATGTAAATGGCCGTAAACAAGTCTCTGAAGGTGGGCCACCGAAGATAATCACCCGCAAAGACCTCGGTATCCACTGGAGGTAACCGGCAGCCTGTAGACGCGGGCGTGTGGAAATTGACGGAAGCCTGAGTGGATTGGGAGGCAATTTTCTCCCGAAGCTGGGCAAAACCCCTCGAATAGACGGAGTAACAGTAGCTGTACTTCGATTCTAGCACTGTCGAGGCGCCCGCATTGTCGTCGGACACGGCTAACAATTCGGAGCAGCTCTCATAGCTCTTCTCCACCTTCTCCCACAGCGACCGAATTTGGTCCCGATGGACTTCGCACATGTATTGGGAGCCTCTCTGGCGCCCGGAGTAATTATGCTAGCCTCAAATTGGCTAATTCGATCTGTTGTGGCGATGAACTTTTTCAGCCAGGAGAGAGATGCGCGGAGATCCGCGGAGATGCGGATTGAGATCTGTCCAAACGGATGGTTGAGATCGGACGCGGCTTTTTGTCGTCTCCCGTGGGCATGGGGGCATCTCCCGTGGGCATTCTCAGAGTCCAATTCCAGTCGACAAGCGCTGACCAGCGCAACAGATGCCTCGTATTAAAAATGAATTAAAAACAGACAGACAGATGGACAGACGGACATGCTGATATCAACTTAGGAGGTGATCCTGATCAAGAATATAGATACTTTATAAGGTCGGAGATGACTCCTTCACTGCGTTGCACACTTTTGGACAATATTATAATACCCTCTGCAAGGGTATAAAAAGAAAGGAAAGCTAACTTCGGGCGGAGCCGAAGTTGATACACCCTTGCAGCTAAAACCGGATATATATCGCAAACATCGGATATAGTTGGCCGATCCCTATGATAATATCATAATAAAACCAATTAATTACAATAAAAAAATCTAATAAAAGTCCCTAGCTTCTATCTTCAAAAACACGAAAGTTGGGTCATTTCCGATCGTTCAGTTATATGGCAGCTATAGGATATAGTCGGCCGATCCTTATGAAGTTTGGCATGTCGTAATATTTTGAAAAAATAGCTCCTATGTAAAATTTGAACTCTTTAACTCTAAAAACACCAAAGTTATACCATTTCCGATCAATCAGGTGTATAGGAGCTACAGGATATAGTCGGCCGATCCCGGCCGTTCCGACTTATATACTGCGTGCAAAGGATAGAAGGGTGTGTGCAAAGTTTCAAGACGATAGCTTTAAAACTAAGAGACTAGTTCGCGTAGAAACAGACAGACAGATGGACCGACGGACATGCTGATATCAACTCAGGAGGTGATCCTGATCAAGAATATAGGTACTTTACAAGGTCGAAGATGACTCCTTCACTGCGTTGCACACTTTTGGACAAAATTATAATACCCTCTGCAAGGGTATGACAAGAAAGAAAAGCTTGCTTCGGGCGGAGCCGAAGTTGATATACCCTTGCAGTTTAAACCGGATATATATCGCAAAAATCGGATATAGTTGGCCGATCCTTATGAAAATATGATAATATAATCCAATTTATTATAAAACAAAATCTAAAAGAAGTCCTAAACTTCTTTCTTCAAAAATACCAAAGTTAATATTTCTACCAAAAACTATTTCCGATCGTTCAGTTATATGGCAGCTATAGTATAAGTAAATATAAATTGATTTGTAGGTAAATATAGTAGTAGTTAGTTATCCCTCGCTGCAGTCGATGATGCTGCAGACGCCGGAGATGTTTGTAAGATAATTACCCCTGGCGGTTGCCGGGGGGTGTTGTTACTTCTGGTAGGTAGTGGTTGAGATTCCTGGCGGTTGCCGAGGGTAGATCCGCTCTGTGACGGGAGTTATGATGGGAGCACTTGCTCCGTTGCCACGGCCCTTGAGGCGCGGTGACCAATTCAACAAATGAATTTACAAATTAACGGCAGTGCCGGAGATTGGTTTTATGGTGCTCTTTATTGTATGAGACTCTGACACAAACTGAAACTTAAAGCTAACAAAAAGTATTTCATAGCGGCCACGCAAATGTGCAGTGCTTGCCGCTATGCATGGGCTTCCGGCCAGACGCTATGTCAGCAGTTTGGCCAGAGCGAGCTCTTAAGTAATCGGACATTGCCGTTGCTTGGTTAACTTCAGTTAACTACCCCCCCCTCAGGAATGAGGCCGCCCTCGGCCGACCCTATTTGGGCAATCATCTCCTTCAGCTGGGCCGCGGTTTTTCGGGCCTGAGTGACTCGCCGATAGGTCAAGCCGATGCAAATTAGAGCGCAGCATATTGCTCCCGCTATGAACACCAACTGAACATCACTGGTGGAACGTCGCTGGTGATTAATTTCCTTCCCGAACTCTTTGATGTGCTCCAGATTACGTTCACTCAGCCGGTGAAGGTATGGAAGGCTAAGAATGTCACGTTCCATGGTGATGTTCAGGGAGGGTGAGCTGGCCACTCCTGGAGCCCTCTTCTGGGCCGTGTCATGATTGACCAATCGGGTTTCGTTGACCATGGCACTCTTTTCAAACGTGATGAGATATGTGCCTTTTATATGGGCACAGGTGCCATTGTCCACACACACGTGAGCCGAGCGATCATTCACAATTACTATTCCTTCATCAACATAAGTGATGGGATGTAAATCGCTTTGCTGGATCTCGCAATGCGCCGTGCCTCCAGCGTGAAGCTCTTGGGCGCATGATCTTCTGCGAGCCAATCGGCAAAATGTAGCTCCTGATGTCGGGGAGCACTTTTCCACGGTGTGGATCTCACTGTTGCATTCGGCAATGACGTTATCCTCCAGCCTGAGCATGGTGTCGTGATGTGACACTGGGAAAACGGTAATCTTGCTGCAGGCCGACTTTATCTTTGGAAACTTAATAATAAAATGTAATATGTTATCGGACTGTAAGATCTTAACGGACGATACGGACAAAACATCCCTAATCGCGGTCTCGGTGGGCTCTTCCATCCACACACCTTCCAGGTCTGCATGATCTAGGATGCTGGGGCTAACAATATTAACTTTGGCAAGTGCCACTGCTAGCATCAAACCCTGCAGCTCCATTGCTATCATCCTATTTCGAGTTAAAAGCATCTCGAATAGGTGCCCAGTATCAATTTGGGACTTTTTTGTTGACCTCAGAAGTTGGTTGACGGTAGCGGAAATTTTATTGATTTGAATTTGTACTTTGTTGTTAATATTAATCTGCCTATTGTTTGCATTCGTTAATTGGAATTGATTAAATTTAATTTTTTCAAAATCTTCTGCGTCCGGCGTTCCTGCCACCACCTTTAGCGCAGTCCCTAAGAAGTCTAAACTTCTTGCTACTCTATGGTGGACGCTCAAAGAGTCGAGCATGTCGCGTAGGTGGGCGACGTCAACAACCAGGAGTTTCTGCATGTGGGATTGCGGGAACATGACGGTCATCCCATTAGTTTCTTCGATGACGCGCCTATATTCCGAGAGATTTGCCGAGTGCTTTACAAAGGCAAATTCCTCCCATATCAGGATTCGCCCATCAACGATGGGGATATATTTGGCTTTGGAATAGTCCGTGACGCGTGCCGAAGTTGTGGCCAAAAGGAAAATCAGTGTTATGGTTGAAAACCTGTGATTTGGATGTGTTGTGAATTCAATTGAAACTGGGTAGCCCACCATTTAAGCATGATTAAAATAATAATGGAAGCAAAAGCTTATGCCAAGTGGCTAGGAAAAAGACAATAAAAAAAGATGAAAAATTATTAGGCGGGCGATAGTTGAGTCACGCTCGGCCTACCTAAGGTTGTCTTTGTGGACCACCCTCCCCTTAATGAGGACTGTGGTCCCCATGTCCACTTCAAAGGTGACAGTTTGTTGCTCAGTCGCCTGCTAGACTACACTAGGATCTTTTCGCCAACTTCGAAAACCCTGTTTTGCCGGGAAGCATTTCTCCTGTCGCGGAACTTATTCTGGGCGTGTTTAATCGTATTCTGTATCGCGTATTGCGGGTCATTCGATTCCGTTTGAACCCCGTCTGCTGGCCTCTTGTCGTTGGCCGACGTGTAGCAGGGATATTCCCTTAAAAAAAGGCTGTATATTTCTCCCCGGTTCCGCCTGCGCTCTGCGCGACGTGGTTAACTTTCTGCTTGTTGTGTAGGCCCGATCGATCGGACACGGTTGGCTCCCTGTTTTGGTATGACGGGGCCTGAGATGGATTAAGAAACTTGGACCGCGATGGGTCGATGTCCATGGATTCATGGGTATTTGCACTGCGTGGAGCAGAGTGTATCTGCGCCTTGCGTTGTTTGGCGCAGTACGGATTTTTGTCTTTGTCCTCCTGGCTTTTAGCAAATGAAGCCGCGAAGGAGTACCTCTCGTGGTTAGATTCCACTTCTTGTGCCAAAGCGAGAGCTGAAGGCATATCTTTCGGCTTTGCCGAGAAAAGGACATCCGTGAGGCTGCGCTTGTCACACAAAACTTTTGCCGCCGAGGCTTCGTACGACATGGTAGCTTTGTTGGTGAGCAAGGTGAGTTTTTTCTCGACCTCGTCGTAGTATTGCAGGAGGGTTAGATTTCCCTGCCTGAGAGTACCCATTTCTTGCTCGATAACGTGAATCTGACGCTTATCACTGTACGTAAAGTCGAGTCGATTTATAATCGCGTCGAAATTTAGTACAGTGCCAAACGAAGACAGTACGGCATCGGCAGGGCCCCTTATTTTATTCCTAATAATAATAACTGCCTGATAATGGCGCGAGCTATTTACATAATTCCTGAAAATATAGTATGCGGCTACTGCCGCTTGTCTCCAGGAGACGTATGCGTCCTGTGCTCCCGTAAATTCGGGCAGGCAGTTGACGGCATCTAGGGGCTCGTCACATTTGACGTCGTCCCTAATTTCTATAGGTTTATAGGCTTTAATTTGGGGAGCTTCCGCTTTGGCGGGAGCGATTTGTGTTGCGTCGACCCGTTCGGCCAGTTTTTGTATAGCTAGACGTAGCTCATTTTGTCTACGCTGGCTTTCAGTATTGGCTTCCCGAAAGGCATGGTTAACGGCCGCCTGTATAGTGGCCGTCATTTGTTCCATGCTGAATGCCATATTTGCGGCCTCGGACTTAGAGTCGCTGGGGAATTGTCTTATACTCCTTTAGAGGTGAAAAGGGCTGCTCATGTGGAGCTGTACCCATAATATCGCCCAAAAGAATTAATGCATGCTCGAATTGCATGTCTATAGAGACATTTGGGCTTGTGGGGGTTTCGCGGGGGCTGAGCCGCCGCTTCAGTTATGTGTGCGAGCTCGTCGAACTGCGCTGTTGCCTTGCCAAGCAGAGACAAGGTGAGGGGTGCGCGGGGACTGACCCTCCGCTTATTATTAAAAAAAAATAAAAACAACAAATTGACACACACTGCATGTGCGGCCGTATCGTGTTCTTGAAAATGGAGTGGGGAAACAAAACGGAAAAGAAAAATAAATAACCAAAACTGCGCGGCTAATACCAAGAATTCTTGTGTACCAAAAAAGACATATAAAAGCTGAATTAAGTTCACGCGATTATATAAATTATTTCCGATTGAAATTTAAAATTTTCTGCCATCGATTTTTTGGTTTTGGTTACGAATTTTTATTCCGCACTTTTTGTGTTATATAGAAATATTCATTTATTTATTCACAAAAACAAAAATGCAAACAATATTGGGACAATAATTGGTTCACAAATGAAATGGTTTAAATATTTTATAATAGGTAAAAAATGTTAATGCTAAACCGTCAGCCGACTAATAAAGATTATTTAAAAAATTTTTTTTTTTTTTGGTTTTTTAAATTTTATGGGGCTGCAGTTTTTTATTAGCGTAAGGCACAATACTTTACTATTCTTATCTTTCTTTCTTTCTTTTTTTTTTTATTTTTTAATACACAAAGAAAAATTCATGCAGACTTGGAAAACTGTGTAAATAAAAGTGCTCACTTACATGGTTCTTTTACGATGGGCGCCAGTAAATATAAATTGATTTGTAGGTAAATATAGTAGTAGTTAGTTATCCCTCGCTGCAGTCGATGATGCTGCAGACGCCGGAGATGTTTGTAAGATAATTACCCCTGGCGGTTGCCGGGGGGTGTTGTTACTTCTGGTAGGTAGTGGTTGAGATTCCTGGCGGTTGCCGAGGGTAGATCCGCTCTGTGACGGGAGTTATGATGGGAGCACTTGCTCCGTTGCCACGGCCCTTGAGGCGCGGTGACCAATTCAACAAATGAATTTACAAATTAACGGCAGTGCCGGAGATTGGTTTTATGGTGCTCTTTATTGTATGAGACTCTGACACAAACTGAAACTTAAAGCTAACAAAAAGTATTTCATAGCGGCCACGCAAATGTGACGCTATGTCAGCAGTTTGGCCAGAGCGAGCTCTTAAGTAATCGGACATTGCCGTTGCTTGGTTAACTTCAGTTAACTTATATATTCGGCCGATCCCGACGAAATTTGGCATGTCGTATTATTTTGGAAAAATAGCTCTCATGTAAAATTTAAACTCTTTAACTCTATGGTAAAAACACCAAAGTTATACCACTTCCGATCAATCAGTTATATGGCAGCTATAGGATATAGTGGGCCGATCCCGGTCGTTCCGATTTATATACTGCGTGCAAAGAAAAGAAGAGTGTGTGCAAAGTTTCAAGTTGATAGCTTTAAAACTGAGAGACTGGATCGCGTAGAAACAGACAGACAGACGGACATGCTCATATCAACTCAGGAGGTGATCCTGATCAAGAATATAGATACTTTATAAGGTCGGAGATGACTCCTTCACTGCGTTGCACACTTTTGGACAAAATTATAATACCCTCTGCAAGGGTATAACAAGAAAGGAAAGCTAAATTCGGACGGATATAAGTTAACACAATCACCCGGCGGAAAATTTAGTTAATATACAAGCCAAGCCAAGCCAAGCCGAAGCGCAAGCCAACCTTCTTCATCGCGCTCCGTTTAGAGACTGAGAAACAGAAAACATTTAATGCGAGAATGAGCGTAAGATGAACGAACGATGAGCGTAAGAGAGCGTAAGAAATCCGCTCTGGGGCCGGCTGGGACCTGTCGCAAAAAATTTTTGCGTCCATTTTCGTTGTATGAAATGGGTTGTCTATATGCTGTATGTACTTTACACACAACGCATAACGCATATTGAATGATTCCAAAATTCTCTTATTCCTTATTACATATTCAGTATTATTATATTATCTGTGCAAAGAGAATCGATGAGAAAAACACATGAGCGACAGTGAAATTGTTAAGTTTGAACAAGTGGTCAGTGCATTAGGCAAGGCGGTTAGACAGTACAAAGGCAAGTAACTCGTTATGAAATAATAGGTGGTCAAGAATAAATAGTTAACGTAACGTAACGTAATGAAGTTAACGTTAATGACGAGATGGAGTTAAGTGAAGCTTAGTTAAAAATGATCGTCAAAAGTGGTGTTGCCGGTGCTCGCAGTTCAAAAACAACCATTTGAAAAAAAATTATGCGAAATAAAATAAAAGGCTCAGCAAACACGGTGTTGGCTTCTTTTAATACACCGTTAAACTTCAGCCGTCTTGATTTTACATATGCCGACAAAAAACCGGTCTATCTATGTTAAGAGGAGTCCGACGTCCGCACCGCTCGGCGACCAAACACTACCTCTGAGAGGGCAGGTCCGAACGGGGCAAGCGTCGGAGACGACCGAGAATACAAAGAAAATATGCCGCACAGCGACCTATGGGATCCGTCCCAGTACACACACAGCCACTATGCTACTTTAAGAGGGATTTTCTAATGGGCTATTGTTGGCTTAAGAGAGATACAAAGAATACAAAGAAAAAAATAGCCATTTTATCATGTCCAAAGTCGCACATGTCAACACTCCGACTCGACCAAAGATCAGTGTCTCAATACCGTAATTGTTTGGCATCATTTTTGCACTGTCTTGGAGGGCGGGTGAAAACTAACTACTTTAGGCACGAATATTAGACTTAAAACTATGTAATTATTAATTTTAAATGGAGAGTTTATCGTTACGTTAAATATTAGAGTGGCTGGTGTTTTGAAAATTGATTCTAGTTAAACAAGGCAAATAAAAGAAATACGAAAATTAAAATTAATTGTTTAACTTAATCCAACGATCAAAGGGCTGGAACGGAGCTGCTGCATTGCTAAGGCCGCAACAGGAAACATGTGAAAAAGGACCAGAAGGGCCCTTGGGACGGCTGTTCAACGACATCAAGGCTCACGAACGAAGAAGGCAAACCCAGGGCAGCCAGGACGTACTACGGAAAGCGATGGCGGTAATGACGTGGGATCGTTCCAACGAGGCGTAAAAAATTTGTGGCTCTTCTCATCCAATGATCCTCCTTGCACCACGGATGTTGAAGTGGAAAATGGTCGGGCATCGGTAGAGGTGTTTATCCAACAGTTGCAGGCGGCTCCGGGTGAAGAGGAATATTTGTAGGTCATCCAGGTGGGTATTTCGCATCACTTCGAGGGGTTTCTCCAAGTGTTGGACATCTAGTACCTGCTGCGTCAGGTGTTGGAGAAATGGTCATCTAATTTATTCTGCATCTGGTGTTGGAGAAAGGGGCATCTTATTCATTCTGCATCTGGCGTTGGAGAAAAATGGCCATCATATCCAGGATAGCAGGTAACTCCAAGAGTTGGAAATAGACTTCATTTCCAGAATTGCTCAGGTAAAGGGGGAAATAGGCATAATTTCCAGATATCCAGGTAGGTGTTGTCATGGATCCCAAATGGGTACCTAGAAATGCAGAAAATAGTACGACAGCTGGGTAAATATTGGCCATTATTTCCAGAAAAATAGGCATTCGGTCCAGGATAACTCCAGGTATAGGAGAAAAGCATCATAGCATCATATCCAGGATTATTCCGCGTGTTGGAGAAGTTAGCATCGTTTGCAGGGTTGCTCCAGGTGTTGAAGAAAAATAGGCATCATTCCCAGGTTGTGTATTAATTTCCAAATGGTTCCAGGTGATGAGGAGATTTGCGGGAAATCCACAAGATAATTGGCCATAATAGAATTGATTATGGCGACCAGGTTATTCCATAATGATTTCCAGATTCTCCAGTTGTTGCAGAAAAATTAGCATGGCATCAAGGTGAGTATTTTCTATAGCATATCGATGTCCAGAATGATAGGGGATCCAGATAAGTATTGACCATGAATTCCAATTTGCTCCGGGGATTGGTAAAAACTTATCATGGCTACTAGATTGTTCCAAAATGATTTACAGGTTCTCCAGTTGTTGCAGAAAATTTGTATGGCATCCCGGTGAGTATTTTCCATAGCATATCGATGTCCAGAATGATCCAGGTGATGTAGAAAATAAAAGGGCATTCAGATGAGCGTTGACCATGAATTCCAATTGGCTCTGGATGGTGTGAAAAATAACAGAGCATTAAGGTGAGTATCCAGATTGGATTTAACTGTGCTCCGAATGGATTACTCCGTTGGTAACCTGGTAGGTATAGATTTAATTCAGGTTAATGTTGATTTGAGATCCAGGTGGCATCCAAGGATTGAGTTACGAGGGGATTAATAGCAAGTATCCATGTGAGTGAATTTTAATAATGATATTCCGACAGGAATATTGGCTGGTATCCAAGTTTATTCGTCATTGATGGGATCCAGTAAAATAAAATAAGTTGAGCTCCGAATGGGATAGAAGTAGGCATACATATAGTATACTTTATTAGGCAGTTAATAAAGTTACGTTGAGATCCGAATGGAATGGTAGCTGGCATCCAAATATGTATCATTCCATTAGTCAGTTGCTGGAATCCATGTAAATATATTCAGCTGTTGAGATCCCAGTAGGTATGATTTAGTTCCGAACGGAGTATTAGCTAGAATCCTGGTGCGTATAGTTTAATTGTCAGTATCTTGCATCCAAGAAGTGTAATTAGTAGTAAACATTTTAAAATTTCAATTTAGTCAGTTGCATACGTCAAAAGAGTTTAAAAATCCTTTAAATTCTCAGGTTGCAGGATGTACCCTCTCAGTGGCCAATTAAGGGGCCAAAGATAATGGAGAGGGTTAATGGTAAAAAATGGATTAGGAGTAGTCTGGATCATTATTCAGGATAGCATCCATTACACCAGTGGTGGGCAAACTCTCATTTTACATAGCACGCGAGTATAGGGTAGGAAATTCTGCCGCAGCGCTGCCGGCACACTGACAGTGTGAGCACTCTCAAATATTTTTTAGAACTCTCTCATTTGCTCTCATTTTGATTCATTTGACAGCACAAATTAAAAATCAAAATGTTTCCACTGAGAAAAATTTTCTCAGAAATTGGGTTGGAAAAAGTTTTGTCCATAGAAAATATAGATAGAGAAGCGTAGCTTTTCTTTTTTTTTAACTCTGGCTAGCAAAGCTTTCCTTCAAACAAAATACACTATTTTAGTGCCCATTCCAACTTTTGAATTAACGAAAAATGAAATAAAAAAATACGTTTTTTTCGCTCAATGAATTCTCTGCTCTCATTTTTTTTCTCTGCTACGCACACACTCAAATTTTAAACATGTGTTAGTTTTGCCCACCACTGCATTACACTATCATTGCCGATTAAGGACATCATACCAGCCGAGATTATGGAGCTGGAGAGGCCCTCCGCAGAGTCAATGGGAGGGTTAGATTCAGTAAGTTCCATCGACGCACCAATCTTGTTGAGAGCCCGCAATAGTAGATTGATGATATTCATAATTTTACCAATTTTTTCGTGAGCCAATTTGTGCAGGTCTGCTGCACTAGTAGGATGTTGTTGCTGCTTCGGTTGGCTCTCCGTGGGGTCGGGATTGGGCCAAACTATTCTCTTAATAGTGGACCTGGTCGGCTGAGGTGGGGCAGGGTTCTCCTTCAATTGGCTGCTGGGTAGATCACATGGGGCATCTTTGTCTACAGTAGCCGGTCGTTTTTGAGAGAATGAAATCCCCATCAGTGGCGGTATCCGATGAGTTGGCCTCCTAACATTTTGGGCCTTGTCCAGTTTTTGCTGCTTAGGTTGAGTCATACGGTGGCGAGAGCTGAGGACCCTACGTTTAAGGATTTTGAACTTGGGGCATCCTCTGTAGGAGCTGACGTGTTGGCCACCACAGTTGCAGCATGTGGAAGGGATGTGGGCTGGCTTCCTGCAATTAGTAGATAAATGTTTGCCCGCACATTTCATGCAGACGAAGCCGCGTCTGCAGGTTTCCTTAGAGTGGCCAAATGATTGGCACCGATGGCATTGGGTAAGCGGGTTGACGCCCATCACACGCTTAGGGGTAGAATTATTCCTTTTGACATCCATCGGGGCTTCCTCAGAGGTCTTTTGCTTTTTAGTTGGAGTAGTATCATAACGTATTACCTTTCTACGTTTAGTGGCAACATTTTTAGCAGAGTCACTCACTAACGGAGGAGTAATGGCCGTCGTAGGTGGAAGGGGAACGTTGGCATCCACAAAAACCAGGGACTCCATTGGCGAGGAGTCATTGGAAGTAGTCTGGTGTATGTCAGCTTGCAGAGTAACCATTTGGGGGCCATTATCCTGGGAGCTAGAGGTGTTGTGGGCCTTTTCACTTTCATTGATGACATCTGGGGTGGCTGCCTTGCGCTTAACAGGTTCCTTACTTGCATTATCGATGGGTCTCAGGCTGTCGAAGAATTTCTGAAGGGCCTGAACAGTGCTTTCACCCAAAGGAGGCTTGGTAGGATTGGCTCTTTTTGGGGCACTGGTTACCGAGGCCGACGACTTGGATAATTGCCGTTTACTGCTTTGGGTGGTAGAGGCCTTCAAGGACGTTGGATGAGAGGGCATACCAGATTTGTCCTTTGGCTTGACGGCAATATTAGCAGAATCCAAATCAGAGATTTCCGGATCCTTTCCCACGCCGGGGAATTTAGTAGAGTTGTTGTTGTTGTTGGCCTTAGTAGATGGTTTGGAGACGTCGTTGGTTATGTGGGCGCCAAAAGTAAGAGTTTTCGACCACGCGGTACTGGAAGCCAAGTCACGAGGTTTGAAGTTAAATAACGGCGACGACGATTGGCTACTAGCAGGGAGTTTCTTGTTCTCTTAGCTTGTGATTTGAAAAGAGAGTCCAATGCTAGAGGATCTTTACTCATTGTTGCAGAGTTCAAAGAGTCTTTGATAAGAGAGCCCGTCTTTGAAGAGAGAGGGTCCATGGCGGTGGTGGGTTTGGCTGCATTGACTTGAGCAGGGCCAAAGCGGAAGACGTCAGTGGGGGTAGAAGCGCGAGAGAATGAGTTAGTAGGAAACTCTCTTAATTCGTAGCTTGAAGAGTTGCTACTCAAAGAGAAGATTTCAATTGGAATCATCTCTCCTCTCGCATCATTATTGTCAGCCATGTTGGAATAGTAGCAATCCATTCTCTTAAACAAAGATTCTCTTTTCCAGTTATTAAATTCTCCTTTACTTTCCAGTTTCTCCTTTCCAGTTTCTACTTTCCAGATTCTCCTTTCCAGTTGCTCTCCTCCTAATTTTCCTTTCCAATTAGTAATGGCGGGTCCGACTCCTTACGGTGATTTTCCAGTTTTATGTATGCACATAAAATTCGCTTTATTTAAATAACTCCACAATTAAAGATGATGATTTGATGAGCAGGCGGTTTCTACTGGCAGCAAAAATTATTATGTAGATCCAGACGACAATTTTATAGTTGATTAATAGTACTGTTTAATGTCACTAGTTGCTGATCAGGAACCGTTTTAGTTATGTACATATATGGCAATGTACATGTAAAATTCAATTAATTTCCAGGAACACTATTGGCGAATTATTTTAATTAGCAGTTAAAACTAGCTAATTTAGTCGGTAGTTTTCCGTTGATCTCTGGCACAGATAGCGGCACTTTAAGTAGATCAGGAACGGTTGCAGTTATATACATATAATGGTTATGTACATATATAAAGTTCACTTGGTTTCCCAGAATATTATAGCTGAATTGTTTATTCGGCAGCACAAAAGGCTAGTTTAAAGTTGGTTGTTCTTGATGCAGAGTTTGTAATTGATTAAAAGCACAAATTAATGTCACTCGTGGCTGGTCAGGATCCGTTATGTACATGTAGGTGGTTATGTACACATAAAATTCGCTATTTTTGGAGATTTATGCTTGGCGGCGGGTTATAGTTGGCTCGTTCAATTAAAGGCGGCGGATTAAAAGGGCGGATTTATGAATTTAGCGGCGATTTAAGATCAATTTCCAAATTGATCAGGGGTGAGAAATGGCGACTGGTGTGCACGCGGTTCTAAGTTCAAAGTCAATTCCGGGGTTAAAACCACAGATTTCCACAATCCTGGACGATTCACTAGCTCCAGGTTGTTTAGCAGCACAGTAGAATGGCCAATTAATAGCCAGTAGTCGCATTAATTAATACCAGAAGCACATAATGTTCACAGCACATCCGCACCGCACCGGTTAACTTTCGATAATGGCCGCTCGGTAACTGTTCTTTTCCAGGCACCTTCGTATTTTCCAGTGAAAAAGAGCCAATTTTTTTTTTTTTTTCCTTTTTAAGTGTTGTTTAATTGTTTAATGTTTAATGTTTATTGTTTAACGCTAGTTGGCTATTGCTTAGTGTCTGACGTTTGACGTATTAATGTACAATGTATTGACTATTGGTGTTTAACTAACTGACTATTAAGTGTGTAAGCCAGAGCTCTGCTCGGGCACGTCCGCACTGCTCGACGACCGCCAAGCATCTCCTCCGCGGTGCTCCTTAGTATACTGCATGTTTGTTCCCATGAGTGATTCAATGGTTGTGCTGTCATCTGTTCACGCAACGTTGTGGCCATTCTGGTGGATAGGTTGGAGTCACTCAGCCGTTGTACGTTAAGGGGAGGCGGGTCGATCATGTGGTTGATTTGGTTGCGAGTATGTCCATTCGGAGAGGTCCATGTGTATTTATGGATTTCCTTGTGGGGGAATACAGTGCCACCAATAACCAGTTGGAAGGTCTGACATAAGTCGATTAACCTGTCACCATTATTGCTGCGTGTGCCAACACCATGTCGGCCCATAATTGTTTCCAATCCGTTGCTGTTGGGGCCGATTTTCGCATTGAAGTCTCCCATAAAAATTTTTATGTCACCTCTTTCGATCCTTGTGAGTGAGGATCTGAGGGCGTTGTAGAAGTTGTCTTTGATGTCTTCGCTGGCGTCTTCTGTTGGGGCATAGCACTGCACGATGGTGATGTGCCTAGCATTGCATCGGAATCTGGCAATGATGATTCTGTCGGATACTGGGCTCCAGGAAATTAGTGCCTGTTTGTACTGTTTGGACACATATATCCCGACTCCGCTCCTGCCTCCATCATTGGTCCCGCTGTGCATCACTAGATTGCCGCTTGATGTTGCTGTCTTTAAGCAAGTAAAAAGGGTACGCATGAGCATACAAAAAGAAGGTAAAGAAAAACGTTCTAAGGCAGAGATAGAGAGAACAATCAGAGAGAACTTTGGCTCTCTCTGAGATCTTCATTGTTCATCCCTTTTTTTTTTCGCGGTCTTTTATAATTTGGAAATGGCTTGTGCATCAATAAGAGCATCAGCTAGCATTCCTGTATTCATCATAAAGCTTAGAGGCCCAGACGACCGAGGGGCGCTTGAGAAACGATTTGTTAGTACATATTAAGCTATTTGAAATTTGTTAAGCTAACAGGAGTTAGCTATATATTTTAAATTCTATATTTTAAATTAGAGGGACAGGAAAGAGATGTAATAGAGTAGAGACCATTGTAGTTCGAACATAATTCCCTAAAAGGGTCATGCAGTGTTAAGAGGAGCCCTAAATAAATAGGTCTTACTCCAATGAGCTCCTTTTGGAAACTGATTTTATTTGGTAAAGTTTTCTTATAAGTACGATACATGAGAATCTTAAATCTATTTAAAACTACTTGTCAACGTACTGCACGCTGACCTGCTATGCGACCCTTTCTCAAGTGTGATAAGCGCACCACTTATGTATGTGTTTGTGTTACGCTGCAGGGGATCGGTTTTAGACCATGCTGTTATCTCATGTCTCCATAAGTCCGATCCCTTGAAACTCTAACTTAAGAATTTCTATAAAAAATAGTGTTCAATGCTTGAACAATCTAATTGAACTGGAGCTATCAACATTACGGCAGGGTGACAAGACGCTTACGGAATACGCCGCGGTCAAAAAAATGAAAAGTACAGGGTGGACGCGTTACGTGTGTTTATAACTGGAGTGAAGAAAACGTTGAGCGATATCCTTATAGCGAAAATCCCAAAAGATCTACCGACAGCTCTTGCTTTGGCGCAGGAGGTCGAATCTAACCATGAGCGTTACCAATTTGCCCTTAATTACTCGAAAAAATTAGGAGACTGAGGTCAGAGAACCGATCATAGACACAGCGATAGGCAAACTCAACAACAGAACGCACGCCAGGATCAACCACACACCGGTTATGCACAGCCATCAAAAAGACCAAATAGTGGCACTGCAAGTTTTACAGGACCAAAACAACAAAGGATTAATCACTTAGCCCATGAGGAAGGGCAAGGTAGGGAAGACGCCGACGATTATTATCAGGAGGCTGAAGCTACAGTTGAAGATTTGGAAATCGAGCACAGGTTATGATTATGTTCATTTTTAAAGCCACGGGTCCCTGCTACCGTACATAGAGAGAAAGATAGCAGGGCGAACCATAAAACCTTTGATCGACACCGGGGCTTCAAAAAACTACATACAGCCCTTTTCTGAACTAAAATACACGACGCCGGTACAAAAAGAATTCACAGTTAAATCTTTACATGGTTGCAATACCGTAAAATATAAATGCTTTATTAATCTTTTTAATGCAGATTTTCCCTTCTTCATTCTCCCAGACCTTTCTAGTTTTGACGCCATAATAGGACTTGACTTACTAACGCAAACAAACGCAATCCTTGATCTAACATCACTACATCACCAAAACTCTAAAAATCACCAATGAAGTCGAGCCAATTAAATTTTTGAGGTGTAAAATGGAAAATATTAGTTTTGCAGATTGCCGTTTGGTCTGAAAAATGCACCAAGTATTTTTCAACTTGCCATAGATGATGTTCTTAGGGACCAAGTCTTGTTATGTTTACGTTGATGACGTGATCATTTTTTCTAAAGGTATGGAAGACCACGTAAATAACATTGCTTGGGTAGGCCAACATTTTGAGGGCAACATGAGGGTCTTTAAAGAAAAATCTTTTTTTTTTTTTTAAGAAAGCGAAGAATATCTTGGATTTACGGTATCTAGCGGAGGTATTACAACCAGTTCTAGTAAAGTAGATGCTATCAAAAATTATAAGCAACCCACAAATTTGTTCAGTGTTCGATCATTCTATTATCGCTGCTTCATCAATGACTTCTCCTCAGTTGCTAAAAAAACGGAAAAATTTCCGCCATCCAGTCTAAAAAGATTCCAATTAGCTTTGATGAAAAACAATGTTTCGCTTTTTGGAAGCTTAAGAATGTCCTTGTTTCTGAAAATGTGATGTTACTGTATCCCGATTACAAGAAATCCTTTGACTTAACTACGGACGCTTCGGTTCTGGGCCTGCGTGCAGTCCTTTCTCTGGATGGCAAGCCTATTACAATGATTTCGAGAATGTTACAGGATAGAGAGCTTAATTTTGAGCAAAAACTTAAACATATATACAGATCACCAACCGTTAACATTCGCCGCATCGGTTAGGAACCCAAATGCTAAAATCAAAAGGTGGAAGGAATTTATAGACGAGCATAATGTTCAAACTTTCTATAAGCCAGGGAAAGAAAACTATGTTGCCGATGCCCTATCCATATGCCCTATCCTATCCTATGCCGATGTTTTAGAAAACGACCCCCAGTCAGACAACGCAATAATACATAGCGAAATTTCACTGAAATATACCATCGAAAGAATTGACAAGCCTGTCAAATGTTTCAGGAACTAGATAGTTATAGAAGAAGGTACAGCAGACTTATACAATACAAGACATATTATAAAATTTTTGAACATAGAATTTTTACTAGGGAGAATTCGTGATGTGGTCAAGCAAGATGTTGTAAATGCACTACACTGCGAATTACCCGTACTTACTTTCATTCAAAAAAGTCTCGTAGATGAGTTCCGGTCAACCTCATACTTCAGGCAACTATAGAATACAACAAAATAGTTTATTCAGTGACAGATAAAAGGCCGATCGACATCATTCATTAAATTTCTCCCGAATTTGCTCATGAAATCAAAGGAAAAGTTAAAGAATCTCAGGAGATACAGCTTAGAAGGATAAACGAAACAATACGAGAAAGAACTTTTGAGGTGGGAGAAACCAAACCGTCCTAGTCAAGTTGAACAAACGTCTGGAAAATAAAATTACCCCACTATATAGGACATCGTTTCTGTCCTTGCAGACCTTGGGACATCGGTCCTCATAAAAGGGAGGGTCGTTCATAAAGATAATTTACGTTAAAATCATTGAACATCAATTAATCGTTTAAATTCTTTAGTCTTGTTGTTTATCTTTTGGGCTGACAACCGCCAAGAAAGCTAGCCTGCTTTCTTTAATGCAGATTCACGAATTTCACGAATGCAGATTAAATAGTGGTAACAAGGTTGGCAAGCGTTTATCAATTAAACATTTGTCAAATCTTACTATAAATAAATTAAACTACACCTTAGTATCATTTCTTGCGTTATCCTATTTAGCATAGCTAAAGAGAAATGCTACACACCAATGATTTCACTTTTAAGTTCACGAAACCAGAGATTTTTGTAACAAATTTATTCATTCAATTAGCGTTATACTAAGACCGCTATAACAAATTTAATATATATAATATTTTTTTAATCTAGTATAAAATAGCGTAGGACGAAGCGGGAGCGAAAGCTCATATTCGCTCTTGTGCGAATTCGCCCTAGTTCGCCACAATAGATAGGTTAGGCTTAAGAAAAAAGAGGAATAAGATAGATCGAATTATAACGTTGAAGAGGCTACATTTTCCGTTTATGTTATTTTTTTACATTTAGCAGCCCCCTTTATTCTTAATTTTTTATTATTATTTATCGTTTTTCGTGAGAGATAAACTAATATCATTCAACAGCCCCTCTGGACCCTATCTTCAGTGCCCAACGTGGGAGACGACCCATAGGACTCAACCTCTGCTTCCAACTCTCGAGGCCACCCTAGTGCTTGGTGTCCTCGATTTGACGGCGTCCTTCGATCTCGTAAGTACCTACTTTACCGGTCAGGTGCCTGATTTATTCTTTTCTTCCAGGCACCTCCTCGTTGGTTGTTCTTTTTCTCCTTTTCCTATCCTGTCACAGTTTCAGGTCCTTTAGGTGAAATAGCCCGACGTCTTTCCGTCCAGATTTTCATACTCATACATGTGGTCCGCGATAGGCTTCCGGATTTGGCATCTCACAAACTTTCGTGCGATTTTTGCATTGAAGTTCTTCCAAAAATCGCTGAGGACAAAATTCCTTCGGAGGACTTCTTGGCCAGTTCGAAACCGCACCATGCTCGTTCTCCTACTATAGACTCCAGCACTGGTTTTATGCGCCCTATGCTTGTCTTTTCTTACCGCGTCCTTGATCAACGCGATTCTTTCCAGCTTTCAGCCTCCTGGCTACTTGATAGTACGTACCATCCGTGAACATGAACACTTCAAAAGTGTAAAATACGTTTCCTACCAGGAACTTCACCACCTCTGCCGTCGTTGCTTCCTTCATAGCCTTCACGAACTCGTATTTCGAAAAGTGGTCCACAACAACAAATATATATGCGTGCCCTTCACGCGACCTCGGATACTTCCCTAGGCAGTCTATATAGAGTTTTTGGAATGGTCTGTATGGCCACAGGCCACTATTCGTAGGCTTCGTCTCCTTGTACTTTCGACAGTCTCTTAAGAAGGAAAGTCTCTTAAGTCTCTTACTTTTCAGTCTCTTTCCCGGGCTTTTGTAAGACGGGAGCCGTAGTCAGTGCCGCCTTCAGCATCTTCACCGATCTCTCTGCCTCCTCCGTCATGGCAGGTACAGGTACGCAGACACGCTTTCTTTGATCCTGGATTCGTTAAACCGAATGGCATAACTATGAAATGGTACAACGGGCGATCCGGGACCGTAAAATCCGTAAATTCCTAGATGGCGTCGTCCAACTTTATCTGCCAGAACTCTATCTGCTTTAGGTCTATACGGCTCCAGATTCCCTCAATGTTTTGCTGCGGATATGCGTCCTTGACCGTAATTTTATTTAGCGTCTAGGCGAGTTTTTCCTAGCTTCCGGACTAACGTGATTGAATTGCTCCATGTGCTGTCACTTTCCTCTATCACTCCAAGTTTAAGCATCTCATCTATTTTCTGATAGATGAGTGTCTGAATTGCTGGTGACACGGGAAAGTGTCGATTCTTGATAGGCGTTGCCCCTTCCGTCCGCTCGATGATAAGCTTAATGACAGCTATCCTTTTCAATCCACTTTCCTTGAAATTCAGGAAAAACTTTGGGAATTCCTCCAGGTGATTTCTCTTTGCGTCTCCCAATTCATGCTGCTCATGAATATCTGTCGCTATCCTTCGCTATCCTGCTCTTTTCCTCCTGGGCTATTTCCATTTCGTCCACTTTAAAGAGTTCTATGACAATTCCAAACTCCTGCCAGTAGTTCAGCCCCAGGTATAATTCCTAGGTAAAATAAGATTTCTTTTATCTTATTTTTGTATTCAACCTTATCTATAATCTTCCCCAAGATTTTCTGCGGTGCCCCGTTCGTCGTCCGGAACTTTTGCGTGCCATGGCTTCCATGGGATTTCGAGTCGTTCCACCCATTCTCTGCAACCTTTTCCGACCAATCTGACTGATGCTCCGGAATCCAACAGCCTTCTCATCGCCATTCCTGACACCTTGACCATAGCGTAGGGTCGGGGCCTATTTAGGTTACCCCCCGCGTCTACCCCCCGCTGCTTTCTTCATGACGTTCCTTTTTTCTTCTTTTGAAGCGGTTTCGGGTCTTTACCCTCCTCTTAACCATCGTCATCCCCGCTAATTGGTTCTGCCGGAAGTTTCTTTCACTCGCCTCTTTGTACCGACGCACCCTCTTCTCCGAGCTCTGAATCATCTTTCGTGTTGTTTGCTCCATCTTGGCAGTCGGGTACGGATGCTCTGGGGTACGGAATCCGCAACACTGGCTCCTCTGGACATTTTGGCTTTACGATGTTCGCTAACCTACACTTGTAGCAGAAAAGCCTTCGCTAAGCCGCTTTGCAGTCCATGTACACGTGACTCTGTTGTTGACAGTTCCAGCACGTTATCGCTTTCCGGGGTGTGCTGCTGGTGACTGCTGCCACCGTTACCACCGGCTTGTCATGCGTTGTCTTTATCCTCCTCGAATTTCTGACTCGTTCTACCTCCTTGCATTTATCGTGTAGGTGTTCCAGTGTGTACACTCGGGTCAGATAGACCCACTGCCTCATCGGATTCAGGAGATTCCAGTAGGAATCTGGAGAGATGATTCGCCGTATTGATGATCCAGTCGTTTTCCACTCCGGTTTTTACAAATGCCACCTGCCTGAGAGTCATAAAATACTCCCTCAGCGACTCTCTCTGCCGTGGTTTCCTCTCCGCGATATCCTCGATTCAATTTAAGCGCTTAAATTGTCGTAATATCTGCATTGCAGGGCCTCTTTTACTTCTTTTTAGACGTGCGGCGGCTTTGTCCTTATTCGGATGCTTCCTCTGTCAGGAATCGGTGGAAGTCCCAAAGTAGCTCGATCCATGGCATCCCATACTGTTTTTGCAGGTGCTCTTCTAGGAATATGAAATATTCAGCCCTTATCGTTACCTGACGACCAATGGTTACATATTGCCGGCTTCTCAGCTGTGGTCCCTGCCCCGGTGGTAATCGATATATTCCCACCGTATTCTCGTTCCTGGGCCCGTCTTTTGACGATCCATGAAAACTTCTGTTTCAGCTTGAGTTTGGGTGTCTCCATTCGGGGGTGCCGGGAACTCCCAATTTTCATTCCCTTCCGCCCTTTGACTATTTTCCGCAAGTACCCGGTTAAGGAAGACGTTTGGACGTCTCAATCTCGGAGCGTCTCCTGTTGTTTTCTGAACCTGAGCTCGGTGGTGCTAACGCAGGCTTCTCCGCCTTCCGTTTGTCATACGGACACTTTCCTGAAATGCGAGAGCCACCCGCTGACTCTGTCAGACAGACGGACTGACTTATTTCAACTAAGGAGGTGATCCTAATCAAGAATATATATACTTTATAGGGACGGAGATGTCTCTTTCAATGCGTTGCACACTTTTGACCAAAATTATAATACCCTCTGCGGGTATTAAGGGTATAATTATACCATTAATGAGCAGTTAAATTATATATAAAGTATAAAATGTAAACAAATTTGATCATATGTTTAATTAAGAGATGTAAGGAAAAGAAACAAGAAAGCTAAGCTAACTTGACGGAGCCGATTTTGATATACCCTTTCAGCTAAAACCGCATATATATTCAAAAAATCGGATATAGTTGGCCGATCATTATGAGAATATCATAATATAACCAATTTATTACAATACAAAATTTAAAAAAAAGTCCCAAGCCTCTATATTCAAAAATATCAAAGTACCTAGGTATATTTACCAAATACCAAATACTATTTTCGGTCATTCAGTTATACGGCAGGTATAAAATATAGTCGGCTGATCGGTAGGTCGAATCAACTGACCGAAAAATAGAACCTGTACGATGTTCCAACTTTCTATCTTGAAAAACACGAAAGTTGCGTCATTTCGGATTGTTCAGTTAAGTGGCAGCTATATGATATAGTTGCCGTTCCTTACCAAATTTGGTATGATGTTTTCTTTTGCCAAATTTAGTTTGTGTTCGTATCCCAAAATTGTTGTATTTCGTATTATTTTGCATTCGTACAAAATCCGAACTCTAAAAACACCAGAGCATTTCCGATCAATCAGTTATATGTCAGCTATAGGATATAGTCAGCTATTATATTCCGTTCCGACTTATATACTGCGTGCAAAGGAAATAAGGGTGAGTGCAAAGTTTCAAGTCACTAGCCTTCAAACTGAGAGACAAGTTTGCTTAAAAAGAAACAGACAGATAGACGGACAGGAGGTGATCCTGCTCAAGAATATATGTTATACGTTTTACTTGTTATATGATCGGAGATGTCTCCTTGGCCAAAACTATTATTGGGAATACCAAAAGTCCCACTTATACACATACACATTGTGTGTGTGTGGGGAAAGCTTCACTTCCCTCTCTTTCTCTCAAGCGAACGCTCGTGTTTTTTTTGTGCGCACTGCGTTTATGATAAATATTGGTAAACCGGTGTTTACTTACTTGGGAATTGAATATATTGAGAATCTTAAGCTTAAACCGTATCGATTCGCGAGTGCTGTGGTATATTTGGAGTCGAATTAATAATTTATATAATTTCAATTCCAAGCATAGCTCAGCTCTGCTTCTTCCCCGTCTTGTCTCTATTTCTGCATTTTTCTTTTGCACTCTCAAAAGCTCCCGCTTAGGCTTTCTATTTGGCACAGTGGGTCAAGGTATAGTGTTTTTTAACTTTTTATATCAGAGGGTATTATAATTTTGTCCAAAAGTGTGCAACGCAGTGAAGGAGACTTCTGCACCCTGAAAAGTATATATATTCTTGATCAGGATCACCTCCTGAGTTGATATGAGCATGTCCGTCTGTCCGTCTGTCTGTCTGTTTCTACGCAAACTAGTCTCTCAGTTTTAAAGCTATCGACTTGAAACTTTGCACACACCCTTATCTCCTTTTCACGCAGTAAGTAGGAACGGCCGGGATCGGTCGACTACATCTTATAGCTGCCATATAACTGATTGATCGAAAATGGTATAACTTCAGTGTTTTTAGAGTCAGAGAGTTAATCTTAATGTGAAAGCTATTTTTGGCAAAACATTACAACGTGCCAAATTTCAAAAGGATCGGCCGACTATATCCTATAGCTGCCATATAACTGAACGATCGGAAATGACCCTACTTTAGTGTTTTTGAAGATAGAAAGCTGGAATTTAGTACAGATTATATTTTCGGTCAGATAATCCGACCTACTCAATTTCATAAGGATCGGCCAATTATATCCTATAGCTGCCATATAACTGAACGATCGGAAATGACCCATTTTTCGTGTTTTTGAAGATAGAAAGCAAGAACTTGGTACAGATTATATTTTTGGTCAGTTAATCCGACCTACCAAGTTTAAAAACGATCGGCTGACTATATCTTATAGCTGCCATATAACTGAACGATCGGAAATGGTTTTTGGTAGAAATACAAACTTTGTTATTTTTGAAGATAGAAGTTTGGGACATTTTTTTAGATTTTGTATTATAATCAATTGGGTTATATTATCATATTCTCACAAGGATCGGCCAACTATATCCGATGTTTGCGATATATATCCGGTTTTAGCTGCAAGGGTGTATCAACTTCGGCTCCGCCCGAACTTCGGGCCCCGAAGTTGACTTTCCTCTATTGCTGTATATTAATTTTGTTTTACTTATTAAAAAATATGGAATTTAAACTTGTCTGCGCTTTGAAGTCTTGTAACAAGACAATCTTCCCATCCAAGTCTACCATCCATTGCTGGCTATGTTAAAACGTCGTACACGCAAATAGTGCCGGGTTCACTGCCTCAGTTTTGGATCCCATTTCCCGTAGGTCTGGTATACATTATTGATGTGAAAATTGTCGTGCTGTGCAAGGCAAAATGAGGTCGTTCATGAGACAGATCAAGAATGGATTTAAAGAGTTGATCACTGGCTTCCGTAAAGTCAATGACCAACTCTGTGCGCTTGACACTCAGTTTAGCAGCCTTCAGCTACTAACGGAGTCTCCTATGCTTAAAAAATCCGCTGTTTGTGATCCGCCTCAGTTTACTCAGCCGTCAATAACGCAGCCGCTCATATCTCTGGCCACCCCAAGGGCTAGAACTGAGAACAATTCACCGTCCGAATTTCTCAAGGAAAATGAGCAATTGTCTGAGCAAATGTCCTCTGTGGTATCCCTTCAAGTGATACCACAGGTCCTAGTAAATGAAACCCCCGTCAGAGTCACCCAAAAGGGTATTCCAAAGTCCGGACCACCGGCACCGTCTGATGCTGCAGTTCTCGTACCTGCGACACCAAAACCCTTACAGGTGATTCCTCCATCGAAACATATATTTGTTTCTCGGTTTGCCACTGATACTTCAGAGATTGATATCTCGGCTTATATCAAAGCCAAAACAAATGCCGATATAAAGTGGAGGACATGACTAAATTTAAATATAATTATACACGGCGCACGTCTTCTTTCAAGATTCGTGTGCCTGCGCTGATGTTCAAGACGATTTTTTCTTCCAGTTTTTGGCCAGAGAATCTTTTCGTCCAAGAACATCAGCCTAGTTCCGTAAAGAAAAAAGTTAAAAAACCAGTGGGAGTGAGACTTCCCAATATCGGAACCACTGACCAACCCTCCACCTCCTCCAGTGGCCAAAGGGCCACTAACCCAAAAAACTAGTTTCGTCACTAACTCTTACCTGTCAGAACACTGGGGGGCTCCGTAGCAAACTCCCAAAACTATATTCTGATAGTTCTTCCTTTGCATCCCACATTATAGCCTTTACAGAAACAGGGTTAAAGCCGGAGATCTTTAGCTCCGAAGTTTTCCAAGTAAGTACACCACATACACCAAGTAAGTACACCACCAACATCTTTTAACTGATCGTGACCAGCTCGTCACGGTCGGTGACTTTAATATCCCAGAATTAAAGTGGTCCAACGTCGAGAGCTCACCATCTTTGTCACTTATTACGCACCATGACTTCACCGCGGGCATGTTTGACATGTCCATTAACCATGTTAGAAATTCGCTAGGTCGGCTCTTATCTTAAAATAGGCTCTTACTTAAATGTAAAAAAACCTGCAGTAGTGTTGATTTTTCAAGATACCTACTAGCTCGGTCGAATTTTACCGTGCATAACGCTGAATGTTATAGGAATAATATTGACCGCTGCCGGATACAATTTACTCATGATCTAAAGCAGTTTTATAATTTTGTAAACACTAAGCGTAAACACCTATCTTTTTCACACGTATCTATCTGCGACCTCTGATCAGGCCATTGCCGATCTATTCGCAGAATTTTTTTAAACAACTTATTCTCCGCCTTATTTGACAGATCAGCCTAATAGAAGGACTCGAAATTTTAGTCCTCTGTTCCTTAGCCATTGTAGTTCGACATATGCACTGCATGTGCATATGCAGTATGGTACCGCATATGGTACCCTTTTAGGGTCATGGAATTATGTTCGAACTACAATGGTCTCTACTCTATTACATCTCTTTCCTGTCCCTCAAATTTAAAATATAGAATTTTAAATTTCCTTACTAACTCCTGTTAGCATAACAAATTTCAAATAGCTTAATATGTACTAACAAATCGTTTCTCGAGCGCTCCTCGGTTGTCTGGGCCTCTAAGTTTTATGATGAATACAGGAATGATAGCTGATGCTATAATTGAAGCACATGCCATTTCCAAAATTATGAAATTGGAAACAATCATGGGCCGACATGGTGTTGGCACACGCAGCAATAATGGTGACAGGTTAATCGACTTATGTCAGACCTTCCAACTGGTTATTGGTGGCACTGTATTCCCCCACAAGGAAATCCATAAATACACATGGACCTCTCCGAATGGACATACTCGCAACCAAATCGACCACATGATCGACCCGCCTCCCCTTAACGTACAACGGCTGAGTGACTCCAACCTATCCACCAGAATGGCCACAACGTTGCGTGAACAGATGACAGCACAACCATTGAATCACTCATGGGAACAAACATGCAGTATACTAAGGAGCACCGCGGAGGAGATGCTTGGCACCCGACAACGCAGGCGCACGAAATGGATATCAGCGCACACTTGGGAACTTATCAGCAAACGGAGCTATGCAAGTTGGTGAAGAAATCAGCAAGAAACGACAAAAGAAAATTTCTGGACAGGCTCGCTGAAAATGCAGAAAGCGCAGCCAACACGAACAACATACGCTCATTGTACCAGATAATTAGTCAACTGACCGGAAGCTGCCATAGGCGAACCCAACCAGTGCGGGACCCAGATGGAAGACTCCTTACTGATGATGAGGCACAACTCCAGAGATGGCGACAGCACTTTATGGAGATCAGCTGCACAGAACAACCGAGCAGCACGCAAGAAAACTTCAGTAGTATTGTACCGAGCAATAACTTCAGAATATCACCCATGGCACCATCAATTAGAGAAATAAAGGATGCTTTCAGGAAATTAAAACACAACAAAGCGGATGGAGATGACGGCATATCGGCCGAACTTCTCCAGATTAACACGCAACTAATGGCCGAAACACTGCATCCACATTTCAATAATATATGGGAAAGTGAGCGCATCCCAACATCCTGGAAAAAAGGAATCATCATCAAGCTACCGAAGAAAGGAGACCTAAGTGACTGCAACAACTGGCGAGGCATTACCCTGTTGAATGCAAGTTACAAGGTACTAGCCACTCTACTGAACGAACGTCTTCAGGAAAAGATCGAGCCAACACTACGAGATGAACAAGGAGGATAACCGAGCAAACTGTGGAATAGCGTTCGCCGCTGTACCTCTTGTTCATACATTTCCAGAAGGCATTCGATTCGGTAGACAGAGCAGCAATATGGAGGGCACTTGCAAGTGCCAGTGAAAATCATAAACATAGTGAAAGCAATGTATGATGATGCTGAGCCGTTACTGCACAACGGGAAAATTAGTGCACCCTTCCAGACGAAAACAGGCGTCAAGCAAGGATGTCCTCTATCACCACTTCTGTTTAACTTGGTAGTCGACGAAATTATGAGAGAAGTATGCATGGACAGACGCGGAATAACTTGGAACTTCACCCGACATCTAGAAGACTTGGATTACGCGGATGACATATGTCTCTTGGCTCACAAATTCGAAGACATTCAAGCCAAAGCTAGGGACCTCGAGATCCGAACCAGCGCAGTAGGATTAAAGATCAACGCATCAGAAACGAAAGCTATGCGGATCAACAACTCCAACACAAACAACATCACAATCGGAGACAGCTTCACCTACCTCGGTACTACCATAACATCAAATGGTGAAGTGGAAAGTGATGTGGAGAACCGACTGCAAGGTCTGCATTTGGAAGACTACACCGAGTATGGAAAAACCAGCAGATAAACAGAAAAACAAAGCTGCGCATATTCAACTCGTGTGTAAAATCCATACTGCTATACGGATCGGAGACGTGGCTGACCTCTCAAAGGATATTGATGAAGCTGCAGGCTTACATCAACAAGTGCCTGAGAATAATACTTGGGGTATTCTGGCCAGACAGAGAATAATACTTGGGGTATTCTGGCCAGACAGAATATCCATTGAGGATTTATGGCACTGCACAGGAGAGGTCCCAATCCAGAAACAAATAAAGAAACGGAAATGGAAATGGATTGGCCACGCTCTTAGGAAGGAACCAGGAAGCATCGTAAGAATGGCTCTGGAATGGAACCCACAAGGAAGCAGAAGAGTGAGTCGCCCAAAGATGATACCGTCGCCTACTTGTCCTACTGATGCTGTTCCAGTACCAAGGGACTTGATGAGCCTTCCTTCAGGGCACTCTAATATTTATTCCTTGCAAGAAGCGATCAGCGTACCGAGTACAAATCTCGAGCCTCCTATCATCTTGGAGCCTCCATCGTTGGACAACCCCCATCGTTGGACAACCTACCCTCTGCTTTTGCTGTGATGTCTCCAAGGCCTCTGATTGGTGTGGCGCCTGAAGTTACATCTTCTGGACTTATGCCGGATGCTACTGTTGATGATGTCAGGAGTCACCTGTTAAACCATCTTAAGGTAGCTCCTAATGAAATAGCTGTTTTTAAGTTTAACTTTAAGCATAAGCGTTCTATTTCTTCTTTTTAAATAGTCCTACCTGATTCCTACCTTGAAAAAGCACTTGATCCTGTAGCTTGGCCTGAGCACAGTATCATTCATGAATTCCTAGCAAAAGACGCTCAGAATCCTAGCCCTGCAGAAACGGCTTCAAAAAAACTGAATAACATAATATTTTCCTGCTGCTATCAAAACGTCAGAAGTATTCTGGGTAAGCTGAGCCAATTTTTTACAAAGAGTGCTTCTTTTGATTTTGATGCTTTCGTGCTTACTGAAACTTGGCTTAACTCCTCTGTCTCTGATTATAAAATTCTTGTTTCCAAATTCATAGTGTTTCGATTGGATCGTCCAACTTTTGCAGGTGGTGTCCTCATTGCTGTTAGTAATGAGTACACCCTGCTGAATTTATTCCTTTCCCGAATGAGTTCGAAATTGGGTTCATTGCGGTGAAAATTTTAGCTGACTCGTCTCATATTTTCCTACATTCCTCCATTCCTACATTCCATGGCTGAAGATATTGTATACTTTCACCATGTCTTGATGCCATTAAGTATGTTTTGATTTTAAGTATGACCGTGATTTAATCCTAATCATGGGAGATTTCAACCTTCCCATCATTTCCTGGATCCCGTCTGAGGTAGACAATTCTTTGCTTTCCAGTTGTCATAATGACTTTATCGATGGCTTAACTGATCTTGCCGTGCTCCAAATTAATCCTGCTTAAATTAATAATTCACCAAATTAAGTCATTCGGTCCCCGCCGCTATCGCTTCCTGAAGACTTTCACCATCCTACACTATTAGCATCGGTGTTAATTAATGTGCCTCACAATGAAGCTTGCTTTAATGTTAAACCTCGTTTCAAATGCTTCAGAAAGACTGATTTTATGGCCTTCGGAATCATTTGGCTGAAATCGATTGGAATGTTCTTTCTTCTATAAACACAATTGAAGCAGCTACGGATTCGTTTTACGAAATAATTCATAATGCCTTGAACAAATTTGTTCTTGAAGTCCCATTTTCATTGTCTACAAAACCACCTTGGTATAATAAACACCTTTCTCGTCTTAAGAACAGGAAATTTAGAGCTTACAAAAAGTTTCTTAAGTCAGGAAAGGCTTTAAAAAGAAAACTTTAAAACTTTCTTTTTTTTAAAAGAAACTTTTCTTCAGGCCATCAATCTTTTGGACAACAGCTACACCACAAGGAGGCTGAAACGGACCCACCCACTGGACCTCTGCCACTCGGGCGAACGGGACTGAGCTGCAGTTGTAAAACCAACAAGGCCCACTAAAGGGCCCGACAATAAATAACTTGAATTATATCGCTAAGGTTTACTGTTAAAATTAGTTTCCTAGGATAAGCAAACATTGTACTACTCAATATTTCATTAAGTTAAGGTCCCATTATAAAATGTAATTATTGTCCATAACTCCGGACAGATTTTAAATATAACTATTGATTGATTGATAATAAAAAAAAAAAAAAAGTCAGGATCGATGTGCCATCAGTCAAACTTTCTTTATGTTCGCAACCAGTTTATTATTCTCAACGATCAACTTTATAAGCAGTATATCATGAATTGTAAGGTAAACTTTCGTAATGATCCAAGCTCCTTACATTTTTTTTGTCAATATGAAACGTAGCATTATTTCCACTTCACAGCATGGTTTTGTCAAGCATCGTTCTTCCACAACTAACCTTCTGGAATTCACTTTGATTATCCACAGAGGTTTTCTGAGCCGCATGCAAACTGATGTGGTATACATTGACTTTAGCAAAGCGTTTGATTCTGTGAACCACACTCTCCTCCTTCATAAGCTGTGTCTTATGGGGTTTTCTCCACATAAAGTACAGTGGTTGACCTCCTATCTAAAAACAGTTCATCACAGATTATAAACGTTTCATCTGGAGTCTCACAAGGTAGTCACTTAGAACCTCTTCTGTTTGTTCTTTTTGTCAACGATTTACCTATTGCAGTGGTCGGCACCCCAATATATTGTTATGATTTGAACACATTAGTGTTAGTAACGAATAGCAGAAAGTAGGCTGTGAGCATGACGTTTCGCACATTTATACTGTGTGTTTGGCAGAGCTCGGGCAGAGAAATTTCCTATGCCCTCGGGATAGGGCCGTGCCGACCACTGACCTAGTGTTGTAAACTATGCTTCTACATTTATGTATGCTGATGATTTCAAGTTATGTCTTTCATTCTCAGACCATTTCCTTTATAGACACCTGCAATTAGACCTTAACGAAGTCTTCTTGTGGTGCTCAAACAATCTCCTTTTACTTAACTGCTCTAAGTGTAAGGTTATGACGTTCAATCGCAGTGTGCCTCTCATCGTTTCGTACTCTCTTGGAAATAACGTCTTAGATCATGTTTCCCTAATTAACGATCTTTTTGACAATAAGTTGTCGTTCAACGAATCACTAACAGTTAATAAAGCCAGAGGTGTGCTAGCTTTTATCAAACGTTGGTCTAAAGAATTTGATGATCCTTTTACAACTAAAACTCTATAAGTATCGTTCATTCGTCCTATCTTGGAACTTGTTCTAGCGTTTGGAGTCCGCAATACTTTGTTCACCAAAGGAGGATTGAATCTGTCCAAAAGCAGTTTCTGCTATTTGCGTTAAAAAGCTTTTGCCGGTTAAAACTTTAAACCTACCTTCTTTGAAAGAGCGCCGTACTTATGCTGGGGTTATGCTACTTCATGTGCTTATTCTTGGACAGGTTGACTCACAAGTACTTATTGAAAAATTAATGTTCTCTTTTCCTAATAGAGTAACTAGATCCTTCTGAGCCCCTTTGGTTACCAATTTCTAGGTCTAATTTTGCTGAACACGATCCATTTCGAGTTATTTGTAAAAATTATAACTTATTGTCCCATTTATTATCCCCTGAACTATCCCTAGATGTAATGAAATCCAAAATCTTTTATCTTAATTTATCCTTACTTTTAGTTATAAAAATCTAGATTCTAGAATAACAGATCATTGTTAATAATAATAATAAAAAAAAAACTATTGGCTTTAAAATTGAAGGGTGATTCTCCGTTAGTCAACCGTTTATTTGATGATTTGGTTACTGAGTTAGTTTCAGCGGGAGCCAAAATAGATGAAATGGACAAAGTATATCACTTGCTTCTAACTCTTCCAACTAGCTACGATGGAGTAATAACAGTTTAACACTAGTCTTTGTAAAGACTCGGCTCCTCGATCATGAAATCAAACTAAAAGGAGTTGGCAAGGACACAAGTACAAAAGTGTTGCAAGCTATAGGCAATCGAGAGCCCAGGGATAGCACATACAAAATCAAAAAGGCAAAATTTGTGAAGAAACAATTTCAGAAGAAGTTAAAGCATAAGCTAAATTATTTTCATTGCGGAAAATTAGGCCACATAAAAAAGGATTGTTTCTTCTTAAAAAGACAGGCAGGGGGCAACCAGAATATTCATGTCCAGAGTAATGTCAGAGAAACACTCGCCCAGATGGCAACAGCAACACAGCCAGAACGCTCGTTTGCCTTCGAGACAAACGTAGCTGTTAGAGAGAGACAGAGTCAGAAGGCAACAGCGCAGCCGGACTGTGCTTTTGCTTTTATGATGAAAATAACTAATTCTAGTGAACAGACAGACGGCGTATATTTTATACTAGATTCAGGAGGGATAAAAATTTATTTTCTTAGTATGAGGATGTAAATCCGAGTGTGGCGATTGAGATTGCAACGCGTGGAGAGTTTGTGTATGCTAGTAGGACTAGTTAATCTTAACAGTTCCGGGAAAAACATTACATTAAAAAATGTGCTGTATTGCAAGAAAATCCCGCACAATTTATTATTGGTGAAGAAGATGCTAGACGCCGGAATGTCCGTCGAATTTAATCCGGATGGTATAAGAGTCATCAAAGATGGTAACTTGGCATTTGAAGGGTTTTGTAAGTATAATGTACCGACTGTGAAATTTTATTTAAATAGTTAAGTATATACTAGAGGTTTGCAGGAATACATTCTTATTGCATCAGCCATAAAAATACTTTTAAAATACTTGAAAGTATTTGGATCGACTATTTACGCACTAATTAAAGTGGGTAAGCGAAAATTTGATGAGAAATCTATTAAGACTATACTCGTCGGGTATAAACCAAATGGCTATAAATTGTGGAATGAGGAATCAAGTGGTGGACGAAAAAGGCATAAAATCTATGACTTTAAATGAAAATGACTCTGTGGTAAAACATAATGATGTTAGCAGAAGTCATGCTTCTCCATTTGAAGAAAATGAAGAGTTAGATTTTCCATCACAGGAAATGAATGAATCAATGGATTCAAAGTCTAGTGAAAACTTAAATGAAAATTCCACTTGTCTCGAGAATACCGATCCAGAAGTTGAAACTGGTGATAATAGACGAGAAAATGAAAATCAAGAAGTCAGACGCAGTGAGAGAAATAAAGATAACCAAATTTATCATATAGATTTTTAGAAAAATTTCTCATGAATAGCCAAATATGCTTAAGTGATATTTCCAATACTTATGAGGAAATTAAATTTCGCGATGACAGAGCCTTGTGGGAGGAAGCCATTTAAGATGAATTAAATTCGCCTTTTGTAAATAAAAAATGGTGCTTAGTACAAATGCCTATGGATAAAAACATAGTAGAGTGGGTTTTTAGCTTAAAGCAAGTGGGTTTTTAGTTTAAAGCAAGACGAAAATGGTAACTTACTGAAATATAAGGCAAGACTGGTAACGAGGGGCTTCACCCAAGAATAAATGATGGATTATGATGAGAACTTTGCACCTGTTGCACGAATTTCAGTTTCAGATTTCTTTTAGCATTTTCTAATCAATATAATTTACTAATCATATGGATGTAAAAACAGCATTTCTAAATAGAACTTTAAAAGATAAAATTTATATGAAGGTTCCAAAAGGTTTAAACCAATATGATGGAAATAAAGAATGCAAGCTAAATAAAGCTATTTATGGCCTTAAGAAAGCTGCAAGATGCTGGTTTGAGGTTTTTGAAAATGCACTTAAAAATTTTGGATTTCGGAATCTAGAAGTAGACCGAAGTATATATATTTTAAATAAGGGAGATATTAGTAAAAATATATATTTACTATTATATGTTGACGATGTGGTAATTGCCACCAGTAATTCCGAAAGTATGTCTAAATTTAAAGCTTATCTTTCCAGTACGTTTCAAATGACTGACTTATGTGAAATACGACATTTCATCGAAAAGATGATCAAATTTGTTTCAGTCAATCTGCATATATTATCCAGTTAGTACCCCTCTTCCAAACAAATTAAATTATGAGGACTTGAAATCTGAAAAATCATGTGAAGCACCATGCAGGAATTTAATTGGCTGTTTGATGTACATAATGTTGTGTACACGCCCGGACTTGAGTACATCGATAAGTATCTTCAGCCGGTATACTAATGTAGAGAAAGGCATCCGTTGACTTCATTTAAGTATTAGACACTATTTATTCTTCGATGAATATAGTTTTTGATACAGTTTAGTTTTCTTAGTTTAACATTTTCAATATACTGAGATACACGCGACCTTCCTCTGCTGATGCTCAATCTCTACTCGTTCTCATTTTTCATACTTTTCAACACTAAAGAAAAGTGTGACGGAACTAAACAACTTATCGATTACAAAATAGGACTGCCAATCCTACATTCGGCTATTCTGACAATTCATTCGACCCGAATGAGGACGACCACAACTTCATATATTCGGCGACAGTGTTTGTTTTATTTGGACCTTCATCATTTCCTACTTTTTCGACGAGGTATCGCCCATGTCTCAACTTACGGGTCACGGTGTACGGCCCTAAGTACTTCCTCTTCAACTTCAACCCTGCACCAAACTGCGTTCTTTTAATGGCTACTAAGTCTCCGAGTTTGTACTCAGACTCTGGCTTTCTTGATTTGTTGAATGACTTGCGATTCTCGACCTGAATCTTTGCGATGTTCTCCTTAGCTTCCTTTCGAATCATCTCCTTCTCTTCCTGTAACTCATTTAGGAAATCTTCCTCTAACAGCTTTTCTAACTTTTTATCGTACTTGGTCTTCATATGGATCCCAGTAAAAATCTTGAATGGAGCTATCTTGGTACTTCTAGGTGGGGAGGAATTAATAAACTGTTGAACCCGGCCTACATGCTTATACCAAGCTTTCGGGTCTTCCGCACAAAGTTTTGTCAATATAGTGATGACAATCCTATTGATACGCTCTACTTGACCGTTGCCACGTGGCACTCCTGTGGCTACCAACAAATGTTGAATATTGTGATTTTTGCAGTATTCCTGAAAAACATGGGCTGTGAATGCCGTTCCACGATCCGTGATTATACGACTTGGGTTACCGAAAACTTCAGCCTGCCTTTCCATTCTATCCACTACTTCGTCAGCGCCAGTACTCTTAGTGGGGTAAAGCCACACAAATTTAGAGAAAGCGTCGACTACTACTAACACATGATTGTATTGTTTTTTTTGTCATGTCCATGGGGCCAATTTGGTCAATATGATAGGTCTGTAACGGTTCGTCTGCCTTGTTTATTGCGTTTAAGAACCCCTCTTTTTCCCCATACTTAGCCTCGCCAACAATGCACTCTACACAGGACTTCACTATAGTTTGAACTTTCTTCTCTAAATCTGGGATGTAATAATCGCGCTGCACCAAGTCAATTATCTTTTTTACACCAAAGTGTCCTTGTCGGTGAGCTGTGTTGATTATTTCGTTCTCCGTGACTGATGGGATCACTATGAGATCTTTTATAGAATCCTTGTGGAGAACTTCGTGCTTCAGATGGAAGTCATCGGTAGGTATTTGTTTCCAGGACCTTACAAATGGCTTTTATCCATTCATCCTGACGTTGAGCTTGTTGAATTCGATGTCTGACTGAATCTTGAAGCAACAAGGTATATACTCGGCTTAAGGCGTCGACATGTTTCATCCTTGTGCCTGGACGATGCTCTATTATGTACTCAAAGTCTTGTAAAAACATGGCCCAACGAGATACTTTTACTGGGACGTCATTCTTCCGCATGGTCATAGGAAACGCATTGCAGTCAGTGACGATCTTAATCTTTCTCCCCAGAAAGTATATTCTCCACTTCTTTAGAGCTTGTACTATAGCGAGTACTTTTAGCTCATAAGAAGGATATTTCTCCTCGGCATCTGTTGTCTTGCGGCTCATGTACTCTACCGGGTGGAATTCTTGATCAGCTGAATCCTTTTGAAGAAGGACTGCTCCATATCCGTACATGCTTGCATCACAATGGACTTCTGTTGCACTCTTTTGATCAAATAACTTCAGTACAGGCGAACTTGTCAGGGATACTTTTAATTGCTTAAACGATGCTAACTCTTCCTCGCCCATCTTAAAGGAAGTGTCCTTTCTATGCAAGTTCGTCAATGGTCTGGCAATAATAGCGAAGTCTTTCACAAACCTTCGGAAATAGGATGTTAAGCCAAGATATCGTTGAACTCCTTTTTTGTCTCGCGGGACTGGGAAGTTTTCGACTGCACCAGTCTTCTCTGCTGATGGTTGGATAGTTGCGTTTTCGACTATATAGCCTAGGAATTGGACCCTCTTCTTTAAAACCTGACACTTTTCCCACTTAATACGTAGACCTGAACGCATTGCGACATCTAAAACTGTCTTTAATTTCTCCAAACCGTCTTGTTCGTCTTTTGATGGAATAATCAAATCATCCATGTACAGGATTAGGGTACCGTCTTCAATCAATGGCCTGAGCACTGAAAAAATGTATCTCATAAACACCGCAGGGGAATTGGAAATTCCGAATGGTACGTAGCAGAATTCGTATTGACCGCTTTGGGCGACGAACGCAGTGTATTTGCGAGAGCTTTCCTGCACGGGGACATGGAAAAATCCGTTTGATAAGTCCAACGTTGTAAATACTTTTCCCTTCTGAAGCTTATGTAAAACATCGTCAATCAAGGCCATAGGGAAATTATCACGAATAATCTTCTGATTCAATTTGCGGTAGTCGCAACAGAGTCTTTTGGTGCCATCCTTTTTTGCAACCAGAACTATGGGTGAAGCGTATTCGGAAACACTTTGACGAATGATTCCTTCCTTCAACCAATCCCTAATCTGCTTGTCAACTTTCTCAGTTTCCTCGTACGGTAAGCGCCTAGGTCTCTGATAGACTGGGATTTCATCTGTGCGGAGCAATTTCATTTCTACTGGGCTTGACTCTGGCTTTAATGGCTTATAATTTTGAACTAATCCAACCACTGCTGATCTTATGTCGGTGCTTAAGTGAAGCAGATCTAAATCTGGAACAATGTCTTCGATGAAATTAGATGCCATTAATTGATAGAAAGTTTCTGTCAAGTTTGAAATGCTAGTGGAAGTCGCATCTACGGACACATTTGGATTGACACTATAATGAGTGAGATCTATGTCGTGGCAGGGACTATTTTCATCTCTACCTAAAGTGGGATCGGAGATATGGTCAAGATCTACTGAATGAACTGCGTGGAAAACGACTCCTTTTGCTCCAATTGTTGCGGTTACCTTATTAAGGACATCGCTACCGATCACACCTTCATAAAGGGTATCATTGTCACGTACTACATGAAAGCACATGTCAACGTCCACGTCATCTAACTTCGTCGCAACCTATTCCCACAAGCTCCTTAATATCAGGTTTGAGAATATCAGGATAAATGCGAGTGCACGCTGTCTCGGAAATGGTACAAATATCGCTGCCAGAATCGAATAACGCCGTAATCTGGTCGTTGCCAATGTTAATATTTTTAAACGCTCTGTTAAAAGTTGACTGTGACAGCTGCTGAATGTTGCAGTTTTCATTTTTCACTTTCTTACGAGCTTCCTTGGTACCGCATTGATTTGCCTTGTGACCTATCTGATTGTATTTGGAACATTTTATACCTACTTCCTTACAATCCTTGGCAATATGATTGCTGCCACCACACTTAAAGCAACGTCTGCCATCTTGGTTAGTTTTGACTAAAGAGCTGTCAAATTTTGGCTTTGGTTTAAGCCCCTGACTCGCGCAAATCTTCTCGTAAACCTTAAGTTTCTCACGGAACTCCTTAAGATTGGACGCCTGGTACAGACAATTTTTATTTTGTTTCGAATCTGGTATACCCTCCACTATGTATTCTATAATACTTTCTTCGTCCAACTTTGACTGATTTGCTAATGCGGTCATATTGTAGAAGTATTCTAGCAAACTCTCTTTCTGCGTTTTCTTCCTATTTTCGAGCATTTTTTGCACCTTTTTTGCTGTAAGCTTCTCATTAGAGATTCTCATTATTCATTTTTTAGAGCTTCTTTTAATGCATCCCAATCATTTATTCCTGGTTGGCTACCTAAAAATAATTTTGCAGCTCCCTTTACCAACTGCCTACCGTAAATGAATTTTTGAAGATCAGTCCACCCAACTGTAATAGAATTACGCTCGAATAGAATTAAGCTGCAAGCCACTCATCAATATCTGGAGAACCATTTCCAGTGAATGCTGAAAGGGAATCTTCAATACCTCTCAGTGTGAACGCCATGGCTGAGGGTTGAGAATTAGAAAAATCTGACTCTAAGACGTTGGTTTCCTCGTACACTGACTCCTCTGAACTTTCTGAGTTTTCCTCTTGGTCGATATTTTCCCCCTCAAAATAGGAGATGAGTCTTTCCTGCAATACAGCTTTGAGGCCTGAACATGGTAATCTTAATTTTCTTAGTTTGTCTCTCAGCTCCGCAACAGAAAATCGTGTGATCACTTTATAACGTATAACGTATAATACTTTTCTCTCAGATTAATACTTAGATTAGTAATACTTTCTCTTAGATTAATACAAATGAACAATTTAATGGGAATAAAATATTGTTTACGTTAAAATAAATTGTTTTTGTTTAACCCCAACTTCGTGGTATCAATTAAGGGGGGACATCTGAGTAACAGGCCAAAAAAAAGCGGATTTTCTCGAATTTTTTTTGGCCAAATCAAAACAGCTAATCGAAAATTTGTAAATGAGGTTTTATTATAATATATTTAAAGTACACAATAACATTTTTTTTTAATAAATCGAAAACAAAATGGCGGCCCTGCAGCCCTTATTCGTAGGGCCTTTTTTTTAAAGGGGGTCCATGGCCGAACACCTAACGTCCTTAATTTTTGATCTAAAACAAAAAGTCGAGTTTGGTTAGTTTCTGTATCTCAACGGCTATCGACACACGTAGGATTTTTTCGATATATTGATTTTTTGCAAAATAGTGAGTGATTGAACAAAATTTTCAATTTTCACGAACAAAAAACGTCACAAAATTGTTGATAAAAAAAAGTAAGCAGAATAAATAAATAAAAATAAACAAAAAAATAAAATAAAAATAAAAAAATACTAAGTGTGTCGATAGACATAGGTATTCTGAGTATACTGTCAAAATTTAAGATCGAAAGGTTAAGAGTTGTTCGAGTTATGTGTGTTTGGCCAACTCAAAAAAAGCGGTTTCGAGACGAACGCGTTTAAAGTTTTAAGTACTATGGGATATGCCTGTGAAGCATCGCCGCAGAATGGAAAATTTCGACACTTAGAGACTTTTGCCGGACTCATATCAAAAGATAGTCATTTTTAAGATTTTTTCAAAATTCTACTCAGATGTCCCCCCTTAAATAATGCTTGTATGGATTTATACTTGCGAACCGCCTGCTGTCTCTCGTCTTTTGTTGCTCATCTCTGATATTTTTCACTGCTTTTCAAATTCGTCTCGTTGAACTAAAAGCTGCTACCGTTGTCCTCTCTGATGACTGCTTCTCGAACTGCTTTTCGAACTGCTTATCAACGTCGTCTTTACTTCAATGTCGCCTTCAACTCCAGTGACATCACTTTGCCGCCTCGTCTTAATACTCCTCTCTCGATCTCTGCTCCGTCGTAATCTCCACCAGATTTTACTTTTCCAAGTTCTCCTTCTGGGCAAGTTGTCGCTTTAGCCATTATTGTCGCTCTCAGCGACAAAGGATCCCATAAACGCCTTTCGTCGTCTTCCGTTAGCAATTTTCTTGTCGCCACAGAACCAATTTTGCTCTCACACTCGCAAACTTTGTAGTTTGTAGTTTTGTAGTTCCAGAATTTCACAATACTTTGCAAAACTTGGTGAAATTGCGCAATATGAAAATTCTCAGCTCTTCTGGATGGTTTTTTGTCTCATAATCTCTTCAGTTTTATAACTTTTACTTTCTCCGTTTAGTTTTAATTATTAACTGCGATCGATGGATTCTTAGCACAAAAACTTGATGGTTGTTTGGCCGCGTATCACACTCAAATTGGCACGTTTTTGGATTGCCTCCCGAACGAGTCCCCAAAATTGTACAAAAAGGCATCCGTTGACTGCATTTAAGTATTAGACACTATTTATTCTTCGATGAATATAGTTTTAGATACAGTTTAGTTTTCTTAGTTTAAAATTTTCAATATACTGAGATATACGCGACTTTCCTCTGCTGATGCTCAATCTCTACTCGTTATCATTTTTCATACTTTTCAACACTAAAGAAAAGTGTGACGGAACTTAACAACTTATCGATTATAAAATAGGACTGCCAATCCTACACTAATAATAATAACAAAGAATTATGGAAATATCTTAAACGAGTTTTAAGATACCTAAAAGGAACTGTTGACTTACATTTATAGTTCAAAAGGAATCCTAAAGTGGATAATATTCTTATAGAATATGTCGATTCTGATTAGGCTGGAAATGAGACAGATAGGAGAAGTACTACAGGATATATATTTAAAATGTTTGGAAATTGTTCAATTTCCTGGAATACTATGAAACAAAAATCAGTTGCTGCTTCATCTACCGAAGCCGAATATATGGCCTTATTTGAAGGTGTTAAAGAAGCATTATGGCTAAAGTCATTAATAAATGAAATTAAATTAAAATTAAATGGCCCAATAGATATTTCTGAAAATAACCAAGGTTGTATTAGTATAGCCAATAACCCTACTTGTCACTAGAGGACTAAGCACATAGATATTAAATATCATTTTACCAGGGAACAAATTGAAAACAATCTAATCTGATCTAATCTAATCTAATCGAATATGAAAACAATCTAAGACAAACTGGATCTCTTGGCACATAAGTTATTTAATTGTGTTTTTTTATTTAGATACCAAGGTATTTCTTTATTTCACTTAAGTCTTTTCAAGCCAAAGATATTTTAATTCATACAATGGATTGTTAATTATAATATTGATCGCCAGCTATAGCTGCGGAGTTCAGTTTTAAACTAACTTGAAGGTCTGTCCCGGTCGCACCATGAAGCCCTTATTTGCGCTGCCGCGCAACCGCCTAAGTGCGATGTCAGCATTCCGTATCCAGCTAGCGACGATCCCTCGCTGCAGGCGTGTTGGGACCGTGTTGGGACCGAGCTTCGGGCAACTGCCCCGGCAATGCGCGATCAGCAGTTTCGCCCTTGCGCGTGTTGGCCGTCGGAATTTTTCCAAATTCTTTTTGCGCGTGTTAATTTCTCCTTCCTTTAAATGGTCGCCGTCCCGGTGACCCGTCTGTTCTATGTCATCGGCAGCCCTTGATCTGGCAAGACGTTTGTTCTTCGGATAATGTTTGCCGAGCCAGATAATGCAGCATAACTAGTATGATGAGAGAATTGTTGAGGAAGGATCTCATCGAGTACCGCTCATTAAGGGTTCCAATATGGTGGAGGTTCCTCAGGCTAAGCTCATAAAGAAATGGAAGACTTAGCCGGTTATGGTGACCAGTGATGTTTACTACGGTCATAGCTGATACTGCAGGTTTCTTCTTCGAGCTTCCCAGTTGGTTTATGAACCAGGTTCCATTGACGGCTACCTTGTCGGAGTACGTCACCAGGTAAGTTCCCAATATTCCCTGGTCTCAGCCCTGATCATCGGTAATGGTTGCGTTAACGTCGTTGATGATGAGGGTACCATGATCCACTATTGTAACCGGTTCTAGGTGACCCGGGAGCGTGAGACAGTGCGCAGTGGTTCCGGAAACGATTTGCTGTGTGCAAGTTTTGTTTTGCAGTTCCTTGCAGAAGGTGGCGCCTACAGTCGCTTTACAGTAGCCGATGTTAAGGTTCTGCGTTAGGCATTCGGCGACTAAGTTCCCGTTCTCAAAGTCAAGGATCTTGTTGTTGTGCTGGACCGGGTAGACCGTTACCTTCTTACATACGAACTTAGGAGTTGGAAAATTAATTAGGAAGTGAGGAATTTCTGAATTTTGGAAGACACTTATGCTAGATACTTCTAATATTTCTACAAGACTAATATTAATAGGCTGTTTGTCCTTAAATTCGCCAATGTCAGTGCTATCCAGGATAGCCGGACTAACAATGTTTATTTTTGCCAGGGTTAAGCCCATAAGAATGTTTTTTTTAAATCTGTGATAACGATTTTTTGCCAAAATAATTTCCAGAAGGTGTGTTTCTTTTCCTGTATTGAATTTTTGAATTTCATTCATCGCGTTCGTGAGTTCATTTAAGCATTCTTGAAATTTGATATTTAAATCTGTTTGTCCCTCGTTTGTTCTCTTTAAAATCTCTTGATGGATTTTTATCTGCTCCCGGTCGTTAAAGTCAGGCGTACCTGCAATAACTTTGAGGGCTGTTCCAATTACGTTAATAAGGTACGTTAAGGTAGCTACCAACTTGCGAATGTGTTGGAGGTCCGTTAATATTACTGGCGTCCTGTGATCGTCAGTGAACGTTTTCGTCATTGCTTCTGTCTGGTCCACGTAGTCATCGTAAGTTGTCAGGTTCGTTGCGTGTTGTAAGTATCCGTAAGTCTCCCAGATTACGATGTCGTTGTCTTCTATCGGGATATAGTCTGCGTTCGTGTAGTCGTTGAGTTTCACCGTCGCGTCTGTCCTAACAGCCACTAGTGCCAAGATAAAAAGATATTGGCTTAACCTAGAAATAATATGAAAAGAATAGAATAACTAAAAGCGTAGTAAGGATCGTTATCGAAGATTGTCCTTTTGGACCACCCTCCCCTTAATGAGAACCGTGGTCCCCAGGTCTGCCTCAATGATTCCATCTGAGCATAGCGGCGAAAGATTGTTTCCTAATCGTTTATTTGCTTTCAGAAAAACTTTTTCGCCGACTTGATAGCTCCTATGGGTCCTATCTTTGTTCATTTGGTTGAGGGTTTTTTCTTGTGCCTGTTGGATTTTTTTGCTAATTTTCCTTTCGAATTCTGCGGGCTTGGAATGGACAATTTCTATGGGTTTTTCGTTGGTTACTGAATGAATTGATTTATTATATTTGTTGGTAGCCAAAAGGATTATCTCAGTGGTGTCGTTCAGATTATGTTCAATTTTTAGGCATCGGGCTATTTCTGCTAAAGTGCTACGAAATCTCTCCACTTGGCCGTTTGAGGTACTGTGGAGAGGTGGTGCGTTCGAAATAGTAAAATTAAAGTTGTTTAATAACATTGATTTTATTGTTTCGGAATTTAATGACCTTTCGTTGTCGCGATAAATTGTTTTTATATTTGGAAAAAAATTTACTATGTGTAATATAGGGGCCTTAATGTCGACAATAGCCCTTGATGCGATGGCCTGCACCGTGGCGAATTTAAAAAATTTATCGACACACGTAAGAAAGAGGATTCCGTCTGTGGAAAAGATATCGATATGGAGAATTTCCCCTACATAACCTGGTATTGGAGTTTGTGCTATAGCCTGTTTGGATGGATGGCGTTTGTATTTTGCCATAGAACAGGTCTTGTAATTTAAGGTTATTTCTGTGGCTAAAATAAGCATTTTGGGGGAAAAGTAGACCCTTAAAATTTGTTTTACATTTTCTTGAGCCGCTCGATGGGCTCTATTGTGTTCTGTTAATATAATTTGCTTCTGCTCGCTTTTGTCCGTCATGTCTTGAACGAAATATTTTGTGTGTCTAAATACGGTTCCTGGGAACAATTCTACTAGTCGGTGCTGGATTTTAAACAAAAATGAGTGTGCTTACCGATGAACTGTTCCCCTCTTCAATTATTATTTGGTTCCTAAAACAGTTTACCGGTTTGTCCGTTGTTTCTATAGTGTAGTTCAGTGATTGTTCGCTGTGCATGGTAGCCGCGTCAGATTCTACTGTATCTTCTAATGCATTTATATTTTGACGAGATAATGCGTCTGGTACGAAATTTTCTTTCCCCGGTTTATAAATCAGCTTTGCCCCGTGGTCATCAATAATCCCTTTCCATCGTTTTAATTTCGCGTTAGGGTTTTTTTTTGAGACAGCAAAAGTTAGAGGCTGATGGTCGGTAAAGATCCGTAAGTCTTTTACTCCGTACAGAGAGTTACGAAGATTTTTAAGTGCCCAAACTATGGCGATGAGTTCTCGCTCGTTGGTGGCAAAATTTTTTTCGTTATCACGTAGTGTTCGTGATATCATTGTTATCGGGCGTCCGTCTTGCGATAGTACCGCCCCTAGACCAAAGCCTGACGCATCCGTTGTTAAATCGAACGGTCTCTTAAAGTCTGGATAGGAAAGTAAAACATCTTCTGATGCTAGGATTTCTCTTAGTCTGTGGAATGTTTCACTTTGTTCTTTGTTAAGATCGATATCAATTTTTCTTGACTGATATTTGCTCGTCTTTCCGTTTTCGCCTTTAAGGATACTTGTTAGGGGCCTGGCGATTGCCGCGAAGTTTTTAATAAAGCACCTGTAGTAACTTGCTAGTCCTAGAAAGGATCTAAGTTCGAACAAAGTTTTTGGCGGGGGGAACTCTTTGATAGCCTTCACTTTTTCGGGTGATGTCCGCAGCCCCCCTTGTGACACTATGAATCCGAGATATTCAACGCTCTTTTTAAAGAACTTTGACTTTTCTTGGAATACTCTCATGCCGGCCCCAAGAAGTTTTTGTAATACCCAATTGATATCGTTAATATGGTCTTCTTTGGTTTTGGAGAATATTATAACATCATCGACATAAACGTAGCATATCTTAGATATTCCTTCTCTTAAGACATCATCTATGGCTCTCTGGAAAATACTTGGAGCATTCTTGAGTCCAAAAGGCAGTCTACAGTATTCGTATTTGCCGTTATTTATCGAAAAAGCCGTTTTTTCTCGGTCTTTCTCTGCCAGCTCTATCTGGTGGAAACCTGACTTGAGGTCAAAAGTGGTAAAAAATTTGGACTCTCCCATATTTGATAGTATTGTCGAAATCATAGGGATAGGGTATCTATCGTCCACTGTTTTTTGGTTCAACTTCCTAAAGTCGATAACCAATCGCTTTTTTTTTAACCCGTTTTGGTCAATTCCTTTTTTATCTACAACCCAGGTTGGGTTGTTATAAGGAGATTGCCTGATTACGCCGTCCGCTGGAAGTTGTTTAATCTCTGCGTTGACGAACTCGGTTACACCCATGGGGTGCGGGTATGACCTGGAATATACCGGCTCCCCATCCGTTTTTATCGTAGCTACCGTGTTAATGTTGAAAGGTAGCGCCTCGTTTGGATCGGTGAAGGCTTTATGGTTTTTTTATTATTATTTTATCAAAAGCAGTTTGACTGCGTCACCATCATTGATTTTAATGAAATTTACATTCTTAACTCTTGTAAACTGAATTTTCTCAGTTCCGTTATTGGTGTGTAGAACATTTCCAGTAAAATCAAGTTTCGCATTTACTTGTTTAAGTAAATCGAGCCCGATAATACCGTCAAAGTCTTTAAGAGCGCTAAGGATAAAAAAAGGAGTTTTAGCCTAGAATACCGAAATCAGGCATTTTTTATTAATTTTAGTAATGCCATGGATTGATTTTACCTCGAATAGGGTATCCACTGCCACGATGCCTTTGAGCCCCGGGAGTGGAGAGATGAAATTCTTCGAGGTGCCCGTGTCAATTAACAATTTTATTTCTCTTCCTGCTAGCCTACGTGTGACGTATGGAAGCAGGGACTTTACCCTAAAAAATTACAAGACTCATCTGCGTCTAGATCATCCTGTATTTCCGTGGCGGACGCCTGAGCAACGGACTCATAATCTTCTCCACCAGATTCTTCTTCTGGCATGAAGTTGATTTTTTGTTGTGTTCGTGCTGACTGTCCCTTTTGCCATGTCGTGGGTTGCCTGAATCGAGATGAGGTGGCGTCCATCTCCATCGGTTCTGTTCTAGTTTGTCCCTGATTATTTCCCCCATTAGTGTGTGTTTTTTGCCGGGACGAACCAGTTTGATTATTGGCTCCTCTTTGAGGTCTTATGAAATGAGGGTTTTTTGTATCGCCCCCGAATTTTGATTTTGCTCTAGGTATAGTGAATTTTTCCCACCAGCCTGTCGCTGGTTGTTTTGGTTAGTTGGATAAGTCTTTTCGTCGTTATGTCGAGCGAAAGTGGCCGCGAAAATATTCCTTTCGTTACTTGATTCGGCTTCTTGAGCTAATGCTAATGCCGACGGTAAATCAGGTGGTTGTGCTGGAAAAACAGCTACCTTTAATGATTTTTTTAAACCTGATATAAACGCGTGTAAAGCGTCGCTCCTAAATTGTGTGTTTAAAACAGACATCGCGGCGGCGTCGTGCGTCATTATTGTTTTGTTTGTCAGAAGCGTTAGCTTCCATTCTACTTCGTCATAATATTTGAGTAAGGGCAGGTCGCCCTGTCTGGACAGGCTTAATTCCTGTTGTATAACGTGTGTCGGTATTTTGTCGGCATACGTAAAGTCTAAACGTGCCAATATGGCATGAAAATTTAGCACCGTATTAAATAAAGCTAATACGGAAGCTGCCGGTCTCCTTACTTTATTTCTGAGGATTACGACCGCTTGGTAAAAGCGACTGCTCCCTTCATAGGGCCCAAATACCCTGTAGGCTGCGATAGCAGCTTGTCTCCAGGAAACATAATTTTCTTGTTTCCCGTCGAATTCTGGGACGGACTTGATAATGTCCAGGGGCTCATTACATTGCTTTTCAGGTTCTATTTGAATCTCTTGGAATGTTTGAATTTTCGGAGTTTTTCTTAGTAAATTTAGCTCCCCCATAATTGTGGCTAATTTTTCGTCAAATTGCGTCTGCTGTCTTTGAAGTGCCTGATTTATTGCGGCCTCCATATTTGCTAATTGTTCTGGCAGCATTTCTGCTTGTCTGTGCTGTCTACTAGTTTCTAGATTTTCTGTATCGAAGGCACTCTTCCGGATAAGTACCTTGCCTGTGTTCCCACTGGTCGACGTGTGACTACCCTTTTCGTTAAAATCCTGATTTTCTCTCGTTGTATGCTTTTTTTATTTTGGTTTCTAAAAGCTTCCTATACTCTTCTAAAATCTCCTCGTCTGTATCGGACATGTGTTAATATTGGTAAAAATATATGGTCATCAAGAGTTGTTTTTTTTATATTATTGATTAAATTAGCGGGGAGAAATAATATCAAACATAATTAAAAACGTTGTTTAAGAGATATAAAGTTTTATTTACTATTTATAAATGTTTTTAAGTTTTAAAATATTATCTTGTGTATTTTTTATATTATTTCTTTCGGTAAATTGATCGATTTTGGCTTTTTAAAAAAAAAAATTACACAAAAACTTTGGTTTTAAAATATTGTATATTTGGTAAAAATTTGAACCAATTCTCCCGGTGTATGCTTTGAAATACGAGACGACACGGTAAGTGTTATTTAAGTTTAATCGTTTTATTTCAATGCTCACAGATTTAGCGAACCGTTTTATATTTGCGTTTTTATTTATGATAATTCGGGCAAATAGCCTACTTACATTTTCTTAAATATTCTTATAATTGTTGCTGGATTCTGCTGCTGTTGCTGTAGATCCCACGGATGGGACGAGGGATTTCCCTACAGCTCCCTTTTGCTCAATTTTTCCCGCGGAGGGGGGCGAGGGGTTTCCCTACAGCTCCCTGTTGCTCTGTTACTCCCACGGAGGGGGGCGAGGGGTTTCCCTACAGCTCTCTTTTGCTCAATATTATTCCCGCGGAGGGGGCGAGGTGTTTCCCTGCAGCTCCCTTTCGTTCCTCTCTTGGTTATAAACTTGCAAATATTTTGTTTTCCTACGTTCTGTTTTATTTGCGTTCACATAAACACTTGCATTTTTATAATATTCGTTCCACTTTTTGGAATTTGATTTAATTTTAATTTGGGTTCTAGATTTTCAATTGACTCCACTTTTTCACTTTTTTTGAATTTGGTTTAATTTTAGTGGATTTTTGAAAATTATTCCTGTTGGGCGACAGTTATTTAAATGTGTTTCTTTATTTAGATACCAAGGTATTTCTTTATTTCACTTAAGCCTTTTCAAGCCAACGATATTTTAATTCATACAATGGATTGATAATTATAATATTGATCGCCAGCTAACTAACTTGAAGGTCTGTCCCGATCGCACCATGAAGCCCTTATTTGCGCTGCCGCGCAACCTCCTAAGTGCGATGTCAGCATTCCGTATCCAGCTAGCGACGATCACTCGCTGCAGGCGTGTTGGGACCGAGCCTCGGGCAACTGCCCCGGGAATGCGGGATCAGCAGTTTCGCCCTTGCGCGTGTTGGCCGTCGGATCCGGTCTGCAATTTGGCAATTTTTCCAAATTCTTTTTGCGCGTTTTAACTTATATATACATATATATTTAACAATAATCAAATCAAAATAATTACTAGTCTAACCACTGCTGTTTATATATATAGGTGAATCTTGTTTATTTACGTTTTTGATTGATTTGATTGGGTTTTACTGGGTTTTCCCAATTCTTTGCAGCAAATGCTGGATCAGAAAAGAAAAAGACCCCAGACAAGAAAAGAAAAGAAAAAGGAAAAACAAAACTACAACCATTAGAATATGCACGAAAATATGAAAATATGTATGAAAATTATTATTTTTGTTTATCCTTAATTTGTATCAGTGTAACTTTTTAGGTGGCGTATTGGGAATACCAAAAGTCACAATAATACACATACACATTGTGTGTGTCTGGGGAAAGGGATGAACAATGAAGATCTCAGAGAGAAAAAGTCCGATGATGCCAACTACAGAGGCATCTCAAATTTGTCGGCAATTCCAAAGTTCTTTGAAATTTTAATTAGTTCTAATTTGCAACACCTTTGCTCTTCGATCATCTTTCCATGTCAGCATGGCCTCATTAAGCGTCGCTCCACCACAACTAATTTACTGGAGTTGACGTCCTTTGTCATAGAAGGCTTTCGAAACTGATAGTATATACACAGACTTAGGAAAGCTTTAAATTCAGTCAATCACTCAATTTTGTTGAGTAAACTGAATATGCTGGGATTTCCTACAGATCTTCAAACATGGATCTCCAGTTCTAGATAGAAGAACACCAAGAGTCTTATTTAAAAATATACATTTCCGCTTGCTCCGTGCTACATCTGGCGTCCCTCAAGTTTCTTCTTGCCTCCTGTTTTAACAAACTTTTTAATTCTTATGTATGCATATGATTTTAAGCTTTGTCTTCTGATCTTGAAAACTTTCAAAAATGGTGTTTAGCAAATGATTTTATTTAATGGATCAAAATGCAAGATTATGTCTTTGTATCGTTCTTGCCTTCTGTAGGCTACGTATTCTCTCTTTGGGATTGCCTTACAGAAATTAACTCAGTTTAATGCTCTCGGCGTTCTATAAGACTCTTAACTTAAATTTGCCGACCATATTTCCACAATGGTTAATAAGGCTAAAGGTGTCTTTGGTTTCATTAAAAGGTGGTCAAAAGAATTAAACGACCCCTACATTACTAAAAGCTTATTCATTCCCTTCGTCCGTCTGATACTGGAGTACGGTTCATGCGTCTTTATGTGATGTGATGTACTCCAACATGGAGTACATCAGGACCGCATAAAATCCGTACAAAAGAATTTCTTAACATTTTCACCTAGAGGTCTTAACTTGGATGCAAATGTTCATCTTCCATCTTCCATAGTAGCAGAATCCTAATAATAAACTTACCAAGCTTAACTAACCATAGGACAATGCTGGGTGTACTTTTTCTACATAACCTAATCAATGGGGATGTAGATAGCCAGCATTTACTAACACGTTTAAATTTGAACATTCCCAATAGAAGGACTATAAACTTTAATCCTCCATTCCTTAGCCATTGTAGTTAGACATATGCTCAGTACAACCCTTTTAGGGTCTTATCTACGAACTACAATGGTCTCTACTCTATAACATCTCGTTCCTGTCCCTCAAATTTAAAATATAGAATTTTAAATTTCCTCACTAACTCCTCCTAGCTTAATAATTGACAAATAGCTTAATATATTCTAACAAATCGTTTCTTGAGCGCCCCTCGGTCGTCTGGGCCTCTAAGTTTTATGATGAATACAGGAATGATAGCTGATGCTTTAATTGATGCACATGCCATTTCCAAAATTATGAAAGAAGCTGAAGCTAAACTTTGAAAATATCTATTGTAAATAGTTTTATAAGCTTGAAACAAGTTCAAAATTTGTTTTTATTTTGCTTACTTGATTTCATTCTTTGTATAGGTGAATTTTGGAGAATGTAATATAATGTAAAAAGCATGCATAAAAATAACTCGCGATATTCACTTCAGATCCAGCGTAGAAAATTCAATCTTCCGAGAGCTGAAAGCTGTAATTGACCCAAAAGCGGTCATATCTCCAATTTAGGTGGAAAAGGATTTATGTTCTGCCCAAAAATGTTTTGAGATTCCCAATCGTAGATTGTGCGGGGGAACTGTTTTTGGATATTGACGATTTAAAAAAAGATTTAAGCTTATATATGCATATATGTACACGGGGAGAAATTAAATTAAAACAAAATTTAAACCTATAAAAATGTATACTAAGTTCAAAACTTCAAATTTTTTTTTTTTTTTTTCGCGGTCTTTCAGAATTTGGAAATGGCTTGTGCATCAATAAGAGCATCAGCTAGCATTCCTGTATTCATCAGAAAGCTTAGAGGCCCAGACGACCGAGGGGCGCTCGAGAAACGATTTGTTAGAATATATTTGTTAGAATAAGCTATTTGTAATTTATTAAGCTAGGAGGAGTTAGTAAGGAAATTTAAAATTCTATATTTTAAATTTGAGGGACAGGAAAGAGATGTTATAGAGTAGAGACCATTGTAGCTCGAACATAATACCCTAAAAGGGTCATGCAGTGCGTATGTCGAACTACAATGGCTAAGGAACAGAGGACTAAAGTTTCGAGTCCTTCTATTAGGAATGTTAAAATTTAAACGTGTTAGTAAATGCTGGCTATCTACATCCCCGTTAATAAGTTTATACAGAAAAACTACACCGAGCATTGTCCTACGATTTGTTAAGCTAGGTAAGTTTATAAGTAAAAGTCTGCTACTGTAGAATGGAAGCTGAAGATTTGCATCCCAGTATAGACCTCTAAGTGCAAATATTAAAAAGTTCTTTTGTACGGATTCTATGCGGTTTTTATGTACTCCATATTTGGGACTCCAGACACATGAACCGTACTCTAGTATAGGACGGACCAAAGAAATAAAATATGTTTTGGTTATATAGGGATCATTAAATTCTTTTGACCACCTTTTGATAAAACCAAGGACTCCTTTAGCCTTATTAACCATTAAGGAAATATGGTCGGCAAATTTAAGTTTGATGTCTAATAGGATGCCGAGATCATTAACCTGGGTTAATTTTTCTAAGGCAATCCCATTAATAGAATAAGTAGCTTGCAGAGGGTAAGAACGATAAAAAGACATATGCTTGCATTTTGATCCATTAAGTATTAGATCATTAGCTAAACACCATTTTTGAAAGTTATCAAGGTCAGACTGAAGACTGCATTGGGCAGAGATGGATTTGTACTGAAGACAAAGCTTTACATCATTTGCATACATAAGAACTAGAGAGTTCGTTAAAGCAGGGGGCAAGTCGTTTATAAAAAGCGTAAATAATAACGGGCCTAGATGACTTCCTTGAGGAACGCCGGATGTAGCACGGACCAGACGGGACTGAATGTTTTTAAATAAAACTCTTTGTGTCCGTCCATCTAGGTAGCTGGAGATCCACGTTAAGAGGTCTTTAGGAAAACCCAGCATATTCAGTTTACTCAACAAGAGTGAGTGATTAACTGAATCAAATGCTTTGCTGAAGTCTGTGTAAATTACATCGGTTTGATATCCCTTACAAAAGCCATCTATGACATAGGATGTCAACTCCAATAAGTTTGTGGTGGTGGAGCGACGCTTAATAAAGCCATGCTGACAAGGAGTTGGTGTTGCAAAGGAGAAGGTGTTGCAAATGAGGGGTAATTAATTTTTCAATTAACTTTGGAATTGCCGACAACTTAGAGATGCCTCTGTAGTTGGCAGCCTCAGACTTTTTCCCTCTTTTTATGTAGGGGAATTATAAATGATTCCTTCCACTTAAGGGGAAAAATCGAGGTTTCCAAAGATAAGTTGAAAAGTCTAAGTAGAGGTTTGCACAGAGCCCTGGCACAGTATTTTAGCACACAGCCTGGTACTCCATCGGGGCCTGGCGAATAAATGGGTTTGACCCTTAAAAGACCAGATAATAAGTTGTTCTCAGAAAAAAACGGACAGAAAATAAGATTTGCTGCTTGAATGTTATATGCGTAAGGCTGATCTGTCAAATTAGGCGGAGAATAAGTTGTTTAAAAAAATACTGCGAATAGATCGGCAATGGCCTGATCAGAGGTCGCAGAGGAATTTTCAAACGTAAGAAGGGGTGAAAAAGATACGTGTTTACGCTTAGTGTTTACAAAATTATAAAACTGCTTTGGATCCTGATTAAATTGTATCCGGCAGCGGTCAATATAATTCCTATAACATTCAGCGTTATGCACGGTAAAATTTGACCGAGCTAGTAGGTATCTTGAAAAATCAACACTACTACAGTTTTTTTTTGTATTTAGTAAGAGCCTTTTTTTTAATATTTCTTAGGTTAGTGAGGCACCTTGTATACCAAGGTGGATTTGTTAAAGCGGACGGATATTTCCATGGCACACAGAAGTCAAAAAATTTATTTAAAGTAAAGTAAAGTTTTTCTAAAGTGACGTTCACACCCTTCTTTCCTTTGCATGCAGTATGTAAGTCGGAACGGCCCGGATCGGCCGACTATATCCTATAGCTGCCATATAACTGATTGATCGGAAATGGTATAACTTAGGTGTTTTTAGAGTTAGAGCGTTCAAATTTTAGGTTTTGGCAAAATAATACGACATGCTAAATTTCGTAAGGATCGGCCGACTATATCCTATAGCTGCTATATAACTGAACGATCGGAAATGACCCAACTTTCGTGTTTTTGAAGATAGAAAGCAGGAACTTGGTACAGATTATATTTTTGGTCAGTTAATCCGACCTACCAAATTTTATAACGATCGGCCGACTATATCTTATAGCTGCCATATAACTGAACGATGGGAAATGGTTTTTGGTAGAAATACCAACTTTTGTATGTTTGAAGATAGAAGTTTGGGACTTTTTTTTAGATTTTGTATTGTAATAATTTGGATTATATATTCCTATTCCCATAAGGATCGGCCAACCATATCCGATGTTTGCGATATATACCCGGTTTTAACTGCAAGGGTATATAAACTTCGGCTCCGCCCGAAGTTAGCTTTCCTTTCTTGTTTTGTTAATCAAAATTTTTAAAAATCCTTCGTTCACGGACTAGACAATACAATATACTAACTAAATTTTTTTGGAATTTTTTTATTTCAGATGAACCGTTTTCGAGATATCATGTCCATCGCAAGACACCATCGAAAAAAGACGATCCGGGATTTCGGCTATAACATTTTTATTATGTGAAATTTTTTTATGAAAAAATTTAAATAAGTACCCAGAAACATTTACTAAACAACGTCAGTAAAACATTTTTCATAAATATTTTCTATGGTGTCAAAAAAAAATCGATAAAATTCCATTTTTTTGTGCGGTACAACTGTATACAACCCCTTAAAAACTTTGTTTTGGCTCATAATAAATGATAAAAATGAACGAAAGAAAAAGTTGTTTTCTCTCACATTCCGGATATTTTTGCAAGTTTATTTTTCCTCACATAGGTACTCTCATCTAAGTCGAAATAAAATAAACTGGTCAGAAATAAAAATATTTACCTATTCAAGATAAAAATTCGACCGCATGCAACTCTAATTCCCATACACATGCGAATTATAAATACCGTACCGAAGTTTTATAAAAATATATATTTTTATTTAAAGTACTTTTGCAATTGTCGTACAGATAAACTTAAGGCTAATTTACGACTGACCAAGCTTGAGTTAATTGTTTTCCTTGTCGTCTCGGGATTGAAGCTTTCCAAGCTTCCCTAAGAACTTTTCGAAGTTAATTCCGAAGATAATTCCGAGGTTAGAACCCGAATGATTTTGCTGCGATCAGCATGGAAAATTTGGCTAGCAATTGGAATGCCAAAAAGGGGAATCGCGGTGGCATGATTCCAGCGGATGTTTAGTCTAATATTGTTTTGCTCTTGCCGACCGAATAGGGGGAGTTTGTTTATGTTTATGATTGACTCAAGCTTGGCTTGCCGTTTGTGTTGTAGGTGCGAGTGTGGGGATAAATGTGTAAGAGCTCGTGGGAACTCACTGCTCGTGGGAAGTGCAGAAATAATTGTTTATAATATTAATATAGATTAAACTTCAAGTTAATTCTTCCCCTCCTAAGATGAATCGTCCCGATTCATTACATTTGTGCGGTGAGGGAGGATATTCTATTATTAAGTTCTGTAAATGTTATTTCAATATTTCTTTCAGTTTCGTTTTCTGTTACAGTTTCAGTTGTGATTTCAGCTTTTGGAATTTCTATTTCTTTTTGGGTTTTGGTACATTTTATTTGAATTTGTTTTATTATTTTGGGTATGATTTTGCGTGATTTATATATGATTAAAAGGGTAAGTATAAAAATTATTAATTAATTAACAATATTAATTCCAGGGATATTTTTGTTTTTCCTAATTTTACAAATGGGTTAATAATGTTTATATTATCTAGACTTAATTCAGAATCATTAGAAAATATGTAATCCGTTATTATATAATTATTGTATTTGTATTGGGATATGTAATCTAACATTTTCTGTTTTTCGTTGATGTAATTTATATTATTAATAATTATGCTTTCATTAAATAAAATCAGAAATGCGCCCTTTAATTTGATTTCGTTTACAGTATTTTCTCCAGTGCACTGCAGTGATGAGAATAGCGCATCATCTAAGTTTTCCAATTGTTTATTTTTTTTCTCGTATTTTTGAACAGTTTGCTTTTTTTTCCATTTAAGAGATTTGTGAAACAAGATCTCTCGTTTGAGAGTTTACAATAATTATTGAATATTTCTTCTTTAAAGTTTGTTATTTTATAAAATATTCCATTACAGTGTGCTGTCTTATCGTCTATTATTAATTTTCCGTTTATTTGGGCAATTGCCCTTGATGTATATAAGCTACAGATGTTATTTATAATTGGATATCTTATATATATTATAAGTAGGTCTTGGTTTTTTATTATTTTAAAAGTGGAGATGGCTAACAGATCTGTTAGTACAACTGGTTTATTTTCGTGTCTAAATATTTCTTTAATGTCTTGTTCATTTAATATTTTTGTGTTTAAAATGTTTGCTTTTGCTAAAGTGATTGTATCGATTAAATTTTGAATATCAAGTGTGATTAATTGTAGTCGGTGTTGTCTTACTTTTGATTCTTTTTTAACAACGATTGTGTTAAGAATTTTTGTCATAAGCTGTACTTCTTGAAATATGCGTGAATTTATTGTAAATTGTTTGTTATTGTTTTCTGTCAGTTCGTTAATTTTGTTTTCGATTCTTGTTAAGTCGTCATGGTCTGGTGTACCTGAGAGCCATTTCCATGCTGTGCCCAATTCATTAATACCTCTTTTATTTCTGGATGGTAATAGTTGGGACATAAGGATTTTGATAATGTTTAGGTTTTGTGAAATATCCCATTCTAAGTCTGAGTTTTTGCTGCTATGAGTAATGTTATCTTCAACTCTAATTATTTCTCTATAAAAACTAAGGTTCGTAATGTGAAATAGGTCCTCAAATGAATTGTACGTCATTACATCTTTTTCGTCTTTTAGCAATAAGTATTCATTGTTTGTGTAGTCAATAATTTCCGAGTGACAAATGGTGATTAGAATGGTGAGTACGAATGCGATTTCCATCGTCTGTAAAGTATAGATTATTTAATATTATCTTTATGGATAACTCTCTTTCTATTATTAACTATTACTTTATTGGGTAAATTTTCCTGAACGACTTGTTTTTTAAATCTGGGACCTAATTTGTTTCTTTCTCCGTGTATTTTTTCGTAAACTACTTCTCCTACATGATAATTTTTTTCTAATTTATTTTTGTTATGATAATCTAATGTTTTAGATTGTGTTATCTGTAATTGTAGCGGTATATCGCTGTGATCTATTTTGTTAAATAGGATATCATAGGGTTTTTGATTTGTTACTGAGTGGATTGTCATGTTATAATTTTTTGCAGCTCTTATAATAATTTCAGAGTAATCTAAGAGGCGGTATTCGTCTTTAATACAGCGAGCTATTTCAGTTAAGGTTGAATGGACTCTTTAGACTTGTCCGTTCGAAAGGCTATGTCTAGGGTCTGAATAATGAATGGATATACCTGAACGTTTTAGGAATGATTTAAACTGTGCCGATGTGAAACTCGGCTCGTTGTCAGTCATAATTGTTTTTACTAATGGGAATGTTTGTAAAATTGCATATACTTTGGAGTCAATGTTCTTTTTGTTAGTGATTTCTTTTACCACTAGGTATTTGGAGTCAATGCAAGTTAAGAAGGTAAGACTTTGTGCGTAGTAAATGTCAATATGTAAATGCTGCCCTTCTGATTTGGGAATGGGAGTTTCTCCAATAGGAATTTGTATTGGATTTCTGTTATATTTATTTGTGTTGCAAATTTCGCAATTTGTGATATATTCTTTTAATTTTTTGTATAAATTTGGCCAATAATACAGTCTGGAGATTTGTTTATAATTTTCCTCTAATCCTCTATGAGCTCGACAGTGGGTTTCTTCTATTATTATTGCTTTATCATCATTATTAATTATATCTTGAACAAAAATTTTTGTATATAGAAATTTATTTAAAAAATTGTTTTTTAATGGAATTTGTATTTCGTATAATACTTCAGGGGTGCAGTGAATTCCTGTGCTAATATTGGGTTGCAGATATTCTTTTAGAATTGTAACTAAATTTTCTGGTTGGTCGTATTCGATGATATGGCGTCTATTTTCGAATACATTTATTTGTTCATGTATGTGAGGAGAGTATTTAACTCCACTCAGTTTTATTAAAGATAGTTATGTGTTTTAAATGTTACAGATTCTGATTCCTTATATTTTATAATTAAGATAATTTTTGCTGCTGCTTTCCGTCGTTCTCTCTGCTGTTGCTGCTTCCTCGATGCTTTTTTTCTTCTAAGTTGCCATACTGCTGATCTTCATACTGCTGCCATACTGCTGATTTTTAACACTGCTGCCATACTGCTGATTTTATACTGCTGCTGTTACATCTTCCACTCTCTTACATTCGGCCATTCCTGACTAGTCATCTGTCCCAGATGACCAAGCGTCTTCATTATCCTTTACATAACGCCACAGCTTCATGTGATCACAGCTGGTTGAAGTGTTACATGGGCCTTCTACATCCGCAGCCTTCCGAACTTCGTATCTGCCGTTCCTGTTAACTTTTGATATTTCATACGGTCCCAGATATTCTCCAGCCAGCTTTTTCCCTGCAATAAACTGTGTCCGGCGTATAGCGACTAAGTCTCCAACTTTATAATTGACTTCTGGTTTACGCCTTAGGTCATAGTACTTTTTGTAGGCATCCTGTGCACGTTGAATTTCGATCTTTGCATCTTTTCTAAGTTGCTGCCGTTGCTCGTCGAAGTTTGAATACATCTCCTCATCTAGAAGCTGCAGAATACGATGGGTTGGATTATTGTTCATCTTCACACCAAACATTAGCTCAAATGGTGACTTCTTAGTAGAAGCATGTACGTGGGAATTAACAGCTCTCTGCACCTCAGGTACTGCCTTAAACCACTTGGCTGGGTCATCTGCCGAAATCTTAGAAATAATCGACAATATTGTGCGATTCACCCTTTCGATCTGACCATTTCCGCGGGGAACTCCAGTTGTGCTTAAAACGTGTTCAATACCGTTTTCCTTCATGTAATCTGCAAACAAGTTGGCTGTGAAAGCAGAACCTCTGTCCGAAACTATCCGCACTGGGTTGCCAAAAATTTCGGACCAAGTCTTAACATTCTTCAGCGTTTCCTCGCAGCTTGCAGTCTTTGTAGGAAAAAGCCATATAAACTTTGTGAATGAGTCCACCATCGCAAATATGTATTTATATTGTTTTCCAGTGGCATCCATGGGACCCAGATGATCAACATGCAGCGTGTGAAGGGGTTGATCACCTTTATCGATACAGTTTAAAAAGCCTTCTTTCTTGCCAAGTTTCTTGTTAAAAATTATGCATCTTACACAATTGTTTACCACATGCTGAACTTTTTGTTCCAAATGAGGAATCCAATAGGATTGTTGAATAGTATGTAGAGTTTTTTGTAGTGCAAAGTGGCCTGCATTATGGGCGTCAACAATGACTTCTTTCTCCATCGCTTTCGGCACTACGAGGAGATCGTTACCATTCACCTCCTTATAGACAAGTGAAGCTTTTATCTTGTACCCCTCGTATGGGCGGCTTTTGAGAATTTCCACAATTGCTTTCAGCATATCATCTTTTCTTTGAGCGTTTTTGATGCGTGCTGTGATCTCTAAGGAAACAAGCATAACCCGATCAGGATAGCGACTTAGGCAGTCAACATGCTTTAATCGTTCTCCAGGACGATGTTCCACTGTAAAAACGAAATCTTGTAGATAAACAATCCACTGCGTGACTGCTCTTGGTATATCCGCCTTCTGTAGAGTTTGTTTAAAAGCGACACAATCCGTTATCAGCTTAAACGGCGATCCCAGCAGATAATGTCTGAATTTTTGTACCGCTAGATACACGGCTTTGGCTTCCAGGATATAACTGTGCTGGCGGGACTCAGCTCCTGTTGTCTTCTTGCTCCAATACTGGATAGGGTGGAGTTTGTCATCGAACCACTGCATTAATACCGCTGCAAATCCGTCTTTTGAAGCGTCTGTATGTAACTCAGTTTTAGCTCCTCTGGTGTACAATTTCAAAACAGGTTCCTTTGTCAACGCATCCTTCAAACTCTGGAACGCGTTCATCTGAGGCTCAGCCATTTGGAAACGAACATCTTTGCGCAGCAGGTCAGTTAACGGGCGTGCAATTTGCGAATAATTCTGAATAAATTTTCTGAAAAATCCCGTCAGCCCCAGAAAAGCTTGGACTGCTCTGACGTTTTTCGGCACCGAAAATTTGCTGACCGCTGCAGTCTTCTCTTGTCCAGGCCACAGGTTTCCGTCTTCAATGTTGTGGCCCAAGAAGTAAATTCTTCTCTGCAAGAAGTGACATTTTCGCCACTTGATCTTCAGGCCAAACGCCCCAGCTCTTTTAAAGACGAATGCCATCTTTTGCAAACATTGCTCTGCAGTCTCGGCGTGGATTATTATATCATCCATATATAAATCGAGTATGTCCTTGTTCATCAGCTCCTGAAATACGTAATTAACGTAGCGAATGAATACAGCTGGCGAATTCCGAAATCCAAACGGTGTTCTATTGAATTCGTACAATCCGGATTTGGTTATGAACGCTGTAAATTTCTTGCTCTCTTCCTCAATGGCAACGTGGAAGAAACCATTCTCCAAGTCCATCACGGTAAAGTATCTCGCTTTTTGCAGCTTTTGAAGTACGTCCTCTATAACAGGGACAGGAAAACAATCTCTCAATACCATCGAGTTCAGCTTACGAAAATCAACGCAAACACGGTGTGTGCCATCCTTTTTGTTTACCAGCACCAGACGGCTAGCAAAGTTTGATGTAGATGGGCGTATAATTCCAGCAGATAGCCATTCTACGATCTGCTGTTCGACATCCTGTTGTTCGGCAATCGCAAATCGACTCGGAGATTGACGAAATGGGATAATCTCACCATCTGGTACAATTCGCAGCTTGACTGGAACCTCTGCTACTGAATCCACCGCCTTGTAGTTCTTGATCAGCATCGATACTTCCTTTTTATACTGCGTAGGAACATCGATTTCATCATTTGTATTAACAATACTATAAATACTCATCTCATTCGGTTCCTCACAAGCTTTCTTCCCATGCGGGGAAGAAAACTTGTATCCCTCTGGCGACAGCGAAAGATTGAACTTTGAAACAAAATCGAATCCAAGCAATGCGTCATACTCCATATTTTCATCCTCTACAACAACGAACTTGTGTTGGGTTATCTCGTGATCTACTGCAACCTCAGCGAAAAAGCATCCCTCTGGGTACGTGATCTTCTTTCCTAGTCCGCGGAGCGTCGATGTACATCTCTCCAAGAAGACATTCGGGATTTTGTTAAAGATGAACTTTCTCAATATAGATACATCAGCTCCAGTATCCACTAGCCACTCCACTTCGACGTCGTTGATGATGACCTTTTTCATCCGTCTTCCGCTGCGCACAACTTGGACACCAGCAGCTGACCTAGGGCAATCTCTAGACATGAGTCCTTCTTTGTTGCAACTGAAGCATTTCGTGGCGGCTTTGCAATCCTTGCGAAGATGATCAGCTGATCCACAATTAAAACAGTAGCTCTTTTGGTCGTTGAACTCGTACTGTTTTTTTTGATTCGGCGTCCATTTTGCATCGTTCAGCTGGAACGGCTTGAAGCTCTTTTCGTTGACGCGTTCAAATACGTCATATTGCTCCTGCAGCTCTTTGAAAGACTTGCAATTGTACAGGGTGTATTTGAAGTCACTCCTTAAGTTCAGGTCGTCTACTATGTAGCGGATTACAGAACTTGCATCGATGCTGCCAAGTGCTGCAATCTTTCTCATCTGAAGAATATATTCGTGAAATGATTCCTGCTTGCGTTTCTTGCGATCCCGAAGCTGCTCGTGAAGATCTGCACTGCATACGTATTGACGACTAAACTCTGCCTGCAGCAACATCCGCATCTCTGTGTATTGGTGTACGTAAGTCGAATCTAAAAACAATTTAGCCGTTTTTGTCATTTTGGCACGTGCCTGTACATACATCTGCTTTAAGTTCAAATCGTAAGCTTCAGCATTCAGCTCGAAATTGTCAAACCAATTCTTGACCGGCATGGATTCACCGTCAAACTCCGGAATTATTTTCGCGAAACTTTCCGCTGTAACTGAGCAACGGCTATTTTGTTCATCTGCTCCCATTTTTAATGCCATAAGCTGAACAAGATCCTGCAGCGTTTTTGTGTTCTCGGCGATCGAACAGCTTGCAATTGCCTCAGCTGCGACATTTGTTCCTCCACTCGATTCCACGGGATTCTGTACGTTGCTTTGTGTTTTAGTCACACTTGCTTCGACGAGACTCTGCACGTAGCTCTTTGTCTCACTCATATTTTTTTCTCCACTTGCTTCAACGTTTCTCTCCGGCTCAATCATTTTCCGATTTTTTATCTGCTGCGGCAACTGATCTTGTGTAGTACGGCTGTTTTCCTTTCGCAATTGGTATTCTAGAAGTCTCCTGCTGTCTGGACTTTTCACTCATTTGCTCTCATTCCCTTTTGTGATCCAACTTCTTCACTTTTAAAGACTTTTCGGGACGGCGTCACTTTGTAATTTTCTGGTTAGGACGAGCCCCCAAATGTGAGGAGAGTATTTAACTCCACTCAGTTTTATTAAAGATAGTTATGTGTTTTAAATGTTACAGATTCTGATTCCTTATATTTTATAATTAAGATAATTTCTGCTGCTGCTTTCCGTCGTTCTCTCTGCTGTTGCTGCTTCCTCGATGCTTTTTTTCTTCTAAGTTGCCATACTGCTGATCTTCATACTGCTGCCATACTGCTGATTTTTAACACTGCTGCCATACTGCTGATTTTATACTGCTGCTGTTACATCTTCCACTCTCTTACATGTATTGTAAAGTTTCCTTTTGCTATTAAAAGTTGTTGTTTAAATTGGTTAAGGGGCTTTTTTGTTTCACTTAAAATGTTATCGAAGCTACTTTCGGCTGAGTGCTGAGTGTCGGTAATATCTGCATCTTCTTTGGAAATATTATTTATTTCGATTCGGGACAATGCGTCTGCTACTACATTGGTAGTACCAGGCTTATAAAGAATTTTTGGGCTCAAGCTTTCTATGTAATTAAACCAACTTTTTAATTCTACATTTGGGTTTTTATCTGAAATGGCGTACGAGAGTGGTTGATGATCCGTATGAATTTCTAGTCCTGATACTCCGTATAAGTAATTTCTTAATTGAATAATTTTATTCAATGTTTTAGATATAAAAGTGATTGGATTTCCGTCTTGAGACAGTACTGCTCCTATAGCTAAATTTGAGGCGTCGGTCGTTAATGTAAATTGTTTCGAATAGTCTGGTTGGACTAATTTGATCTGGCAAATTAAGTGTTCTTTGAGTTCGTTAAAGGCTTGGATAGCAGGTTCATCAAGAGTAATTGAGACATTTTTAGACATTCGTTTAGAAATTTTTCCATTGGAGCCTTCTAAAAATCTATTTAATGGCTTGGCAATGGTTGCATAATTTTTTACGAATTTCCTATAGTATCCAGTAAGACCTAGGAAACTACGTAGCTCTCTGATATTTTTAGGAATTGGATATTTGGAAATGGTTTCTATTTTTTCAGGATCGGTTTTAATAATATTTTGTGCTACAACATATCCAAGAAATGAGGTTTCTAATTTAAAAAATTTTGATTTTTCTAATGAAATTTTCATGTTTGCTTTATGTAGAATGTTAATAACTGAGTTAAGATCATTAAAATGTTGTTTTAGATGTCGTCCATGTAAACATGGCAAAATTTCCCCACATGTTCCCTAAGTATATCGTCCATTGCTCTCTTGAAGATGCGAGGCGCGTTTGTTAGCCCAAATGGCATTCTTATGAATTCGAATTTTCCATTGTTAATGGAAAATGAAGTTTTTTCGACGTCTGATTCTTTCATGAGGATTTGGTGGAATCCTGATTCTAAGTCAATGGTACTAAAATATTTTGCTTTTCCTAAGTTAGATAAAATAACTGAAGGGTCCTGCATGGGATATCTGTCTGGAATGGTGCTGAGGTTCAACTTTCTAAAATCAATGCAAAGTCTGTGTTTGGGGGAGCCGTCCTCGTTAGTACCTTTTTTTGATACTATGATGACTGGTGAATTGTACGGACTTTTGCTGGGTCTAATAATTTGATCTTCGATCATGCGACTTATTTCTTGGTTGACAAACTCGTTTAGTGCTTGAGAATAAGGATATTGCCTTGAGTAAATGGGTCTATCATTAACTGTGTCTATTTCACAGCGGACATCGGTTCGAAATGGTAGATTCGTGTTTATATCAGAATGTACCTCTTTAATAGTATTTATAATTTTTTCAGTGTAGTTTGCTATTTCGGTTTCAGCGTTTTCAAATGTTTTGATGTCGGCGCTTTTTTTAACTACGCTGTCTTTATTTTCTTATGCCAAATTGTTTATTTCATTTATGTCGGATTTGGCTTCGACGAAATGCTCGGGATCTGAATGTCCCAAACTATTTGATTCATAATTGTCAGAATTGTTGCTGACAGTGCTTTTGGAATCGAAGTGTTCCAAGCTATTTGTGTCGGTATGAACATCGACGGCGTGTTCGGGGTTTATGCACCCCAAACTTTCTGTTCCAACTGTGTTTTTCATTAGAACACTTGTGGAATTTAAGTATTTATCTAATATAAATTTTTTTAGAGGAAGTAGTGTTATTTCCTTTTTTATTTCTAATAGATTAAATTTTTCCTCATAATTTAATTTTTCAATTTTTCCTTTAAATTTTAATGTGTCATTGCTCATGTCAATGACCGCTCCTATTTTTATACCTTTGCAGAGGGTATTATAATTTTGTCCAAAAGTGTGCAACGCAGTGAAGGAGACATCTCCGACCCTATAAAGTATATATATTCTTGATCAGGATCACCTCCTGAGTTGATATGAGCATGTCCGTCTGTCCGTCTGTCTGTCTGTCTGTCTGTCTGTCTGTCCGTTTCTACGCGAACTAGTCTCTCAGTTTTAAAGCTATCGTCTTGAAACTTTGCACACACCCTTCTTTCTTTTGCACGCAGTATATAAGTCGGAACGGCCCGGATCGGCCGACTATATCCTATAGCTGCCATATAACTGATTGATCGGAAATGGTATAACTTTGGTGTTTTTAGAGTTAGAGAGTTCAAATTTGACATGAGAGCTATTTTTGGCAAAATAATACGACGTGCCAAATTTCATAAGGATCGGCCGACTATATCTTATAGCTGCCATATAACTGAACGATCGGAAATGACCCAACTTTCGTGTTTTTGAAGATAGAAAGCTGGCACTTGGTACACATTCTATTTTTGGTCAGTCAATCCGATCTACCAAATTTCATAACGATCGGTTGACTATATCTTATAGCTGACATATAACTGAACGATCGGAAATGGTATTTGGTAGAAATATCAACTTTCGAATTTTTGAAGATAGAAGCTTGGGACTTTTTTTTAGATTCTTTATTGTAATTAATTGGTTTTATTATGATGTAATCATAAGGATCGGCCAACTATATCCGATTTTTGCGATATATATCCGGTTATAGCTGCAAGGGTATATAAACTTCGGCTCCGCCCGAAGTTAGCTTTGCTTTCTTGTTGTAAATACCTTTTTTTATGTAGCAAGCTGTGGCTCCTGTATCTATTAAAATATTAAATTTTTTGCTTATTATACCCTTGCAGAGGGTATTATAATTTTGTCCAAAAGTGTGCAACGCAGTGAAGGAGACATCTCCGACCCTATAAAGTATATATATTCTTGATCAGGATCACCTCCTGAGTTGATATGAGCATGTCCGTCTGTCCGTCTGTCTGTCTGTCTGTTTCTACGCGAACTAGTCTCTCAGTTTTAAAGCTATCGACTTGAAACTTTGCACACACCCTTATTCCCTTTGCACGCAGTATATAAGTCGGAACGACCGGGATCGGCCGACTATATCCTATAGCTGCCATATAACTGATTGATCGGAAATGGTATAACTTTGGTGTTTTTAGAGTTAGAGAGTTCAAATTTGACACGAAAGCTATTTTTGGCAAAACATTACGACATGCCAAATTTCATAAGGATCGGCGGACTATATCCTATAGCTGCCATATAACTGAACGATCGGAAATGACCCAACTTTCGTGTTTTTGAAGATAGAAAGCTGGAATTTAATACAGATTCTATTTTTGGTCAGTTGACCCAACCTAACAAATTTCATTAGGATCGGCCGACTATATCTCATAGCTGCCATATAACTGAACGATCGGAAATGGTATTTGGTAGAAATATCAACTTTCGTATTTTTGAAGATAGAAGTTTGGGACTTTTTTTAGATTTTGTATTGTAATAAATTGGATTATATTTTCCTATTTCCATAAGGATCGGCCAACTATATCCGATGTTTGCGATATATATCCGGTTTTAACTGCAAGGGTATATAAACTTCGGCTCCGCCCGAAGTTAGCTTTCCTTTCTTGTTATACCCTTGCAGAGGGTATTATAATTTTGTCCGAAAGTGTGCAACGCAGTGAAGGAGACATCTCCGACCCTATAAAGTATATATATTCTTGATCAGGATCACCTCCTGAGTTGATATGAGCATGTCCGTCTGTCCGTCTGTCCGTCTGTCTGTCTGTCTGTCTGTCCGTTTCTACGCGAACTTGTCTCTCAGTTTTAAAGCTATCGTCTTGAAACTTTGCACACACCCTTCTTTCTTTTGCACGCAGTATATAAGTCGGAACGACCGGGATCGGCCGACTATATCCTATAGCTGCCATATAACTGATTGATCGGAAATGGTATAACTTTGACGTTTTTAAAGTTACAGAGTTCAAATTTGACATGAGAGCATTTTTTGGCAAAACATTACGACATGCCAAATTTTATAAGGATCGGCGGACTATATCCTATAGCTGCTATATAACTGAACGATCGGAAATGACCCAACTTTCGTGTTTTTGAAGATAGAAAGGTGGAATTTAGTACAGATTCTATTTTTGGTCAGTTGATCCAACCTACCAAATTTCATAAGGATCGGCCGACTATATTCTATAGCTGCCATATAACTGAACGATCGGGAATGACCCAACTTTTGTGTTTTTGAAGATAGAAGTTTGGGACATTTTTAGGTTTGGTTTTTGTATTATAATAAATTGGGTTATATTATCATATTCTCATAAGGATCGGCCAACTATATCCGATGTTTGCGATATATATCCGGTTTTAACTGCAAGGGTATATAAACTTCGGCTCCGCCCGAAGTTAGCTTTCCTTTCTTGTTTTTTTATCAAATCGAAAAATGTGTGGAAGGCCTACTGTTCTCCTAAAAAATGGTCTTCTTCAATATTGTTTATGCGCATTTGTTTGTTTTTCGGTTGAGCTGATGACTCAATTTGCGTGCGTTTGGCTGCCTGCTCTGGTTGTTGAAAAGGTTTCCTTTCCTGATTAAAGGAATTATTTTGGAAACTATTTCTGTTTTGGTATGGCCCACCATTAGGTGCTGCTTGATTATACTGGTTTTTATTTAGGGTTTGGATGCTGGTGTCCAGTTCCATTGGTTCGCTCTTGTTTTGAAAAGTATTATTCCCTTGTGTCCAAACATTATTATTTGGATAATTATTGGAATAAAACCGAGCATTATTGTTTTGATAGTTATTTGCGTATTGATTGCTATTATTTTGGAAAGTATTAGTTTTGTTTTGAGAAGCATTGTTATGAAAATGGTTGGGGTTGTGGTAATTGGAATTTTGTCTATTAAAATTCTGGTGGCTATCATTGTTTTTATTCAGGCGCAATTGATTGCCTTGATTATAACCATCAAATTTATAATTGGAATCATTGGGTGTCTGGTTACTTTTCCTCATCTGGTTACTTTCCATTTCTTGCACTCTGGCTAAAGCGTTTGGCAAGTCTGGAGGACTGAGGGAAAAGAGCATACCGGAAATTGGGCCGTTCAGGCCAGTTATAAATACTCTTAAGGCATTTTGTCTGTGTCTGAGATTTGTTTCTGTAGTTATGGGATTATCTTTCCCATAAGTCATTATGGTTTTATTTATTAACAAGGTTAACTTTTTATTAACCAAATTGTAAAAGTCCATAACTGAGAATTTTTTTGTGTCAGGACACTTAATTCTTGTTCGATAATGTGAATTGGCCTCTTATCGCTGAAAACGAAATCTAGCATGGCCAAAATTGCGTCAAAGTTTAGAACAGTTCCATGATTTGTTAAAGCATCATTTGCTTTGCCTGTTATTTTGTTTCTTAAAATAGTTAAGGCTACAAAGTAGCGTCGGCTTTTGCGGACATAAAGTCCCATCACTGTTTCGGCGGCTTCCCGCCAGGCTACATAATTTTCTAAATTTCCAGAGAATGCACAGTGGTCCGGCTTGTATGGGGAGAGCGGCCAAAAATACTTCTAGTTGAGGTAGGGATTGGAAACTTGGCACAAAATATTTATATTTTTATTCTAAAATAATATGTTAAAATCAGCCAGATCGGGCAACTATATCATATAGCTGCCATATAAGTGATTGATCGGATATGGTATAACTTTAGTGTTTTTAGAGTTAGAGAGTTCAAATTTAACATGAGTGCTATTTTTGGCAAAACATTACGACATGCCAAATTTCATAAGGATCAGCCGACTATATCCTATAGCTGCCATATAAATGTTTGATCGGAAATTACCCAACTCTTGTGCTTTTTAAGATAGATAGTTGAAACTTCGTACAGATTCTATTTTTGGTCAGTTGATCCAACCTACCAAATTTCATAAGGATCGGCCGACTATATCTTATAGCTGTCATATAACTGAATGATTGGAAATGGTTTTGGTAGAAATAACAACTTCGGTGATCTTGAAGATAGAAGTTTGGGACTTTTTTAGATTTTGTATTGTAATAGATTGGTTATATTATGATATTTTCATAAGGATCGGCGAACTAAATCTGATTCTTGCGATATATATCCGGTTTTTTCAAATTAAGGTTAGGTTACCTTTTTGTATTTTGCAAGCCGCACGGCACCTTACGGCACCTAAACTAAACTTTCTTATATTCTTAAAATGCTTAAGAATATTATACAAAAAGATTTTTGAATGCCAACGAGTGCCATCACAACTAAAACTCTAACCAAACACAGAGAAGACAAACTAAGAACGTTCACAATTATGTACTAAATACAACAGTGATTTACACAAAACACAACAAATACCACATAAATTTTTTATTGAAAAGAGAAAGTTAATACCTTTCTTTACAATATTAAAACCTTCCATGGCACAAACACTTGTTTAAAAAATGTTTAATAAGCTTTTTTGCGGAGAGCTTCACTTGCACGTTGCTTACGCTGCAATTTACAATGAATATCATGCTATCACTTTCGATGCTATTCTTGAAGCGGACAGACAGATCAAAAGAAAAAGATGAATTATTTCAAATAGGTAGACCAATTATAAATAAGAATTGGTACATTTAAAGTCAAAATTTGGACTTTGGTTTTTTTATTTTTGGCTTACGGGCTGGACCACTGTGGAATGTGGGCATGGATTTGACGACTTCTAATGTTTCGTCGCATGGAATGTTGTCGTCGATCGGTTCTATTTCATATTCTGTCACTAAGTTGGATCTTGAGTCTAGAAGGGCTCGTAAATTTTTAATTTCGTCTTGTAACGGTGATACGTTACTGGCAATTAGTCGGACAATTAAGTCTGTTGTTAGCGTTTGTTCGGGGACTTGTTTGTTGATGCTAGCGCTGTGGCTAGTAGACGGACCGTTTGTATCTGTCATTTTGAAGTTTAGTAAAGCATTTATTAGTTCGTCCAGGATTATTTACTTGCGTTTTTGCGGAACGACCTTTCTTATTTTTGAAGATTGGTTTCACAGTTTTTTTATTTTTTATTTTTTTAAGTTCTTATTCATCTAGGATTTAAAAAAATTTTGACATAATATTTATTTAGGTGTACTTTAAAATCCTGAAGAAGAGTCGGTAGTTTTATCCTATGAGGTTCCTCAAATGGTCCGTTTAGTCTTCCTTCCTTCCTTGTCTTGTAGGACTTCCTTTTTTTTTGTTTTACTTAAATTTTTGTGCGTTTGCGTTCGTTTAAGTTGGTTTTTTTACTCTTATTACTGTCAATACATTTTTTTTTATATCAGGATTTTTTTACTGATATCAAAATGATTTTGCGAAATGTTTTATTGATATTATTTTGTATTTTTTAATAAAGTGAATAAAACTTTATTATTAAAATGTTTGTATCGAATTGATTTGGTTTTTTGTAACCGTTTTATTTTCCGGTTTATTTTGTTGAATTTTTATTCCTTTTCTTATCTGATTTTCTCTGAGTCACTGAGTCTTACTTTTTTATTTGATTCTTGAAACTTGTATTTTTCAATTAATGGATTGCCTTATTTTTGCACTTTCTTATATATATTTTTTTCTTTCACTGGTACGATTTTTTAAATTTTTTACATAGAAGCCTTTAGTAAATTCAGGCCTATGATTTAATTTTTAGGGCACTCGCGAATATCTTTTTTAATATCGATATTTTTTTTTTTAAAGACGCGGGCCCCACGTTGGGCGCCAATTATAAATACCGTACCGAAGTTTTATAAAAATATATATTTTTATTTAAAGTACTTTTGCAATTGTCGTACAGATAAACTTAAGGCTAATTTACGACTGACCAAGCTTGAGTTAATTGTTTTCCTTGTCGTCTCGGGATTGAAGCTTTCCAAGCTTCCCTAAGAACTTTCCCGAAGTTAATTCCGAAGATAATTCCGAGGTTAGAACCCGAATGATTTTGCTGCGATCAGCATGGAAAATTTGGCTAGCAATTGGAATGCCAAAAAGGGGAATCGCGGTGGCATGATTCCAGCGGATGTTTAGTCTAATATTGTTTTGCTGGTGCCGACCGAATAGGGGGAGTTTGTTTATGTTTATGATTGACTCAAGCTTGGCTTGCCGTTTGTGTTGTAGGTGCGAGTGTGGGGATAAATGTGTAAGAGCTCGTGGGAACTCACTGCTCGTGGGAAGTGCAGAAATAATTGTTTATAATATTAATATAGATTAAACTTCTAGTTAATTTGCGTGGAAACGTATAGGGGTCTGACCAGGCACCATGTGCGTGGAATAAGGTTTCAAAATATGTGCGTGTTCGAGGGTTTAATTATTTTCTGGTGTATTCTTGGAAAATACTTGAATCAGAGTGCGAAATCAACATGGAGATGCCTACTGGATCCGGTGGAGAGGCATGATTGGTGGCGACATGCTAGTTATGACAGAGTTACTCAGGTGGCAACCAGAAGAGGATCGGAACTAATGACGTCAACGAGGCCTCAAGGGAAGCGCTGGACCTGCAGACGGAGCTAAGGTTGTTGGAGGAAGAAGATCAGTTGCTGCAGTTGCGACAACAATTTGTATATTGGCGAAAGACGCTTAAGGGAGAGACTATCGCAGACTGGCCACGCAGAGAAGATGCCTGGAGAATCCAGTTCACGGTACCAGAATGCTGGTACGGATACAATTCTCAGGATACAATTCTTCATACCCATGAGCCAGTAGAAGGATCGAATTCTTTGATCAGCCTGTTTCCTCTTCGTAATCAGATGGGGCCTCCAGGTGAGCCTCCTGTTTAGGGTGAATGCAAGGTACTTGAGATTATCTTCCTGTCGGATTGGGGAGCCGTTGAGATTAACTGGAGGGCAGTTGCCTTTGCAGAGAGAAAATGTGGTGGCAGTGGACTTCTCGTTATTGACGGCAATGTTCCAATGCTTTTGCCAGTCGCTGCGCAAGTCAAGCTGCAATTGCATTGTTTCGGCTATCCCCATGGCGCTATCGGCGGTGGTAAGGAAGGCGGTGTCGTCTGCATAGGTTGCTGCAAGCAGGTCAGGCCTCTGGAGAACAGGGAGGTCGGCCGTGTATGCGTTGCAGCCTCGTCAAATACTGGCAGTGCTCTGCTCAAAAACACGCGTTCCAGTATTTTGGAGAGCATTGGTAACAAATTTCTTGGTCGGTAGGACGAAAGGTTCGCTTCGGGTTTCCCGGGCTTAGGTATCATAGTTACCTGGGCACGTTTCCATGTGGACGGAAAGTCCGGAATGCTTGGAATCTCCAAGCATTTATTATAGATCCTCGTAATTAGCTGAATGCTTGGAGGTGGTAACATTTATAATGCAATTTCATTGATACCATCATCGCCCGGGGCCTTTTTGTTTCTCATGATCGTTATGAGCTCAGCTGTTTCCTCCTCAGTCACAGGTCGTATTGGATTGGCGTCCCTGGGAGGCTCGGCTAGCAGTTGGGCAGTTTCAGCAGCATCCCATGGTGAACAGCGATCGAAAGGCGTAAAGACACCTTCGAGGAATAGATGGATGCCTAAAACGCCATCACCCCAGGGGGCCCCCTATTGCATCGCGGCTGCACGGATCCCGTCCATGCCTCACAGACGTTAGCCATAACCCATACGACTCAGCACAGTCAGGCTTCTAATAGGTCTCAATACTTTCAGGCTAGGGCGCGTGCTTCGCACCAAGGAAGGCACAACAGAAGAACCGATCGCTGAGTAGACCCGTCTGGGGTGGACGATTAATAGAAGAAGTACCAACAGTGTGGGTGAAGACATTACCTCAAACTACCACGTGTTTCACTTATGTGCATGTGAAGCTGAAGAGAACAAGGAGATCTGCTTGAGCAGTGCATGTAGGCGGACGGCGGCCCTGGACCGGAGAAGAATAGCCAGAGCCTATCCAACCAGTTGGCTATACAGCAGCTGGAGAAAAATACGAGGCGTATAAATGGCCGATTTGAAACAAGTCTACTTTTGAGGTATAAAGATGAAAAGCTTCCGGATAGTTAACTGACAGCCCATAAGCGGGCACGATGCCTGAACCAAAAATTACCTCGCGAGCCAAAGCTTGCGAAGGAAATCCGCCGACAGCTAGATGAGTACGTAAAGAAAGGCTATGCACGGCATTTTTTTTTTTTTTTTCGCGGTCTTTTAGAATTTGGAAATGGCTTGTGCATCAATAAGAGCATCAGCTAGCATTCCTGTATTCATCATAAAGCTTAGAGGCCCAGACGACCGAGGGGCGCTCAAGAAACGATTTGTTAGAATATATTAAGATATTTGTCAATTATTAAGCTAGGAGGAGTTAGTAAGGAAATTTAAAATTCTATATTTTAAATTTGAGGGACAGGAAAGAGATGTTATAGAGTAGAGACCATTGCAGTTCGAACATAATACCCTAGAAGGGTCATGCAGTGCATATGTCGAACTGCAACGGCTAAGGAACAGAGGACTAAAGTTTCGAGTCCTTCTATGAGGAATTTATTTATTTATTTATTTATTTCGCCAACGGACAAATCCTTACATGGCTACATAATAACAACTTACAACTAATAAATAATACTAACAAAAATTTAATAAATGCCTGATTAATTTGCGTTTTAAAACACCCTTATCAGAGCCCCACTCAATTTGGAGGCTAGGCGGCAAAGAATTATAATAAGAAAGAGCCCGCTCAATTGGCTCATTTAAAAGATAATTGGCCCTATGACACTTGACCCAAAAGAGGGCAAAGGTACGAAGATCCCTTTGAGGAACATTAAAGTTAATGAGTCCCAATAAAAAAGGACAATCAATGTTATCAACGATTAAATTATTCAAAAAGTTAAAGCTGCCAGTTTACGCCGATCCTCCAACGTGCAAACATTCAGAAGAAGGCAACGGCTCTGGTATGAAGGAACAGGATCTTGAAACCTTAGAGGCAGAAGTGCAAATTTTAAAAATTTTTTCTGGAGTCGCTCAATTCTGTTGGAACGAACTTTGCAATCCGGATTCCAAATGATTGAGGCATATTCCAGCCTCGACCGAATAAATGCAGCATAGACGCTGAGGCTCGAGTATGGACTTTTGAACTGTTTCACGTGCCTTTTAAGAAAGCCCAGCATAGCATACGCTTTAGGTAGAATATAGTCTAAGTGACCAGAAAATTTAAATTTGCTGTCGAATAAGACACCAAGGTCTAACACCTCCCCTTTAGTTGGCAAATTATAATTACTGATAGAAACACGTGCAGATTTCAAGAGACCGCCTACTGTAACGGGTAAACATACACTTAGATAAGTTTAATGGAAGAAGATTGCGGGAGCACCATGAGTAAACTCTGGATATATCCTCCTGTAACAAGTAACTGTCACTAATGCAGCTAATCGCTTTATAGATTTTAAGGTCATCCGCATAGAAGAGGTCCAAGAGAGCTGCCTTGTAGAAGACCAGAGGAGGTGACAAATGGACTTGAGATTGCGTCTCCAATAGTAACATGGCAAGGTCGGTCAGCCAGATAAGACTCGAACCAACTTAATAGGCAGGAATGAATACCTAATTTATATAGTTTTACCAGAAGGGCCAAACTGACAGCATGCAGCATGACACACTTTGTCGAAGGCTTTGGAGAAGTCGGTGTAAATGGCATCAACCTAAAATCGGTTTTCAAAAGCTTCAAAGCAGTGCTTAGAGAAGACCGCTAAATTAGTTGTAGTGGACCTCCCAGGTAAAAAACCATGCTGGTTGGGGGATATAAAATTACGAGCCAGAAAAGTCAGAATTTTTTAGTTACTATTCGCTCCAGTATCTTAGTGACGTTGCAAATTTTGGCTATAGGTCGATAGTTGGTAACATCAGACCTACTGACACCTTTGTGAATAGGCGTTATAGAAGTAATCCTCCACCGGTGGGGGAATCTACCAGATGAAAGCGACAAGAAGAACAGCAGTTGAAGGGAAGTAGAAAGAGGAGCGATACTCCTCTTAAGAAAGAATGGGGAGATACCGTCCACGTCAGGTGTGAGTGACTCGGTCAAATGTCCAGTGGCTTCAACTAGGTCACCGTCCAAAACGTCCATGTTACTCACATTAAGAAAAGGCTCAATGCTAAGAAGAGTTTCATGATCACTCCAAGGAACCTTCGGCTCCAAGTTAGAGGCAAAGCATTTTGCAAAAAGATCAGAAACGCCCTGATCCGAGTCGGCTGCTAAATTACCATAACATATGGATGAAGGTATGTCCGATTTTGACTTTTTGCTGTTAACAAACCGCCAAAAAGCTTTAGGATTGGATCGAAGGCTAGCTTCGACATCGGATATATACTGATTGTAGAGGAACTTATTAAGGAAATCAAATTCCCGCTTAAATTGCCAGTACAGCTCTCCTGCTCGAGTCTCACCTGTCATTATAAATCGTTTGTAGTGCTTATCCCTTCTATTCTTTAAGTTTTTTAAACCTTTTGTATACCAGGGAAGCCTATAGGATACCCTCACAGGGGCATAAGTATCAATAATATTAAAAAGGGCAACCAAGAACTTAGTATAACAATCATCGATTGAGCCATCCGAAAAAAAGGGAAACCCAATCAAAGGCTGAAATAGAGGCGTTAATAAATGACATGTTAGTATCATTCAGATGATAATATGGAATGGGGGAAGCAGAAGGCAAAAAACTATAAAACTCAATATTAATTACCAACGGCTTGTGGTGCATATCACAAGGACTTAATGGTACATTGCATAATTCTACTTTACTATTAACCAAATTATTTAAAAATATAAGATCAAGAATTTTGGATAAATCATTAAAAATATTATTTACTTGGGAGAGGCCCAGACTAAAAATATCATCTAAAACTACAATTTCATGACTCTGGTGAACGTTACTAGGTAGCATGCAGGGAGATTCCGGGTCCCAAGACCAGACAATGGAACTCAGGTTGAAATCGCCAGCTACCATCAAGGCGGTAGGGTCCGACGTTCTAGCACAGACACTAGTGATGTTTTCCATATGTGCATGATATATACTTAATGCGCTGTTCGGAGGGATGTATGATGCAATGATGACGAACGGGCCATGGACGCCCTGCATTGAAACCGCAAGCTGATCCAGTAAAGGGTCGGCCACCGAAAGGCGCAGTGGTGTAGCCTGAAGAGATCGACGGATAGCGATGATCACACCTCCACCTCGCTCACACTGGGTACTGAATGCATCTCGGTCCTTTCGAAATACATGGTACAAATTAGGCTCGAAGAACTCAGAGGAGCTGAATTTGTCATTGAGCCACGTTTCCACAAGAATGATTACATCAAAATCGCAGGCAGAAGAATTGAGGAACACCATCCGGGTCTTGGTTCTCATTCCCGATATATTTTGGAATAGAACTTTTAGGCTTTTATTAGGGTCCGAGGACGACGAGTAGCTACAGTCCAAACTGGGAATTGGACGGCAAGGCGGTGATGATGAAAGTGCACTCCTGGTACTGGCGCATTTGGAGGCATATCCAATACGCATAGCTTGCAAGATAGCCGACGAGGACACATATAAATTTCCATTAGACTCATCGGTAGACCTGCGAGAGTCCAGTTGCAAGGAAAATCCAGTGCCAGGTGAAAACATTGAGCGTTCATAGTCAGGCATATCCAAACGCAGCAAAGATCCACTCACACGTCCAAAACGTAAATAAACACCTTCCAACGGCGAAAAGAAAGCACCAGGGAGTGGCCCAGCAAAAAGAGATAAGATAAGCGATGCGCTGCCAACGTCTCGATTACCATCGTCTTGTTGTTGCTGGGCATCTACAAGTGAAGATAAGTAAACGAATCGCCTTGAAAAAAGTTGTTGTTGTTGAAGAATATCGATCAGCAAGCGAAGCAAATTATTGGAGGAATTGAAGACAGCGTCAACCTTTCCATTAACGCCCACGCCGTTTTTTGTTGGTAGCGCAGCAGAGAGCAACCGGGGTGACAAACTGAAGCTTGAGAAAAATAAGAGGTAACGGCGCCAGCGGCGCCGCTTACTGGGGGTTTTTTAAAGATTGCGAATGCGGTAAAGGTAGAATCGCCGGGAGGTCAATAACCTTAGCAGGCTCTCTATGAACAAACCCGACATAGGCCTAAAATCATCATTGAAGACTGTAGGGAAATTTTGCTCCGGAACTCCCAATTTAAAATTGACGAACTTGAGGGCGCTGATGTCAGCATCCTTTTTGATCAGCCAAGCACAGGCTAAATCACTGGGCTCCACGTTCAGCTTATCTGCGACAAACTTGCACAGTGCATTCGGTTGGGTAGACGTCGCGAATTTACCAACATGAAGGTATTTCAAGGTGGGAAGCACTTGAAGTTGAGCGCAACTAGGTGCTTGTCCCACAATGCGCCTATTAGGGTTGATCCGCTTCTTCTTTGGGACAGCCCCCTTAGATGCCGTTGGGGCCTGCCCCAGAGTAGCCTTTATGCTCCCAGTGCTGGTGGGCATAGCAGGGGGAGCAACAACATGCACCACAGCCGAAGAGGCGCGTCCAGCGAGCACAGCCGCTCCATTTACCAGGGTAAGGTCAACTTTGGCATTAAGGCTTTCGAAACGGGACTCCAGATCTAGAACTTTATAATTGAGTTCATCAATTTTGGAATGCGAATCATTTCCAATGACGCAGCTATCACATAGCCACATTAAGTTCGGAATGTTAATAAGTAGTTTTATAGCCTCCGAGGGCAAATCAACACAAGCGGTGTGATAGGCACGCCGGCAGATCGACGCGCACCGAACGGCCTCACACCCACGAAGTTGGGTAGCAGTAACTTCTGCACTGCACTCGGTGAAAACGAGAGGCGACATGAGCGAAAAAGTAGACGTCCGAACTCAAAGAAAGCTAGATGAAGACTGAAGAATATTAAATTTGAAGCGTTTTAGTAAATGCTGGCTATCTACATCCCCGTTAATAGGTTAATAGGTTAAGGTTATGCAGAAAAACTACACCGAGCATTGTCCTACGATTTGTTAAGCTAGGTAGTTTATGAGTAAGAGTCTACTACTATAAGATGGAATTTGAAGATTTGCATCCCAGTTTAGACCTCTAAGTGCAAATATTAAAAAGTTCTTTTGTACGGATTCTATGCGGTTTTTATGTACTCCATATTTGGGACTCCAGACACATGAACCGTACTCTAGTATAGGACGGACCAAAGAAATAAAATATGTTTTGGTTATATAGGGATCATTAAATTCTTTTGACCACCTTTTGATAAAACCAAGGACTCCTTTAGCCTTATTAACCATTAAGGAAATATGGTCGGCAAATTTAAGTTTGATGTCTAATAGGATGCCGAGATCATTAACCTGGGTTAATTTTTCTAAGGCAATCCCATTAATAGAATAAGTAGCTTGCAGAGGGTAAGAACGATAAAAAGACATATGCTTGCATTTTGATCCATTAAGTATTAGATCATTAGCTAAACACCATTTTTGAAAGTTATCAAGGTCAGACTGAAGACTGCATTGGGCAGAGATGGATTTGTACTGAAGACAAAGCTTTACATCATCTGCATACATAAGAACTAGAGAGTTCGTTAAAGCAGGGGGCAAGTCGTTTATAAAAAGCGTAAATAATAACGGGCCAAGATGACTTCCTTGAGGGACGCTGGATGTAGCACGGACCAGACGGGACTGTATGTTTTTAAATAAAACTCTTTGTGTCCTTCCATCTAGGTAGCTGGAGATCCACGTTAAGAGGTCTTTAGGAAAACCCAGCATATTCAGTTTACTCAACAAGAGTGAGTGATTAACTGAATCAAATGCTTTGCTGAAGTCTGTGTAAATTACATCGGTTTGATATCCCTTACAAAAGCCATCTATGACATAGGATGTCAACTCCAATAAGTTTGTGGTGGTGGAGCGACGCTTAATAAAGCCATGCTGACAAGGAGTTGGTGTTGCAAAGGAGAAGGTGTTGCAAATGAGGGGTAATTAATTTTTCAATTAACTTTGGAATTGCCGACAACTTAGAGATGCCTCTGTAGTTGGCAGCCTCAGACTTTTTCCCTCTTTTATGTAGGGGAATTATAAATGATTCCTTCCACTTAAGGGGAAAAATCGAGGTTTCCAAAGATAAGTTGAAAAGTCTAAGTAGAGGTTTGCACAGAGCCCTGGCACAGTATTTTAGCACACAGCCTGGTACTCCATCGGGGCCTGGCGAATAAATGGGTTTGACCCTTAAAAGACCAGATAATAAGTTGTTCTCAGAAAAAAACGGACAGAAAATAAGATTTGCTGCTTGAATGTTATATGCGTAAGGCTGATCTGTCAAATTAGGCGGAGAATAAGTTGTTTAAAAAAATACTGCGAATAGATCGGCAATGGCCTGATCAGAGGTCGCAGAGGAATTTTCAAACGTAAGCAGGGGTGAAAAAGATACGTGTTTACGCTTAGTGTTTACAAAATTATAAAACTGCTTTGGATCCTGATTAAATTGTATCCGGCAGCGGTTAATATAATTCCTATAACATTCAGCGTTATGCACGGTAAAATTTGACCGAGCTAGTAGGTATCTTGAAAAATCAACACTACTACAGTTTTTTTTGTATTTTAGTAAGAGCCTTTTTTTTTAATATTTTTTAGGTTAGTGAGGCACCTTGTATACCAAGGAGGATTTGTTGAAGCGGACGGATATTTCCATGGCACACAGAAGTCAAAAAATTTATTTAAAGTAAAGTAAAGTTTTTCTAAAGTGACGTTTACATCGGTGCATGCCAGAATATCGGACCAATCGTATGTATCAATAAGGTTTATAAGTTTCTGAAAATCAGCTTTACGGAAGCAGCGAATTTTATTTGCCACGCATAGTGACATCTGATTGATACCAGGAATAGTTTCGATAGAGACCTCCAGCGTGGGGTGATATGGATCCTCTGGCGTTGAAAGGGGAAAAGCTCTGGAGAGAGCGGTACCATCAGGATCAGATACAAAACATAAGTCTAAAAGCCGACCTAACGAATTTCTAACATGGTTAATCTGACCTAGGGACATGTCAAACATGCCCGCGGTAAAGTCATAGTGAGTGATAAGTGACAAAGATGGTGAGTTATCGACGTTGGACCACTTTAATTCTGGGATATTAAAGTCGCCCACCGCTACAAGTTGGTCACAATCCGTCATAAGATTAAAGACGTGTCGAATAGCGGACAAATGCTGCCAATATATAGGCGGTTCAGACATAGGCGGTATATGAACATGTAATGTATAAAGATTTCACGGACATAGTGATTTTAACGCAAATAAATTCTATGTCACCAAACTCTTGGAATTTCACCTCTTCAGAAGCAAGAGTAGAGTCTACCGAAATGAGGACTCCACTCCCCCTTCGCTGAGGTCGATCCCGTCTAAAAGTGGTGTACTTACTTGGAAAAACTTCGGAGCTAAAGATCTCCGGCTTTGACCAAGTTTCTGTAAAGGCTATAATGTGGGATGCAAAAAAAGAATTATCAGAATATAGTTTAGGGAGTTTGCGACGGAGCCCCCTAGTGTTCTGATAGGTAAGGGGCTGTCCATATATTACGTAATCACTTAGGGGGGGAGGGGGTGTCAAGGAAATGATTATGTTTGATTACATGGGGAGGGAGGGTCTTGGACAATGATTATGTAATCATTCATCATGTAGATGTAACCTTCGATAAAAAATCAAAGAAATCCCTTTACCGTGTGGCTGGACGGCGAAAGGGAGAATGCCTAGTAGTTCAGTCATTTGAAGGATGCGAAGACCTCGAATGGCTTGACGAAGACTATGTTGACGACGAAGACGAAGATGATACCTGCGGAGATAAACAGATTTTGACAAGCCAACTTCCAGTAATTAACAATATTAAAGATTGGCTGGAATCTCCTTTTGAAAATATAGATTAAAAGAGCAAATTTGCATATTTTTTTTGTGATTACGTAATCTTTGTAGGGGGGGAGGGAGGGTGTTCATTAAATGATTACTTTTGATTACTAGGGGGGGGAGGGGGTCAAAAATCGCAGAAAACGTGATTACGTAATATATGGACAGCCCCTAAGAGCTAGTGCCGATATTAGTTTTTTGGGTTAGTGGCCAAAGAAGAGGTGGAGGGTTGGTCAGTGGTTCCGATATTGGGAAGTCTCACTCCCACTGGTTTATTAACTTTTTTCTTTACGGAACTAGGCTGATGTTCTTGGACGAAAAGATTCTCTGGCCAAAAACTGGAAGAACAAATCGTCTTGAACATCAGCGCGGGCACACGAATCTTGAAAGAAGACGTGCGCCGTGTATAATTATATTTAAATTTAGTTATGTCCTCCACTTTATGTCGGCATTTGTTTTGGCTTTGATATAAGCCGAGATATCAATCTCTGAAGTATCAGGGGCAAACCGAGAAACAAATATATGTTTCAGTCTTCGATAAGCTCTTGTCGTGTGAGGTTGTCTTTAACGTGCCCGGAAATCGTTTACTATCTACCATACGCATATAAATTCGCCTTGAACTTCTTATCAGCTATTACAGTTACCTCATTCATTATTAAGCGCCGCAAACTGTTGACTGGCAATGCCTTAGCATCTGCCGAAACCAAAATGACAAAACAATGACAAAAAAATATCCAAGGGGAAAACCCCAATCCAAATCAACATACGAATTATTATCGCCCTCTTCAAACCATAGAAGACGATAACATTGATGCTATAGAAACTGATACAATAGATCAAGTGAATATCAAACCACCTCCCATTACCGTAATTAAACAAAACCCAAATCAAGTTCATGACATCATGTCCAAGCTAAAAATTGAAAAATATTACATAAAAAATATTTCTATTGGTTATAAAATATTCCTGGAAACAATGGATCACTTTGAGCTGGCCACAGCAAAGCTTAAGGAACTTAATTGGGAGTTCTATACATACGACACTAAAACAACTAAACCATACAAAGCTCTTCTGTCTGGAATGGATAGACTCCCAGCAAAAACCGTTATGTCCATGCTTATTGAACTAGGCTTGAAATGCACAAACGTAAAAATTGTTGAAAAAAAGACCAAATATGACTATGATCTTCTACTGTTTATTGTTTATTTTATAAACAAAAGCATCACAGTAAAAGAACTACGAAACAATTACATCTACATTAATCACATGAAAGTACGATGGGACTATAAAGTCAAAATTGACAACAAAATAACACAATGTTACAACTGTCAATTATTTGGTCACGGTTCAAATAATTGTTCAGTTAAAACTTCTTGTGCCGGACCTCACCCTACGGTTTCTTGTGAGAACCCAAGTAACAATAAATGTGCCAACTGTAAGGGCAATCATCCATCCACTGATAAGACCTGCCCATGCCGTTTGTCTTATCTTAATTTGATCTCCAAGCGTTCGGCGAAGCGCATAAGAAAAACCAACATTGAAGCAGAAAATCCAATACGGAGTAATCGCGATTCTTCAACAAATAATAATATAGGATTCTCTCAACACACTTTCGGCAGTTATAGAGATGCGCTCAAAGGCAAGGCAACTTTACCAAATGCAACTGAAACTGGCCTCTTTACGCCAGAAGAAGTAAACTCTTTATTAATAGACTTAATAAATAATATCAGCACATGCTCCAACAAAGGAGAACAATTCTAAGTTATATCAAATTTAGCCATTAAATATGTGTATTCAAACAAGTAACTCTCCTGATACTTTATATATTATGGCGTGGAAAGCCCGCTCTATAAAGCATAAGCGTGTAGAATTTATTAAATTTTTACAAGATAAAAATATTCATGTAGCTACAATAAGTGAAACATGGCTTACTCAAACCGACAGATTTAACATACCAAACTAAACTGTGTATAGACGAGACATAAAAGAAAATAGAGGTGGCGGGGTTGCCATTGTCGTTAGCCATAAAATAGAACACGAGCAAATTACCAATTTAAAAACGCACCTAATTGAAAATGTGGGAATTAAAATCAAAACAGCCCCTAACAATAACAATCTAAAACCGTATGCCATATACTTTCCTGGTTACACAGCAAAATGTCTGACCTCTTCATGTAATGTAGCTGGAAACCGAAATCATTCAAAGACACTATATAGATCAGACTTACTAAAAATTTCCAAATTGCAGGGGAATTTTATCGCCTATGGTGATTATAACTCATGTCATAGAACATGGAACTGCGACCGAGCAAATTGCTGGAGTAACATTTTAAATGAAATATCAGATTTAGGCAAATTTAACGTGCTTTTTCCCTTCCATCCAACTTATATTCCTAGATGTCATAAGGCTAAGGCATCCACAATAGATCTTTGCATTACCAAAACTCCAAATCATGTTTCAAATCCAACAGTCTTACAGAACCTATCCTCTGATCACTTGCCTATAATCTTAAAATATTCAATAAATTTCTTACAAAATGAGAAACACCAACCGATAATTAGTAAAGCAAACTGGACTAAGTTTAAGGAATTTATCAATGAAAGATTGCTAGATATAGGAATAAGTAAATATAAATCTTGTTGTTCGATCTCAGACATTGACTTCCTGGTCAACTCGTTCAAAAATATTGTCAATGATGGTTTTCGTGAAGCAGTTCCCCATAAAAGACAAACATTTACAAATTACAAGATACCTTAACATATACGCGAGTTATTTAAAATTAGAAACACAATTCAAAGACAATGGATTAGGCCAAGACAGCCGATACTTAAAGCTGTGATCATCTTAACTATGTCATTAAACAAAAGTTATTTGCTCATAATAACACAGAGTGGAACAGTAAACTGCAACAGATAGGAAAATGTAGTAAGCCCTTTTGGAAGATAACAAAAGCTTTAAAAAAGAGAAAACAATTTATACGCTGTCTCTGCCTTGGCGACTCAAGCTACGAGACTGGAACTGAAAAAGCAAACGTACTCGCAGACATTTTTGAACAGAAACATAAATTAACCACTTCCTTCTCAAATCCAGAAACTGTTAACCTAGTTCAATATTCTATTTAGTCAATTGCAAATTATGATATTAATACCTCTCAAGTATTAAAAACTACAAACTCTGAAATTGCCAGCATAATCAAAGCACTAGTAACGCGTAAATCACCTGGAGATGATGGTATTTCAAATATCTGCTTAAAAAACCTCACTGTTTATGCCATTAGCTTTCTAGCACAAATCTTTAATCATTGTTTTTTCGTTGGATATTTTCCAAATGCATAGAAAACAGCCAAAATAATACCGATTGTTAAACCAGGCAAACTAGCCAGCAGACCTGATAGTTACAGACCGATTATCTTATTATGTAGCATATCCAAAATATTTGAAAAGATAACCAAAGCTCGCATAGTTAGTTATTTAGATACACACGAAATACTGCCTTCCATACAATACGGATTCAGGACCAAACTAAACTGCACAGTTCCCTCCGTAAAACTCACAAATTACATAAAAGATAACTGGATAACTGGACTGGTTACTTTAGATATTGAAGCGGCTTTCGACATAGTATGGCACGATGGCTTGGTGCACAAGTTAAAGAATATGGAATTGCCCACATACCTTATAAAAATTGTGCAAAGCTTAATAACACAAAGAAGTTTTTATATATCCCTAAATGGACAGAAGTCCCCTCAACGCTCTATACTAGCTGGGGTACCTCAGGGATCGGTATTAGGACCAGTGTTGTTTATTATGACATGACGCATGACATTCCCCAGATGACAAATTGTAAGTTATCATTATTTGCTGATGATGCAGCTATTTACACTTCTGGCGTATTATACAATGATATGAAAAACATCATTCAAAATTCAAAATTCGAATCTCTAAAAAACTAGAAGAATATTACCACAAATGAAAGATAAAAATTAATCCTAATAAGACACAAGCCGTTTTTTCACGAAAAGAAGAAAATCTTGTTATTTACCAAATGATTGTCTAGAACTATGTAACACACCAATTGAGTAGGTTAATAATATTCGTTATTTAGGAATACATTTTGATAAATAACTCACTTTAAGTACACATGTTGTGGTCACAATAGATAAAATAAACCAAACAACACGAATATTATACCCTATAATCAATAGAAAATCTAAATTATCAATTGAAAACAAGTTAATAATATTTAAGATAATATTCAGGCCAGCCTTGATGTATGGACACTCCATTTGGGGAAAATGTGCACAAACACATATTAAAACAAGAAAGGAAAGCAAACTTCGGGCGGAGCCGAAGTTGATATACCCTTGCAGTAAAAACCGGATATATATCGACAACCATCGAATATAGTTGGCCGATCCTTATGAGAATATGATAATATAACTCAAGTTATTATTATATAAAATCTAAAAAAAAGTCCCAAACTTCTATCTTCAAAAATACCCAAGTTGGTATTTCTACCAAAAACCATTTCCAATCGTTCAGTTATATGGCAGCTATAAGATATAGTCAGCCGGTCGTTAAAAAATTTGGTAGGTCGGATTAACTGACCAAAAATATAATCTGTACCAAGTTCCTGCTTTCTATATTCGAAAACACAAAAGTTGGGTCAATTCCGATCGTTCAGTTATATGGCAGCTATAGTATATATAGCTATAGTCGGCCGATCCTTATGAAATTTGGTAGGTCTGATTATCTGACAAAAGTAGTATTTGCACGAAGTTTAAGATTTCTATCTTCAAAAACACAAAAGTTGGGTTATTTCCGATCTTTCACTTATATGGCAGCTATAGGATATAGTCGGCCGATCCGAGTCGTTCCGACTTATATACTGCGTGTAAAGGAAAGAAGGGACTGTGCAAAGTTTGAAGACGATAGCTTTAAAACTGAGAGACTAGTTTGCGTAGAAACAAACAGACAGACGGACCGACGGACAGACGGACAGACGGACATGCTCATATCAACTCAGGAGGTGATCCTGATCATGAATATATATACTTTGTAGGGTCGGAGATGTCTCCTTCACTGCGTTGCACACTTTTGGACAAAATTATAATACCCTCTGCAAGGGTATAAAAATACAAACGAGCCAAAATAAACTTATAAAACTATTACTTAATCTACCATATTACACAAGCACTAACTACGTGCATGAAATGTCTGGAGCCCAAACGGTACAACAATATATTTCACAACAAACTCTCTTAGTCAGTAAAAGTAGTAAAATTAGTAAATAAGTGTCATATCAAGGTTTTTAATCCAATTTTTCCTTGAAATAATTATATGTTATAAATATCAAAACGAATAAAATATTATAATATATATCAGTTGAAAAGCATATGCTATACACTTCCCTCTCTTTCTTTCAAGCGAACGGTCGTGTTTTTTTTGTGCGCACTGCGTTTTATTAAAAATATTGGTAAACCGGTGTTTACATACTTTGTGAATTAAATCTTGTGAATTTTAACAATCTTAAAGCCTAAACCGTATCGCTTCGCGAGTGCTGTGGTATATTTGGAGTCGAATTAATAATTTGCCTAAATTCTATTCCAAGCATAGCTCAGCTCTGCTTCTTCCCCGGCTTATCTATATTTCTGCATTTCTCTTTTGCACTCTTTCAAAGCTCCCGCTTCGGCTTCTTGTTCGGCACAGTGGTTCAAGGTATTGTGTTTTTTAACTTTTTACATATTAATTTTTGTCTTATTAAATAAAAAAAAAAAAATAAATAAATAAAATGGAATTTAAACTGGTCTGTGCCATTAAGTCTTGTAACAAGACAATTTCCACATCGCAGCCTAGCATCCATTGCTGGTTATGTGAAAACGTCGTGCACGCCAAGTGTGCCGGTTTCACTGCATCAGTTTCGGATGCCATTTCCCGTAGGTCTGGGATACATTATTGTTGTGATAATTGTCGTGCTGTGCAAGGCGAAATGAGGTCGTTCATGAGACAGACCAAAAATGGATTTAAAGAGCTGATCACTGGTTTTCGTAAAATCAATGAACAGCTCTGTGCGCTGGATACTCAGTTTAGTGGCCTTCAGCTGCTAAATGAGTCCCCTAAGCGTAAGAAATCCGCTGTTTCTGATCAGCCTCAGCCTGCTCAGCCGACATTAATGCAGCCGCTTATATCTCTGGCCACCCCAAGGGCTAGAACTGAGAAAAATTCGTCCGAATTTCTCAGGGATAATGAGCAATTGTCCGATATGTCCGCCATGGCATCCCTTCAAGTGATGCCACAGGTTTCATTTACTAGGACCTGTGGTATCACTTGAAGGGATACCACAGAGGACATTTGCTCAGACAATTGCTCATTTTCCTTGAGAAATTCGGACGGCGAATTGTTCTCAGTTCTAGCCCATGGGGTGGCCAGAGATATGAGCGGCTGCGTTATTGACGGCTGAGTAGACTGAGGCGGATCACAAACAGCGGATTTCTTACGCTTAGGAGAATCCGTTAGTAGCTGAAGGCTGCTAAACTGAGTGTCAAGCGCACAGAGTTGGTCATTGACTTTACGAAAACCAGTGATCAACTCTTTAAATCCATTTTTGGTCTGTCTCATGAACGACCTCATTTCGCCTTGGACAGCACGACAATTTTCACAACAATAGTGTATACCAGACCTACGGGAAATGGCATCCGTATTTATAGACCAATACACACAACGGAGAGATAACTACGCCTTGCAGGTAATGACGTTTGGGGCTAGTTGCCCCCCAGCTGTGCCCAGTACGTGAAGAACAGAAATGCAGAGTCGTTCAAGAAATAATACCCAAGCGCTGTTAAGTGCGTTCTGGAGAATCACTATATAGATGACATGCTGGACAGCGTCGACACGGAGGAAGAAGCCATAAGCCTCGCGCGTCGGGTCCACTACATTCATCCTTAGGGCGGATTCCTCATTTGAAACTGGGTTTCGAATTCCAAAATAGTACTAAGTTCACTCGGCGAAGGACCACCCACGTTAGTGAGATTAGAGCAAGCAGTGGATGGACAGACCGAGAAGGTGCTGGGAATGTGATGGGATACGAAGGACGATGCATCCCCACGATATCGCCATAGATAACTTCTCTAAGGAAGGCAACGACCCACCAAATTAGAGTTTTTCAGTGTGTTGATGTCTACATAGGATGCATTAGGACTCATATCCTTCTACATGATGCAAAAATAATATATATGTAACTGCGATGACCCCATATCTGAGACAGAATGGATTAAATGGAAACAATGACTTCGGACGGACGTTGAAAAAATTACCATCCCAAGATGCCACATGAAAAAGTCGTTTATGGATTCAGAAGTGGAGATGCACACCTTTGTGAACGCAAGCGAGAATGGATTTGTCGCGGTGAGTTATATAAGATTATATAACGATGCAGGTATCCACTGCAGTCTACTGGGCTGCAAAACTAAGGTAGCCCCTCTAAGAAGGCTTGAGCTCATGGGAGCAGTGCTTGGAGCGAGGTTAGCTCAAACTCTGGAGCTCTCACTCGGCACGAAGGTGAGCACACGGACATTCTGGACCGACTCGAGGACCGCAGTTTTATGGACCGACGTAGGTGCCCAGTGAAACTCTGGAGCGACAACGGCACCAATTTTCAAGGAGCCTGCACAGAGTTGCGTAAGCTATTCGAAGATGTGGACAAGGATCTACTCTATTATGAGTTCACTGGACCCCAGATGCGTGGAAGTTCATTCCACCCGCATCTCCCTACATGGGTGGGACATGGGACCGCTTTGGGACGCTCGCGACCCCTAACATACATTTCAGTGGGAGACGAAAGCGAAGAATCACTGGCACCGATTAATTTCCTGCTTGGAAGCTCAACTGGAAGAGGGCCGACGATGGAGCCCCTACCCTAAGGAGTACAGCTCAAGAAGAGCTGGATGGAATCACAAAAACTGGCGGATTCGTTCTGGAAGCGGTGGTAACAAGAATACCGCTTGTAATAACTGGGCGGATCAAATGGTGCGAAAAGAGTACGCCTCGTGCAGAGGGGGATATCGTGTAAATGTGCGATCCCGGGCAGCCGCGTTGCCAGTGAGTAAAAGCAAGGATCCTGAAGGTGAACCTTGGCCCGGACGGAGAAGTCTTATACAAGACCCACGACGTAGCTGGCAGTCCTATTTATCGAGAGTAGTTTGGTAGATCCCTTGCGGAAAATACTAGCGGGGACTGTTACGATAGATAGTAAAATGGCTCTCGCGGCATCCGGCAACGCCGAAGTTGCACAACCGATAACTTAACTTAAATCTCTGTTAAGTCAGCCGGTAACCATGTTCCTAAGCTTTCTTTTCTACTTTGACACTCGAGAGAAGCGGACAAAAAGTGAAAACATAGAATTAAGACTTGATTATGTTGACTATAATTGTACATTAAAAATTGAATTTTAATTTACTATGAATTTAAAAATCTTATCACTGGTTTGAGTTGGCCCTTGCTGCCCCTGCCTTCACCGGCTTGTCTGTAATGAATTAAGAAAACAAATAAACAATTATCACAGCATATACACGGGCGTCTTTACTTTACATTTAAAAATTGTAGCCCCGATGTCCGTGAGGGTAAGGGGTTACTACACAATTGCCACCGTGGCTGGTTGTGGGAGACTTAAAGCATGGTGTTTATACCCCGCGCTCTGCGTAAGCGGGAGGTTCTTTACAACTTATTTGGCTGACTTTTGATTTTGAACTGTGAATATCATTTCCTTTATACGTCATAAGTATAAAGTCAAGTGATATAATGGAAGAGTCATCTGCTCGCTCGCAGCCTAGCAATGGGAGCGATAAATTTGAGAAGATGAGACAAACAGCTGGTTCAGACCCTAGAGATATTAGATCCAAAATCCGCGCCCGCCATTCAGATCAATCTGCCTACCTTGTAGGTATGTCTGATCAAACAGCAATCACCAGCTCCATCGTGACAATTAGCAGTAACTCTACTACTTGTGTTATCTGCATCATTACAAACGCCAAAACAATCTTGGGCAATAGCTCCACTTACACCGTGGCTGCGACTGCGGCCAGCAGAATATGCTCAACTATGTCTCCGCTGACCGTATCTCCGTATCAACTCTGTTAGCGAATAAGCCAAGTAAATGTCTGTTCCAAGTTCCTGGACGAAAAGTCAGCCAAAAACGAAAAGGCGTGGCTCAGCCCTCTTTACCTGTTTGCACTCCGCCCCCGATCCGCAAAACAGGTTGCAGACCACAACGGCGATCAACAAGTCGGCCGATTCTTCCTCTTCAAACGCGTTGGGTAACAATCTGGCTGCTGAAGCAGAAAAAATGGAACAGGATCTGGAGGATGTTGACTCTATTAATGGCGATGCAATTCCACCTGGTGGTGACGATCAATCCGCAAAATCCAACAAGATACCTGCTATTTGCGTACCGAACGTAAGCGATGCGGTATTATTGGAAAAGTCTCTTGATCATAGCATTGGCTCCTCAAACTACAACATTCGCACCTCATAATTTGGTGTTTTTTAGAATATATGCAGCCAACTCGGACGCTTTTAGGGTATCTGTAAAAACACTGACACCGCTTAACTGCCAATTTTGGTACCATTAGCTAAAAGAAGAAAAGGCCTACAGAATCACTGTTGAGCGTGCTTCGCGCAGAAAGGAATTGCTTCAATGTCAAATATGTCAAATTCTTGGGCACTCGAAAAACTACTGTGTCCTGGATCATGTTTATGGTAAATGTACGCCACTGGTTCCTTACTCTGTATGAGCGACACATACTTGTGCGGTAACCACACCACGACAGATATAAGCTGCCCAGTTAGAATAGACGCAAGGTCTCCTTCCGACCCTAGGCTCAGCCATAAGTTCACAGCGATAGATATTGCCATCCGCGACACCAATTTCAAACTGGACACTCGGTTTAAGCTGATGCAGGAAAATGCAGAGTCCAACAAGGCTTTTGGGAGCTAATCCAGTCTCTCATTACGCGATTGCCGAAATGATTCAACCATCACTAAATATCGGATTGTGAAAGGCTCGTGGACTAGTAAGAGTATCTGAAGAGCTTCGATTATTCCTCAGCGCTCATAACATAGATATAATGCTTGCCACAGAAACACACATGCGCGCTGGTCAGCAAATCTACTTGCCAGGCTATCTCACATACCATGCTTATCACCCCAGTGGCAACAGCAGAGGTGGCTCTGCAGTTATTATTATTCCCTAAGTCACATCCCGCTGCCCTCCCCCTCTAGCAACGACAGACAGATAGCGAGCGTCCAATTACAGACTTCGGAAGGGAATGTCACATTAGTGGCGATATATCTACAATCATGGGTTCAATCAGAATTTGAATTCTTGCTGGTCGGATTTGGAAGTAAGTTCATTGCAGGCGGTGATTATAACGCCAAACATGCATGTGTGGAAATTCACGAGCCTGTAGAAGGGGTAAACTGTTGCAAGAAGTCATTGTAAATGGGCATTACCAAGTACTTTTCACGGATGAACCCACTTTTTACTCCTAAAACACCCTACTAACACCGACAGCGCTTGATATTTTCATAATCAATGGATACGCTATAAGCAGGCTACAAGTAAGAACACTCCATGAACTGTTGGATACTTTCCAAAAGTTTGAAACTCGGCAAACATACATATGATCCCAAAACCAGGAAAATCGCCAACTGACGTGGACTCATACAAGCCCATTAGTCTTTTACCATCCCTGGAAAAAATCATGGAAAGGCTGATACTGAACAGGCTACTTACTTTTGAGAATGTTACCAGTACGATCCCGGAAATCCAGTTCGGTTTTCATCTTCAATATGGAACTTCTGAGCAATTGCACAGAGTTGTTAACTTTGCTTTAGAAGCCTTTGAGAAGAAGGAGTATGCAGTTGCTGCCTTCCTTGACATACAGCAGGCTTTTGTCAGAGTGTGGCACCCTGGGCTCCTGTATAAAGCCAAAAGTCATCTTACGCAACAGCTGTTTCAGCTCGTGAAAAGCTTCCTGGAAGATCGCACATTCCACGTATCTGCTAATGGATACAAGTCTTCCACCAAACCGATCTCTGCTGTTGTCCCCCAAGGTACCGTCCTCGGCCCCACTCTATACTCTATTTATGCTTCAGATATGCCTAAAAAAACTCCTATCACTGAAGTGAATGAGCAAAACGTGCTAATTGCGACCTACGCTGATGACACTGCTATCCTGACCAACAGCAGTAGTATTGGCAGCCACATTTGCATTGCAGGAGTATCTGGACGCATTTCACCAATGGGCCACGAAATGGAACATTCGTGTAAACGCAGACAAATGTGCCAATGTTACGTTTACCAATTGCCGAAGTACTTGCCCAGGAGTCAACCTCAACGATAGTCCAATCAGAGCCCTTCCTGCATACTAGTACCTCGGTGTCACCTTAGACAAAAAACTCACATTTGGCAGGCACATTACCTGTATCCAAAACTCGATGAGGACTAAAGTGGCTCGGATGTCCTGGCTCCTCACACCACGCAACAAGCTCTTCGAAAACTCTTCAAAGGATCTCTGGAGCTTCGTGGGTTATGCGAACCAGAGACATCGAACGAGATCTTAAGGTGCCTAAAATCGAAGACAAGCTGCAGGAACTTGCTCGGAAATACATGGAACGTCTAAATGAACACCCCAATAGCCTAGCTAAAAAACTTGGCACCGCTGCTATCAGGAGCGCTGATCTAAGTAATCGAGTCAAGAGAAGACTGAAAAGACACCACTCTCAAGACCTACCAAACTGGATCTTGACCTAGCCATTTCGTCATCCTCGACATAAACATAAATAAAAATAAAATAAAATAAAAAACCATTTAATCACTTCTTGCTCTAAGTAACGCTTAGACTAAGCATTGTTAAAATTTGTAAAAACCGATTGGATTAAGCTGCCAATTGGGTAGCAGTGCACTTATCTTAAGAATAAAATTTCCACATTCAAAACGTAAAAAATCGTTTTTAAAGGAACCGGAAGATAGATGGCCGATGAGCTCCCGGCATAATCTGTCACCAGAACTTCTACAGATGGAAGCAAAAAAGAATGCGGTCGGAATAGCCGCAATCGTCTCTGCCTCTAATTTATTGGAAGTGATAGAAGGATATTCCTCTTACCTGAAACTGCTGCGAGTTTTCTTTTATATATTCCGCTTTATAAGGAAAAATTTAAGTGTTAGCCCTAGTCTACAAAAGCTAAGTCCCTCTTTACATGAAACCTCAGAGGCTGGGCCTACCTTCTCGTTTTTTCGACGGGTCGGGGCTAGCTAATGCTGCAAGATCGTACGACGCAAAGTTTCAAGTATTGTTGACAAAACGCTCTCAATTTGTTTAGAGCTACGTCCGAGACTTGCACGAGTCGAATTTTCATGTGTGTCCACGAACACTTGTGAGAAGTTTGCGACAGCGCATATTAATCGTAACTGCGCAGGAATTCTGCAGGCCGATAGTACGGCCATGCATACGATGCTTTAAATGCAAGCCTCGTCTGATGACTTAAATAATGGGACATTTTAATTACCCTTAGATAGAATTCGAGCTCTCCGTCCATTTTCCATATGTGGTGTGGATTTTTGTGGCACTATTGATACGACATTGAAAATTCATGGTAGGCCTAGTCTCTCAGTTTTAAAGCCATCGTTTTGAAACTTTGCACACACCCTTCTTTCCTTTGCATGCAGTATGTAAGTCGGAACGGCCCGGATCGGCCGACTATATCCTATAGCTGCCATATAACTGATTGATCGGAAATGGTATAACTTCGGTGTTTTTAGAGTTAGAGAGTTCAAAATTTACGTGAAAGCTATTTTTGGCTAGAGCTACAATACGGCATGCCAAATTTCATAAGGATCGGCCGGCTATATCCTATAGCTGCCATATAGCTGAACAATCGGAAACAACCCTACTTTCGTGTTTTTGAAGATAGAAGTCCGTAACTTCGTTAATTTTTGGTCAGATAATCCGATCTACCCAATTTCATAAGGATCGGCCAACTATATCCTATAGCTGCCATATAACTGACTAATTCCGATGTTTGCGATATATATCCGGTTTTAACTGCAAGGGTACATATATCAACTTCGGCTCCGCCCGAAGTTAGCTTTCCTTTCGTTTTTGTACTGAGCTGAAAACTTATACTTTTTTTTGCATATTAAAATTTTATATTTCATTTTTTTTTTTAAATTTGCTACCGAGTGAAAAATATTCTGCTCAATTTCACATAAAGTCGTTTATAATTAAAATGCAACGCAGTAAAATAATAATTTAAAGCAGTGAATCAAGTAAAATAATATAAAAAAAAAAATTTATTGTTGTTGTGCGCTCTTTGTAGCGCTTTCGGTCCTTTATATCCGTGGTCGGGCTTGATGCACCCGACGGGGCCGGTGATGGTTGCACAGGTCACAAGATCTTCCTCAGGTCCCCGGAGCTGCTGATGTCCTGGGTCATTTGGGCTTGATGTGCCTTACGGGACCGGTGCTGGCTGCACAGGTCACAAGATCTTTCTCAGGTCCTCGGAGCTGCTGATGTCCTGGGTCATTTGGCCTGGGCGGGGCCGGTGTCTGTCTTTGCACTGCTGTGTTGTTTAAGGAAGTAAATTTGCACGCTGAGGCATCTAGTGGGCCAGGGCAGTCGTTCGGCACACTCCAGTATATTTCGGCAACGGCTTTGGGGGTGGCGGCTTATTAGTGTGATTTATAGTTTGTATTTTCAGTTTTGTATTTTTTAATTTTCGTTACAGTCCGCCTTTGTCCTTTACAGTTGTTATTTATAATGTTGTTGTTGCAGTGCTGCCAGATTTTGAGAAATAAAATAAGCTAGCTTGAGGAAAAAAGTAAGCTAGAAAAAGCTAAAAATTAAAAAAAAAAAAAAGCTAAAAATAAGATAAGCATGGAAAACATTAAAACAGTTGATTTTTTACTTTTATTGATACGATATTGATATGATATTTATATAACTATTATATTAAAAAAATAATTTCATCAACTTCTTCATTAGATTCCATATATTTGGCGGATGATTGAACTAAAGCAAGGGATTTCGTTGGAAGTTGGTAGTCATGGCAACATTTGCCATGACGTCGCAGTCCATATCTATAACTTAAAAAAAAATACTTAGTATATGTTTTGGGAAAAGCGTTTTAACTTCAACAATTTTCATAATTTCTTTATGATATTGGTCTCGTTTTATTCAGGAATATTGAGACAATATTGATATGTTTAAAAATTATATCATTTTTTGGAAGTTATATTGAAAAAATGGCGTGAAAGTCCGAAAAACACGACAAAAATTCAAAAATGTCAGTTTCTTGTGTAAAAATTGTGTCCTTTTTATACCCTTGCAGAGGGTATTATAATTTTGGTCAAAAGTGTGCAACGCAGTGAAGGAGACATCTCAGACCCTATAAAGTATATATATTCTTGATCAGGACCACCTCCTGAGTTGATATGAGCATGTCCGTCTGTCCGTCTGTCCGTCTGTCTGTCCGTCTGTCTGTCCGTCTGTCTGTTTCTACGCAAACTAGTCTCTCAGTTTTAAAGCTATCGTCTTGAAACTTTGCACACACCCTTCTTTCTTTTGCACGCAGTATATAAGTCGGAACGGCCCGGATCGGCCGACTATATCCTATAGCTGCCATATAACTGATTGATCGGAAATGGTATAACTTTGGTGTTTTTAGAGTTAGAGAGTTCAAATTTGACACGAGAGCTATTTTTGGCAAAACATTACGACGTGCCAAATTTCATAAGGATCGGCCGACTATATTCTATAGCTGCCATATAACTGATTGATCGGAAATGACCGAACTTTCGTGTTTTTGAAGATAGAAAGCTGGAACTTGGTACAGATTATATATTTGGTCAGTTGATCCGACCTACCAAATTTCATTAGGATCGGCCGACTATATCCTATAGCTACCATATAACTGAACGATCGGAAATGGTATTTGGTAGAAATATCAACTTTCGTATTTTTGAAGATAGAAGTTTGGGACTTTTTTTAGATTTTGTATTGTAATAAATTGGAATATATATTCCTATTCCCATAAGGATCGGCCAACTATATCCGATGTTTGCGATATATATCCGGTTTTAACTGCAAGGGTATATCAACTTCGGCTCCGCCCGAAGTTAGCTTTGCTTTCTTGTTATTGAAATAAATCTAAGATTTTTTTTTTTTTTGCAAAACTTACAACATTTAACTATTGAAAAACGTCAAAAAAAAATCGGTTTAAAATTACGCGTTTAGGAATTTTTAAGAGCAAAAAAGTCCCGAAAAATCGTTTTTTCTAAATAAATCAAGATTTTGAGGGTGTTAGAAAAATTTCAAATACGGTTTTATACCATATTCGACCTAATAAACAATTCCTACTAGGTCTCTTCAAAAGTTGCTCCAATTTTTTTTTTGTCGCACTGTGGAACAATGCCGGTCAAGAATTGGTTTGACAATTTCGAGCTGAATGCTGAAGCTTACGATTATAAAATTTTATACATCAGCTAAATTGTTTTTGGATTCGACTTACGTACACCAATACACAGAGATGCGGATGTTGCTGCTGGCGGAGTTTAGTCGTCAATACGTATGAAGTGCGGATCTTCATCAGCAGCTTCGTGATCGCAAGAAACGCAAGCAGGAATCGTTTAACGTATATATTCTACAGATGAGGAAGATTGCAGCACTTGGCAGCATCGATGCAAGTTCTGTAATCCGCTACATAGTAGACGGCTTGAACTTGAGGAGTGACTTCAAATACACCCTCTACAAGTGCAAGTCTTTTAAAGAGCTGCAGGAGCAATATGACGTATTTGAACGCGTCAACGAAAAGAGCTTCAAGCCGTTCCAGCTGAACGATGGAAAATGGACGCTGAACCAGAAGAAACCGCATGAGTTCAACGACCGAAAGAGGTACTGTTTGAATTGTGGATTAGCTGATCATCTTCGCAAGGATTGCAAAGCTGCCACGAATTGCTTCAGTAGCAACAAAGAGGGACACATGCTGGTGTCCAAGTTGTGCACAGCGGAAGAAGAATGAAGAAGGTCATCATCAACGACGGAGTGGAGTGCCAAGTGGATACTGAAGCCGATGTATCTATATTGAGAAAGTTCATCTTTAACAAAATTCCGAATGTCCTCTTAAAGAGATGTACATCGACGCTTCGTGAACTAGGAAAGAAGATCACGTACCCAAAGGGATGCTTTTTGGCTGAGGTTGCAGTGGATCACGAGATAACCCAACACAAGTTCGTTGTCGTACAGGATGAAAATATGGAGTAAAATAAATAAATAATAAAAAATAAATAAATAACAACTTTGGAATAAATATCCAATCCAAAATTGGTTTCGATTTTGTTTCAAAGTTCAATCTTTCGTTGTCGCCAGAGCAATACAACTTTTCTTCACCGCATGTGGAGAAGCTTGTGAGGAACCGAATGAGATGAGTATTTATAGCAGTGTTGCCGTTTTATCCTTTTTCCGGACAAATCTGTCTGGTTTTTAAGTGCGTCAGCCGGAAAAAATTTAAAACATCCCTTAGCCTTTTATCTGTCCTTTTTTTTTATTTTCGCCTGGCCTTTTTTATCCGCTTTTTATTTTAATGTAAATTGCTGAAAAGTAATCCAAATGTACATTACTTTTATATCGATAGCAGCACTTTTAAATTAATGCAACACTGTTGTCACTGTTAATAATCTTTTGTTTCACAAATTAAATTGTTTTTTTCTTTTTTAGGTTTGGGCTACGCCGGAAAGGCGTATGTTGCCATGAATATGATATTCCTGAGCAATATTTAAAACTGATTGGAAGCAACCAATCTACAGAAAATCAAAGTTTAGAAGCTTGCAATGATGACATTGACGATGTTCTAAACGAGTTGGCCTCCAATAAAGAGTGATATAACATAATAATACAAATGATGAAATCGATGTTCCTCCGCAGTATAAAAAGGAAGTATCGATGCTGATCAAGAACTACAAGGCGGTGGATTCAGTAGCAGAGGTTCCAGTCAAGCTGCGAATTGTTCCAAAAGGTGAGATCATCCCATTTCGTCAATCCCCGAATCGATTTGCGATTGCCGAACAGAAGGAATGGCTATCTGCTGGAATTATACGCCCATCTACATCAAACTTTGGTAGCCGTCTGATCCTGGTAAACAAAAAGGATGGCACACGCCGTGTTTGCGTTGATTTTCGTAAGCTGAACTCGATGGTAAAAGAGATTGCTTTCCCGTCCCTGTTATAGAGGAAGTACTCGAAAAGCTGCAAAAAGCGCGATACTTTACCGTGATGGACTTGAAGAATGATTTCTTCTACGTTGCCATTGAGGAAGAGAGCATGAAATTTACAGCGTTCATAACCAAATCCGGATTGTACGAATTCAATAGAACACCGTTGGGAATTCGGAACTCGCCAGCTTTATTCATTCGCTACGTTAATTACGTATTCTAGGAGCTGATGAACAAGGACACACTCGATTTACATATGGATGATATAATAATTCACGCCGAGACTGCAGAGCAATGTTTGCAAAAGATGGCACTCGACTTCAAAAGAGCTGGGGCGTTTGGCCTGAAGATCAAGTGGCGAAAATGTCACTTCTTGAAGAGAAGAATTTACTTCTTGGGCCACAACATTGAAGACGAAAATCTGTGGCCTGGACAAGAGAAGACTGCAGCGGTCAGCGGTGCCGAAAAACGTCAGAGAGCAGTCCAAGATTTTCTGGGGCTGACGGGATTTTTCAGAAAATTCGTTCTGAATTATTTGCAGATTGCACGCCCGTTAACTGACCTGCTACGCAAAGATGTTCGTTTCCAAATGGCTGAGCTTCAGATGAACGCGTAACAGGATTTGAAGGATGCGTTGAAAAAGGATCTGTTTTGAAATTGTACACCAGAGGAGCTAAAACTGAGTTACACACATATGCATCAAAAGACGGATTTGCAGCGGTGGTTCGATGACAAACTCCACCCTATCCAGTATTGGAGCAAGAAGACAATAGAAGGTGAGTCCCGCCAGCACAGGAAGCCAAAACCGTGTATCAAGCGGTAAAAAAATTCAGACATTATCTGCTGGGATCGTCGTTTAAGCTGATAACGGATTGTTCCGCTTTTAAACAAACTCTACAGAAGGCGGATGTTTTAAGAGCAGTCACGCAGTGGATTTTTTGTCTACAGGATTTCGATTTCACAGTGGAACATCGTCCTGGAGAACGATTAAAGCATGTTGACTGCCTAAGTCGCTATCTCGATCGTTTTATGTTTGTCTCCTTAAAGATCACGGCATGCATCAAAAACGCTCAAAGAAAAGATGAGATGCTGAAGGCAATTGTGGAAATTCCCAAAAGCCGTCCATATGAGGGGTACATGATGAAAGTTTCACTTGTCTATAAAGAGGTGAACGGTTACGATCTCCTTGTAGTCCCGAAAGCGATGGAAAAAGAAGTGATTGTTGACGCCCACAATGCAGGCCACTTTGCACTAAAAAAAACTATACATACTATTTAACAATCCTATTGGATTCCTCATTTGAAGCAAAAAGTTCAGCATGTTGTGAACAATTGTGTAAGATGCATAAGAAACTTGGCAAGAAAGAAGGGTTCTTAAACTGCATCGATAAAGGATATCAACCCCTTCACACGCTGAATGTTGATCATCTGGATCCCATGGATGCCACTGGAAAACAATATAAACACATATTTGTGATGGTGGACTCGTTCACAAAGTTTATATGGCTTTTTCCTACGAAAACTGCAAGCTGCGAGGAAACGCTGCAGAAGATTGAGACTTGGTCCGATATTTTGGGTAACCCAGTGCGGATGGTTTCGGACAGAGGTTTTGCTTTCACAGCCAATTGTTTGCGGATCACATGAAGGGAAACGGTATTGAACACGTTTTGAGCACAACTGGAGTTCCCCGCGGAAATGGTCAGATCGAAAGGGTGAATCGCACGATCTTGTCGATTATTTCTAAGATTTTGGCAGACGATCCAGCCAAGTGGTTTAAGGCAGTACCTGAGGTGCAGAGAGCTGTTAATTCCCACGTACATGCTTCTACTAAGAAGTCACCATTCGAGCTAATGTTTGGTGTGAAGATGAACAATAAACCAACCAATCGTTACAGCTTCTAGTAAGGAGATGTATTCAAACTTTAACAAGCAACGGCAGCTACTTAGAAAAGATGCAAATATCGAAGTTCAACGTGCACAGGATTCTAACAAAAAGAACTATGACCGAAAGCGTAAACCAGAAGTCAATTATAAAGTTGGAGACTTAGTCACTATATGCCGGACACAGTTTATTGCAGGAAAAAAACTGGCTGGAGAATATCTGCATGAAATATCAAAAGTCCACAGGAACGGCAGATACGAAGCTCGGAAGGCAGCGGATGCAGAAGGCCCATGTAAGATTTCCGAATGGCCGAATGTAAGACAGTGGAAGATGTGTACAACAGCAGCAATATACCAGTAGGAATGAAGCAGTATATCAGCAGCATAGCAGCAGTATTAAAATCAGCAGTATGTTATAGCAGCAGTATAAAAATCAGCAGTATGACAGCAGTAAGAATATTAGCAGGTATGTCAGCAGTATGAAGGTCAGCAGTATGAAGAACAGCAGTATGGCAACTTTAAAAAGCGGCGGTAGGGCAGTATAAGCAGCGGCAGTGAAAAGAACTCTGCAGAAAAACGACGAAAAGCAGCAGCAGACAAGAAGATCCTAATTTTAAAATTATAAGAAATCAGAACTTGTAATATTCAATACACATAATAAATACTACATAACTATCTATGATAAAACTGAGTGGAGTTAACAACTCTCCTCACATACATATGTACGAATGCAACAGCAGTGCAATTGTCGGCGTAGGCCGTGAATTGACAGTTATTATGTCTGCTTATTATTTGGTTCAGTTTATTCTAGGCTATGACAAAAAGAATTACCAACAAGGTTGAGCCTTGCGGTATTCCGTTGTCTAATGGTCGGAAATTTAAATAAATCTTGTTGATAAGGACTGTAATTTATCTGTTGGTAAGGAAGTTGAATTGGTCCTATTTTCAAAACTTTGAGTTCGTTGATGATATTGTGGATGCCTACCCTGTCGAAGGACTAAGCAAAGTCTAAGGAGATAATCGATACGTGCTTTTTTTTTCTAGAGATGAAGCTATCTGGTAATCTAGCATAGCTAGTGAATCAGATACGGATTTTCCCTTTCTGAATCCAAATTGACGACTGTCTAACAGCTTGCCGCTTGTAGATAGCTACCAAAGCCGTTTAGAAATTATTTTATCTGAGAGGGTGGAGATGCGAAGGAAAGGTCTATGAGTATGATGTGTGACTTGATGATCCATTATTAAGAGTTATAAGTGAGGACTGGTTAATGTATTTGAATAATATGTTTCTTCTAGTATTGTTGGTTGGTGAGCTCCAGCTTCTATGCCGGCTGTTAAAGTCTTCATTTATAAGTAAGGGCGGTTGTATAGTATCGTATATGTCTCTAAGATTTTGGATCTTAAAGGTTTTGTTGGGTGGAATGTACGAGGACACTATTGTGAATTTGATTTGGAGTGGACTGTTACCGCTATTGTGTCGAACTCGGAAGCATTGATCGTGACGTTTTGTTGTTGTATGGAGTAGTGTATTTTCGTGGTAAAGGATGTAGGAATTTGGGATGCGGATCTTGTAGGGATATGATTTTTGGATTGTGGATTTTAATGAGCGTTTGCAATTCATTATAATTATTTATGTATCCATTCCAATTCCATTGAAGTACCTTTACCTTTGCTTAAGCTAAGTATTGTTAGAAAGACTTTCTTATGTATTAAAGTGTATGTTTATTTGGATTAAAATAGATATAATAAAATGCTGTCGCTGTCACTATTGAGAAGAGGGTTTTTCTTTTTATTATTCTTTTTAGGTTTTTGTTCGTTTTTTCCTTTGGTTTGGGAGGGGTTGTGAGAGGGGTGAGGTGTCCATGGGAGTATCGACGTCGTCATATGTAATTGATTTCCTTTGTTATGATTTGAGTCTTTCGCCAGACGGGGGCGAATTTGACAAGGAGCCAGATGGGTTTGCGGGTATTTTGTAGTAAAGAGCTGTATTGTGGATGTGACGAATGTAGTATATCTTAAGAGCTGTTTTGTGGTAATCTTTTTCTAGTGTTTTGATTGATGTGAAAACAAAGCTGGGCATGTTTTGTCCATTGGGCTGTGTTTGTTGTTTGGTATTTCATATTTAAAATTTATGCAAATTTTTTCGTTGTTACAAGTTTCTTCTGTGGTTGTGTGTTTCTCGGAGGAACAGTTGTTGCATAGTGCGGGTATTTTAAAAGCTGTTGTGGGGTGTCTAAGTCTGAGACAGTTGCGACATCTGAGAGGGAGTGGTATGTATGGCCGTATGTTTACCTTTTTATAACCGATCATCATTGTCTCTGGGAGGGTCAATGAGGCAAAGGTCATAATGATGAGTCCTGTTTCTTTAAGTTCATTTCGTTCCTTTTTTTTATTTTGCGTATTTTTGTTACTTTTTGAGATTTGAGTTCTTCAAATATAGTTTCTTTGTCGATGCCTCGCAATTCGTTAGAGTAAATAACTCCTTTGGAGAAGTTAAGAGTATTATGCTCACATACTAATACAGGGAAATCGTAAAAGGTCTTCAGTCTTAAAAGTTTTGTTACTTGAAGTGTGTTTTTGGTCTTGATTAGTAGTGTGCCGTTTCTTGTTTTTTTACAAGATTCAACTACACCGTTGCATGTATAATTAATTAATTTTTTTTATTAGAAAAGGGCTTATATTTTCAAATGATATATTGTCCGTTTATGATGATGGGCCGTCAGCCAACGGGTAAAACAGGGGGACCCACTCACAAGAAATTGCGTGCCGTAACTGTGTAGAGCCGCTGGTAGTGGGACTATACTCGCCACGTGAAGGCGGCGGAAACACATCCCGGTAAGGTCATGTCTCTGCCGTGGATGCAGGCAAATTGTAGTCGGGCGGGGAGAAAAACACTCCCTTTCCTAAATCATCCCAATCCAAGGTGGAACTGCATATGCCGAAGGATGCTTGTCCGAGGGGGGGCTCGGACGCTAATATGCGGACTCTGGGGGACCGGCTGACCTTCCAGTTTTAACCAGGCTTATTAAGACAAGCGGGCTATGTCATGATGAACTCTTCCCGCCTACTCGTGGGTCCAAACATGAATTTTATTTTACCTAACAAAAACCAAAGCGAAGAACAGAACTCCCTAAAAAAGTCCGGAAATGGGGTCAGTGACCCGTCAAACTCCAAGGCCCTCAAAAGCCAAGAAGTTATTGGGTCAACCATCATAGGTTTTTTAAGTACTTCCCTTCTGTTCTTGACCATGAAGGTGGGTTCTATACCCCTATTACCCATGTGAAGATTTGACCCTAGGATAAAATCGAAAATTGACTCACCCCTCTCATTTGTGTCAGTGCTTCTCCACTGATGATGATTGGCGTTGGCATCGAAACCTCCGATTAGCAGAAGTTACTGTGGTGGAGAATCTTAATAATGTCCCTGACAATCTTGCAGATAAACCTCCATCACAGTAAAGCGGCGTCAGCTGCCCTCCTACCCCACCTCGCCGAGAGTGGAGCTGATGTGGCCCTAATCCAGGAACCCTGGATCCTTGGAGACAGGATTCTTAAGTTGGGGGCGTCGGAGTAAAGGCTCTGCAAAGCCGATACAATAGGTAAAAGGCGAGCCTGCACCCTCGCAAAAAAGAACCTTAACCTCTTTTTGCTACCCAATTTCAGCAATAAAGACCACGTAGCCGCAGTCATAGAGAGCCCAAATGACCCTCTAAGCGTATGTTCAGCGTATATGGGTCACGACCAGGAGGCCCTCCCCCTGCACCCGCTACTCAAACAGCTGGTGGAAGACAGCAGGAAACACAAGATCGACCTGATCATAGGTTGCGATGGCAACGCCAATCATCATCAGTGGGGAAGGACTGACACAAATGAGAGGGGTGAGTCAATTTTCGATTTTATCCTAGTCTCAAATCTTCACATGGGTAATAGGGGTATAGAACCCACCTTTATGGTCAAGAACAGAAGGGAAGTACTTAAAATTACTCTTTACTCTGACTCCCTAGCTGACAGAGTCCTAGAGAATCACTTTTTCACGGACCATCGATACATATACATTCTTCTATACATTCTTCTACATTCATTATAGATATACATTCTTCTCAAGCTTCAGTTTGTCACCCCGGTTGCTCTCTGCTGCGCTACCAACAAAAAACGGCGTGGGCGTTAATGGAAAGGTTGACGCTGTCGTCAATTCCTCCAATAATTTGCTTCGCTTGCTGATAGATATTCTTCAACAACAACAACTTTTTTCAAGGCGATTCGTTTACTTATCTTCACTTGTAGATGCCCAGCAACAACAAGACGATGGTAATCGAGACGTTGGCAGCGCATCGCTGATCATCTTATCTTTTTTCCCTGGACCACTCCCTGGTGCTTTCTTTTCGCCGATGGAAGGTGTTTATTTACGTTTTGGACGTGTGAGTGGATCTTTGCTGCGTTTGGATATGCCTGACTATGAACGCTCAATGTTTTCACCTGGCACTGGATTTTCCTTGCAACTGGACTCTCGCAGGTCTACCGATGAGTCTAATGGAAATTTATATGTGTTCTCGTCGGCTATCTTGCAAGCTATGCGTATTGGATATGCCTCCAAATGCGCCAGTACCAGGAGTGCACTTTCATCATCACCGCCTTGCCGTCCAATTCCCAGTTTGGACTGTAGCTACTCGTCGTCCTCGGACCCTAATAAAAGCCTAAAAGTTCTATTCCAAAATATATCGGGAATGAGAACCAAGACCCGGATGGTGTTCCTCAATTCTTCTGCCTGCGATTTTGATGTAATCATTCTTGTGGAAACCTGGCTCAATGACAAATTCAGCTCCTCTGAGTTCTTCGAGCCTAATTTGTACCATGTATTTCGAAAGGACCGAGATGCATTCAGTACCCAGTGTGAGCGAGGTGGAGGTGTGATCATCGCTATCCGTCGATCTCTTCAGGCTACACCACTGCGCCTTTCGGTGGCCGACCCTTTACTGGATCAGCTTGCGGTTTCAATGCAGGGCGTCCATGGCCCGTTCGTCATCATTGCATCATACATCCCTCCGAACAGCGCATTAAGTATATATCATGCGCATATGGAAAACATCACTAGTGTCTGTGCTAGAACGTCGGACCCTACCGCCTTGATGGTAGCTGGCGATTTCAACCTGAGTTCCATTGTCTGGTCTTGGGACCCGGAATCTCCCTGCATGCTACCTAGTAACGTTCACCAGAGTCATGAAATTGTAGTTTTAGATGATATTTTTAGTCTGGGCCTCTCCCAAGTAAATAATATTTTTAATGATTTATCCAAAATTCTTGATCTTATATTTTTAAATAATTTGGTTAATAGTAAAGTAGAATTATGCAATGTACCATTAAGTCCTTGTGATATGCACCACAAGCCGTTGGTAATTAATATTGAGTTTTATAGTTTTTTGCCTTCTGCTTCCCCCATTCCATATTATCATCTGAATGATACTAACATGTCATTTATTAACGCCTCTATTTCAGCCTTTGATTGGGTTTCCCTTTTTTCGGATGGCTCAATCGATGATTGTTATACTAAGTTCTTGGTTGCCCTTTTTAATATTATTGATACTTATGCCCCTGTGAGGGTATCCTATAGGCTTCCCTGGTATACAAAAGGTTTAAAAAACTTAAAGAATAGAAGGGATAAGCACTACAAACGATTTATAATGACAGGTGAGACTCGAGCAGGAGAGCTGTACTGGCAATTTAAGCGGGAATTTGATTTCCTTAATAAGTTCCTCTACAATCAGTATATATCCGATGTCGAAGCTAGCCTTCGATCCAATCCTAAAGCTTTTTGGCGGTTTGTTAACAGCAAAAAGTCAAAATCGGACATACCTTCATCCATATGTTATGGTAATTTAGCAGCCGACTCGGATCAGGGCGTTTCTGATCTTTTTGCAAAATGCTTTGCCTCTAACTTGGAGCCGAAGGTTCCTTGGAGTGATCATGAAACTCTTCTTAGCATTGAGCCTTTTCTTAATGTGAGTAACATGGACGTTTTGGACGGTGACCTAGTTGAAGCCACTGGACATTTGACCGAGTCGCTCACACCTGACGTGGACGGTATCTCCCCATTCTTTCTTAAGAGGAGTATCGCTTCTCTTTCTACTTCCCTTCAACTGCTGTTCTTCTTGTCGCTTTCATCTAGTAGATTCCCCCACCGGTGGAGGATTACTTCTATAACGCCTATTCACAAAGGTGTCAGTAGGTCTGATGTTACCAACTATCGACCTATAGCCAAAATTTGCAACGTCACTAAGATACTGGAGCGAATAGTAACTAAAAAATTGACTTTTCTGGCTCGTAATTTTATATCCCCCAACCAGCATGGTTTTTTACCTGGGAGGTCCACTACAACTAATTTAGCGGTCTTCTCTAAGCACTGCTTTGAAGCTTTTGAAAACCGATTTTAGGTTGATGCCATTTACACCGACTTCTCCAAAGCCTTCGACAAAGTGTGTCATGCTGCCCTTCTGGCCAAATTATATAAATTAGGCATGCCTATTAAGTTGCCTCGAGTCTTATCTGGCTGACCGACCTTGCCACGTTTCTATTGGAGACGCTATCTCAAGCCCATTTGTCACCTCCTCTGGTCTTCTACAAGGCAGCTCTCTTGGACCTCTTCTATTTATCATTTTCATTAATGACATCTCGTCATGCTTTCGTCATTCCCACATTTTAATGTATGCGGATGACCTTAAAATCTATAAAGCCATTAGCTGCATCAGTGATAGTAACTTGTTACAGGTGGATATATCCAGAGTTTACTCATGGTGCTCCCGTAATCTTCTTCCATTAAATTTATATACACTTAGACCCGCTATACCCGCTTCAGTAGGCGGTCTTTTGAAATCTGCACGGATTATTCCATTAGTAATTATAATTTGACAGCTGAAGAGGAGGTGTTAGACCTTGGTGTTTTATTCGACAGCAAATTTAAATTTTCTGGTCACTTAGACTATATTCTGCCTAAAGCGTATGCTATGCTGGTCTTTGTTAAGAGGCACGTGAACCAATTCAAAAGTCCATACTCGAGCCTCAGCGTCTATGCTGCATTTATTCGGTCGAGGCTGGAATATGCCTCAATCATTTGGAATCCGGATTGTAAAGTTTGTTCCAACAGAATAGAGCGACTCCAGAAAACATTTTTAAAATTTGCTCTTCTGCCTCAAAAGTTTCAGGATCCTATACCTTCGTACCAGAGCCGCTGCTTTCTTTTCAATGTTTGCACGTTGGAGGATCGGCGTACACTGGCAGCTTTAACTCTTCTCAACAATTTAGTCGTTGATAACATTGATTGTCCTTTTTTTTTAGGATTCATTAATTTTAATGTTCCTCAAAGGGATCTTCGTACCTTTGCCCCCTTTCGGGTCAAGTGTCAGAGGGCCAATTATCTTTTAAATGAGCCAATTGAGCGGGAATTTTTTTTATTTTAATTCTTTGTCGCCTAGCCTCCGTATTGAGTGGGGCTCTGATAACGTTGTGTTTAAACGAATGTTTATCAGGCACTTATTAAGTTTTTATTAGTATTGTAGTTTTATTTATTAGTTTGTAAGTTGTTATTATGTAGCCATGTAAGGATTTAATAAATAAATAAATAATTAGTGGTCAATTTCGAGAACTGCAATCGACTAACAGTACGCAATCCTAGGAAAGCGAACGGGGAGTTAGACAAGAACAAATTAGAAAGATCCTTAGGGAAACCTCCAACAAGGACGTTGACAGCAGGGATGACCTGGATGCCATGGTGGACACGCTAACGGCGGCATATGCCAGGGCATTCAATAAAGCTTGCCCCAAAAGTAGATCGGGCAGTAGCAAGTCGAAGAAACCACCATGGTGGTCGCAAACACTTGTGCCCTTTAAGACCAAAGCCGCCAGTAAGGCAAACACAGAGGCAGCCTGGGATGCGTACAAAGCGAACCTCAAGCAGTAAAACAAAGAATTGCGTAGGGCAAAGAGGAATGCCAGGATCAAGTTCTGAACGAACATTCAACAGACATCAAAACCTCGGATGGTAGCTGGACCACGTTCAGTAAAGAAGAGGCTCTCACAAATGCACATGTCCCAGGGTGCTCTCAAGAAGAAATAACCCCGGAAACGCATAGACAAGGGGACAGCCTCTCCCTCCCAAACCAACTTGAATACCTATTGAGTAATACCTATTAATGTGAATACCTATCACAGCTGGGCGATAAACAGCTTCAAGCCCTTCAAATCCTAACCCATGACGAGACTAGGAATAGACGATCAATCCGTACGCTTTATAAGGCAGATAATGTGGTGGTTAACGATCCTTACAAGGCGGTGGTTGCAAAGTTATCGCTTATGCGGATGATGTCGCCATTGCCGTCTGATAAATCTTTATCTTTATCGATACGCAGAACGCGAAGCAGTTAAGCGCTGCTGCAGCTGGCATTTTGTTGTAGGTAATTGCAGCTCCGTTATATGCTGCGGGCTTTTTTCGTTTAGTGAAAAAAGGACAGGCTTAAAGTGGAGTGGAGTCTGAGAGCACTTCGTTGCGGTGGAGAGGCGCATGGGTTATCCTTGAATCGCTGCGAATGGTAAGTCGTAGCCTATGACGTGAAAGCGTGTGATATCTGGCGTATGGTATGAGTGCGATCGGAGAAGATACATATCATAAGATGTATAAGATACACCATACAAACTAAATAATGATTTTACAAAATTCAACAATTTCTTAGTAGCTAGTATTTTCATCTAAATATTAATACAAACTAAATATTATTTCTACAAAATTGAACAATTTCTTACTAGCTAGTATTTTCATACAAACTAAATATTAATTTTACAAAATTCAACAATTTCTTATTTTCATCTTAGCCACCTTAAGCAGCAAGTTAGCCTTTGTGAAACCCTCTTTCAAAATCGCCTTTAGGATTAGTGTTAATATTAAGTGAATTACAACATTTACTTTTGAAAGAGTGAAAGCAGATACGTTATTTTCAATTTAAGCTATTGACTACGGTTGTGTGAGCGTTCTTCTGAGCCAGAAATTCGACATCGATGGTAAGACTCTACCTCTGCAAGTTTTCAGAGTTTGGGGTACCTAACACAATTTGGTACATTAAGCCTGGGAAACAATATTTTTTTTTTTTTTGGTGGCCCTTATCGAATATTGTCCTTATGGACCACCCTAAGATTAATTAGGACCGTTGTCCCAGTATCAGCTTCGACCCTGTTCTCGACATACAAAGGAGTAAGCTTATCTCCCAGTCTCTTGTTGGTTTTTACTTAAAATCTCTCACCTACGTTAAATACCCTATTCTGTCGAGCTGGGTTGTCACGATTTAACTGCTCCTGCTGTGCCTTTTTAAGGTTCATAATTATGTCCGGGGCAGAGTCAGCACTAGCATGGATGATCTCAATAGGTTTTCTATTAATGACAGAGTGAAATGACCTATTGTACTCTATAGTCGCCTGAAGGAATATGTTCAAGCATTGAACACTATTTTTTATAGAAATTCTTAAGTTAGAGTTTCAAGGGATCGGACCCATGAAATACGAGTCAAACAGATGGTTTAAAACCGATCCCCTGCAGCCTAACATAAATAACACAAAAATATGTGGTGCGCTTATCGCACTTGAGAAAGGGTCGCATAGCAGGTCAGCGTGCAGTGCGTTGACAAGTAGTTTTACATAGATTTAAGATTCTCATGTATCGTACTTTTAAGAGAACTTTGACGAATAAAATCAGTTTCCATAAGGAGCTCATTGGAGTAAGACCTATTTATTTAGGGCTCCTCTTAACATTTGGTCCTTCGAGCCGGATCCTCTGTTGTTTCCCCCCAAGTGGTAAGGGACACAGAACAAGAGTTTCCCTAAGGAGCTCATTGGAGTAAGACCTAGTTATTTAGGGCTCCTCTTAACAGAATAATTGCGTGACATCGTCTATTTTCCTCTCCAATTTTAGACACCTGGCAATTTCTATAAGAGTACTGTGGAATCTTTCCAACTGTCCATTTAATGTACTGTGTAAAGGTGGGGCAGTTGCTATATCGATATCGTAATGATTTTTCAGCATGGATCGTATAGTTTCGGAGTTAAACGATGTCTCATTATCGCAATAAATCGATCGAACATTAGAGAAGAGATTCACCAGTTGAAGGATTGGAATTTTCACATCTAATATGGCGTGCGATTCTATTCGCTGGACCACCGCAAACTTGCTGAATTTATCGACAGCAGTGAGAAAGTACTTTCCCCCTGTTGAGAAGATGTCCATGTGTAACATCTCTCCCACCCGCGATGGTATTGGCGAAATTCCTAATTCCTGCTTCAATGGGTGCCTATTAAATTTTGCTTTCTGACAAATCCTGCAGTTTAGAACGATTTCAGTTGCTATTTTGCCCATTTTTGGAAAATAATAGTCAAGCAGCACTTGTTTAATATTTTCCTGGGCAGCTCTGTGAGCCCTGTTATGCTCCACAACTAGTATTTCTTTTTGCTCGTCCGGTCTGATAACGTCCGACACCCAATACTTACAATACCAAAATCTAGTGGCCGGGAAGAGCCGAACCAGACTATTTGAATGCGGGCCAAAATTGGAAGCTTACAATGTATGGCGTTCACGACGTTGGGCTTTACTACGTCTTTCACTAAGTCCACCAATGTCTCCCAATCAGAAAAATCAATTTGATGTCGAGTCTTAGTACCAAACACAATAAATAGTCGCTTATTTGACGTGGACGCCTCCTGCAATATGAGTTGGTTTTGAAAACAGTTAACAGGCTTTTCCGTGGCCTCAATAACAAGTGTTGATGACTCTTCACTGTGAATAGTGGCTCGATCCGACTCCGCTGAACTTTGCAGAGTGTGAATACGTTGCCGCGACAAAGCGTCCGCCACACAGTTTTCCTTTCCTGGCTTATACATGAGCTTTGCACCACTTTCTTCAATGCGGGCCTTCCAGCGCTTGAGTTTTGAATTAGGATTCTTATCAGAAACCGCAAATATAAGTGGCTGATGGTCCGTAAATATGTTTATGTCACTTTTTCCATAGAGATAGTGACGAAGACTATCCAGGGCCCATACAATTGTAGTAGTTCCCTTTCATTCGTGGCATAATTTAGTTCCCTATCCTTCAACGTTCTGGATATCATCGTTATAGGCCTATTTCCCTGAGACAAAACTGCACCTATGCCAAAGGATGAAGCATCAGTTGTCAAATCAAATGGTCGCGTAAAATCTGGGTAATGGAGGATAACGTCCTCTGAAGCAAGAATATTTCTAAGCTTGTCAAATGCGCTTAACTGGGACTCATCGAAGCTCACCGAAATGCCTTTTGAACGGTATTTGCTGACCCTGCCACCTTCACCCTTCAGTAACTCTGTCAAAGGTCTCGCTATTGATGCGAAATCTTTGATGAAGCATCGATAGTAACTCGCTAAGCCCAAGAACGATCTCAGCTCGAACAAATTACTTGGCTGTTTAAAATCCTTGATGGCTTTTACCTTGTCCTGGCTTGTCCTAGTACCCTCCTTTGTCACAACAAAACCGAGGAAGTCGACACTTTCTTTAAAAAAGTGTGACTTTAGCTTGGACACTCGCATGTTGGCGTCCTGCAGGCATTTTAAAACATCCGCAATATGGTCAACATGAGATTCTTCAGTTTCTGAAAAGACAATAACGTCATCCACATAGACGTAACAGATCCTTCCTATTTTCTCCCGGAGGTCATCGTCTATTGCCCTTTGAAAAATGCTTGAGGCATTCTTTAGTCCGAAGGGTAGCCGGCAGAACTCGTACTTGCCTCCATTGACCGAAAAAGAAGTTTTCTCCCTGTCCAATTCCGCAAGCTCTATCTGGTGGTATCCGGACTTAAGGTCGAGGGTAGTGAAAAATTTGGCCCTTCCCAGATTCGACAGTATCATATTTATACTCGGCATGGGGTATTTATCGGCAATAGTTTTCAAATTTAACTTTCTGAAATCGACTACTAAGCGTTTATTGGGCGATCCCGAAGCGTCGGAGCCCTTTTTATCGACAACCCATATGGGGTTATTGTAGGGAGACCGAGATGGTCGAATAATGTCATTTTTTAGTAAGTCCTTAATCTCTTGATTGACAAAATCGGCAGCACCCATCGGAAACGGGTACAGTTTTGAATAAACCGGCTCATTATCCTCTGTCCGAATAGTCGCTACAACATTTGTGTTGAACGGCAACTTCTTATTTGGGTCAGCAAAGGCCCCTGAGTATTTAGACATCATCTGCTGAAAAGTTTCTTGCACTGTTGGGGGCACGACAATATCCTCAATATTCGTAAAGTTAACCTGAGCGCATCTTTGAAAGTGCAGATCCTCACGTCTTCTATTAAATCTAATAGAATTGCTTTTAAGATCAATGGTGGCACCTACTTGCGCTAACAGGTCAATGCCAATTATGCCGTCAAAAGTTTTAAGCCCAGGTAATAAGAAGAAAGGGCTTTCTACACCAAAAAGATAAAACTGGCATTTGTGTTCTATTTTTTCGACCCCATGAAGCGACTTGACAGTAAATAGAGAATCAACGGGAATTGAAGTCGGCCACCCAATCTCTCTCTTTATGTAGCTCTTAGAGGCCCCAGTGTCAACTAGAAACTTTCGTGGTTCCCCCGCTACTGTTCGTTGGACGAACGGAAGTAGGGACGATCCCCCTAAAAAATGCACGGCATCACTTTCATAGCCCGTTTTTTCTTCATCATCTATGTCATCTACCGCATCAGTAGCAATCTGATTATAATAATCCTCGGCTTGACCACCCTTTTCTTCTTCAAACAGATGATTAACCCTTTGACGCCTAAAGTCAGAAAACCTTTGAGACTTCATCGATCTCTTGTGTAAATTTTGTGGCTGTGCATCCAGTGCCTGCAGTGCGGAAGAACCCTGAGAGTGCTGAAAGTTTGCCGCTTGACGGAATTTAGACGATGTTGGATCTACGTCCATCTTCTCTAATGGTGTATTATCACCAACGGTTCGTTGACCTTGATCCCTGGTAAAATATGGATTTTTCCACCCCTTTTTATACCCTTGCAGAGGGTATTATAATTTTGTCCAAAAGTGTGCAACGCAGTGAAGGAGACATCTCCGACCCTATAAAGTATATATATTCTTGATCAGGATCACTTCCTGAGTTGATATGAGCATGTCCGTCTGTCTGTCTGTCTGTTTCTACGCGAACTAGTCTCTCAGTTTTAAAGCTATCGACTTGAAACTTTGCACACACCCTTCTTTCCTTTGCATCTTCCTTTTCCAGTATATAAGTCGGAACGACCGGGATCGGCCGACTATATCCTATAGCTGCCATATAACTGATTGATCGGAAATGGTATAACTTTGGTGTTTTTAGAGTTAGAGAGTTCAAATTTGACACGAGAGCTATTTTTAGCAAAACATTACGACATGCCAAATTTCATAAGGATCAGCCGACTATATCCTATAGCTGCCATATAACTGAACGATCGGAAATGACCCAACTTTCGTGTTTTTGAAGATAGAAAGCTGGAATTTAATACAGATACTATTTTTGGTCATTTGACCCAACCTACCAAATTTCATTAGGATCGGCCGACTATATCCCATAGCTGCCATATAACTGAACGATCGGAAATGGTATTTGGTAGAAATATCAACTTTCGTATTTTTGAAGATAGAAGTTTGGGACTTTTTTTAGATTTTGTATTGTAATGAATTGGATTATATTTTCCTATTTCCATAAGGATCGGCCAACTATATCCGATGTTTGCGATATATATCCGGTTTTAACTGCAAGGGTATATAAACTTCGGCTCCGCCCGAAGTTAGCTTTCCTTTCTTGTTAAGTATCTGTTTGTAGGTGGAATCGGGTTTCCCTTGTAACGGATTACTCTGGGCCTGCCTAAGATGTTTCTCCTCTATGGACCTGGCATACTGTGTGGCAAAGGCATGCCTCTCGTGGTTTGCCTCTATTTCCTGAGCCATTGCCAAGGCTGATGGCAAGTCCCTAGGTTGAGCAGCAAAGAGCACGTCTGTTAAGTTTCTCTTCAGACCGGAAGCAAATACACGTAGGGCATCAGCCCTATACTTTTCATTCATATATCGAGCATGGTCAGTCTCATATGTCATAGTTGTCTTATTTGTTAGGAGTGTCAGCTTCTTCTCAACCTCCTCATAAAACTGTGTAATAGACATCTGCCCCTGCCTTAGTATTGTGAGCTCTTGCTCGAGCAAGTATAATGGACGCTTATCAGAATAGGTAAAGTCAAGGCGGCTTATAATAGCCTCAAAGTTAAGAATAGTATTAAAGGATAAAAGGATAGAATCAGCAGATCCCCTAATCTTGTTACGGATTATTAGAACAGCCTGATAATGCTTAGAACTCCCGTCAAAACGTCTGAACAACTCATATGATGCTAGTGCTGCCTGTCGCCAAGAAACATATTTTCCCTGTGAGCCATCAAACTCTGGCAATGATTTTACCGCCTCAAGGCCTTCGTCACAAGGCGTATTACCGGTTACAGCAACTGGCGAGTATACCGCAATGTCAGGAGCAGATAGTGTCGCAGCGCTAAACCTATCAGTGACTTTCTGTAATTTCTCTTCAAACTCTTGTTTCTGCACCTGTAATGCGGCCGAAACCGCAGCATTTATGATTGCCTGTAGCTGTTGTGGATCCATACTTTGTTTTTTCTGTACTATACGTTCGGCGGCCTCTTCTGATAACGCGAGGTTATTTAGCCGAACAATCAAGCTTTCAGACTCAAGCTTTTATGAATTGTACAACCTTTAATTTACTAGGAATTTAAAGTGCTGCTATCGCAGAGTGGTTACCAACTGTACCACTGTTAGCCCTTGCTGCCCCGTTATAAATGAAGAAACAATAAACAATTATCAGCATCTACACGGGCGACTTTACTCGGGCGGCGCTAAACAACTTCGAATTCCCGCAACATTTCTTTAAATTCTTTTCTTGGCGTATTCTTGGAGAATACTTGAGTCAGAGAGCAAAATCAACATGGAGATGCCTACTGGATCCGGTGGAGAGGCAAGATTGGTGGCGACATGCTTTCTCTGTGAAGTGGAGGACGAGCACGTGACAGTTGGCTGCATTGGCCCCGGCTGCGTGAGCATGTGCCATCCTAAGTGTGCTGCTCTAGAGGATGGCGGCGTAGGATGGATCTGTGCAGAGTGTGACGTAGACGTCCAAGCACAGAACTCGACGTTGATCAGGACAGAAAAGCTGACCAGCCTGACGGCTGGGGACAACTACCATAGTTACTCAGGTGGCGACCAGATGAGGATCGGAACTAATGACGTCAACGAGGCCTCGAAGGAAGCGCAGGACCTGCAGACGGAGCTAAGGTTGTTGGAGGAAGAAGATCAGTTGCTGCAGTTGCGACAGCAACTTCTACATAGGCGAAAGGCGCTCATGGGCAAGCTCCCAAGGGAGAGGCTATCGGAGACTGGCCACGCAGAAAAGATGCCTGGAGCATTTAGTACACGTTACCAGAATGCTGGTACGGACACAATTGGTGAAGTTGCCGTTGTGGAAGGAAACGGCAGTACGCAGAGAGCCCACGCTGGGCCCCCATGGCTCTTTTCTACCAGTGGGGAGGACAACTCAGCTGCTAGGGTCACTAAACCTGTGGGCAGACCATCTTACGAACAATTGACAGCGAGGAAGACTAGCGTGGCTGAGTTGGTGAAGTTTTCCGGAAGGCCGGAGGACTGGCCCTTATTCATCGCAACGTATGAACAGACGACGGAGCTATGCGGATTCACGGATGCCGAGAACCTAATGCGGCTTCGGCATGCGTTGGAAGGACCAGCCAAGAACGCAGTACAAAGTCTAATGCTGCATGCGGACTGTGTTCCGCAGATAATCGCGACGCTACGAATGCGATTTGGGCGACCCGAAATTATCATTGACTTGTTAGTGACAAGGATTAAACAATTTCCTCAAGTGAGGGAGAATAAGCTTGAAATGCTGGTTGACTTCTCGGTGGAGGTGCAAAATGTTTGTGCCACGATGAAAGCCTCCAAGTTGGACCAGTACTTAAACAACCCAGCGCTCACGCAGGAGTTAGTGAGCAAGTTGCCATCGATGGTGCAGACGTTTTGGGGAATGCACAAAGCCTCTCTAACAGTGTGTACGTTTGCAGAGTTTAGTACGTGGCTATCGCAGATGGCAGAAGGAGCGAGCCATGTGATAGTCCCAAGCTCGTCGTCAAGAATGGAGAGAAGGGGCACGGTACATACACACACTGTGCGCCAAGGCTGTCGGCTGTGCACCCGCAATTGCAGAACCCTGCAGGAGTGTCCAGCATTCCTGGAAATGACGACCCGCGATCGCTGGAATGCTACTCGACGGTGTGGCTTGTGCTGGAGATGTTTCCATAGCCACAAGGTGGAAAGGCCCCAATCCTTGCGGAATAGATGGATGCCTAGAACGCCATCATCCCCTGTTACATCGCGGCAGCACGGCTCCCGTCCAAGCCAGGTGCCATGCACACCGACAAGAAGGTGTGGAAATGCTGTTCAGGGTATTGCCAGTGACTTTGTATGGAAATGGTAGGCAAGTCAACACGTATGCCTTCATCGACGACGGGTCATCTCTAACCTTGATCGACGCCCCATTGCTAGAAGACCTTGGAGTGAAGGGACAACCGCAACCTCTATGTATGCAGTGGACTGCCGGCATGCACCGGTATGAGGACAGCTCGGTCAGACTCGACTTAAGGATCTCCGGCTTTGGCCAAACGAAGCAATATGATCTTCGCGACGTTCACTCGGTCCAGTCTCTTGATCTCCCGTCACAGTCGTTGGATATAACCCACCTGAAAGCACAACACACACACCTTCGACATCTACCACTGTCCGGATACGACTCAGCACAGCCCAGGCTCTTGATGGGTCTCAATAATTGCAAACTAGGGCGCGTGCTTCGCACCAAGTAAGGCACAACAGAAGAACCGATCGCTGAGAATACCCGCCTGGGGTGGACGATTAAAGGAAGAAGCTCCAACAGTGTGGGTGATGACATAACCCCAAACTACCACGTGTTTCACATATGTGCATGTGAAGCTGACGAGAACAAGGAGATCTTGCGCCTGCTTGAGCAGTGCATGTGGTCGGACAGCGGCCCTAGACCGGAGATGAATAGCAAGAGCGTATCCAATGATGACCAATTGGCTATACAGCAGCTGGAGAAGAACACGAGGCGTATAAATGGCCGATTTGAAACAGGTCTGCTTTGGAGGTATAAAGATGACAAGCTGCCGGATAGTTTACCTACAGCCCTAAAGCGGGCACGATGCCTGTACCAGAAACTGACTCGCGAGCCGGAGCTTGCGAAGGGAATTCGCCGACAGCTAGATGAGTATGTGAAAAAAGGATATGCACGGCCCATTACGTCGGAAGAAGCTGAGGAAAAGCCATACTGGTATCTACCTATCTTTCCCGTGCTAAACGTCAACAAGCCAGGATAGCTTCGCATAGTCTGGGATGCGGCTGCGAAGACGGAAGGGATCTCGCTGAACACAATGCTGCTGAAGGGACCTGACCAACTAGCGCAGTTGGTACCAATACTTCACAGATTTAGAGAGAAACGTATTGCTATCGGCGGCGATATCGCCGAGATGTTTCATCAGGTCAGAATACACACAGAAGATCAGAGATACCAACGCTTTGTATTTATAGACCCATACACACAACGGAGAGAGAACTACGCCATGCAGGTAATGACGTTTGGGGCTAGTTGCCCCCCAGCTGTGCCCAGTACGTGAAGAACAGAAATGCAGAGTCGTTCAAGAAATAATACCCAAGCGCTGTTAAGTGCGTTCTGGAGAATCACTATATAGATGACATGCTGGACAGCGTCGACACGGAGGAAGAAGCCATAAGCCTCGCGCGTCGGGTCCACTACATTCATCCTTAGGGCGGATTCCTCATTCGAAACTGGGTTTCGAATTCCAGAGAAGTATTAAGCGCACTCGGCGAAGGAGCACCCACGCTAGTGAGACTAGACGAAACAACGGATGGACAGACCGAGAAGGTGCTGGGAATGTGGTGGGACACGAAGGAAGATCTCATCCGCTACCGTGTATCCCCACGATATCGCCATAAAGAACTTCTCCAAGGAAGGCAACGACCCACCAAACGAGAGTTTCTCAGTGTGTTGATGTCTATATATGATCCTTTAGGGCTCATATCCTTCTACGTGATGTATGCGAAAATAATATTTCAGGAAATATGGCGAAGTGGATGTACCTGGGATGACCCCATACCTGAGGCAGAATGGATTAAATGGAAGCGATGGCTTCGGTATATCCGGACGTTGAGAAAATGACCATCCCAAGATGCCACATGAAGGAGTCGCTGATGGATTCAGAAGTGGAGATGCACACCTTCGTGGACGCAAGCGAGAATGGATTTGCCGCCGTGAGTTATATACGATTTCAAAATGAGGCAGGTATCCACTGCAGTCTACTGGGTAGCAAAACCAAGGTAGCCCCTCTAAGACCGACATCCATACCAAGGCTTGAACTCATGGGAGCAGTGCTTGGAGCGAGGTTAGCTCAAACTCTGGAGCTTTCACTTGGCGCGAAGCTGAGCACACGGACTTTCTGGACCGACTCGAGGACCGTGCTGAGTTGGCTGCAATCGGACCAGAGGAAGTACAAACAATTTGTAGCATTCCGTGTGATCGAGATTCTAGACGGTACTAGCGTCAAGGACTGGCGCTGGGTACCTTCCTCCGAGAACGTGGCGGACGACGCCACTAAGTGGAACAAAGGACCTGATTTCAACCGAGAAAGTCGATGGTTAAACGGGCCGAGATTTCTTTGGCAAGAGAGGCAATTTTGGCCGCTGACAAAGGCGGAAGAAGGAGACTGAAGGAGTCAGGAATGGAACTGAAGGCGCAATTCATCGGCGTATGTGACGGATTCACAGACGTAGGCCGCGTGACCCTCATAGACTCTGAGCGGTTCTCAATCCGGACCCGTCTGCTATGGAGTACCGCAAGAACGGTATGGTGTATGAGGCGATGGAAGGCCAAGGCTCTACAACGATCGGACATCGAAAATCAGCCATCACAAGAAGATACCAGGGTCGCGGAGTCTTCTGTGTCTTCGCCGGAGTCTTCTGTGTCTTCTTCGGAGTCTTCGCGGAGTCGGGTCTTCTGTGGTCGTACGCTCAGGCGGAGTACTACCAGACGGAGATACGGTTAATCTTACAAGGAAAACCATTGAAGAAGAATAACCTACTATACAAGCTGGGACCGTATATGGATTCCGATGGGGTATTAAAGCTGGATGAACGTGCCAAGATGATCAAGGGAAGCGACCGCGTCGTACTCCCCTGCGGCAGCCACATTATGCAGCTTATCATAAAGGAATTTCACCGAAGATTTCTACACGCTAACCATGAGACGGTGGTCAACGAACTACGACAAAAATTTTGGATACCAAAGCTGAGATCCACCCTTGCTCGGATACGACGCTCCTGCTAACAATTAAGAACCGACAGGCGGCCCCCAAACCGCCGCGCATGGCGGAACTTCCCTATCCAAGAATAGCAGCCTTTCATAGACCTTTCAGCTACACGGGTGTGGACTACTTTGGGCCTCTGATGGTGCGGGTCAGACGCAGTTCAGAGAAACGATACGGCGTGCTCTTCACCTGCCTCTCTACAAGGGCAATACATCTAGAGGTAGCGTATTCATTAACAACTGACTCTTGTATTCTAGCGGTGCGCAGTTTTATGGCCCGACGAGGGTGCCGACGAGGGTGGAACTCTGGAGCGACAACGGCACCAATTTTCAAGGAGCCTGCACGGAGTTGCGTAGCGCGTTTGAAGATGTGGACAAGGATCTACTCTCTCGCGAGTTCACTGGACCCCAGATGACATGGAAGTTCATTCCACCCGCATCTTCCCACATGGGTGGGGCATGGGAGCGCTTGGTGCGTTCCGTGAAGACGGCGTTGGAATCAATCCTCCTAGACAAACGACCATCGGATGAGTTGCTGAGAGCCGCTCTAATGGAGGCGGAGGCGATCGTCAACTCGCGACCCCTAACAAACATCCCATTGGAAGATGAAAACGAAGAATCACTGACACCGAATCATTTCCTGCTTGGAAGCTCATCTGGAAGAGGATCGACGATGGAGCCCCTACCCGAAGGAGTGCAGCTCAAGAAGAGCTGGATGGAATCACAACAACTGGCGGACTCGTTCTGGAGGCGATGGCTTCAAGAATACCTGCCAGTGACCACCAGGCGGACCAAGTGGTGCGAAAAGGCTAAGCCTCTTGTAGAAGGGGATATCGTGTATGTGTGCGATCCCGGACAGCCGCGTAGCCAGTGGCCGAAAGGAAGAATCCTGAAGGTGAACCTTAGCTTGGATGGTCAAGTGAGGAGCGCCGCGGTGAGGACCCAATCTGGCGTTTATACAAGACTCGCGACGAAGCTGGCAGTTCTATCTATCGAGAGAAGTTTGGTAGATCCCTGGCGGAATATACAAGTGGGGAGTGTTACGATAGATAGCAAAACTGCTCCCGCGGCATCCGGCAACGCCGAAGTTGCAGAATCGATAGTTTAGGCGGGTGTTGAATCGCTGTTAACTCAGCCGGTAACCATGTGCCTAAGCTTTCTTTTCTATTTGGCACTCGAGGGAAGCGGACGAAAAGTGAGGACATATTAATATTTAAGTTTGATTATGAATTGTACAACCTTTAATTTACTAGGAATTTAATGTGCTGCTATCGCAGAGTGGTTACCAACTGTACCACTGTTAGCCCTTGCTGCCCCGTTATAAATGAAGAAACAATAAACAATTATCAGCATCTACACGGGCGACTTTACTCGGGCGGCGCTAAACAACTTCGAATTCCCGCAACAGATTCTTTTAATTTTTCCTTGCAATTCACAAAAGTGTTTCACTTACATGAATCTATGAAAGTTTTCCTTCCTTTTCGCAGTCTTCTGTGTGGTCCAGACGACGTTACCAGTTTTAAGATGATGATTTTGTTTTTCCTCGTGTTTTCGAGGCTTGGAGATTTCGTCGGGGTCTTCGACTTGGTTGGGCGCCAGATTAGGTTTTGTTTAGTTGTGGCAGCGTGTTTGCCTACAACATTCTCCACCTGCACAGCTCTTGCAGGAGGGTTCCACCGTGGCACGTGCTGCTCACGGAAAAGTGGGTTCTGACGAAACCGATGCGGCAAGTTGCTGCCCACAACGGTCGGACACTTTGTAGATGTCTCTGCACTTCCGTAATGATGCAGTGCATCGATCAAGACCAGGTGGTGGCCACGATCAGTGACAATGATGCTGCTGATCCTCTTCTTGTAAACTGGTAGCCGGGTCGTGGCTACAGTTATTCCTCCAACGGTGATTAGGAATAAAACATAAGACTTGGAAGAGGTGCCTTTATTCTTCGGCTGTCAGATCAAAACTAACTAACTTAAGATAAGGAGAGCTTAGTCGTAACCCTAACTCGCACAGACCACAGCCGTCGGCCAACGCCCGTCGTAAGACCATATGCGTCGTCCGTCTTCGTGTCCTTATCTTAGATAACCGTTGCATTGTTAACTTATACTTCATAGGGTCGGAGATGTCTCCTTCACTGCGTTGCACACTTTTGGAAAAAATTATAATACCCTCTGCAAGGGTATAAAAAATTGTGAATGTTACTATAATTTTATTTTTCAGTGCACCCACATGGATGAGGAAAAAATTCTCGCACCAATGTTTGATGAAGTTTTGCATTGGTTTGGGCAATACTGGCTACAAATCTAGCAATTTTTATTTTTTTTAGCAACTTTAGCAATTATTTTATTTTCTTTAAAATACTCATAATGTTTACACAATTTTGCATTGACAGAGCAATTTTTGATCAATAAAATTGACAAAGATATCGAATCTGGTACTTCACTCAGTAAAGTATACAAAATTTGAGAACGTTTGGTCATCTTTACATTTTTTTCGGGTATAAAAGATGCCAAAAGTTTATAAGAAAAAAATTTCCGCGATTTCAGTGACTACAGAACACTGAATTTAAAGAGTGGATTCGCAAGGATTCCTCAGATCCCCAGAGTGACTTTTGTAAATACAGAATATGCGCCAAGCTTTTTGATATTCGCCACCACGTTGCTCAAACAAACATGTGGGTGCGACTGTCGCAAAACTTTTTTTTATAAGTTTTATATAAAATCAATTTAATAGAATTGCCAATTGCACAAAATAAACTGCATATTTTTTAACAGGTACGGACTACGCAGACACAAAAAATGCTGTTGTAATTACACTCTTTCTTAGAAATACTTGATTACACATTCTTGGGAATGTTAATATAATCATGTTAATCTAATAAAATAAAGTATTTAAGTAAGTTTATGTTAATTAAAATGTTCCTTTTATATAGAAATATATTTATGTTTTTAAAAGCCATATTTAGCTTGATTTTCTTAATTACATACGGAAATAAACATTTTGATAATTTAGCATTTTTGTTGACAGTTTCTAAGTTTTTTTTTTTAGCAATTTTTGGCAACTTTTTTTGTTATTCTAGCTGTTTGTAAGGGGCGTTGCTGCCGCAAAAGATTCCAGGAGTAGATGAAATGAGAAGTCGGGGGCGTCTTTAGTTAATTAAAAAAAAGCGCGTTCAGCTTTATTGGGCTGCTTACAGAGGATAAAACTTAACTTAGAAAAGAACGGACGATCGATGACGGCCGACGAGAGCGCGAGAGTGCATAGAGGGGCGAGCGCCGATGAGCTCTTCAGTGCGGGTGCGCTCTTCAGCGCGGATGCGCTCTTAAGTTCAGCGGCCCAAGGGCCCCTCACATAAACATCCCGCCCCCCTTGCAATCACTCGGGTTGCAACAGATCCCTCGTCGCTAGCGACGCGTCACTGCAGCTCGAGGGCGTACAAGATAAATTGTTTGTAGTTAGGTGTATTAAAAAAATGTAAATTTTATTTTTTAATTATACAACTTGGTGTTAAACCTTTATTTATTAAACGTAAAAATTACAAGACACTTTTGATTTCTCTTAAATATTTTTTGTCAACCGTTCGCGGTCTCGGTCAAAAAGGGACTGAATTCTTAATTCTAAATCTGATCCAAAGAACCTCGGCCATCAGTTGTGTTTAGATTAGAGGCTTAAGATGATGATTAAGATGATTAACTGTCGCATTAACTGATTAACAAGCTGATCGATGCAATTTGGTGGGTACTTGAAACTTGAAACTTACTTTTGATTTTGATTTGTTTATGGGGAACCGAGATCGGACCTCAGAGCCAAAGACAAAGCCGAAGGCAAATGCACAGTTTGAAAATATTCTTTATAAAATTCATAAGCCATAAGTGGCCTGGAATTATGGGTTGGATAATTGAGCCAAATATCAAGCCAAAGGCAAATGCAGAGATTGAAAATATTGTTTATAAAAGGCATAAGTGGCCTGTATTTAGGGGTTGGATAACTCTCTCCCCCTTCTAAAATGGATCGTCCCGATTCAATATGAAATTCGTTTAAATGATCTCTTAATTCTGTTAAAAAATTTGCTTGGTTAATAGATTTTTCTGGTTCAGGCCGATGTTTTTTGGTTACAAATAATATAGCATTTTTGTATTTTATAATAAATGAAAGAATCAAATATATAATGATTAAAATCAATAATATAAAGGTAAGTAATATTTTGGTATTCTTAATTTAACGAAAGGGTTTAAAATGTTTATATTATCTAAAGAAAGATCAGAGTTATTTGATAATATGTAATCGGATATTTCATAATTTTTAAAGTGGTTCGTAGTTACGTATTTAAGAATTTTATTTTGGTGTATGAGATATTATTAATTTTAGTTGTACCATTAAATGTTATTAAAAACGAACCGTTTATATGGGAGTTGTTAACAATATTGTTCCCATTTATAAGAATGGCACCATCTTGTATGATGTCTATTTTTTTATTTTTTTCTCTTATTTTTTTACAGGTTGATTTCTCACCATTTAATAATCGGGTAAAACAAGTTTTTTTGTTACTTAGAGTGCAATAATTATTAAAAAGTTCGTTCTTAAAATTAGACATTTCGTAAAAAACATTTTCGCATTTTGCGACTTGATTGCTTAATACTAGTTTTCCATCGATTTGGGAAAGCGCTCTAGAGTGATATAAAAATTCTTTATGCAATGCGTTTTACAAACAGAGATGTCCATTAAGTCAACGAAAATTACTGTTTTTTCTTCATTTTTTAAGAAATTTTTTTTTATTCAAAATTTTTGCTAGAGTGATTGTGTCAATTAAATTTTACTGATCAAATGTTATAAATCGTAAGCGATGTTTTCGAAGTGGTAGATCTTGATCAATAAATACTTTTTTAAAATCATCGGAAAGAGATTCTATTCCTTTGAATAATCGGGAATTGATAATAGACTACTTATCACACGGTGTCTAACTCATTAATCCCTCTTTTTGATCTAGTTGATATTAATTGTGATAAAATTAGTTCTATTACTTTTATGTCATATTTAATTTCCCATTGTGACCTTTTATTAGTATCCCTTTTAATATTATCTGATTCCAAATTTATTATTTCTTTATAAAAGCTTAAGTTAGTTACATGGAATAAATCTGCGTATGAATCGTACGTCAATACGTCTTTATTGTCCTTAAATAGAAGATATTCGTGACTTGTATAGTCAATTATTTCTGATTTTGTTAATAAAATAAGGTGTAGTATGAGCACGTGATAAAAGGATTTTCTGGGAAAGGAAAGAAAAAAAATGATGATATATAAATACTTAGAATTTTATATTATCTTTGTGAATAATTATATTTCTATTGTTTATTATTATTTTGTTGGGTAAATTTTCTTTTACTGTTTGTTTTTTATATCTGGTTTTAAGTTTATTTGTTTCCCCGTGTTTCTTTTCATAGACTACCTGTCCTACATGATATTCTTTTTCTTTTCGGTTTTCGTTATGTGTTTCCAAAATTTTCTCTTGAGTATTTTTCAAAAGTTGAGGAATGTTATCGTGCTCTATTTTATTATATAGTACGTCAAAAGGTTTTTGGTTCGTTGTAGAATGAATGTTCTGATTATATTCTTGAGCGGCTCTTATTACTATTTCGGAAAAGTCAGTTAAATTAAATTCTTCTTTAATGCATCAAACTAATTCTGTTAATGTAGAATGTGCCCTTTCAACTTGTCCGTTTGACGTGCTGTGCCTCGGGTCTGCGTAATGTATAGTTAAATTGCACCTTTGTGCGAAAGATTTAAATTGGGCCGAGGTAAAGCTCGGTTCATTATCGGTCATTATTACTTTGGCTTGTGGAAAATGTTGTAGAAGTTCCATTACTTTATTTTCGATATTTAATTTATTTTGGATTTCTTTTACTACTAGAAATTTTGAGTAAGCATCAATACAAGTTATGAAAGTAAGACCTTGCGCGTAATATATGTCAATGTGTAAATTTTCTCCTTCTTTACTTGGAATTGGGGTTTCCCCAATTGGAATTTTTATTGGGTGTCTGTTATTTTTATTTTCGTTACAAATCACACAATTTTTAATATATTCTTTTAATTTTTTAAAACAGTTTGGCCAACAATATAATTTACTGATCTGTTTGTAATTCTCTTCTAGCCCCCTATGAGCACGCCTATGTGTTTATTCTATTATTATAGCTTTATCTTCCTCGTTTTCCACGTCTTGTAGAAAGATTCTTGTAAAAAGGAATGTGTTTGTGAAATTATTTTTTAATGGTAATTGAATTTTAAATAAGTCCCCTAAGGTACAATGAATTCCTACCGTAATGTTAGGTGGAAGATACTCTCTTAATATAGTTATTAAATTTTCTGGTGTGTCATATTCAATTAAATGTCATGTCATATCAAAGATTTTCAGTGACTCATGTATTGTATACCTCCCCGTTGTTAATAACAGTTATTGTTTAAATTGATTTAACGGTTTACGGGTCTCTTGTATTACATTTTCAAAACTACTTTCAGCTGAATGCTGTGTGTTCTGATCTGAGTCTGACTGGTCTGTTTGTTCTATGTCGCTGTTAGTAATATTATTTATCTGAATTCGAGATAATGCGTCTGCAACTACATTTGTTGTACCGGGCTTAAATGTTATTTTCTGTGTAAAACTTTGTATGAAAGAATACCATCCTTTCATATCTACATTTGGATTTTTATCCGAAATTGTGTAAGATAAAGTTTGATGGTCGGTTTGAATTTCAATTCCAATAACTCCGTATAAGTAATTTCTTAGATTTTTAAGAGCCCATACTATCGCTAAAAGTTCATTCTTATTAGTAGCATAAGCTTGTTCTGTTTTAGACAAGGTTTTTGAAATGAAAGTAATTGGTTTTCCTTCTTGAGATAAAACTGCACCAATTGCGACGTCTGAAGCGTCGGTGGTCAAGGTAAATTTTTTATTATAGTCCGGTTGAACTAGTTCTACTTGAGAAATGAGATTTTCTTTCAGCTCGTTAAAAGCTTTAATTGCTGGTTCATCCAGCTGAATTAACATTTTTGTTGACATTCTTTTTGAGATTTTGCCATTATGACCTCCAAGATATTTTGTTAGAGGTTTGGCTATTTAGGCGTAGTTTGAAACAAATTTCCTATAATAGCCCGTAAAACCTCGGAAACTTCTTAGATCCCGAATATTTTCTGGAAGCGGATATTTTCTAATGGTTTCAATTTTCTCTGGGTCTGTCTTGATGACGTTATAGGATACCATGTATCCTAGAAAACGGGTATCGCGTTTGAAAAACTTAGATTTTTCTAAAGAGATTTTTATGTTTGCCCTTAATAATATACTTATAATTTTGTTTAGATCTGTATAGTGTTGTTCAATTGAGTTTGAGAATATTATAATGTCGTCCATATAGACATGACATGTTTTCCCTATTTGTTCTCTTAGAACAGTGGTGCTCATCCCATTGCTCTCGCTGCTCATTTGTTTTTGCAAATGCTCATGCCTACCGAGTTGTGTGAGACTGCTCACGCCATAAGATTCGTTGCCCACGCCATAAGCATCGTTGGTCCCATCATAAGCAAAGGGCAATTACAATAACAATTTTTCGTGTTTTCCCTATTCTCCTCAATCGTACTAATCCGAATGAATTTTGTTGTTGGAGTGCCGAAAACTTTTCACTGCAAGAAATTCATTCTTTTTTTTGTTTCTGCCAAAATGGACGACCTGTAGCGATGAATTTGTTCTTCGCAGAACATTTCTTTTTTAACTAAGAAGCTCTGAATATTTGTCATAGTATAATAATAAGCTGTTCTAAAATTTGTAGGGCCTTTTTTTAATTGCTGTAATAAAATGTATTTTTTATTATATTGATATTTTTAAACCCCTTGTGAATGTTACTATAATTTTATTTTTCAGTACAGCCACATGGATGGGAAAAAAATTCTCGCACAAATGTATTGGTGATTTTTTGCATTGGTATGGGAGTTTGCTCTTCCGTATGCAGAGCTGGGGCACCACTGTCTTAGAATATCGTCCATTGCTCTCTGAAATATTCTTGGTGCATTTGTTAATCCGAATGGCATTCTTAAAAATTCGTATTTTCCATTATTTATTGAAAAAGCTGTTTTTTCGACATCAGATTCTTTCATTATTATCTGATGAAATCCTGACTCTAAATCTATTGTTGAAAAATATCTTGCTTTTCCCAAATTTGATGGAATTACTGATGGGTCTTGCATTGGGTACCTGTCAGGTTTGGTACTTTTATTTAATTTTTTATAATCAATGACGAGTCTTAATTTACGGCTTCCGTCTCACCACCAGAAGTGGTGAATTGTAAGGGCTTCTGCTAGGCCTTATTATTTTTTCTGATAACATTCTTTTGATTTCGCTATTCACAAAGTCGTTGACAGATAGAGCATACGGATATTGCTTCCCGTATATTGGCCTATCGTGGATAAGATTTATTTCCCCCTTTATGTCTGTTCTAAAAGGAATTTGCATATTTATCTTTGAATGCTCCTTTTCAATATAGTGAACTATCTTTTCCCTCAATCCGCCTAATTGGTCGGTACCTATATTATTTATTTGATTTTTGACGGTATTTACTTCGTCGGCACTCTCAGGATTTTTAATTCCCAAGACATTTGTATTTTTGTTGACGGATATTTCTACGTCGGCGCTCTCAGGATTTTTAGTTCCCAAGATATTTGTATTTTTTTTTACGGATATTTCTACGTCGGCGTTCTCGGTATTTTTAATTTCCATGCTTTTCTCACTATTTTCAACAAATAATGAATCTGTGTTTTCGCTACCATTATCATCAAAATACTTTTTATACCCTTGCAGAGGGTATTATAATTTTGTCCAAAAGTGTGCAACGCAGTGAAGGAGACATCTCCGACCCTATAAAGTATATATATTCTTGATCAGGATCACCTCCTGAGTTGATATGAGCATGTCCGTCTGTCCGTTTGTCTGTCTGTCTGTCCGTTTCTACGCGAACTAGTCTCTCAGTTTAAAAGCTATCGTCTTGAAACTTTGCACACATCCTTCTTTTCTTTGCACGCAGTATATAAGTCGGAACGGCCCGGATCGGTCGACTATATCCTATAGCTGCCATAGAACTGAACGAACGGAAATGGTTTTTGGTAGAAATACCAACTTTGGTACTTTTGAAGATAGAAGTTTGGGACTTTTTTTTTTAGATTTTCATTGTAGTTTATTGGTTTTATTATGATTTAATCATAAAAATCGGTTTGCGATATATATCCGGTTTTAACTGCAAGGGTATATCAACTTCGGCTCCGCCCGAAGTTAGCTTTCCTTTCTTGTTTATAATAAATTCTTTTAACGGAAGAATATTATTTTCTTCAATTAAACGTATTTCGTTTTTCTCCTCATTATCATAATATTTTAACTTCTCCTGTTTCCCATTATATTCCAAGATTCCCTTATCTATATTTATTATAGCTCCAATTTTTCTTAATAGATTGAATCCAATTAGAATATCAGATTCTAAACCTTCGATTTCATAAAATAATTGTTTTGTTTCAAATATATTTATAATATGGTAATACCTAATAATTGAGTAGCCATGAGCTGTTGTTACCTTTTTGTATATTGGTAGCTCGTTTTTATTTTCAAAAATTCCCCTTCTTATGTAACAAGCAGTGGCTCCTGTATCTATTAAAACTTTTAGCTGCTTCTTGGTTTTTCGATCTATCCTATTTAAATAAGGCAATCCTCTGTAGGGGTCTGGTCTAAAAAATGGTCTTCATTGATATTATTTAATCTGGTTACTTTATTAGCTGGCTGACTTTCTGTTCCATCTGATTCCCTTTTTTGAGCTTGAGTTTGCTCTCTATTTTGATTTGTGCTATAGAAATTTGAACGATTTTTATTTTGATAATAATTATTATTATATCTACCTTGATTATCGTTTGCCTGCCAATTATTATATCTTCCTTGGTTAATATTTGCCTGCCAATTTTGGCTCGGCTGCCGATTGTTATTAGATTTATTCTGGAGTTGAATCGGTGGATCAACATTCATTGGCTCGATAGCTTGTTGATTTTGATTATTATTTTGCCAAAAATTTCCCTTTTGTGGCCAATTGTAATTTTGGTTATGATTAAAATTATTTCCCATTTTAGTGGTATTATTATTTTGCCGTATTCGATCAAATCGTAAGTTGTTTCCCCGATATTTACTTTCATTTTTAAATCCATTAAACCTATTTGCGAATTGAGCACGGAAGTTGTTTGATTCTAATTCTTGGACCTTTGCCAACGCATTGGGCAAATCTGGTGGATTTAATGAGAAAAGAGTTTCTGAAATAGATCCATTAAGTCCGGATATAAATATTCGTAGAGCATTTCCCCTTATTGAATTGTTTGTTTCTTTGGTAATTACACTGTCCTTTCCGTATGTCATTATGGTTTTGTTTATTAGTAAGGTCATTTTTTTATTGACTTCGTTATAGTACTCAGTAATTGTCATTCGTCCTTGCCTGAGGATACTTAGTTCTGACTCGAGAACATGTATTGGTCGTTTGTCACTATATATAAAGTCCAATCGGGATAAGATTGCTTTAAAGTTTAAAACTGTGCCATGATTGGTAAGAGCATCATGGGCAGCTCCCATAATTTTATTTCGTAAAATTGTTGAGGCGATAAAATATTGTTCACTTTCAATTTTATAGAGACTCATTACAGTTTCTGCAGCTTCCCTCCAACCTACATATTGTGTTGATTCCCTTGTGTAATTTGGTAAGGATTTTACCACTTCAAGCGTTGTATCGCATTTTATAGCTGGATCAATTGTTTGTGTTTTATAATCTTCCACAGTTTTTGCATCTGTGGCTAGCCTTCCTTCTTAACATTCTACTTTCCTGCTAACTTCATTCAATTGAGCGTTTATAAATCTGTTTATCAATTCTACTGTTAAACTGCCGGCTGTGGCTACACTGCCTGCAGAAAAATTTGATGCTGAACCTGCGGTTGCCATTGTTAGATTTAATTCACAAAAGCTATTTATCAAATCTTTCAGATTTATTCTTTATATTATGTTAAGTCGCGAATCTTACTTTTTGCAATATATAAATCTTATATTATTTTTCTCAAATTCACAGATCTTAAATTATAGTCTTTAATTTTTTTATTATTTTAAATTAATTCCTCACGATATTGTCCCGTTGGGGTCTTCCTTCTGTGTGGTTGGTGGTTGATCGTCCTTCCTGGATACAGTTGATTAATGGGTAGAGAATGTCCTGTCTTCCTTCCTTGGTTTTTCTTGTTGGAGTGAGTTTTCGTTTTAATTTGAGAATGTCCTTCCTTCCTTCCTTGGTTTTTCTTGTTCGAGTTGTCGTTATATTTGTTTTTGTTGTTCTTGTTTGTTTTTTTTGTTCGTTGATTTTTTTAGTTTTGTGTTCGTGTAATTGTTTGGTTTAAAATTTCGGTCCACCTTTGTTTTAATTCACTCTTTATGGATTATTTCATTAATTAATTTCCATTTACTTTGTTGTTAACGATCACTGTCACTTGGTAGTGTCGTTTGGTGGATGTTTTAATTTTTCCACTAAAAATGTTGAGTTGTTGACCGCGCGAGTTCCGTTTATGTTTAACTTATTTTTTATATAATGACGCGGCCCCACGAGTTGGGCGCCAGTTAAATTGTTTGTAGTTCGGTGAATTAAAAAAATGTAAATTTTATTTTTTAATTATACAACTTGGTGTTAAACCTTTATTTATTAAACTAAATTATTACAAGACACTTTTTATTCTTAATTATTTTCCGTCAACCGTTCGTGGTCTCGGTCAAAAAAGGACTGGCTTCTTAATTCTAAATCTGATCCAAAGAACCTCGGCCATCAGTTGAAACGCAAAAGGCGTAATTGATTGGGCTTCGGAGAAAAGCTGATGTTTACTTTTGATTTTGGTTTGTTTATGGGGAACCGAGATCGGACCTCAGAGCCAAAGACAAAGCCGAAAGCAAATGCAGAGTTTGAAAATATTGTTAATAAGATTCATACACTTATGAATTTCCACTGAAAGCCATAAGTGGCCTGGATTATTGGGTTGGATAATTGAGCCAAAGACAAAGCCAAAGGCAAATGCAGAGATTGAAAATATTGTTTATAAAAGCCATAAGTGGCCTGTATTTACGGGTTGGATAACTTACATACGTTTAGTAAAGTAGGTACACCGTATAGGATACGAACTAACCGAAGTCAGTGACAGAATTAAGTGAAGCGAAACTAAGTTTCATTAAGGGGAGGGTAAGGTATTAAATTTTTTTTTTTATTTGTTTTTTATTTCTTAAATTGAATGCATAATATCTGAATAATATATTGTGTCAAAATTTCAAGTCAATTAAAACAAAATTGACGAAGTTATTAGTTATTGACGAAGTTGCTTATAAACGTTTTACACTGGATTTTTTTCTGTTTAAAACTTTAAAGCGTTTTTCCCACAACTCACGTTTTCAAAGTCGGTGCCCCTCATAACTTCAAAACTACTGCACCGATCCTTTTGAAATTTTAAACACTATTTCTGTACATATTTTACGAGGTAACGCTGTCGAGTTTTTTTTTTTGTTCATAACTTTAATTTCGCAATGACAAATTAACCGATTTTTTCCCAAAAAATTGAAATTTTCACTCAAAGTCTTCGAAAAAATTAAAAAATTGCAATTTTCAAAAAACCTTCACAGCGTTACCTGGGGCGAACTATTATCTAACGAATGAACTTTCATTTTTTGATTACAAATGATCCAGCACCGAGTTATGAGGGGCACCGCAATTCAACTTTTTTTGGCGACACGTCCGGCCAATTGCTACAATTGCCATATTTTTAAATATTTTTTTGTAAAAATTTGATAAAACATTCTTCTAATATCATACTTTAATATACCGTTGGTTGAATAAATAAATTTTAGCTGTGTCGTCAGGAAAAAAATCACAAAAACATGGCTTTTTTCGCATGATTTGACCTTACCCTCCCCTTAAATAAATTACACATATAAGTTAACTGAAGTTAACCGAGCAGCAGGAATGTCCTATTATTTAAGAGCTCGCTCTGGCCAAACTGCTGACACAACGTCTGGCCGGAAGCCCATGCATAGCGGCAAGCACTGCACATTTGCGTGTCCGCTATGAAATACTTTTTGTTAGCTTTAAGTTTCAGTTTGTGTCAGGGTCTCATTGAATAAAGAGCACCATTAAAACCAATCTCCGGCACAGCCGTTAAACTGTAAATTCATTTGTTGAATTGGTCACCGCGCCTCAAGGGCCGTGACAACGGGACAAGTGCTCCCATCATAACTCCCGTCAGGGATCCCAACCACTACCTATAAGGAGTAGCAACCCCCCCAGCAACCAAAATTTGTTTTGTATACAAAAAAAAAAAAGAAGAAAGACAAGAATAGTGAAATATTGTGCCTTACGCTAACAAAAAAACTGCAGCTCCATAAACTTTTTAAATTACTTAATCTTCATTAGTTGGCTGACGGATTAGCATTAACATTTTTTATCTATTATAAAATGTATAAACCTTTTTTTTGTAAACCAATTATTGTCCCAATATTGTTTGCATTTCTGTTTTTTGTGAATTAATAAATGAATATTTTTACATAGCACAAAAAGTGCGGAATAAAATTCCTAACCAAACCCAAAAAATCGCTGGAAGAAAATTTTAAATTTCAATCGGAAATAATTTATATAATCGCGTGTATTTAATTAAGCTTTTATATGTCTTTTTGGTTACACAAGAATTCTTGGTATTAGCCGCGCAGTTATTCATTTTTCTTTTCCGTTTTGTTTTCCCACTCCATTTTCAAGAACACGATACGGCCGCACATGCAGTGTGTGGCAATTTGTTGTTTTTATTTTTTTTTCTTTGTTTATAATAAGCGGAGGCTCAGTCCCCGCGCACCCCTCACCTTGTCTCTACTTGGCAAGGCAACAGCGCAGTTCGACGCGCTTGCACACATAACTGAAGCGGTGGCTCAGCCCCCGCGATCCCCCCACAAGCCAAAATGTCTCTATAGACATGCAATTCGAGCATGCATTATTTGTTTTGGGCGATATTATGGGTACAGCTCCACATGAGCAGCCCTTTTCACCACTAAAAGAGTATAAGACAATTCTCCAGCGACTCTGAGTCCGAGGCCGCAAATATGGCATTCAGCATGGAACAAATGATGGCCACTATACAGGCGGCCGTTAACCATGCCTTTCGGGAAGCCAATATCGAACACCAGCGTAGGGAAAACGAAATGCGCCTGGCTTTTCAAGAAAGCCAGGGTAGACGAAATGAGCTACGTCTAGCTATAAGCTAAAGTCTATAAACCTATAGAAATTAGGAACGACATCAAGTGTGACGAGCCCCTAGACGCCGTCAAGTCCCTCCCCGAATTTTCGGGAGCACTGGAAGCATACGTCTCCTGGAGACAAGCGGCAGTAGCCGCATATTACATTTTCAGAAATTACGAACATAGCTCGCGCCATTATCAGGCGGTTATTACTATTAGGAATAAAATAAGGGGCCCTGCCGATGCCGTACTGTCTTCGTTTGGCACTGTACTAAATTTCGACGCGATTATAAATCGACTCGATTTTACGTACAATGATAAGCGGCAGATGCACGTTATCGAGCAGGAAATGGGTACTCTTAGGCAGGGAAATATGACCCTTCTCCAATACTATGACGAGGTCGAGAAAAAACTCACAAAGCTACCATGTCGTACGAAGCCTCGGCGGAAAAAGTTTTGTGTGACAAATTCCGAGATGACGCACTCCGAGTATTTATCTCGGGGCTAGCGCAGCCTCACGGATGTCCTTTTCTCGGCAAAACCGAAAGATATGCCTTCAGCTCTCGCTTTGGCACAAGAAGTGGAATCCAACCACGAAAGATACTCCTTCGCGGCTTCTTTTGCCAAAAGCCAAGAGGATAAAGATAGAAAACAGCACCCAAAAGCGCAAGAGTACCGACAGGCCTCTGCGCAGACAAATGCACAAACAAATGCTGGAACAAATCCGTACTACTTCAAACAACACAAGGCGCAAGTACACTCCGCCCCACACAGTGGTCGATCGATCTGCCCCACACAAAAGGCAGAGGGTTAATCACGTCGCGCAGGGCGCGGGCGAAACCGGGAACAAATATACCGCCGCAGCTTCAAGCGCGGCCCAGGAAATTGACGACGACGCTATTAATGAGTACGATTCGGACGTCATAAATTCTTTAGGGAAAGTCCCTGCTACCCGTCATCAGACGAAGAGTAGCAGGTGTAGAAATGAAGCTTTTCATAGACACGGGCGCGTCAAAAAATTTCATCCGTCCATACGAAGGGTTGAAAGGCGTCCGCCCAGTAGATTCGCCATTCTCGGTACATTCCATCCATGGCGTTACCACAATAAAAAAAAAAATGCTTCGTATCCCTGTTCAACTTGAAGGGTACGTTCTTCATCCTACCAGATTTGTCCTCCATTGATGCCATCATCGGCCTTGACCTGCTAAAACAAGCAGGAGCATCCTAGCTTCCGGTCACCTCAGATGGGGCTCCGAGACGGAAAAGCTAGAATTCCAATCATGTCCCAATGTAAATTTCACTGAGGTGGACTTCTCCAGCGCACCACCTTTAGTCAGAAGAGCATTTTCAAAAATGCTAAGCGACAGGAAAAACGCCTTCGCAAGCCCAAATGAGGCGTTACCTTAAATAAGGGGCCCTGAAGATGCCGTACTGTCTTCGTTTGGGACTGTACTAAATTTCGACGCGATTATAAATCGACTCGACTTTACGTACAGTGATAAGCGTCAGATTCACGTTATCGAGCAAGAAATGGGTACTCTCAGGCAGGGAAATTTAACCCTCCTGCAATACTACGACGAGGTCGAGAAAAAACTAACCTTGCTCACCATCAAAGCTACCATGTCGTATGAAGCCTCGGCGTATGAAGCCATTTGCCAATAGCCAGGAGGACAAAGACAAAAATCCGTACGACGCCAAACAACACAAGGCGCAGGTACACTCTGCTCCACGCAGTGCAAATACCTATGAACCCATGGACATCGACCCATCGTGGTCCAAGATTCTTTATCCATCTCAGGCCCCGTCATACCAAAACAGGGAGCCAACAGTGTCCGATCGATCGGGCATACAAAACAAGCAGAAGGTTAACCACGTCGCGCAGAGCGCAGTTGGAACCGGGGAGAAATATACAGCCGCAGCTTCAAGCACGGCTCAGGAAATTGACGACGACGTCATTCAAGATTATGATTCGGACGTCATAAATTTGTTAAGGGAAAATCCCTGCTACATGTCGGTCAACGACAAGAGGCCAGCCGACACGGTTCAAACGGAATCGAATGACCCGCAATACGCGATACAGGATACGAATAAACACGCCCAGAATAAGTTCCGCGACAGGAGAAATGCTTCCCGGCAAAACAGGGTTTTCGAAGTTGGCGAAAAGATCCTAGTGCAGTCTAGCAGGCGACTGAGCAACAAACTGTCACCTTTGTTCGAGAAAGAACCCGTGAAAGCGGACATGGGACCACAGTCCTCATTAAGGGGAAGGTGGTCCACAAAGACAACCTTAGGTAGTCCGAGCGTGACTCAACTATCGCCCGCCTAATAATTTTTCATCTTTTTTTTATTGTCTTTTTCCTAGCCACTTGGCATAAGCTTTTGCTTCCATTATTATTTTGATCATGCTTTAATGGTGGGCTATCCAGTGTTTTTTTTTTTTTTTTTATATACTTTATTAGTCTCAACAACAATAGTTTAACGTACTTAGCATAACATAACCAAAAGACACTTTTTATTCTTAATTATTTTCCGTCAACCGTTCGCGGTCTCGGTCAAAAAAGGACTGGCTTCTTAATTCTAAATCTGATCCAAAGAACCTCGGCCATCAGTTGAAACGCAAAAGGCGTAATTGATTGGGCTTCGGAGAAAAGCTGATGTTTACTTTTGATTTTGGTTTGTTTATGGGGAACCGAGATCGGACCTCAGAGCCAAAGACAAAGCCGAAAGCAAATGCAGAGTTTGAAAATATTGTTAATAAGATTCATACACTTATGAATTTCCACTGAAAGCCATAAGTGGCCTGGATTATTGGGTTGGATAATTGAGCCAAAGACAAAGCCAAAGGCAAATGCAGAGATTGAAAATATTGTTTATAAAAGCCATAAGTGGCCTGTATTTACGGGTTGGATAACTTACATACGTTTAGTAAAGTAGGTACACCGTATAGGATACGAACTAACCGAAGTCAGTGACAGAATTAAGTGAAGCGAAACTAAGTTTCATTAAGGGGAGGGTAAGGTATTAAATTTTTTTTTTATTTGTTTTTTATTTCTTAAATTGAATGCATAATATCTGAATAATATATTGTGTCAAAATTTCAAGTCAATTAAAACAAAATTGACGAAGTTATTAGTTATTGACGAAGTTGCTTATAAACGTTTTACACTGGATTTTTTTCTGTTTAAAACTTTAAAGCGTTTTTCCCACAACTCACGTTTTCAAAGTCGGTGCCCCTCATAACTTCAAAACTACTGCACCGATCCTTTTGAAATTTTAAACACTATTTCTGTACATATTTTACGAGGTAACGCTGTCGAGTTTTTTTTTTTGTTCATAACTTTAATTTCGCAATGACAAATTAACCGATTTTTTCCCAAAAAATTGAAATTTTCACTCAAAGTCTTCGAAAAAATTAAAAAATTGCAATTTTCAAAAAACCTTCACAGCGTTACCTGGGGCGAACTATTATCTAACGAATGAACTTTCATTTTTTGATTACAAATGATCCAGCACCGAGTTATGAGGGGCACCGCAATTCAACTTTTTTTGGCGACACGTCCGGCCAATTGCTACAATTGCCATATTTTTAAATATTTTTTTGTAAAAATTTGATAAAACATTCTTCTAATATCATACTTTAATATACCGTTGGTTGAATAAATAAATTTTAGCTGTGTCGTCAGGAAAAAAATCACAAAAACATGGCTTTTTCGCATGATTTGACCTTACCCTCCCCTTAAATAAATTACACATATAAGTTAACTGAAGTTAACCGAGCAGCAGGAATGTCCTATTATTTAAGAGCTCGCTCTGGCCAAACTGCTGACACAGCGTCTGGCCGGAAGCCCATGCATAGCGGCAAGCACTGCACATTTGCGTGGCCGCTATGAAATACTTTTTGTTAGCTTTAAGTTTCAGTTTGTGTCAGAGTCTCATTGAATAAAGAGCACCATTAAAACCAATCTCCGGCACAGCCGTTAAACTGTAAATTCATTTGTTGAATTGGTCACCGCGCCTCAAGGGCCGTGACAACGGGGCAAGTGCTCCCATCATAACTCCCGTCAGGGATCCCAACCACTACCTATAAGGAGTAGCAACCCCCCAGCAACCAAAATTTGTTTTGTATACCAAAAAAAAAAAGAAGAAAGACAAGAATAGTGAAATATTGTGCCTTACGCTAACAAAAAAACTGCAGCTCCATAAACTTTTTAAATTACTTAATCTTCATTAGTTGGCTGACGGATTAGCATTAACATTTTTTATCTATTATAAAATGTATAAACCTTTTTTTGTAAACCAATTATTGTCCCAATATTGTTTGCATTTCTGTTTTTTGTGAATTAATAAATGAATATTTTTACATAGCACAAAAAGTGCGGAATAAAAATTCCTAACCAAACCCAAAAAATCGCTGGAAGAAAATTTTAAATTTCAATCGGAAATAATTTATATAATCGCGTGTATTTAATTAAGCTTTTATATGTCTTTTTGGTTACACAAGAATTCTTGGTATTAGCCGCGCAGTTATTTATTTTTCTTTTCCGTTTTGTTTCCCCACTCCATTTTCAAGAACACGATACGGCCGCACATGCAGTGTGTGGCAATTTGTTGTTTTTATTTTTTTTCTTTGTTTATAATAAGCGGAGGCTCAGTCCCCGCGCACCCCTCACCTTGTCTCTACTTGGCAAGGCAACAGCGCAGTTCGACGAGCTCGCACACATAACTGAAGCGGCGGCTCAGCCCCGCGATCCCCCCACAAGCCCAAATGTCTCTATAGACATGCAATTCGAGCATGCAATAATTCTTTTGGGCGATATTATGGGTACAGCTCCACATGAGCAGCCCTTTTCACCACTAAAGGAGTATAAGACAGTTCTACAGCGACTCTGAGTCCGAGGCCGCAAATATGGCATTCAGCATGGAACAAATGACGGCCACTATACAGGCGGCCGTTAACCATGCCTTTCGGGAAGCCAATATCGAACACCAGCGTAGGGAAAACGAAATGCGCCTGGCTCTTCAAGAAAGCCAGCGTAGACGAAATGAGCTACGTCTAGCTATAAGCTAAAGTCTATAAACCTATAGAAATTAGGAACGACATCAAGTGTGACGAGCCCCTAGACGCCGTCAAGTCCCTCCCCGAATTTTCGGGAGCACTGGAAGCATACGTCTCCTGGAGACAAGCGGCAGTAGCCGCATATTATATTTTCAGAAATTACGAAAATAGCTCGCGCCATTATCAGGCGGTTATTATTATTAGGAATAAAATAAGGGGCCCTGCCGATGCCGTACTGTCTTCGTTTGGCACTGTACTAAATTTCGACGCGATTATAAATCGACTCGATTTTACGTACAATGATAAGCGGCAGATGCACGTTATCGAGCAGGAAATGGGTACTCTTAGGCAGGGAAATATGACCCTTCTCCAATACTATGACGAGGTCGAGAAAAAACTCACAAAGCTACCATGTCGTACGAAGCCTCGGCGGAAAAAGTTTTGTGTGACAAATTCCGAGATGACGCACTCCGAGTATTTATCTCGGGGCTAGCGCAGCCTCACGGATGTCCTTTTCTCGGCAAAACCGAAAGATATGCCTTCAGCTCTCGCTTTGGCACAAGAAGTGGAATCCAACCACGAAAGATACTCCTTCGCGGCTTCTTTTGCCAAAAGCCAAGAGGATAAAGATAGAAAACAGCACCCAAAAGCGCAAGAGTACCGACAGGCCTCTGCGCAGACAAATGCACAAACAAATGCTGGAACAAATCCGTACTACTTCAAACAACACAAGGCGCAAGTACACTCCGCCCCACACAGTGGTCGATCGATCTGCCCCACACAAAAGGCAGAGGGTTAATCACGTCGCGCAGGGCGCGGGCGAAACCGGGAACAAATATACCGCCGCAGCTTCAAGCGCGGCCCAGGAAATTGACGACGACGCTATTAATGAGTACGATTCGGACGTCATAAATTCTTTAGGGGAAAGTCCCTGCTACCCGTCATCAGACGAAGAGTAGCAGGTGTAGAAATGAAGCTTTTCATAGACACGGGCGCGTCAAAAAATTGCATCCGTCCATACGAAGGGTTGAAAGGCGTCCGCCCAGTAGATTCGCCATTCTCGGTACATTCCATCCATGGCGTTACCACAATAAAAAAAAAATGCTTCGTATCCCTGTTCAACTTGAAGGGTACGTTCTTCATCCTACCAGATTTGTCCTCCATTGATGCCATCATCGGCCTTGACCTGCTAAAACAAGCAGGAGCATCCTAGCTTCCGGTCACCTCAGATGGGGCTCCGAGACGGAAAAGCTAGAATTCCAATCATGTCCCAATGTAAATTTCACTGAGGTGGACTTCTCCAGCGCACCACCTTTAGTCAGAAGAGCATTTTCAAAAATGCTAAGCGACAGGAAAAACGCCTTCGCAAGCCCAAATGAGGCGTTACCTTAAATAAGGGGCCCTGAAGATGCCGTACTGTCTTCGTTTGGGACTGTACTAAATTTCGACGCGATTATAAATCGACTCGACTTTACGTACAGTGATAAGCGTCAGATTCACGTTATCGAGCAAGAAATGGGTACTCTCAGGCAGGGAAATTTAACCCTCCTGCAATACTACGACGAGGTCGAGAAAAAACTAACCTTGCTCACCATCAAAGCTACCATGTCGTATGAAGCCTCGGCGTATGAAGCCATTTGCCAATAGCCAGGAGGACAAAGACAAAAATCCGTACGACGCCAAACAACACAAGGCGCAGGTACACTCTGCTCCACGCAGTGCAAATACCTATGAACCCATGGACATCGACCCATCGTGGTCCAAGATTCTTTATCCATCTCAGGCCCCGTCATACCAAAACAGGGAGCCAACAGTGTCCGATCGATCGGGCATACAAAACAAGCAGAAGGTTAACCACGTCGCGCAGAGCGCAGTTGGAACCGGGGAGAAATATACAGCCGCAGCTTCAAGCACGGCTCAGGAAATTGACGACGACGTCATTCAAGATTATGATTCGGACGTCATAAATTTGTTAAGGGAAAATCCCTGCTACATGTCGGTCAACGACAAGAGGCCAGCCGACACGGTTCAAACGGAATCGAATGACCCGCAATACGCGATACAGGATACGATTAAACACGCCCAGAATAAGTTCCGCGACAGGAGAAATGCTTCCCGGCAAAACAGGGTTTTCGAAGTTGGCGAAAAGATCCTAGTGCAGTCTAGCAGGCGACTGAGCAACAAACTGTCACCTTTGTTCGAGAAAGAACCCGTGAAAGCGGACATGGGACCACAGTCCTCATTAAGGGGAAGGTGGTCCACAAAGACAACCTGAGGTAGTCCGAGCGTGACTCAACTATCGCCCGCCTAATAATTTTTCATCTTTTTTTTATTGTCTTTTTCCTAGCCACTTGGCATAAGCTTTTGCTTCCATTATTATTTTGATCATGCTTTAATGGTGGGCTATCCAGTGTTTTTTTTTTTTTTTTATATACTTTATTAGTCTCAACAACAATAGTTTAACGTACTTAGCATAACATAACCAAAAGGGGGGGGTCGTGGGTAATGGACAGTAAGGGCTTGAGCTCGATGCTCCTGAGCCTCTGCATTAACGCTGCAGCGAAGGATGCTACTGCGTCCCACAGGGTTTCCAGCATTGTCTCCACGATGTTTCCTGGGTGGAGTGAGCGGCCCGCCGTCGCCTCCAGTCGGTGGCGCTCTCGTGCAAACCGGCGGCACTCGAAGACAACGTGCTTGGCGTCCTCGACTACCGATCTCCCGCACTCCGGGCACCAGTCCTCCTCCGCGTGGCCAAAACGCTTTAGGTATTGCCGGAAGCAGCCATGACCACTCAATACCTGCGTCAGGTAAAAATCGACCTGTCCGTGGCTTCGAGACACCCACCTTCTAAGATTGGGGATGAGAGTGTACGTCCTTCTTCCTTTCTTCGATGAGTCCCAGCAGTCCTGCCAGGCTGTGAGCGACCTCTCCTTGGCCTCCTCCCTTGTAGATATATCGAGGGCGCCACCAGTAACCTCATAACGAGCGCGAGCTTCCTTTAGCTCCTTAAGCTCTCGAGCGCGCTCTTTCAGCGGGACCATCCCCGCGATGACCAGGATGGCGTCGTCGGAGACTGTCCTGAAGCCGGACGCCACCCTTATTGCTCCCAGCCTGTACGCTGCGTCAACTCCTCTTCTGTAGCTGGGCGTATTCATCGCCTCAGCCCAGATGGGAGCCGCGTACAGAATTTGCGCCGAGGCAACGCTCACGAGGAGCCTTCTCCTGTTCTGCTTTGGTCCTCTGGTATTGAGGAGGATCCGGGTGAGGCCCCTGATAGTGGCTGCAGCCTTGCCCTGGATATATTCTAGGTGCTCACGGAAGGAGAGCCGGGCGTCGATCATCACCCCCAGGTATTTGATGGCCCGCTGGGAGGTTATGGCCATTCCACCAACCTGAATCGTCACCGTTTCTAGAACCTTGCGGCTGCTGACCAGCACCGCTTCCGTCTTTTGTGGGGCTAGGCTTAGTCCCGCATTTTGGAGCCACTGTTCCATTGATTCAATCGCCTTGTTAGCCGCTCTCACCGCTTCCTCCTTATGTTTGGCCACAACTACCAACGCTACGTCGTCTGCGAAGCCGACGACGTCGCATCCCGCTGGGAGCTGCAGACTCAGGATCCCGTCATACATGGCGTTCCACAGCAGCGGTCCCAGGACCGATCCTTGGGGCACACCTGCCGTGACGCCGTAGGTCTCCGTGCCCATGTCCGTGTCGACAAGTAGGACCCTGCAGCTGAAGTAGCTGCTGACAACGTTCATTATAGAATTGGGGACGTTGAACCGCCTTAGGGCTGCCAGGGTATTGCTCCAGTCCGCCGTGTTGAACGCGTTCCTGATGTCCAGGGTGACTATTAGGCAGTATTGCTTGGAGCCACCTTTCCACCTAGTTCCTGCTATTGCGTTTCGAGCAATTCCAACCACCGCTGCTATGGCATCCACTGTGGACCTTCCCTTCCGGAACCCGTACTGCTTTGGCGACAGCCCTCCCGCCTCCTCTATTGCGGCTTCGAGCCTCGAAGCGATCACCCTCTCGAAAACCTTGCCCGTTGTGTCCAGCAGGCAGATTGGCCTATAGGACGACGCCTCCTCCCTTGGTTTCCCTGGTTTTTGTAGCAGCAGGAGCTTCTGCACCTTCCACCTGGTGGGAAAGGTGCCTTCGCGGATGCATCTGTTGAACAGCTCCGCAAAACTTCCCGGCTGCAGTGCCAGAGCCAGTTTCAGGGCTCGGTTAGGAACCGAGTCCGGGCCGGGTGCTTTGTTGGGGGCCAGGCCTCTCCCTATGGCCAGGACTTCCTCTTCCGTTACCTCCTCCGCCATTTCGTTGTCTGCTGGGGGGGTGGGAAGCTGGGTGACTTGGTTGCCGGCTGGGAACAGCGCTTGCACTATGGACCTTAGTACGATCGGGTCAGTGGGGGACTGACTTCCTGCGCGCAGCCTCTTCACCACTATCCGGTACGCGTTGCCCCATGGATTTTCATCCGCCGAGTCACACAACTCCAGGAAGCATCTCCTTTTACTGTCTCGGATGGCCACCTTCAATGCTTTGCGCCTGTCCTTGAAGGCTTGGTGCCGCTCCTCAAAGGCGTCGCTGCCTCTCGCTCGCTGCATAAGCCTCCTTGCTCTCATGCACTCAGCTCGGATGGAGCCAATCTCCTCGCTCCACCAGAAAACAGGAGCGTGGTTTCTGCGGTAGCGGCTTCTCCGCTGCATGCTCGCCATGCACGCTGCCTCAAGCTTAGCTGCAAGGGTGTCAGCCATTTCGTTGGCTCCGCTTGGCGGGACGTTGCCGATGTCACGTGCTGCCTCGGTGAAGTTCCTAGCCTGGAGCGTACCGACTCTGTAGCCTTGGTTCCCTCTGTTCGGTTCCCTCGGTCGTTCTTGAGGGCTGCCAATTGAGCACAATATTGCTTCATGGTCGCTGGCCGTAAAGCTCCCGCTTATCCTCCAGTCAGCGCCCGCCGCTAGCGAGGGGCTCGCGAACGTCAGGTCAATGATGGATCCTGCTCCGGCTCTGCTGAAGGTGTGCTGGTTTCCTTCGTTCAGCAATACGAGATCGAGTGAGGCGAAGGTTTCTCTTACCACTCTCCCTCTCGCATTCGTCCTCGGGCAGCCCCAGTCCTGAGCCCACGCGTTGAAGTCCCCTGCTACCAGGACGTCAGAGCGGCCTCTGATATCTTTTCCCAGGCAGTCCATCATGCGCTCAAACTCACTGGTGGTTAGGCTAGGTGCCATGTAGCAGCTGTAAAGCCATGCCCCACCTATCCGAGCCCTTACGAATCCCTCCGCACTGTGCACTGAGTGCATTGTCGCGCCGGTTGCGCCGCAGCTCCAGATGGCAGCCTTCCCCGATAGGTCCACTGCCCAGCGGTTGTCTGAGCCAGTCCTATGGGGCTCGCTTAGGAGCGCTATGTCCGTCTTCGTCTCCCTCGCAGTCTGCGACAGCCGCCCTGCAGTCACATCTTGAGCCGCCCTGCAGTGGTTCAGGTTCAGCTGAAGCACTAGCATCCTGTCGTCCTAGGTCCACCTCCTTTCGCTGACATGGGGCAACTTCTGCTTCCCGTCCCGGCGGAAGCAACAGCCGCTCCTGTCCTTCGAGCTCTTGCAAGCGCTTGCGATGTGCCCCATCCCAAAGCACCTGTAGCAGCAAGCCACGACCTCCTTTTCCTTCATACGGCATACTGACCACCCAACCTTCACCTTGCCCACAGCAGTGATGGCCTTGGCAAGGCTCGCGGGGAAAGCCACGATAGCGGTCTGAGTCTCGCCATAGGTGCTTCTCAGCTTCTTGACCTTCAAGGCGCCTTGGTCCACCGCTGCCTGCTGCGCGATTGCCCCGATGATGTCCTCCGAAGTGGCTAGTGCGTCCAGTCCTCGTAGCTCGACGAGCAACTCCTTAATCTCCTCCGAGTACGCCCGCACCTCTGCCTTGCTCCCTAGGACCTCCTCGATGCAGCCTTTAAGGGCCTCTGTGGGGTTATCCTTCTTCCTCGCCAATTCCAGAAGTAGCCCTCCCTTGGCTGTCTTCCTCACTTTTTTGACGCATGGGCCAAGGACGTCCAGCTTCCCGTCCTCCCTGCGCGTTACCATGCTTAGGATCTGGCTGTACGACAGACCTGCTGCTTGGATCACTATGGCGTCGGGTCTGGCTCGTCTCCGCTCGGGATTTCTAGGCTTGGCCTTCGTCCATTCAGTCCTTCTCAAGCTTGTTTCGGCGCCGCTTCCTTTGCCGGCAGCAGGGTTTGCAACTGCTGGTTTAAGCCTTGCCGCTGTGTTGGCCTTTGCTTCTTTGACTCCCGCGTCCCTCGCAGTAGTTTTTCGGTGTGCACTCCAGGGGCCCGTGCTGTTCGGGATGCTGCCGGTCTGCACAGCCTGATCCTGGGTCCAGACCTCCGTCGGAAGGGTCTGCTGCTCTTTCTCCACGGTATCGATGCCGGCTCTCTCGCATCTGGGGCACACTAGCTTGGGCATGATGACCGGTTGTGCGGGCTCCTCCGGTGCACTACCGACCAGAATGGAGTGAATGTCCTTCAGTCTGGTTATCAGGCTCCTTCGCATCGCGGAAATATGTCTCTTATTTTTCTCCGTGACCCACGATAACAGCTCGTTCACTATCGTGCCCAACTCCGTAAGGCATTCTTCGTTTCTTGCCGGCGGGCTGCCAGCCTTATTTTTCTTCGGGGGAGCCGCCCTCTGGTCCTTGTCCGGGCTAAGCATCTCCAGTGGCCTCTTTGGTGTATCCTTCTCTACTGCAGCTGGGCTGCCGGTGCCCGCTGCCTGTGACGCAAATAGCGGCGAGCGCCGCATTTTATTGCTCTTTTTGAACGGGTCTCCCGTTTTGGCACTCTTCAACTCTTCTGCACTTGTAGTGTTCCCTTCCAGGGCGGCCAAGTGAGACACCGCCTTGTCAGGCGGGTGGCGCATGAGGAAAGTGCATAGAGCATGGCTAATGCATGCTGCGGTTGGGGGGTTTCAACCCTGCCTTCCATCGGTGCGCCTGGAATTTCCTCCTGGCGGGAGCGATGGGAGTTATACCGCTCCTTCTCGGTCGCCAGAGCCCCTTTTAAGGGTGAACCGCCGTAGCGGAGGGGTTGGCAGTCGGTCAGCTCCATGACCTTCGTCACCTCATGGCAGGCCAGAGTTTTCTAGCACCTTTCGCTCTAGGTTGGTCAAAGGACCTGAGTCAGCATCCCTGAAAGGTATGCTACCCTTTTGCTTTGCCTTGAGTCGCTGGCGCCCTCTACCGGGCTCCTGTAGTCGCGTCATTGCGACGTCCGGGAGCCCTGGTGCCCTTGGTCCGGATCTAGCGCCCTCTACCGGCAGGCAATGTTAGGGCGTTTCCCAACACTGCCCACCAGCTGGTTACGATCAGCTGCATTGACCTGCGCAATTCTGGTGGGGGCAGCCACGTTTGCTTAGCTCGGTCAACTCAGGAGAAAGGTGTCGCGAAGAGAGTTCCTAGAAGAGAAAGCTCTCTTCGCGCCTCTTACCTCGGCGGTTGGCGGCTCATCCTAATCTTCGCGGATGCCATCTATTGACCTGTCCAGGGAGTGTTGTGGTTCGCTCGGTAGGTGAGTCCGTCCCCAGCTGTCCGGTTACCCACTACCCGATCCTTTTTTAGATTCTGCAGTGTTTGGCCGCGTCACTCGGGAGCGCCCGCGCGGCACGACCGCTTTCTTCGACCCGCACTTTCAACCCCGGGCTATCCAGTGTGTAGGGAGGCGTTGGTTCCGCAAAAGGCTCCAGAAAAGGGGATGAAATTATAAGTCGGGAGCGTCTTCAGTTAAATCCAAAAGAAACGCGTTCAGCTTTATTGGCTGCGTACATCGAATTGCCAACTTAAAAACTAGTACAGAAAGAGATCGACGACAACCAACGAGCGAGAAGAGAGGGCACAGAGGGGCGAGTGTGGATGCGCTCTTCAGCGCGGGTGCGCTCTTTAGCGCGGGTGCGCTCTTCAGGTGAGCGGCACCACGGCCCCCTTGCAATCGCTCGGGTTGCAATAGCTCCCTCGGTGTTATGGCTGGTGGCAGGCTCCGAACACGACCCATCCAAACACTGTGCTCTGGGCCACTGGCAGTCCGTCCTGGACCTTCAGTAAGCCCGGTTGGATGATCCGTGGGTACATATCTGCGCCCAGGACGACGGAGATTGTCGCTGGCAGATGGAATCGCTCATCCGCCAGTGTCACGCCTCGGAAGTGGGCACGTACCGCCTCGCTCAGCTCCCGGGATGGCGTACGAACTCGCACGTGACGCTCAATCTTAAACATGACCTCCAGCCGAACGCTATCATCGGTAGTTGACCCCACGGTGGCGGAACACACCTGTTCGTCCCCCACGCTGGTAGTGGGCAGCCGGAAACACGCAGTGAGCGAGGCGTCGATGCAGCTCGAGGGCGTGCATGGGTCGATGAGGGCCCCCGTGTCGAAGCTCCGGTTCCCGGTGTCGAACCGCACTAGTGCAGTCGGCAGCACGTTGACGCTGTTCCGTTGCAGCAGCGACGAGAGGGTGGGCGCAGCGACCGCGTCCAGCGGGGGCCCTCGACGAGAGGCGGAACTTTGCCTAGGTGCGGATGACGCGGGCGGATGAGCGGTGGTCGGCAACCGAGGAGAGGCGGAAAAATGCCGAGGATGTATCGACGAGTGCCGGGACGTCGGTGGCCGTGGATCGGGTTGGGATTGCCGGAAAGTGGCGGACCCAGGCCGAGAAGCACCCAAAACGCGCCGGGAGTTGGCGGATGAAGGCCGGGTGTCCGCCAGTGTCACGCCTTCCGAGGCGTGACACTGAAGGATGCTACTGCGTCCCACAGGGTTTCCAGCATTGTCTCCACGATGTTTCCTGGGTGGAGTGAGCGGCCCGCCGTCGCCTCCAGTCGGTGGCGCTCTCGTGCAAACCGGCGGCACTCGAAGACAACGTGCTTGGCGTCCTCGACTACCGATCTCCCGCACTCCGGGCACCAGTCCTCCTCCGCGTGGCCAAAACGCTTTAGGTATTGCCGGAAGCAGCCATGACCACTCAATACCTGCGTCAGGTAAAAATCGACCTGTCCGTGGCTTCGAGACACCCACCTTCTAAGATTGGGGATGAGAGTGTACGTCCTTCTTCCTTTCTTCGATGAGTCCCAGCAGTCCTGCCAGGCTGTGAGCGACCTCTCCTTGGCCTCCTCCCTTGTAGATATATCGAGGGCGCCACCAGTAACCTCATAACGAGCGCGAGCTTCCTTTAGCTCCTTAAGCTCTCGAGCGCGCTCTTTCAGCGGGACCATCCCCGCGATGACCAGGATGGCGTCGTCGGAGACTGTCCTGAAGCCGGACGCCACCCTTATTGCTCCCAGCCTGTACGCTGCGTCAACTCCTCTTCTGTAGCTGGGCGTATTCATCGCCTCAGCCCAGATGGGAGCCGCGTACAGAATTTGCGCCGAGGCAACGCTCACGAGGAGCCTTCTCCTGTTCTGCTTTGGTCCTCTGGTATTGAGGAGGATCCGGGTGAGGCCCCTGATAGTGGCTGCAGCCTTGCCCTGGATATATTCTAGGTGCTCACGGAAGGAGAGCCGGGCGTCGATCATCACCCCCAGGTATTTGATGGCCCGCTGGGAGGTTATGGCCATTCCACCAACCTGAATCGTCACCGTTTCTAGAACCTTGCGGCTGCTGACCAGCACCGCTTCCGTCTTTTGTGGGGCTAGGCTTAGTCCCGCATTTTGGAGCCACTGTTCCATTGATTCAATCGCCTTGTTAGCCGCTCTCACCGCTTCCTCCTTATGTTTGGCCACAACTACCAACGCTACGTCGTCTGCGAAGCCGACGACGTCGCATCCCGCTGGGAGCTGCAGACTCAGGATCCCGTCATACATGGCGTTCCACAGCAGCGGTCCCAGGACCGATCCTTGGGGCACACCTGCCGTGACGCCGTAGGTCTCCGTGCCCATGTCCGTGTCGACAAGTAGGACCCTGCAGCTGAAGTAGCTGCTGACAACGTTCATTATAGAATTGGGGACGTTGAACCGCCTTAGGGCTGCCAGGGTATTGCTCCAGTCCGCCGTGTTGAACGCGTTCCTGATGTCCAGGGTGACTATTAGGCAGTATTGCTTGGAGCCACCTTTCCACCTAGTTCCTGCTATTGCGTTTCGAGCAATTCCAACCACCGCTGCTATGGCATCCACTGTGGACCTTCCCTTCCGGAACCCGTACTGCTTTGGCGACAGCCCTCCCGCCTCCTCTATTGCGGCTTCGAGCCTCGAAGCGATCACCCTCTCGAAAACCTTGCCCGTTGTGTCCAGCAGGCAGATTGGCCTATAGGACGACGCCTCCTCCCTTGGTTTCCCTGGTTTTTGTAGCAGCAGGAGCTTCTGCACCTTCCACCTGGTGGGAAAGGTGCCTTCGCGGATGCATCTGTTGAACAGCTCCGCAAAACTTCCCGGCTGCAGTGCCAGAGCCAGTTTCAGGGCTCGGTTAGGAACCGAGTCCGGGCCGGGTGCTTTGTTGGGGGCCAGGCCTCTCCCTATGGCCAGGACTTCCTCTTCCGTTACCTCCTCCGCCATTTCGTTGTCTGCTGGGGGGGTGGGAAGCTGGGTGACTTGGTTGCCGGCTGGGAACAGCGCTTACACTATGGACCTTAGTACGATCGGGTCAGTGGGGGACTGACTTCCTGCGCGCAGCCTCTTCACCACTATCCGGTACGCGTTGCCCCATGGATTTTCATCCGCCGAGTCACACAACTCCAGGAAGCATCTCCTTTTACTGTCTCGGATGGCCACCTTCAATGCTTTGCGCCTGTCCTTGAAGGCTTGGTGCCGCTCCTCAAAGGCGTCGCTGCCTCTCGCTCGCTGCATAAGCCTCCTTGCTCTCATGCACTCAGCTCGGATGGAGCCAATCTCCTCGCTCCACCAGAAAACAGGAGCGTGGTTTCTGCGGTAGCGGCTTCTCCGCTGCATGCTCGCCATGCACGCTGCCTCAAGCTTAGCTGCAAGGGTGTCAGCCATTTCGTTGGCTCCGCTTGGCGGGACGTTGCCGATGTCACGTGCTGCCTCGGTGAAGTTCCTAGCCTGGAGCGTACCGACTCTGTAGCCTTGGTTCCCTCTGTTCGGTTCCCTCGGTCGTTCTTGAGGGCTGCCAATTGAGCACAATATTGCTTCATGGTCGCTGGCCGTAAAGCTCCCGCTTATCCTCCAGTCAGCGCCCGCCGCTAGCGAGGGGCTCGCGAACGTCAGGTCAATGATGGATCCTGCTCCGGCTCTGCTGAAGGTGTGCTGGTTTCCTTCGTTCAGCAATACGAGATCGAGTGAGGCGAAGGTTTCTCTTACCACTCTCCCTCTCGCATTCGTCCTCGGGCAGCCCCAGTCCTGAGCCCACGCGTTGAAGTCCCCTGCTACCAGGACGTCAGAGCGGCCTCTGATATCTTTTCCCAGGCAGTCCATCATGCGCTCAAACTCACTGGTGGTTAGGCTAGGTGCCATGTAGCAGCTGTAAAGCCATGCCCCACCTATCCGAGCCCTTACGAATCCCTCCGCACTGTGCACTGAGTGCATTGTCGCGCCGGTTGCGCCGCAGCTCCAGATGGCAGCCTTCCCCGATAGGTCCACTGCCCAGCGGTTGTCTGAGCCAGTCCTATGGGGCTCGCTTAGGAGCGCTATGTCCGTCTTCGTCTCCCTCGCAGTCTGCGACAGCCGCCCTGCAGTCACATCTTGAGCCGCCCTGCAGTGGTTCAGGTTCAGCTGAAGCACTAGCATCCTGTCGTCCTAGGTCCACCTCCTTTCGCTGACATGGGGCAACTTCTGCTTCCCGTCCCGGCGGAAGCAACAGCCGCTCCTGTCCTTCGAGCTCTTGCAAGCGCTTGCGATGTGCCCCATCCCAAAGCACCTGTAGCAGCAAGCCACGACCTCCTTTTCCTTCATACGGCATACTGACCACCCAACCTTCACCTTGCCCACAGCAGTGATGGCCTTGGCAAGGCTCGCGGGGAAAGCCACGATAGCGGTCTGAGTCTCGCCATAGGTGCTTCTCAGCTTCTTGACCTTCAAGGCGCCTTGGTCCACCGCTGCCTGCTGCGCGATTGCCCCGATGATGTCCTCCGAAGTGGCTAGTGCGTCCAGTCCTCGTAGCTCGACGAGCAACTCCTTAATCTCCTCCGAGTACGCCCGCACCTCTGCCTTGCTCCCTAGGACCTCCTCGATGCAGCCTTTAAGGGCCTCTGTGGGGTTATCCTTCTTCCTCGCCAATTCCAGAAGTAGCCCTCCCTTGGCTGTCTTCCTCACTTTTTTGACGCATGGGCCAAGGACGTCCAGCTTCCCGTCCTCCCTGCGCGTTACCATGCTTAGGATCTGGCTGTACGACAGACCTGCTGCTTGGATCACTATGGCGTCGGGTCTGGCTCGTCTCCGCTCGGGATTTCTAGGCTTGGCCTTCGTCCATTCAGTCCTTCTCAAGCTTGTTTCGGCGCCGCTTCCTTTGCCGGCAGCAGGGTTTGCAACTGCTGGTTTAAGCCTTGCCGCTGTGTTGGCCTTTGCTTCTTTGACTCCCGCGTCCCTCGCAGTAGTTTTTCGGTGTGCACTCCAGGGGCCCGTGCTGTTCGGGATGCTGCCGGTCTGCACAGCCTGATCCTGGGTCCAGACCTCCGTCGGAAGGGTCTGCTGCTCTTTCTCCACGGTATCGATGCCGGCTCTCTCGCATCTGGGGCACACTAGCTTGGGCATGATGACCGGTTGTGCGGGCTCCTCCGGTGCACTACCGACCAGAATGGAGTGAATGTCCTTCAGTCTGGTTATCAGGCTCCTTCGCATCGCGGAAATATGTCTCTTATTTTTCTCCGTGACCCACGATAACAGCTCGTTCACTATCGTGCCCAACTCCGTAAGGCATTCTTCGTTTCTTGCCGGCGGGCTGCCAGCCTTATTTTTCTTCGGGGGAGCCGCCCTCTGGTCCTTGTCCGGGCTAAGCATCTCCAGTGGCCTCTTTGGTGTATCCTTCTCTACTGCAGCTGGGCTGCCGGTGCCCGCTGCCTGTGACGCAAATAGCGGCGAGCGCCGCATTTTATTGCTCTTTTTGAACGGGTCTCCCGTTTTGGCACTCTTCAACTCTTCTGCACTTGTAGTGTTCCCTTCCAGGGCGGCCAAGTGAGACACCGCCTTGTCAGGCGGGTGGCGCATGAGGAAAGTGCATAGAGCATGGCTAATGCATGCTGCGGTTGGGGGTTTCAACCCTGCCTTCCATCGGTGCGCCTGGAATTTCCTCCTGGCGGGATCGATGGGAGTTATACCGCTCCTTCTCGGTCGCCAGAGCCCCTTTTAAGGGTGAACCGCCGTAGCGGAGGGGTTGGCAGTCGGTCAGCTCCATGACCTTCGTCACCTCATGGCAGGCCAGAGTTTTCTAGCACCTTTCGCTCTAGGTTGGTCAAAGGACCTGAGTCAGCATCCCTGAAAGGTATGCTACCCTTTTGCTTTGCCTTGAGTCGCTGGCGCCCTCTACCGGGCTCCTGTAGTCGCGTCATTGCGACGTCCGGGAGCCCTGGTGCCCTTGGTCCGGATCTAGCGCCCTCTACCGGCAGGCAATGTTAGGGCGTTTCCCAACACTGCCCACCAGCTGGTTACGATCAGCTGCATTGACCTGCGCAATTCTGGTGGGGGCAGCCACGTTTGCTTAGCTCGGTCAACTCAGGAGAAAGGTGTCGCGAAGAGAGTTCCTAGAAGAGAAAGCTCTCTTCGCGCCTCTTACCTCGGCGGTTGGCGGCTCATCCTAATCTTCGCGGATGCCATCTATTGACCTGTCCAGGGAGTGTTGTGGTTCGCTCGGTAGGTGAGTCCGTCCCCAGCTGTCCGGTTACCCACTACCCGATCCTTTTTTAGATTCTGCAGTGTTTGGCCGCGTCACTCGGGAGCGCCCGCGCGGCACGACCGCTTTCTTCGACCCGCACTTTCAACCCCGGGCTATCCAGTGTGTAGGGAGGCGTTGGTTCCGCAAAAGGCTCCAGAAAAGGGGATGAAATTATAAGTCGGGAGCGTCTTCAGTTAAATCCAAAAGAAACGCGTTCAGCTTTATTGGCTGCGTACATCGAATTGCCAACTTAAAAACTAGTACAGAAAGAGATCGACGACAACCAACGAGCGAGAAGAGAGGGCACAGAGGGGCGAGTGTGGATGCGCTCTTCAGCGCGGGTGCGCTCTTTAGCGCGGGTGCGCTCTTCAGGTGAGCGGCACCACGGCCCCCTTGCAATCGCTCGGGTTGCAATAGCTCCCTCGGTGTTATGGCTGGTGGCAGGCTCCGAACACGACCCATCCAAACACTGTGCTCTGGGCCACTGGCAGTCCGTCCTGGACCTTCAGTAAGCCCGGTTGGATGATCCGTGGGTACATATCTGCGCCCAGGACGACGGAGATTGTCGCTGGCAGATGGAATCGCTCATCCGCCAGTGTCACGCCTCGGAAGTGGGCACGTACCGCCTCGCTCAGCTCCCGGGATGGCGTACGAACTCGCACGTGACGCTCAATCTTAAACATGACCTCCAGCCGAACGCTATCATCGGTAGTTGACCCCACGGTGGCGGAACACACCTGTTCGTCCCCCACGCTGGTAGTGGGCAGCCGGAAACACGCAGTGAGCGAGGCGTCGATGCAGCTCGAGGGCGTGCATGGGTCGATGAGGGCCCCCGTGTCGAAGCTCCGGTTCCCGGTGTCGAACCGCACTAGTGCAGTCGGCAGCACGTTGACGCTGTTCCGTTGCAGCAGCGACGAGAGGGTGGGCGCAGCGACCGCGTCCAGCGGGGGCCCTCGACGAGAGGCGGAACTTTGCCTAGGTGCGGATGACGCGGGCGGATGAGCGGTGGTCGGCAACCGAGGAGAGGCGGAAAAATGCCGAGGATGTATCGACGAGTGCCGGGACGTCGGTGGCCGTGGATCGGGTTGGGATTGCCGGAAAGTGGCGGACCCAGGCCGAGAAGCACCCAAAACGCGCCGGGAGTTGGCGGATGAAGGCCGGGTGCCAGACGAGACAGTCCGTGTCCTGACTCCCGCCGGTGCCCCTTTTGGCGTGCCTTGCGCCGAGCCCGCGGCTTCTCCACGAGGTACAGCAGCGTGTGGTGATCCTGACCACACGTCTTACAACCGTCACCCCGCCGTCAGGATCCGTCGGAGTGCTCGTGGGCCAGGCAGCTCGAGCAGAAGCGGTTCACGAGAACCGCTCGGAGCCGCTTCTCGGCGCTAAGGCGTAGGAAGCGCCGACACTTCTTCAAAGCGTGGATTCCATTGCAGACTCGGCAACGGTAGGATTGAATACCTCGAGTATATCTGCTTTCCAGCGATGCGTGGGTGTTGCGTGGACGTGGCGACATCGTGTTGACTATGGCTGACGGAAATATGGTGAAGGAACAAATAACATTATCAGAATCGGTGTGAATGAAGGTTCGGAACTACGGGCAGAGCTACGGGACAGCACAATGGACAGGAACATTTGAGCGGAAGAAATGTTAATTACTGTGGGTAGGCGGACGCGTCCAACGGAAGAAGCACGACCTTAGCAACGGGCCGCTTTACGAGCCCTCGCGCGGTGCGGATGTCGATCACGCGGACATGGCCATCAGAGCCGGGATACACCGCGTCAACCCTGCCTAAACGAAACTCATTGGGACGGAAGGTTGTCTTCCTTAATGACGACCATATCTCAAACCCGGAGGTCCCTCGTAGGGGCTCGCCACTTGTTCCTCTTATGGAGCTCCTTAAGGTATTCCTCCTTCCATCGGAGCCGAAATTGCTGCTGAAGCGCCTTGAGGTGTTGCCAGCGATTGATGATGGAATTGGTGTCCCCCTTTATCTCGGGCTCGACCGTGGTGAGAAGTGGGCCTCCCACAAGAAAGTGTCCGGGTGTAAGAGCCAGCAGGTCAGCAGGGTCTTCGGACATTGGCGCGAGTGGCCGCGAATTCAGGCACGCCTCGATCTTCGCCAGGAGAGTAGCCAGCTCCTCAAAGCTGTATTTTCGCGTGGCGGCGGACTTGTAGAACAAGGTCTTGAAGCTTTTGACCCCTGCTTCCCAAAGGCCCCCCATGTGGGGAGCTCCCGGAGGAATGAAATGCCAGAGAAGCTGCTGGTGACTATAGGCACCGGTCACAGCCCCTTTTAGGCTCTGGAGAAAATCGCGGGATAGTAGAGCAGCTGCTCCCACAAAGTTCTTCCCGTTGTCGGACTGCACTTGACGGGGGCATCCTCTCCGGGACACGAACCGTGCGAAAGCCGCCAGAAATTTCTCGGTCGTAAGGTCCGACGTAGGCTCTAAATGGATAGCCTTAGAAGCACACAAACACCAACACATAACCCTTTGTGATGAGACAGGCCCTCCCCGTATAGTTTTTTATCTCGAAGGGACCGGCATAATCTACACCGGTGTGCGTGAACGGGCGCGAGAAGGACGTCCGTTCCTTTGGTAGCTCTCCCATGAGTTGCGTCTGCAAATTCTTCTTGTGGATGACACATACCTTACAAGAATAGACGACGGACTTGACCAAATTCCTCACCCTTGGAATCTAGAACTTGGCCCGGATCAGACGGATCATCAGCTGACTGCCACCGTGCAGCGTGATGCGATGTGTAAAATGAACCAGGAGTCGAGACAGATGACAGTCATACGGAAGGATAATAGGGTGCCGTTCGTCATATTGGAGAAGTTCAGAGGACGTGACCTGGCCGCAGGCTCTCATAAGGCCTTGCGAATCCACGAAGGGGTTCAGTTTTTGAATCGGACTGGAGGCCGATATTGGATGCTTTTTGCTTAAGCAGCCCATCTCAGAGACGAAGTGTCTGCGCTGAGTGACGGAAACTAGATGACGTTCAGCCGACGTAACCTCATTAGCGGTCAGGTGCTCTTAAAACGAGGGTCGAATCTTCCGCGCGCGTTGGATGAAGCGATTAACATAGGCAAGGACTCGTAATGCCTTGTCGAGTGTGGAAAAACGCTCAAGGAGATCTTCGGGGGGCGCTTTCGCGACATGGACCTTGACTGCTCGCTTCTCGAGTTCAGTCACGGGGGCATCATTGCCTTGAGTGGGCCAGTCGCTGCGAGGCCTCTGCAGCCAGTCAGGACCGTGCCACCACAACTGGTTATCTGCAAGATCTTGGAGAGCTACGCCCCGGCTAGCGAGATCCGCAGGGTTATGCTCGGAGCGGACATGAGCCCATTTCTGCACGTCGGTGAACTGGGTGATCTTGGTCACCCGGTTGGCCACGAACGTTGTCCACTGGCACGCTGGCTTATGCAGCCACGCGAGGACAATAGTCGAGTCGGTCCAACAGTATAGGGCAGACGCGGCCCCTGGCATTTGTGGCAAAACGGCGGTGGCCATCTCGGACAACAACAAGGCACCGCACAGTTCTAGTCGAGGGAGCGACACCGTCTTAACTGGGGCCACTCGAGTCTTTGCAGTCAGCAGGGTCACTATTACCGTGGACCCGACCTCGACACGAACGTAAATTGCTGCGCCGTACGCCTTCTGTGAAGCGTCGCAGAACCCGTGGTGTTCGACCTTTAGGTGTGGTCGGAACGCGACCCATCGAGGAACACGAATCTGATCGAGCACCGAGTAATTCTTTAGGAAGTCAACCCATCGCTGACAGAAATCTTGAGGGAGGGCGTCATTCCACCCTAGATCCAGAAGCCAAATGTCTTGCATGAACATTTTTGCCCGAACAATGAAAGGAGCGAGCCAACCTGCTGGATCGAACAATTAGGCAATTTGGGAGAGGACTTGGCGCTTTGTGAAAACCGAGCCGGAAGTCAATTCTGGCGGGACAAAAAAGAATTCATCAGTCGTCGCTTTCCAACGCACGCCGAGTGTCTTGGCCGTGCTCTCTGCATCGATGTCGAGAAAGTCAGCACGGAGACGGTGGTCGATCGGAATGTCGGCCAGGATTGCCTTGTTATTCGACGTCCATTTCCTAAGTGGGAACCCTGCTGACTCTAGGGCCCCTTTCAGCTCCCGAATCGAAGCTTGGGCTTCAGTTTTGGAGTCTGCCCCCGCGAGGACGTCATCAACGTACATAAACTGCCGGATAATTTGGCTTGCCTGCGGATACTTCGACTCTTCGTCGTCAGTGAGCTGTCGCAGCACACGAAGGTGACCGTTTTCAACTCGTAGTCGCGAGTTGATTGCGAAACAAAATACGTTGGAGCGGAGTATGCTTGGGGTCTACCCAAATTTGCCGATACATCTTCTTGATGTCGGCGTTGAAGACAAACCTAAAGTATCGCCACTTTAGGATTTGAATCGTCAGGTCGGATTATAAGACCGGGCCCGCGTAAAGAATGTCGTTCAGACTGGTCCCGTTTGCGGACGGGCTCGAAGCATTGAAGACCACTCACACCTTGGTGGTCGTGCTTTCGGGCTTGAAGACGGCATGATGTGGAAGATAGTAGGTAGTGGAATTGCTCGCGGGAGAGACCTCGGTCATGTGGCCTAAGTCGATGTACTCCTGAATTACCGAGTCATAGCGGGCCTTAAGGGGCGGGTCCCTCTTCAGGCGCTGCTCATTACGCAGAAACTGAGCAAGAGCAAAGGACCGTAAAGCCGCTAGCTCGGAACCCTTCTGCCCGGGGTCGCGTAAGGGGAGCGTCACAACGTACTTGCCACACTCGCCTCTTTTCGTCGTCTGGACAAAGTTGTGCTCGCAAACTGAATCCGATTCCGAACTTATCGTTGTGGGCACATCTTCCACCTCCCAGAATTTGGTGAGGAGCTGATCCAGTGAGTCACCGAGGCTGGGGGCCACTTGTATGGAAAAAACGGACACGCTGCGGGGATTGGCTGGAGATAATGGGCCTGTCAGCACCCATCCAAAAATGGTCTCCTGACCGAGAAGCGACCCGCATATGTTAGCCTTGGCATTACCGAATGTCAGCTCCTATTGACACATCGACTTGGGGGCTCTAAAGGAAGTTGGGGTCCGCCAGGGGAATGTCGGGCAGCCCCTTGAGACGATCTCGCGGAATCGGGTATGATGGCAGATTTCCTACCAACTGCGGCAGAACGTAGGCCGCAGTCTCTAATTGTAGCCCGGGTCTAGACGGCGACCGAATGGAGAAATGGCACAATTTTGTAGACTGCGCGGAAATGGTCTGATTAAGGCCGGAAACTTGGGCTTGAATCGTCTTGAAGGGTGGTTTGACGAGGTTGAACTGTCGTTCCGTTATGAAGGTCGCTTCGGACCCTGAGTCTATCAGTGCTCGTGCCTGGAAGCTGCACCCCAAATGGCACACGTTGATAAGGGCCGTGCCTAGTAGGACGGCTCCTGACCCGGAAGCGAAACACACCTGCACATCCGACTGAACCTCTGAGCCGTTTGTGCTTCTGGCAGTCTGTGCGGGTCGAGCCCTTGCTGTCGTAGGCGGACTTGGAGCCGTGGCGAACAGATTGCCGCGGTGCAGAAGGGTGTGGTGTCGGCTGTGACATGTGAAGCAGGTATGGGCGCTCGTGCAGTCTCGTTGCTGGTGCCCTCGCTGCTAGCTGCTGAAACATAGCTGCTTCCTTTTAATGTAGTCCGAGCGCCCATTTACGTCCATTTCCAAGAACCGCGGACATAAGCAAATGGGGTGGTTCTCCCTCGAACAGAGATCGCAACCCTTGGGGCCTGGAACAACTCGAGTCTCGTATGAATGGAGCCTTCGAAAAGGGGCAGTAGGAGTTCCCGACCTTGGCGGAAGTTGCCCGGAGCCACTAGGCCTGACGTCGTCGATTGCTTCCAGAGTGCGATGGCGCTCTGTCAGGAAGTCTAATTCCTCTGTCGCTCTGGCGCTCTGTCTTATTCCTTCCATGTTGGAATTTCGGCCTTGTTATGAACGGATTGCTCCCACATGGAAAGTGTGACTTTGGGGAGCTTTGACGAAATCATAAACACCAGGAGGCAGTCCCAGGCCTCAACTTTGATGGCGGACATTTCGAGGGCTGTCAGACAACTCTGAATGGTGGCTTGCAGCTCCTTCAGCGCGACCCCGGACTCTTGAGAAATAGCCTGGATGTTGAAAAGGATCTTCAACTGGCTGTTGACCAATAGCCGCCGTTTCTCAAAGCGTTCTGTGAGGCTTTGCCACGCGGCGACAAGCCCCTCATGGGTAAGCGGAGCCTTAGAAACAATGGCGTGGGCGTCACCACTTGTTTTGGACAGTAAGTGGAACAACCTCTTTACCGGGGGAGACGCGAGTTTTGGATGTAGATGGCCGTAAACAAGTCTCTGAAGGTGGACCACCAAAGATAATCACCCGCAAAGACCTCGGTATCCACTGGAGGTAACCGGCAGCCTGTAGACGCGGGCGTGTGGACATTGACGGAAGCCTGAGTGGATTGGGAGGCAATTTTCTCCCGAAGCTGGGCAATACACCTCGAATAGACGGAGTAACAGTAGCTGTACTTCACTTCCAGCACTGTCGAGGCGACCGCATTGTCGTCGGACACGGCTAGCAAATCGGAGCAGCTCTCATAGCTTTTCTCCACCTCCCATAGTGCCCGAATTTGGTCCAGATGGACCTCGCAAATGTATTGGGAGCCTCCTTCCGTTTCTTTGGCGCCCGGAGTATGCATGTTAGCCTCAAATTGGCTAATTCGATCCGTTGTGGCGATGAACTTTTTCAGCGCCACGTCGACCGCACTTTGAGCCATTTTTGCAACGGAACGAGTCTGCCTCTGTGAAGGACCGGGGATTGTATTGACGGATTCGTCACTCTTTGCCCTTGGAATGGCACTGTACGCCTAAGGCTTTAAAAGAGGCGTCCGCGGAGAAGCGGATTGAGATCTGTCCAAACCGATGGTTGGGATCGGACGTGGCTTTTGGTCGTCTCCCGTGGGCATTCTCAGACACCAATTCGCTGGTCAGAACTTGTCGACTGACGCGCGCAATGGGTGCCTCGTACGGAGCGGTAGCCGGTCACTAAGGTGATGAGACCGGTGAGATCGCGGACGAATTGCGATTGCAAGGCCAAGTGGGAATTAAAAGCGCCGATGTCGAGAGGAACGTCGGATGGGGCACAATTCGGATGTGGGAGAAACTTCAGGAAGCCAAAAAAAACCAGATGGGCCAAGGTTTGTTGAGATTCTAGGCGGATGTTGCCAGATGCGGAGTAGAAGCAGCGTTAGGAAAATGACGGAACGGAAAATGGACAAGGTCCGGAAAATTCGTGATCGTTCGGAAAAATAATTAATGACTGTCTATATATGTATGTATATTTCGACCAATATGGCTCGTACGTAAATATTCAATTCCTAACTATTTTCGAATTTGCGGAGCAGGAAAGGTGGACTTGACCTTGGCTTGGATTGAACACAGAGAAAAAAAAAAAAATAATTAATTTTTGCCTAATTGTCGGATTTAATTATTATGGAAACAGACGGGTGGAGTTGAAAATTTAAATTTTTAATCAATGGACGTTAAGTAACCCGAAGCTGGAACGGTGGAATTGAAACCGCGGCTAGGTTCAGAAAGAAGATCGACAATTAAATTATTTAATTATAATTTTTTCTTTTCCCGATAATTAAATTTTCGACTTTAATTTTTGAGTGGCCGGAAAGGTGAATTAAAAACCCTGGCCCTTTGCTCGGACGGAAAATACGAATTAAATAAATTTTTGTAGTTATAATTATTAATAAATAAATTTATAATTAATTGATTTTTTTTTTTAATTTGTTTGGTTATATACTTCCTGAAATTGGAGGCAGAAAATATTGAGAAATATATGGGCATTCATGCAAGTAGGGCAAGGGCATGTGGGGCATATGATGGCACAGTGGAACGTCGATAAGTGGACTGTATAGGTTAAATTTTATCGGTTATATATTTCCTGAAATCGGAGGCAGAAAATATTTGGAGATATGTGGACATGCAAGTTAAATTGTTTGTAGTTCGGTGAATTAAAAAAATGAAAATTTTATTTTTTAATTTCACAACTTGGTGTTAAACCTTTATTTATTAAACGCAAAATTACAAGACACTTTTGGTTTTTTCTTAAATACTTTTGTCAACCGTTCGCGGTCTCGGTCAAAATAGGACTGCCTTCTTAATTCTAAATCTGATCCAAAGAACCTCGGCCATCAGTTGTGTTTAGATTAGAGGCTTAAGATGAAACTGTCGCATCTTATTGTGAAATTCGATTAAGCTGATCGATGCAATTTGGTGGGTACTTGAAACGCAAAAGGCGTAATTGATTGGGCTTCGGAGGGAAGCTGATGTTTACTTTTGATTTTGATTTGTTTATGGGGAACCGAGATCGCGCCTCAGAGCCAAAGACAAAGCCGAAGGCAAATGCAGAGTTTGAAAATATTGTTTATAAAATTCATAAGTGGAAAGCCATAAGTGGCCTGGATTTATGGGTTGGATAATTGAGCCAAAGATCAAGCCAAAGGCAAATGCAGAGATTGAAAATATTGTTTATAAAAGCCATATGTGGCCTGTATTTAGGGGTTGGATAACTCTCCCCCTTCTAAAATGGATCGTCCCGATTCAATATGAAATTCGTTTAAATGATCTCTTAATTCTGTTAAAAAAATTTCCTGGGTTATAGATTTTTCTGGTTCAGGCCGATGTTTTTTGGTTACAAATAATATAGCATTTTTGTATTTTATAATAAGTGAAAGAATCAAAAATATAATGATTAAAATTAATAATATAAAGGTAAGTGATGTTTTAGTATTCTTAATTTTAACGAATGGGTTTAAAATGTTTATATTATCTAAAGAAAGATCAGAGTTATTTGATAATATGTAATCGGATATTTCATAATTTTTAAAGTGGTTCGTAGTTACGTATTCAAGAATTTTATTTTGCAAATTGGTATATGAGATATTATTAATTTTAGTTGTACCATTAAATGTTATTAAAAACGAACCGTTTAAATGGGAGTTGTTAACAATATTGTTCCCATTTATAAGAATGGCACCATCTTGTATGATGTCTATTTTTTTATTTTTTCTCTTATTTTTTTACAGGTTGATTTCTCACCATTTAATAATCGGGTAAAACACGTTTTTTGGTTACTTAGAGTGCAATAATTATTAAAAAGTTCGTTCTTAAAATTAGACATTTCGTAAAAAATATTTTCGCATTTTGCGACTTGATCGCTTAATACTAGTTTTCCATCGATTTGGGAAATCGCTCTAGCGTGATATATTTCACATCTGTTTTTTATTATTGGGTATTTTATATAAATTATTAAAAGTTCTTTATGCAATGCGATTTTAAAAGAAGAGATGTCCATTAAATCAGCTATAATTACTGGTTTTTGTTCATGTTTTAATATTTCCAAGTTGTCATCATTGTTTAAAATTTTGGTATTAAAAACGTCTATTTTTGCTAGAGTGATAAATTTTGCAGATCAAATGTTAATAATCGCAAGCGATGTTTTCGAAGTGGTAGATCTTGATCAATAAATACTTTTTCAAAATCATCGGAAAGAGATTCTATTTCTTTGAATAATCGGGAATTGATAATAGACTGCTTATTATTGTTTTCAATTAATTCATTAATTTTATTCTGAACTGTAATAGAATCATCATGGTCCGGAGTTCCAGCTAACCATTTCCACACGGTGCCTAACTCATTTATCCCTCTTTTTGATCTAGTTGATACTAATTGCGATAAAATTAGTTCGATTACTTTTATGTCATATTTAATTTCCCATTGTGACCTTTTATTAGTATCCCTTTTAATATTATCTGATTCCAAATTTATTATTTCTTTATAAAAGCTTAAGTTAGTTACATGGAATAAATCTGCGTATGAATCGTACGTCAATACGTCTTTATTGTCCTTAAATAGAAGATATTCGTGACTTGTATAGTCAATTATTTCTGATTTTGTTAATAAAATAAGGTGTAGTATGAGCACCTGATAAAACATTTTCTGGGAAAGGAAAGAAAAAAGGATAATATATAAATACTTAGAATTTTATATTATCTTTGTGAATAATTCTATTTCTATTGTTGATTATTATTTTGTTGGGTGAATTTTCCTTAACTATTTGTTTTTTATATCTGGTTTTAAGTTTATTTCTTTCCCCGTGTTTCTTTTCATAGACTACCTGTCCTACATGATATTCTTTTTCTTTTCTGTTTTCATTATGTGTTTCCAACATTTTCTCTTGAGTATTTTTCAAAAGTTCAGGAATGTTATCGTGCTCTATTTTATTTTTAATACGTCAAAAGGTTTTTGGTTCGTTGTAGAATGAATGCTCTGATTATATTCTTGAGCGGCTCTTATTATTATTTCGGAAAAGTCAGTTAAATTAAATTCTTCTTTAATGCATCGAGCTAATTCTGTTAATGTAGAATGTGCCCTTTCAACCTGTCCGTTTGACGTGCTGTGCCTCGGATCTGCGTAATGTAAAGTTAAATTGCACCTTTGTGCGAAAGATTTAAATTGTGCCGAGGTAAAGCTCGGTTCATTATCGGTCATTATTACTTTTGCTTGTGGAAAATGCTGAAGAAGTTCCATTACTTTATTTTCGATATTTAATTTATTTTGGATTTCTTTTACTACTAGAAATTTTGAGTAAGCGTCAATACAAGTTATGAAAGTAAGACCTTGCGCGTAATATATATCAATGTGTAAATTTTCTCCTTCTTTACTTGGAATTGGGGCTTCCCCAATTGGAATTTTTATTGGGTGCCTGTTATATTTATTTTCGTTACAAATCACGCAATTTTTAATATACTCTTTTAATTTTTTAAAACAGTTTGGCCAATAATATAATTTACTGATCTGTTTGTAATTCTCTTCTAGCCCCCTATGAGCACGGCTGTGCGTTTCTTCTATTATTATAGCTTTATCTTCCTCGTTTTCCACGTCTTGTAGAAAGATTCTTGTAAAAAGGAATGTGTTTGTGAAATTATTTTTTAAAGGTAATTGAATTTTAAATAAGTCCTCTAAGGTACAATGAATTCCTACCGTAATTTTAGGTGGAAGATACTCTCTTAATATAGTTATTAAATTTTCTGGTGTGTCATATTCAATTAAATGTCGTGTCCTGTCAAAAATTTTCAGTGACTCATGTATTGTATACCCCCCGTTGTTAATAACAGTTGTTGTTTAAATTGATTTAACGGTTTACGGGTCTCTTGTATTACATTTTCAAAACTACTTTCAGCTGAATGCTGTGTGTTCTGATCTGAGTCTGACTGGTCTGTTTGTTCTATATCGCTGTCTGTAATATTATTTATCTGAATTCGAGATAATGCGTCTGCAACTACATTTGTTGTACCGGGCTTAAATGTTATTTTCGGTGTAAAACTTTGAATGAAAGAATACCATCCTTTCATATCTACATTGGGATTTTTATCCGAAATTGTGTAAGATAAAGTTTGATGGTCGGTTTGAATTTCAATTCCAATTACTCCGTATAAGTAATTTCTTAGATTTTTAAGAGCCCATACTATCGCTAAAAGTTCCTTCTTATTAGTCGCATAAGCTTGTTCTGTTTTAGACAAGGTTTTTGAAATAAAAGTAATTGGTTTTCCTTCTTGAGATAAAACTGCACCAATTGCGACGTCTGAAGCGTCGGTGGTCAAGGTAAATTTTTTATTATAGTCCGGTTGAACTAGTTCTACCTGAGCAATGAGATTTTCTTTTAGCTCGTTAAAAGCTTTAATTGCTGGTTCATCCAGCTGAATCAATATTTTTGTTGACATTCTTTTCGAGATTTTGCCATTATGACCTCCAAGATATTTTGTTAGAGGTTTGGCTATGTAGGCGTAGTTTGAAACAAATTTTCTATAATAGCCCGTAAAACCTAGGAAACTTCTTAGCTCCCGAATATTTTCTGGAAGCGGATATTTTCTAATGGTTTCAATTTTCTCTGGGTCTGTCTTGATGACGTTATAGGATACCATGTATCCTAGAAAACGGGTTTCGCGTTTGAAAAACTTAGATTTTTCTAAAGAGATTTTCATGTTTGCCCTCAATAATATATTTATAATTTTGTTTAAATCTGTATAGTGTTGTTCGATTGAGTTTGAGAATATTATAATGTCGTCCATATAGACATGACACGTTTTCCCAATTTGTTCTCTTAGAATATCGTCCATTGCTCTCTGAAAGATTCTTGGTGCATTTGTTAATCCGAATGGCATTAAAAAAAATTAAAAATTCGTATTTTCCATTATTTATCGAAAAGGCTGTTTTTTCGACATCAGATTCTTTCATTAGTATCTGATGAAATCCTGACTCTAAATCTATTGTTGAAAAATATCTTGCTTTTCCCAAATTTGATAGAATTACTGATGGGTCTTGCATTGGGTACCTGTCAGGTATAGTACTTTCATTCAATTTTTTGTAATCAATGACGAGTCTTAATTTACGGCTTCCGTCTTGATTCTCTCCTTTCTTTGGGACTACCAGAAGTGGTGAATTGTAAGGGCTTCTGCTAGGCCTTATTATTTTTTCTGATAACATTCTTTTGATTTCGCTATTCACGAAATCGTTGACAGATAGAGCATACGGATATTGCTTCCCGTATATTGGCCTATCATGGATTAGATTTATTTCCCCCTTTATGTCTGTTCTAAAAGGAATTTGCATATTTATCTTTGAATGCTCCTTTTCAATATAGTGAACTATCTTTTCCCTCAGTCCGCCTAATTGGTCGGTACCTATATTATTTATTTGATTTTTGACGGTATTTACTTCGTCGGCACTCTCAGGATTTTTAATTCCCGAGATATTTTTATTTTTATTGACGGATATTTCTACGTCGGCGTTCTCAGGATTTTTTAATTCCCAAGATATTTTTATTTTTATTGACGGATATTTCTACGTCGGCGTTCTCAGGATTTTTTGTTCCCAAGACATTTGTATTTTTGTTGACGGATATTTCTACGTTGGCGTTCTCGGGATTTTTTGTTCCCAAGATATTTGTATTTTTGTTGACGGATATTTCTACGTCGGCGTTCTCGGGATTTTTAACTCCCAAGCTTTTCTCACTATTTTCAACAAATAATGAATCTGGGTTTTTGCTACCATTATCATCAAAATACTTTTTTATAATAAATTCTTTTAACGGAAGAATATTATTTTCTTCAATTAAACGTATTTCGTTTTTCTCCTCATTATCATAATATTTTAACTTCTCCTGTTTCCCATTATATTCCAAGATTCCCTTATCTATATTTATTATAGCTCCAATTTTTCTTAATAGATTGAATCCAATTAGAATATCAGATTCTAAACCTTCGATTTCATAAAATAATTGTTTTGTTTCAAATATATTTATAATATGGTAATACCTAATAATTGAGTAGCCATGAGCTGTTGTTACCTTTTTGTATATTGGTAGCTCGTTTTTATTTTCAAAAATTCCCCTTCTTATGTAACAAGCAGTGGCTCCTGTATCTATTAAAACTTTTAGCTGCTTCTTGGTTTTTCGATCTATCCTATTTAAATAAGGCAATCCTCTGTAGGGGTCTGGTCTAAAAAATGGTCTTCATTGATATTATTTAATCTGGTTACTTTATTAGCTGGCTGACTTTCTGTTCCATCTGATTCCCTTTTTTGAGCTTGAGTTTGCTCTCTATTTTGATTTGTGCTATAGAAATTTGAACGATTTTTATTTTGATAATAATTATTATTATATCTACCTTGATTATCGTTTGCCTGCCAATTATTATATCTTCCTTGGTTAATATTTGCCTGCCAATTTTGGCTCGGCTGCCGATTGTTATTAGATTTATTCTGGAGTTGAATCGGTGGATCAACATTCATTGGCTCGATAGCTTGTTGATTTTGATTATTATTTTGCCAAAAATTTCCCTTTTGTGGCCAATTGTAATTTTGGTTATGATTAAAATTATTTCCCATTTTAGTGGTATTATTATTTTGCCGTATTTGATCAAATCGTAAGTTGTTTCCCCGATATTTACTTTCATTTTTAAATCCATTAAACCTATTTGCGAACTGAGCACGGAAGTTGTTTGATTCTAATTCTTGGACCTTTGCCAAAGCATTGGGCAAATCTGGTGGATTTAATGAGAAAAGAGTTTCTGAAATAGATCCATTAAGTCCGGATATAAATACTCGTAGAGCATTTCCCCTTATTGAATTGTTTGTTTCTTTGGTAATTACACTGTCCTTTCCGTATGTCATTATGGTTTTGTTTATTAGTAAGGTCATTTTTTTATTGACTTCGTTATAGTACTCAGTAATTGTCATTCGTCCTTGCCTGAGGATACTTAGTTCTGACTCGAGAACATGTATTGGTCGTTTGTCACTATATATAAAGTCCAATCGGGATAAGATTGCTTTAAAGTTTAAAACTGTGCCATGATTGGTAAGAGCATCATGGGCAGCTCCCATAATTTTATTTCGTAAAATTGTTAGGGCGATAAAATATTGTTCACTTTCAATTTTATGGAGACTCATTGCAGATTCTGCAGCTTCCCTCCAACCTACATATTGTGTTGCTTCCCCTGTGAAATTTGGTAAGGATTTTACCACTTCAAGTGTTGTATCGCATTTTATAGCTGGGTCAATTGTTTGTACTTTATAATCTTCCACAGTGTGTGCATCTGTGGCTAGCCTTCCTTCTAAACATTCTACTTTCCTGCTAACTTCATTCAATTGAGCGTTTATTAATCTGTTTATCAATTCTACTGTTAAACTGCCGGCTGTGGCTACACTGCCTGCAGAAAAATTTGGTGCTGAACCTCCGGTTGCCATTGTTAGATTTAGTTCACAAAAGCTATTTATCCAATCTTCCAGAATTATTCTTTATATTTTTTTGTTAAATCGCGAATCTTACTTTTTGCAATATATAAATCTTATATTATTTTTCTCGAATTTACAGGTCTTAAATTTTAGTCTTTAATTTTTTTATTTTAAATTAATTCCTCACGATATTGTCCCGTTGGGGTCTTCCTTCTGTGTGGTTGGTGGTTGATAGAGAATGTCCTGTCTTCCTTCCTTGGGTTTTTTTGTTGGAGCGAGTTGTCGTTTTTATTTGAGAATGTCCTGCCTTCCTTTCCTGGTTTTTCTTGTTGGAGTTGTCGTTTTATTTGTTTTTGTTGTTCTTGTTTGTTTTTTTTGTGCGTTGATTTTTTTTTTTTTTTTTTTTTGGTTTTTGTGTTCTTGTAATTGTTTGGTTTAAAATTTCGGTCCACCTTTGTTTTAATTCACTCTTTATGGATTATTTCATTAATTAATTTCCATTTACTTTATTGTTAACGATCACTGTCACTTGGTAGTGTCGTTTGGTGGATGTTTTAATTTTTCCACTAAAAATGTTGAGTTGTTGACCGCGCGAGTTCCGTTTATGTTTAACTTATTTTTCATTAAACTATTTTTTGGAGCTTTATGTGACGCGGCCCCTTGAGTTGGGCGCCAGTTAAATTGTTTGTAGTTCGGTGAATTAAAAAAATGAAAATTTTATTTTTTAATTTCACAACTTGGTGTTTAACCTTTATTTATTAAACGCAAAATTACAAGACACTTTTGGTTTTTTCTTAAATACTTTTGTCAACCGTTCGCGGTCTCGGTCAAAATAGGAGTGGCTTCTTAATTCTAAATCTGATCCAAAAAACCTCGGCCATCAGTTGTGTTTAGATTAGAGGCTTAAGATGAAACTGTCGCATCTTATTGTGAAATTCGATTAAGCTGATCGATGCAATTTGGTGGGTACTTGAAACGCAAAAGTCGTAATTGATTGGGCTTCGGAGGGAAGCTGATGTTTACTTTTGATTTTGATTTGTTTATGGGGAACCGAGATCGCGCCTCAGAGCCAAAGACAAAGCCGAAGGCAAATGCAGAGTTTGAAAATATTGTTTATAAAATTCATAAGTGGAAAGCCATAAGTGGCCTGGATTTATGGGTTGGATAATTGAGCCAAAGATCAAGCCAAAGGCAAATGCAGAGATTGAAAATATTGTTTATAAAAGCCATATGTGGCCTGTATTTAGGGGTTGGATAACTTGCATGCAGGTACGGATATATGTAAGGGCATGTGGGCATATGTTGGCACAGTGGAGCGTCGATAATATGTAACTGCGGAAACGGAAAAGTTATGTGGTGTAAAAAATTGGGGATGAAAAACCAATATTACGAAAGCGGCGGACTGTTCGGTGAACTTGGAGATTCCCGGAACCACTTCACACCTACTGGCCAATATTAATTATGCCCTTTTTTTTTCACCACACACTTTCACTGTTCACTTGCGGATTTCTTTTTGCGGATTAATTGCACCAAACACAATGTATGTGTGTATGCATGCACATATGCCTCGACCGTTGGCGAGCGAACGGATAACGGAAAGGCAAAAAAACGGCGAGGAATATGGCGAGGCACACAAAACGGAGATGGATGGAAAATTTTGTAGATTTTTTTGTCTTAGAAAAGTCTCAAGCTGTCGTGGTGTCGGAAAACTCGGACTTGGAGTTGACACGGTAGAGAAAGAAAAAATGACAAATCTTGCAGCAGTGTGAACGAAATTTAATGTTCGGACCACTGCTGAAGACCGGCAGAGAGACGGAGACGGAAAAAATTTCTTACTTATCTTTTGGCGGAACAATGCCTGGACTGCTGGTCACGATATCCTAATATCCAAAAAATCCAAAATATCGTGAATATCCAGATAATCCGGCTCGAAGGACCAAAATGTGTAAGGGGGCGTTAGTTCCGCAAAAGGCTCCAGAAAAGGGGATGAAATTATAAGTCGGGGGCGTCTTCAGTTAAATCCAAAAGAAACGCGTTCAGCTTTATTGGCTGCGTACATCGAATTGCCAACTTAAAAACTAGTACAGAAAGAGATCGACGACAACCAACGAGCGATAAGAGAGGGCACAGAGGGGCGAGTGTGGATGCGCTCTTCAGCGCGGGTGCGCTCTTTAGCGCGGGTGCGCTCTTCAGCGCGGATGCGCTCTTCAGGTGAGCGGCACCACGGCCCCTCACCTAAACACCCAGTTTCAATTGAATTCACAGCACATCCAAATTACAGGTACCATAACCCTGATTTTCCTTTTGGCCGCAACATCGGCACGCGTCTTGGACTATTCCGAAGCCAAATACATTCCCATCATTTATGGTCGAATCCTGATATGGGAGGAATTCGCTTTTAAAAAGCACTCAGCGAATCTCTCGGAATTTAGACGCGTCATCGAAGAAACTAATGGGATGACCGTCATGTTCCCGCAATCTCACATGCAGAAACTCCTAGTTGTTGATGTCGCCCACCTAAGCGACCTGCTCGACTCTTTGAGCATTCATCATAGGGTAGCAAGAAGTTTAGACTTCTTAGGGACTGCGCTAAAAGGCAAGAACGCGGGACGCAGAAGATTTTGAAAGAATTAAATTTAAAGAATTCCAATTAACAAATGCAAATAATAGGCAGGTTAATATTAACAACAAAGTACAAATTCAAATCAATAAAATTTCCGCTACCGTCAACCAACTTCTGAGGTCAGCAAAAAAGTCCCAAATTGATACTGGGCACCTATTCGAGATGCTTTTAACTCGAAATAGGATGATAGCAATGGAGCTGCAGGGGTTGATGCTAGCAGTGGCACTTGCCAAAGTTAATGTTGTTAGCCCCAGCATCCTAGATCATGCAGACCTGGAAGGTGTGTGGATGGAAGAGCCCACCGAGACCGCGATTAGAGATGTTTTGTCCGTATCGTCCGTTAAGATCTTACAGTCCGATAACATATTACACCTTGTTATTAAGTTTCCGAAGATAAAGTCGGCCTGCAGCAAGATCACCGTTTTCCCAGTGTCACATCACGACACCATGCTCAGGCAACGACATTGCCGAATGCGACAGTGAAATCCACACCGTGAAAAAGTGCTCCCCAACATCAGGAGCTACATTTTGCCGGCTGGCTCGCAGAAGATCATGCGCCCAAGAGCTTCACGCTGGAGGCACGGCGCATTGCGAAATCCAACAAAGCGATTTACACCCCATCACTTACGTTGATGAAGGAATAGTAATTGTAAATGATCGCTCGGCTCACGTGTGTGTGGCACCTGTGTCCTGTCGCTCGGCTCACAGGATAATGGCACCTGTGTCCATATAAAGGGCACATATCTTATCACTTTTGAAAAGAGTGCCATTGTCAACGAAGCCCGATTGGTCAATCATGACACAACCCAGAAGAGGGCTCCAGGAGTGGCCAGCTCACCTTCACTGAACGTCACCATGGAACGTAACGTTCTTAGCCTTCCTTACCTTTACCGACTGAGTGAACCGAATCTGGAGCACATCAAAGAGTTCGGGAAGGAGATTAACCACCATCAGTTACATCAGCTGGTGTTCATAGCGGGAGCAATATGCTGCGCTTTAATTGGCATCGGCTTGACCTATCGGCGAGTCACTCAGGCCCGAAAAACCGCGGCCCAGCTGATGATTGCCCAAATAGGGTCGGCAATGCTGTAATGCTGTAATCGATTTCTACGAAGCTGAAAAAAATGATGTATTCCAGGTATTGGTGGACCAATTAACAGCGTTCTTCTCACCCAAACAAAACTCGTCCCAGTTGAAACGGTTTCCTATATTAAAAAGCCGAAAACGGAGTATTGTTTAAAAATTAATTGCGACGAGCAAGAAGAATGCATTAAATGCAAAGTCGGGGGGCAGACATATCTCTGATCATTGTTTCGGGATCTCGCTATAATCTCATCTATCAAGACGACTGGTCCACGCTAAAAAGGAATAAAAACACAGTCTTCAATGTTCGTCCCAACTCACAGAACCAGTTCAAAGGATACGCTTCGGACCAAATTTTAAATGTAATTTGCGTATTTGAGGCACCAATTTCTGTTGGTAAGCAGGCTGAAATGATTGCCTCCTTTTTCGTCATTGAAAAAGGAAAACCGTCATTGCTGGGACGAGAAACTGCAATTAAGTTGGATGTGCTACGCCTCGGTCTGCGAGTAAATCATATTGAGGAGGTATCGGTTTTTCCGATGTGGAAGGGGGAAAGTGTCGAATTGGCAATAAATGAGGACATAAAACCAGTACAACAACCCATGCGAAGGATACAAATTGCATTAGAAGGGAAGGTACGCGAAAAAATTTAGGATGCTCTAAAGCGAGATACCTGTAAATGGCCCAAGTGCCTGGATCTCACCAATGGTTTTGGAGAGACATTCGATTATGCCTAGATATGCGGCGAGCAAATCAAGCCATTTTAAGGGAAATCATCCTTTACCGACATTCGAAGCGTTCATGACTCAACTCAGAGATGCTAGATATTTCTCCAGGTTAGACCTCAAGGATGCATACCACCAACTCGAGCTATGTTACATGAACAAAGCCGAGCAATAACAACGTTTATAACTCCGTTGGGATTATTTTGTTACAAGCGATTGATGTTTGAAGTCAACTCGGCACCAGAGATTTTCCAAATGAGGCTTGAGCAATTATTGTCGGGTTCCTCAAATATCCTAAATTACATAGATGACATCATTGTTTTTGGAAAAACCGAGAACGAGCACGATGAAGCATTGAAAAGAGTTTGAAGCATTCTAAAAGAAAACAACGCATTATTAAATGAAAAGAAATGTGTCTACAAAGCCTCTAAATTACATTTTTTGGGTCACATTTTATCGAATCATGGCATCGAGGCCGATCCAGAAAAAATTAACACCATCACATCTTTTCGACCTCCAAAGAACAAGGAGGAGACTCAAAGTTTTTTGGGCCTTTTGGGTTTTTGGGCCAGAGTTAGCAAATAAAACTGACCCATTGCGACCCATTGTAATTGAACCCAGTAAATCTTTAATTCCATGGAGACGATTAACCGAAAATAATATCTTTTGCTAGTCGCTATTTGCAGACGGAGAAGGAGAGCTTATCACTAGTGTGGGCAGTAAAAAAATTCTTCTATTATCTAGCTGGGTTAGAGTTCGAACTAATAACCGATCATAAGCCACCAGAAACCATTTTTTAACCATTTTCGAAGCCTCCAGCGAGAATCGAAAGATGGCTTCTGTGCCTCCAAGCTTTCAAATTCTTAGTTAAATATAAAACCGGAGAACATTGCGGATACCTTTTCTCGACTATGCAAACTAAACCCAGGATATTGCTACGACATGAAAGGTGAACACAGCATTCAAAAAATATGCTGTGTTAAAATTGTGGTAAAAAATACGTTAAAATTTGATTTTATTTGATTAATAATACTCTACAAAGCTCATAAAAGCTTTTTAATGAGCTTTTTAGTGCATCTCTGATCGCCTGCAAGTTTTGAAACTTAACCTATTTGCCTATTGGCACGTGTCTACACAAAGATTTGAGGCTATTTGTGATTCTTTTTAAATTATCAAAACAAGTGATATATTTGAGTATTTTGATATAAATAACTTTTGTTTCCCTTAAAATAAGGTATGTACTAAATATAAATTGTATGTTTGTGACCTGTCTTTAAATGTACATCTAAAAAATGTGTAATTTGTAAGTTGCTTTTGCAAGATTTGTCTTTGAGCAGTTTACTAACTTCATTGGACTATAACTAAATTTATTCAATCGTATTCAAGCTAATTTTAGTGTTTATATAAAGTGTGAGTTTGTGTGATGTGAAAATGTCCAAAATGATAACCAACTACGTCCAACTCTTAAGATTATTGCACTTTTTATGTGAAATGTCAGTCCCGAAGCGTGTTCTGTTTTGCAGGTGGCTTGGCGAAAATGACGCATCAAGAAAATTGAAGTTTTGAAGAACATAAACATATCTGACAACGACATTAAAGAAATTAATAAAAAAGTGGCAAATTTTGTAAGCAGGCTTGCACTGAAATGGAAGGATTGCCATTACAACACTAAGTTTTTTGAGAAGAAAAATCAGAAATGGCTTGATATGCCGCTCATTTTATATAATTTCACGTCAACATCAGATATTGGTAGGCCCAAAAAGGATTTTGGTGATTTGTGCCCTAAGGCGCAGATCAAACAAGTGTCTACTCTTATGGAACAAGCAACTTGTGAACAATTGATGGTGGCTACAAGCTCTAGTTTGTATAAATCTGGAAAGCGAACGGCTTCAAAAATTGTTGCCACACTTAATACAGATGAGAGTGCTGGACAACAAATAAAGAAGTCGTTGGACACACCAGTGAAATTACCTGTTTCCTTCTCACCTGATGGCAGTGATCACCAGTGAAGCACTTGCACTGTATGTAGATGTTGGGCACACAAAACATAGATACCAGCTAACGCGAATAAGTGCCAAGGAGAGGAATGCAGATATATACCCCAACTACCATAGGCTGCAAAAAGCAAAGATTATGTGTTACCCAGACGGACTAAAAGTAACCAATTATTCTGCTGAAATAACTCTACAGAATTTAGTAGACCATACGGTAAGCCGTATCATAAATGCGCACTCGCAGGTTGTTGAAAATCATGTTGCAGGGGAAAATAGTAACAGAAGTTTGACTGCAATTTACAAATGGGGCTGCGATGGAAGCAGTGGCCACGCGACCTATCGCCAAAAGTTTCAAGATGGTAAAACAAGTATGGTCGATCAGCATTTATTTACTGTTTGCCTTGTACCATTACAAGTTCAGCTTGGTTCGACAATATTGTGGAAGAACACGCGACCTTCATCAACCCGCTATTGTCGTCCCATAAAACTCATTTGTCAGAAAGAGACAAGTGAATTAATAACTTTGGAGACTGACAATGTTAAAAGCCAAATAACGTCGATCAAACCAACACTGACAAGCTCATATACCATACTCCATCAATTTCATCTGACGATGGTGGATGGTAAAACATTTGGTGTTCTGGCAGAAGCATCCACACAGACATGTGGAATTTGTACAGCAGTACCAAAAGACATGAACAATTTTGATCTGGTGAAGCGTTACCCGATTGACTCAGATCTATTCAAATATGGCTTATCTAGTCTTCATGCGTGGATTAGATTCTTTGAATGTGTTTACATTTATCATACAGACTTTCCATTAAAAAATGGCAAGTTCGCGGCACAGATAAGCCAGAGGTGGAAGCTAGAAAATTAAAAATACAGTCCGAACTAAGGAAAGAAATGGGCATTTTAGTGGACATACCAATGGCTGGTAGTGGCAATACCAACAATGGTAATACAGCTAGACGATTTTTCAGTCAACCTGATTTGGTATCACACATCACAGGAGTTAGCGAGGCACTCATTTATAATTTTAGTGTTATTCTACGTGCATTAACTTGTGGCTACGAAATCAATATCGATGCATTTAGTTGTATATCGAATTGTATCCATGGCTTTATATGTCATCATCTGTCCATAAGATTTTATTGGCATGATGTCTGAAGAAGCCCTGGAAGCCAGGAATAAGGATTTCCGGAATATACAGGAGAATCATTCTCGAAAGAATAATAGATCTAATACAATGGAAGATGTTATTCACGCATTACTCGTGTCTTCTGATCCACTAATAACATCATTGTCTAAAATGTCAACAAATTCGGTTAAATCTATTAAATTTGATAAAGTTGTTGCTGGTCTTCTAATAAATTTCCCACATTTAAATAATGATTCTGAATCTTCAGATTCCGAATAATAGTAGCGAATAATATATAGAAAATAAACTCATTTGTTAAAATGTAAATTAAAAAAAAAACACTTAAAAATTTAAAAAAAAAAATGATTATTTATATTGTTGGATATGGTTTTTTTACATTTGTATGGGAGCTATGATAAATACCTAACGTAGGACATTGAAATTTGAAAAATATACGTAAAATGAATTCAAAACTGTTAGTACAAAGTTTCATTAAAATATCTATTAATTTACTAAAGTTATTAATTTAATTCTGCTAACAGAGCTATTGGACCCACTGCGCGCTATCGGCAATTAGGCAACGCGAGACGGGTCTATGATAAAGGGCTAACTATGGACATACCAAGTTGGACCTATCACTTTACGCCTACGGGGGCTACAGACTACTGTATACCTGTCGATCATCCCACCTTAAAATATAAGGTTTCTATTCCAACGAGGGAGGAATGGGCTTTTTCATATTCGGTTCCCTTCAAATTTACACAGACGGTTCAAAGTTGAATAGCCAGGTGGGAGGCGGTTTCCACTGCGCACACCTCCTGTGTTATTGCCCTGCGATGGGGCGCAGCCTACTCAAATTCTTGTGTGCAGTAGCACTCATGGAGCTAACAGACCTCGCGGAGATCGCACCACGCAGACTCCTGGCCTTCATCCGCCGCAGGAAGGATAGTACTCCTCTTGGCACATTAGTAGATAGGAGGTGGGAGGTCCCATTGTAGAACCTCTTGCCTTTGCGAAATTACATGGAGCCCCAGTGGCTCATGTGGATGAGGGTGTCAGTGAGTGGCCCCGCATCGTCGCCTTAACCTAACCTAACCATATGATGATGCATTTGGTTCGGTTTCGTAAGCTTTAAAAAGTGTATTTATGACGGGAGGGATTTTTGTTGCCGAAGCATAGAGAACAACTGAACCCAAGTGCATTATGCCCTTGTGTGTATGATTTTTTTTTTTTTTTATTTGGCAGGGGTTAAATTTTATTTGTCCTGTCCAAAAATTTCTTGCGACAGGCCACAGAAAGCCCCAGAGATCCAGGCGAGATCTTACTCTATTTCTAACGCTAATCGTTCGTCCATCTTGCGCTCTCATTGAATGCTTTCTGTTTCAGTCTTTCAGTGTTTTCAGTCTCTGAAAGGAGCGCGATGAAGGAGGTTGGTCTGAGCTTGGATTGATCTTTTTTTGTATGCGTGCCACACATTCACACAGGGATCTTATAAGGATCGGCCAACTATATCCGATGTTTGCGATATATATCCAGTTTTAGCTGCAAAGGTTTATCAACTTCGGCTCCGCCCGAAGTTAGCTTTCCTTTCTTGTTATTATTATACCCTTGCAGAGGGTGTTATAATTTTGGTCAAAAGTATGCAACGCAGTGAAGGAGACGTCTCCGTCCCATAAAGTATATATATTCTTGATCAGGATCACCTTCTAAGTTGATATGAGCATGTCCGTCTGTCTGTCTGTTTCTACGCAAACTAGTCAATCAGTTTTAAATCTATAGTCTTGAACCTTTGCACTCACCATTTTTTCCTTTGCACGCAGCATATAAGTCGGAACGGCCGGGAGCGGCCGACTATATCTTAAGCTGGCATACAACTGATTGATCGGAAATGCTATAACTCCGGTGTTTTTAGAGTTAGAGAGTACAAATTTTTGACAAAATAATACGTCCTAGCAAATTTCACAACGATCGGCCGACTATATCTTAAAGCTGCCGTATAACTGAACGATCGGAAGTTGCTTCATATATACTGGTATTTGATAAAATTACCAACATTGGGATTTTTGAAGATAGAATCTTGGGACTTGTTTTAGATTTTTCATTGTAATTAATTGGTTATATTATGATATTGTCATAAGGATCGGCCAACTATATGCGATGTTGGCGATGTATATCCGATTTTAACTGCAAGGGTATATCAAATTCGGCTCCGCCCGAAGATAGCTTTCCTTTCTTGTTTAATTTGTGTTTGAGCATGGCTCCATAGCCACTGGCACTTGCATCCAGTACTGCCAGAATCTCTTCAGCAAAAATTGCTAGTGTTTATGTGAGGGGCCGTTGCGCCGCTGAACTTAAGAGCGCACCCGCACTGAAGAGCTCATCCGCGCTAAAGAGTGCATCCGCGCTAAAGAGTACATCCGCGCTCGCCCCTCTATGCACTCTCGCGCTCTCGTCCGCCGCCATCGATCGTCCGTTCTTTTCTAAGTTAAGTTTTATCCTCTGTAAGCAGCCCAATAAAGCTGAACGCGATTCTTTTTGAATTAACTGAAGACGTCCCCGACTTCTCATTTCATCTACTCCTGGAATCTTTTGCGGCAACAACGCCCCCCTACAACATTCTGGTCCTTGGAGCCGGATAATTCCTGGATTTTCTTCTACCAGCTGTTTTCGGCATTGTTCCGCCAAAAGATAAGTACATTTTTCCGTCTCCATCTCTCTGCCGGTCTTCAGCAGTGATCCGAACATTAAATTTCGTTCACACTGCTGCAAGATTGTTTTTCCCTCCGTGTCAACTCCAAGTCCGAGTTTTCCGACACAACGGCAGTTTGAGATTTTGTTCAAATTCTTAAAATTTTTTCCATCCGCCTCCGTTTTGTGTGCTGCCCATATTCCTCGCCGTTTTCGGTCTCTCCATTATCCATTCGCTTGCCAACGGTCGAGGCATATGTACATCCACATACATACATACACACATACATTTATAAAAAAATTCGCAAGTGAACAGTGAAATTGTGTGGTGACAAAAAGAAGGCATAATTAATATTGGCCAGCCGGTGTGAATTAGTTCCGGAATTTCCAAATTCACCGAACAGTCCGCCGCTGTCGTAATATTTGTTTTTTATCTTTCCCAATAAGTGTCATTTTTTACACCACATAACTTTTCTGTTCCCCCAATTATACAGTCCACTCATCAACGCTCCACTGTGCCAACACATGCCCTTACATATATCCGTACCTGCATGCAAGTCCATATATTTTCTGCCTCCCATTTCAGAAAATATATAACCAATAAAATTTAACATATACAGTCCACTTATCGACGTTCCACTGTGCCATCATATGCCCTTGCATATAATTTCAGGAAATATATAACCGATAAAATTAAAAAAAAAAACTTTAAGTTCCTAAAACCCACAATTTTATACCGCCATTTCACTACAAATCCGTGATTGTGTCGCGTAAATTCTCGAGCTAGCCGCCTTAGAAGCCGTGTGTGTTTTGTTGGTGCTGGTTTTTTTTCCTTGGGGTACGTACAGGGTGCCGACGGCATAACCGGCTGCGTAACAACTACCTTCAAAAAAGGGAATCAATTAATTATAAATTTATATTTATAATTTTAACCACCACAATTTATTTAATTATTACTTCTGTTGGAGCGAAGGGCCAGGTTTGTTTTAAGTCACCATTCCGGCCACTCAACAATTAAAATTATTTTAACAAAAATCAAAAGGAAATTTTTTGACTCATGTGTGCCTTGGAAATATCCGTCCGCTTCAACAAATCCTCCTTGGTTTACAAGGTGCCTCGCTAACTTAAAAAATAAAAAAAATAAGCTTTTACTTAAATATAAAAAAACCTGCAGTAGTGTTGATTTCTCAAGATACTTACTAGCTCGGTCGAATTTTACCGTGCATAACGCTGAATGTTATAGGAATTATATTGACCGCTGCCGGATTCAATTTACTCAGGATCCAAAGCAGTTTTATAATTTTGTAAACACTAAGCGTAAACACGTATCTTTTTCACCCCTGCTTACGTTTGAAAATTCTTCTGCGACTTCGGATCAGGCCATTGCCGATCTATTCGCAGAATTTTTTCAAACAACTTATTCTCCTCCTAAATTGACTGATCAGCCTTACGCATATAACATTCAAGCAGCAAATCTTATTTTCTGTCCGGTTTTTTCTGAGAACAACTTATTATCTGGTCTTTTAAGGGTAAAACCCATTTATTCGCCAGGCCCCGACGGAGTACCAGGGTGTGTGCTAAAATACTGCGCCAGGGCTCTGTGCAAACCTCTTCTAAGACTTTTCAACTTATCTTTGGAAACCTCGATTTTTCCCCTTAAGTGGAAGGAATCATTTATAATTCCCCTACATAAAAGAGGGAAAAAGTCTGAGGCTGCCAACTACAGAGGCATCTCTAAGTTGTCGGCAATTCCAAAGTTATTTGAAAAATTAATTACCCCTCATTTGCAACACCTTTGCTCTTCGATTATCACTCCTTGTCAGCATGGCTTTATTAAGCGTCGCTCCACCACCACAAACTTATTGGAGTTGACATCCTTTGTAATAGACGGCTTTTGTAAGGGATATCAAACCGATGTAATTTACACAGACTTCAGCAAAGCATTTGATTCAGTTAATCACTCACTTTTGTTGAGTAAACAGAACATGCTGGGTTTTCCTAAAGACCTCTTAACGTGGATCTCCAGCTACCTAGATGGAAGGACACAAAGAGTCTTATTTAAAAACATACAGTCCCGTCTGGTCCGTGCTACATCCGGCGTCCCTCAAGGAAGTCATCTTGGCCCGTTATTATTTACGCTTTTTATAAACGACTTGCCCCCTGCTTTAACGAACTCTCTAGTTCTTATGTATGCAGATGATGTAAAGCTTTGTCTTCAGTATAAATCCATCTCTGCCCAATGCAGTCTTCAGTCTGACCTTGATAACTTTCAAAAATGGTGTTTGGCTAATGATCTAATACTTAATGGATCAAAATGCAAGCATATGTCTTTTTATCGTTCTTGCCCTCTGCAAGCTACGTATTCCATTAATGGGATTGCCTTAGAAAAATTAACCCAGGTTAATGATCTCGGCATCCTATTAGACATAAAACTTAAATTTGCCGACCATATTTCCTTAATGGTTAATAAGGCTAAAGGAGTCCTTGGTTTTATTAAAAGGTGGTCAAAAGAATTTAATGACCCCTATATAACCAAAACTTTATTCATTTCTTTGGTCCGTCCGATACTAGAGTACGGTTCATGTGTCTGGAGTCCCCAATATGGAGTACATAAGGACCGCATAGAATCCGTACAAAAGAACTTATTAATATTTGCACTTAGAGGTCTATGCTGGGATGCAAATCTTCAGCTTCCATCCTACAGTAGCAGACTTTTACTTATCAACTTACCTAGCTTAACAAATCGTAGGACAATGCTCGGTGTAGTTTTTCTGCATAACCTTATTAACGGGGATGTAGATAGCCAGCATTTACTAACACGCTTAAATTTCAACATTCCTAATAGAAGGACTCGAAACTTTAGTCCTCTGTTCCTTAGCCGTTGTAGTTCGACATATGCACTGCATGATCCTTTTAGGGTATTATGTTCGAACTACAATGGTCTCTACTCTATTACATCTCTTTCCTGTCCCTCTAATTTAAAATATAGAATTTTAAATTTCCATACTAACTCCTCTTAGCTTAACAAATTTCAATTAGCTTAATATGTACTAACAAATCGTTTCTCGAGCGCCCCTCGGTCGTCTGGGCCTCTAAGCTTTATGATGAATACAGGAATGCTAGCTGATGCTCTTATTGATGCACAAGCCATTTCCAAATTCTGAAAGACCGCGAAAAAAAAAAAAAAAAAAAAAACAAGAAAGCAAAGCTAACTTCGGGCGGAGCCGAAGTTTATATACCCTTGCAGTTAAAACCGGATATATATCGCAAACATCGGATATAGTTGGCCGATCCTTATGGAAATAGGAAAATATAATCCAATTTATTACAATACAAAATCTAAAAAAAGTCCCAAACTTCTATCTTCAAAAATACGAAAGTTGATATTTCTACCAAATACCATTTCCGATCGTTCAGTTATATGGCAGCTATGGGATATAGTCTGCCGATCCTAATGAAATTTGGTAGGTTGGGTCAACTGACCAAAAATAGAATCTGTACCAAGTTCCAGCTTTCTATCTTCAAAAACACGAAAGTTGGGTCATTTCCGATCGTTCAGTAATATGGCAGCTATAGGATATAGTCGGCCGATCCTTATGAAATTTGGCATGTCGTAATGTTTTGCTAAAAATAGCACTCGTGTCAAATTTGAACTTTCTAACTCTAAAAACACCAAAGTTATACCATTTCCGATCAATCAGTTATATGGCAGCTATAGGATATAGTCGGCCGATCCCGGTCGTTCCGACTTATATACTGCGTGCAAAGGAAAGAAGGGTGTGTGCAAAGTTTCAAGTCGATAGCTTTAAAACTGAGAGACTAGTTCGCGTAGAAACAGACAGACAGACAGACGGACAGACGGACAGACGGACATGCTCATATCAACTCAGGAGGTGATCCTGATCAAGAATATATATACTTTATAGGGTCGGAGATGTCTCCTTCACTGCGTTGCACACTTTTGGACAAAATTATAATACCCTCTGCAAGGGTATAAAAATTGTTATAGGTTGTCAAAATAATCAGTTAAATGGCAGCTGTAGGATATAGTCGGCAGATCCTTATAAAAGTTGGTATGTCGTATTATTTTTCCAAAAATAGAATTCACAGAAAATCCCCACTTTTTAGCTCAAAAAACACAAAAATTATGCCATTTCCGATCAATCAGTTATATGGCAGCTATAGGATATAGTCGGCCGATTCCTAAGAAACTTAATAAGTCGTATTATTTTGCCAAAAATAGAACCCATAGAAAATCCCAACTTTCTAGCTCAAAAAACACCAAAGTTATGCCATTTCCGATCAATCAGTTATATGACTGCTATAGGATATAGTCGGCCGATCCCTACGAAACTTGATAAAACGAATTATTTTGCCAAAAATAGAACCCATAGAAAATCCCAACTTTCTAGCTCAAAAAACACCAAAATTATGCCATTTCCGATCAATCAGTTATATGACAGCTATAGGATATAGTCGGCCGATCCCTACGAAACTTGATAAAACGAATTATTTTGCCAAAAATAGAACCCATAGAAAATCCCAACTTTCTAGCTCTAAAAACACCAAAGTTATGCCATTTCCGATCAATCAGTTATATGGCAGCTATAGGATATAGTCGACCGATCCTTATGAATTTTGGTAGGTCGTACTATTTTGCTAAAAATAGCACTCATGCGAAATTCGAACTCTCTAACTCTGAAAACATCGAAGTTATGCCATTTCCGATTAATCAGTTATATGGCAGCTATAGGATATAGTTGGCCGATCCGGGCCGTTCCGACTTATATACTGCGTGCAAAGGAAAGAAGGGTGTGTGCAAAGTTTCAAGACGATAGCTTAAAAACTGAGAGACTAGTTCGCGTAGAAACAGACAGACAGACGGACAGACGGACAGACGGACATGCTTATATCAACTCAGGAGGTGATCCTGATCAAGAATATATATACTTTATAGGGTCGGAGATGTCTCCTTCACTGCGTTGCACACTTTTGACCAAAATTATAATACCCTCTGCAAGGGTATAAAAACAAGAAAGGAAAGCTAACTTCGGGCGGAGCCGAAGTTTATATACCCTTGCAGTTAAAACCGGATATATATCGCAAACATCGGATGTAGTTGGCCGATCCTTATGATTACATCATAATAAAACTAATTAACTAAAATAAAAAATCTAAAAAAAGTCCCAAACTTCTATCTTCAAAAATACGAAAGTTGATAATCCTACCAAGTACCATTTCCGATCGTTCAGTTATATGGCAGCTATAGGATATAGTCGGCCGATCCTAATGAAATTTGGTAGGTTGGATCAACTGGCCAAAAATAGAATCTGTATTAAGTTTCTATCTTCAAAAACACAAAAGTTGGGTCATTTCCGATCGTTCAATTATATGGCAGCTATAAGATATAGTCGGCCGATCCTTATGAAATTTGGCATGTCGTAATGGTTTGCCAAAAATAGCTCTTGTGTCAAATTTGACTCTCTCTCTAACTCTAAAAACACCAAGGTTATACCTTTTCCGATCAATCAGTTATATGGCAGCTATAGGATATAGTCGGCCGATCCCGGCTGTTCCGACTTATATACTGCATGCAAAGGAAAGAAGGGTGTGTGCAAAGTTTCAAGTCGATAGCTTTTAAACTGAGAAACTAGTTCGCGTAGAAACAGACAGACAGACAGACGGACAAACGGACAGACGGACATGCTCATATCAACGCAGGAGGTGATCCTGATCAAGAATATATATACTTTATAGGGTCGGAGATGTCTCCTTCACTGCGTTGCACACTTTTGGTCAAAATTATAATAGGTATAATACATTATTTTTTTGTGTTAAATACAAGCCAAGGTCAAGTCCACCTTTCCGACTCTGCAAGTTCAAAAAGAGTTAAGGAGTCAATATCTACGTAGGAACAGGTATAGGTATAGGTATAGGTATAATAGGTATAATACATTATTTTTTTGTGTTAAATACAAGCCAAGGTCAAGTCCACCTTTCCGACTCTGCAAGTTCAAAAAGAGTTAAGGAGTCAATATCTACGTAGGAACCACACTTGTATGCATATACACATAGAGTTCGTCATCAATTTGTTTTTCGAACGAGCACGAATTTTTCGGTACTTGTCCATTTTTCGTGCCTCCAACGCTGCTTCTACTCCGCATCAGGCAACATCCGCCTACAATCTGAGCAAACCTCGTCTCCTTTTGGGTTTTTTTTCTGGTTCCTGAAGTTCTTCCTTCCACATTCGAATTGTGCCGCACACGACTTTCCTTTCGACATCGGCGCCACTAGTTCGCACTTGCTCCATGTAATTGCATTTCATCCGCGATCTCACCGTTCTCATCACATTAGTGCGACCGGCCACCACTTCGTACGAGGCACCTGTTGCGCAAGTCAGTCGACAAGCGCTGACCAGCGAATTGGACTCTGAGAATGCCCACGGGAGACGACAAAAAACCGCGTTCGATCCCAGCCATCCGTTTGGACAGATCTCAATCCGCATTTCCGCGGACGCCTCTTTTGAAGCCTAAGGCTACCAGTGCCAGTCCAAGGGCAAAGAGTGACGAGTCCGTCAATACAATCCCCGGTCCTTCACAGAGGCAGACTTGCTTCGTTGCAAAAATGGCTCCAAGTGCGGTCGAAGTGGCGTTGAAAAAGTTCATCGCCACAACAGATCGAATTAGCCAATTTGAGGCTAACATAAATAATCCAGGCGCTAGAGAAACGGGAATAGGCTCCCAATACATGTGCGAAGTCCATCATGACCAAATTCGGGCACTATGGGAGGTGGAGAAAAGCTATGAGAGCTGCTCCGATTTGCTAGCCGTGTCCGACGACAATGCGGTCGCCTCGACAGTGCTGGAAGTGAAGTACAACTACTGTTACTCCGTCTATTCGAGGTGTATTGCCCAGCTTCGGGAGAAAATTGCCTCCCAATCCACTCAAGCTTCCGTCAATGTCCACACGCCCGCGTCTACAGGCTGCCGGTTACCTCCAGTGGATACCGAGGTCTTTGCGGGTGATTATCTTCGGTGGTCCACCTTCAGAGACTTGTTTACGGCCATCTACATCCAAAACTCGCGGCTCCCCCGGTAAAGAGGTTGTTCCACTTACTGTCCAAAACAAGTGGTGACGCCCACGCCATTGTTTCTAAGGCTCCGCTTACCCATGAGGGGCTTGTCGCCGCGTGGCAAAGCCTCACAGAACGCTTTGAGAAACGGCGGCTATTGGTCAACAGCCAGTTGAAGATCCTTTTCAACATCCAGGCTATTTCTCAAGAGTCCGGGGTCGCGCTGAAGGAGCTGCAAGCCACCATTCAGAGTTGTCTGACAGCCCTCGAAATGTCCGCCATCAAAGTTGAGGCCTGGGACTGCCTCCTGGTGTTTATGCTTTCGTCAAAGCTCCCCAAAGCCACACTTTCCATGTGGGAGCAATCCGTCCATAATAAGGCCGAAACTCAAACATGGAAGGAATAAGACAACTTCCTGACAGAGCGCCATCGCACTCTGGAAGCAATCGCAACGTCAGGCCTAGTGGCACCGGGCAACTTCCGCCAAGGTCTGGAATTCGTACTGCCCCTGCTCGGAGGCTCAATTCATATGAGACTCGAGTTGTTCCGGGCCCCAAGGGTTGCGATCTCTGTTCGAGGGAGAACCACCCCATTCGCTTATGTCCGCGGTTCCTGGAAATGGACGTAAATGGGCGCTCGGACTACATTAAAAGGAAGCAGTTATGTTTGAACTGTTTTGCCCGAGGGCACCAGCAACGAGACTGCACGAACGCCCATACCTGCTTCACATGCCACAGCCGACACCACACCCTCCTGCACCGCGGCAATCCGTTCGCCACCGCTCCAAGTCCGCCTACGCCGCCTACTGGTCCAAGTCCGCCTACCGCTCCAAGTCCGCCTACGCCAGCAAACGGCTCAGAGGATCAGTCGAGTGTGCAGGTGTGTTTCGCTTCCGGGTCAGGAGCAGTCCTACGGGGCACGGCCCTTATCAACGTGTGCCATTTGGTGTGCACCGTCCATGTTGACGAACATGCTCGCCTGTGGATGGGCCCCTTTAATCAGACCATTTCCGCGCAGTCTACTAAATTGTGCCATTTCTCCATTCGGTCGCCGTCTAGACCCGGGCTACAAGTAGAGACTGCGGCCTACGTTCTTCCGCAGTTGGCAGGAAATCTGCCATCATATCCGATTTCGCGAGATCTTCTCAAGAGGCTGCCCGACATTCCCCTGGCGGACCCCAACTTCTTTGAGAGCTCCCAAGTCGATGTGTTATTAGGACCTGACATACTTCCGTCCATTCTCCTCGGTAATTCCAAGGCTAATATCTGCGGGTCGCTTCTCGGTCAGGAGACCATTTTCGGATGGATGCTGACAGGCCCATTATCACCGGCCAATCCCCGCAGCGTGTCTGTTTTTTCCACACGAGTTGCCCGCAGCCTCGGTGACTCACTGGATCAGGGAGAGGTGCCCACACAGATCAGTTCGGAATCAGATGTTCGGAAGGTCATATTCAGCACGATGTCGCCACGCCCACGCAACGCTCAGTCACTGGAGAGCAGATGTACTCGAGGTATACAATCCTACCGATGCCGAGTCTGCAATGGGATCCATCCATTGAAGAAGTGTCGGCGCTTCCTACGCCTTAGTCCCGAGAAGTGGCTCCAAGCGGTTCTCGTGAACCGGTATTGCTCGAGCTGCCTGGCCCACGAGCACTCCGACGGATCCTGTCGGCGTAGTGACGGCTGTAAGACGTGTGGTCAGGATCACCACACGCTGCTGCACCTCGTGGAGAAGCCGCGGGCTCGGCGCAAGGCACGCCAAGGTCACGGAGCGTGGGAGACAGGACACGGAGTGTCTCGTCTGGCGCCCGGCCGCCATCCGCCAACTCCCGACGCGGTTCGGGTGCTTCTCGGCCTGCGTCCGCCACTTCCCGGCATTCCCAAACCGATCCACGGCCACCGACTTCCCGGCACTCTTCGATAACTCCACGGCTTTCTTCCGCCACTCAGCGGGTGCCGTTCACCGCTCGTCCGCGTCATCCGCGCCTAGGCAATTTTCCGCCTCACCCCGAGGACCCCTGCAGGACCCGGTCGCTGCCCCCACCCTATCGTCGCTGCTGAAGCGGAACCGCGTCAACACCGGGATCCGGATCTTCGACACGGGGGCCTTCATCGACCCGTGTAAGTTATCCAACCCCTAAATACAGGCCACTTATGGCTTTTATAAACAATATTTTCAATCTCTGCATTTGCCTTCGGCTTTGTCTTTGGCTCTGAGGTCCGATCTCGGTTCCCCATAAACAAATCAAAATCAAAAGTAACCATCAGCTTCCCTCCGAAGCCCAATCAATTACGCCTTTTGCGTTTCAAGTACCCACCAAATTGCTTCGATCAGCTTAATCGAATTTCACAATAAGATGCGACAGTTAATCATCTTAATCATCATCTTAAGCCTCTAATCTAAACACAACTGATGGCCGAGGTTCTTTGGATCAGATTTAGAATTAAGAATTCAGTCCCTTTTTGACCGAGACCGCGAACGGTTGACAAAAAATATTTAAGAGAAAACAAAAGTGTCTTGTAATTGTTACATTTAATAAATAAAGGTTTAACACCAAGTTGTATAATTAATAAATAAAATTTACATTTTTTTAATTCACCGAACTACAATCAATTTAACTGGCGCCCAACGTCAATAAGTTAAACATAAACGGAACTCCCGCGGTCAACAACTCAACATTTTTAGTGGAAAAATTAAAACATCCACCAAACGACACTACCAAGTGACAGTGATCGTTAACAACAAAGTAAATGGAAATTAATTAATGAAATAATCCATAAAGAGTGAATTAAAACAAAGGTGGACCGAAATTTTAAACCAAACAATTACAAGAACACAAAACTAAAAAAACCAACGAACAAAAAAAACAAACAAGAACAACAAAAACAAATATAACGACAACTCGAACAAGAAAAACCAAGGAAGGAAGGCAGGACATTCTCAAATTAAAACGACAACACGCTCCAACAAGAAAAACCAAGGAAGGAAGACATGACATTCTCTACCCATTAATCAACTGTATCCAGGAAGGACGATCAACCACCAACCACACAGAAGGAAGACCCCAACGGGACAATATCGTGAGGAATTAATTTAAAATAATATAAAAATTTAAGACTATAATTTAAGATCTGTGAATTTGAGAAAAATAATATAAGATTTATATATTGCAAAAAGTAAGATTCGCGATTTAACAAATAATATAAAGAATAAATCTGGAAGATTTGATAAATAGCATTTGTGAATTAAATCTAACAATGGCAACCGGAGGTTCAGCACCAAATTTTTCTGCAGGCAGTGTAGCCACAGCCGGCAGTTTAACAGTAGAATTAATAAACAGATTAATAAACGCTCAATTGAATGAAGTTAGCAGGAAAGTAGAATGTTTAATTGACCCAGCTATAAAATGCGATACAACACTTGAAGTGTTTAATCCTTACCAAATTTCACAGGGGAACCAACACAATATGTAGGTTGGAGGGAAGCTGCAGAAACTGTAATGAGTCTCTATAAAATTGCAAGTGAACAATATTTTATCGCCCTAACAATTTTACGAAATAAAATTATGGGAGCTGCCCATGATGCTCTTACCAATCATGGCACATTTTTAAACTTTAAAGCAATCTTATCCCAATTGGACTTTATATATAGTGACAAACGACCAATACATGTTCTCGAGTCAGAACTAAGTATCCTCAGGCAAGGACGAATGACAATTACTGAGTACTATAACGAAGTCAATAAAAAAATGACCTTACTAATAAACAAAACCATAATGACATACGGAAAGGACAGTGTAATTACCAAAGAAACAAACAATTCAATAAGGGGAAATGCTCTACGAATATTTATATACGGACTTAATGGATCTATTTCAGAAACTCTTTTCTCATTAAATCCACCAGATTTGCCCAATGCTTTGGCAAAGGTCCAAGAATTAGAATCAAACAACTTCCGTGCTCAATTCGCACCGTGCTCAAACAACTTCCGTGCTCAATTCGCAAATAGGTTTAATGGATTTGAAAATGAAAGTAAATATCGGGGAAACAACTTACGATTTGATCGAATACGGCAAAATAATAATACCACTAAAATGGGAAATAATTTTAATCATAACCAAAATTACAATTGGCCACAAAAGGGAAATTTTTGGCAAAATAATAATCAAAATCAACAAGCTATCGAGCCAATGAATGTTGATCCACCGATTCAACTCCAGAATAAATCTAATAACAATCGGCAGCCGAGCCAAAATTGGCAGGCAAATAGTAACCAAGGAAGATATAATAATTGGCAGGCAAACGATAATCAAGGTAGATATAATAATAATTATTATCAAAACAAAAATCGTTCAAATTTCTATAGCACAAATCAAAATAGAGAGCAAACTAAAGCTCAAAAAAGGGAATCAGATGGAACAGAAAGTCAGCCAGCTAATAAAGTAACCAGATTAAATAATATCAAAACAGAGGATTGCCTTATTTAAATAGGATAGATCGAAAAACCAAGAAGCAGCTAAAAGTTTTAATAGATCCAGGAGCCACTGCTTGTTACATAAGAAGGGGAATTTTTGAAAATAAAAACGAGCTACCAATATACAAAAAGGTAACAACAGCTCATGGCTACTCAATTATTAGGTATTACCATATTATAAATATATTTGAAACAAAACAATTATTTTATGAAATCGAAGGTTTAGAATCTGATATTCTAATTGGATTCAATTTATTAAGAAAAATTGGAGCTATAATAAATATAGATAAGGGAATCTTGGAATATAATGGGAAACAGGAGAAGTTAAAATATTATGATAATGAGGAGAAAAATGAAATACGTTTAATTGAAGAAAATAATATTCTTCCGTTAAAAGAATTTATTATAAAAAAGAAAGGAAAGCTAACTTCGGGCGGAGCCGAAGTTGATAAACCCTTGCAGTTAAAACCGGATATATATCACAAACACCGGATATAGTTGGCCCAACCTTATGGGAATATTATTATATAACCAATTTATAACAATACAAAACATAAAAAAAGTCCCGAGCTTTTTTCTTCGAAAATGCTAAAGTTCGTATTTTTACCAAATACCATATAAAATTACCAATCTTTCAGCTATAATATAAAGTCGGCCGATGCTTATGAAATTTGGTAGTCAACTGACTTATGAAATCAACTGACTAAAAATAGAATCTGTACGAAGTTCCAACTTTCTATCTTCAAAAACACGAAAGTTGAATCATTTCCGATTTATAGGATATAGTGGTCCGATTCTTATGAATATTGGTATGTCCTATTATTTTGCCAAAAATAGCACTCATAAAAAATTCGATGCCAGCTATAGGATTTAGTCGGCCTATTTCGGCCGTTTCGACTTATATACTGCGTGCAAAGGAAAGATTAGTGTGTGCAAAGTTTCAAGTCGATAGCTATAAAACTGAGAGACTAGTTCGCGTAGAAACAGACAAACGGACAGACGGCCATGCTCATATCAACTCAGGAGGTGATCCTGATCAAGAATATATATACTTTATAGGGTCAGAGATGCCTCCTTCACTGCGTTGCACACTTTTGGACAAAATTATAATACCCTCGGCAGGGGTATAAAAATTTTTTTGATGATAATGGTAGCGAAAACACAGATTCATTATTTGTTGAAAATAGTGAGAAAAGCTTGGGAATTAAAAATACCGAGAACGCCGACGTAGAAATATCCGTCAACAAAAATACAAATATCTTGGGAACTAAAAATCCCGAGAACGCCGACGTAGAAATATCCGTCAAAAAAATACAAATGTCTTGGGAATTAAAAATCCTGAGAGTGCCGACGAAGTAAATACCGTCAAAAATCAAATAAATAATATAGGTACCGACCAATTAGGCGGATTTAGGGAAAAGATAGTTCACTATATTGAAAAGGAGCATTCAAAGATAAATATGCAAATTCCTTTTAGAACAGACATAAAGGGGGAAATAAATCTTATCCACGATAGGCCAATATACGGGAAGCAATATCCGTATGCTCTATCTGTCAACGACTTCGTGAATAGCGAAATCAAAAGAATGTTATCAGAAAAATAATAAGGCCTAGCAGAAGCCCTTACAATTCACCACTTCTGGTAGTCCCAAAGAAAGGAGAGAATCAAGACGGAAGCCGTAAATTAAGACTCGTCATTGATTATAAAAAATTAAATAAAAGTACCAAACCTGACAGGTACCCAATGCAAGACCCATCAGTAATTCTATCAAATTTGGGAAAAGCAAGATATTTTTCAACAATAGATTTAGAGTCAGGATTTCATCAGATAATAATGAAAGAATCTGATGTCGAAAAAACAGCTTTTTCAATAAATAATGGAAAATACGAATTTTTAAGAATGCCATTCGGATTAACAAATGCACCAAGAATATTTCAGAGAGCAATCGACGATATTCTAAGAGAACAAATAGGGAAAACATGTCATGTCTATATGGACGACATTATAATATTCTCAAACTCAATTGAACAACACTGTACAGATCTAAACAAAATTATAAATATATTATTGAGGGCAAACATGAAAATCTCTTTAGAAAAATCTAAGTTTTTCAAACGCGAAACCCGTTTTCTAGGATACATGGTATCCTATAACGTCATCAAGACAGACCCAGAGAAAATTGAAACCATTAGAAAATATCCGCTTCCAGAAAATATTCGGGAACTAAGAAGTTTCCTAGGCTTTACGGGCTTTTATAGAAAATTTGTTTCAAACTACGCCTACATAGCCAAACCTCTAACAAAATATCTTGGAGGTCATAATGGCAAAATCTCAAAAAGAATGTCAACAAAAATGTTAATTCAGCTGGATGAACCAGCAATTAAAGCTTTTAACGAGCTGAAAGAAAATCTCATTGCTCAAGTAGAACTAGTTCAACCGGACTATAATAAAAAATTTACCTTGACCACCGACGCTTCAGACGTCGCAAATGGTGCAGTTTTATCTCAAGAAGGAAAACCAATTACTTTCATTTCAAAAACCTTGTCTAAAACAGAACAAGCTTATGCTACTAATAAGAATGAACTTTTAGCGATAGTATGGGCTCTTAAAAATCTAAGAAATTACTTATACGGAGTTATTGGGATTGAAATTCAAACCGACCATCAAACTTTATCTTACACAATTTCGGATAAAAATCCCAATGTAGATATGAAAGGATGGTATTCCTTTATACAAAGTTTTACACCGAAAATAACATTTAAGCCCGGTACAACAAATGTAGTTGCAGACGCATTATCTCGAATTCAGATAAATAATATTACAAACAGCGATATAGAACAAACAGACCAGTCAGACTCAGATCATAACACACAGCATTCAGCTGAAAGTAGTTTTAAAAATGTAATACAAGAGACCCGTAAACCGTTAAATCAATTTAAACAACAACTGTTATTAACAACGGGGAGGTATACAATACATGAGTCACTGAAAATCTTTGATATGAAATGACATTTAATTGAATATGACACACCAGAAAATTTAATAACTATATTAAGAGAGTATCTTCCACCTAACATTACGGTAGGAATTCATTGTACCTTAGGGGACTTATTTAAAATTCAATTACCATTAAAAAATAATTTCACAAACACATTCCTTTTTACAAGAATCTTTCTACAAGACGTGGAAAACGAGGAAGATAAAGCTATAATAATAGGAGAAACACACAGCCGTGCTCATAGGAAGAGAATTACAAACAGATCAGTAAATTATATTATTGGCCAAACTGTTTTAAAAAATTAAAAGAATATATTAAAAATTGCGTGATTTGTAACGAAAATAAATATAACAGGCACCCAATAAAAATTCCAATTAGGGAAGCCCCAGTTCCAAGTAAAGAAGGAGAAAATTTACACATTGACATAAATTACGCGCAAGGTCTTACTTTCATAACTTGTATTGACGCTTACTCAAAATTTCTAGTAGTAAAAGAAATCCAAAATAAATTAAATATCGAAAATAAAGTAATGGAACTTCTTCAACATTTTCCACAAGCCAAAGTAATAATGAACGATAATGGCCCAATTTAAACCTTTCGCACAAAGGTGCAATTTAACTATACATTACGCAGACCCGAGGCACAGCACGTCAAACGGACAAGTTGAAAGGGCACATTCTACATTAACAGAATTAGTTTGATGCATTAAAGAAGAATTTAATTTAACTGACTTTTCCGAAATAGTAATAAAAGCCGCTCATGAATATAATCAGAGCATTCATTCTACAACGAACCAAAAACCTTTTGACGTACTATATAATAAAATAGAGCACGATAACATTCCTCAACTTTTGAAAAATACTCAAGAGAAAATTTTGGAAACACATAACGAAAACCGAAAAGAAAAAGAATATCATGTTGGACAGGTAGTCTATGAAAAGAAACACGGGGAAAGAAATAAACTTAAAACCAGATATAAAAAACAAATAGTAAAAGAAAATTTACCCAACAAAATAATAATAAACAATAGAAATATAATTATTCACAAAGATAATATAAAATTCTAAGTATTTATATATCATCATTTTTTTTCTTTCCTTTCCCAGAAAATCCTTTTATCACGTGCTCATACTACACCTTATTTTATTAACAAAATCAGAAATAATTGACTATACAAGTCACGAATATCTTCTATTTAAGGACAATAAAGACGTATTGACGTACGATTCATACGCAGATTTATTCCATGTAACTAACTTAAGCTTTTATAAAGAAATAATAAATTTGGAATCAGATAATATTAAAAGGGATACTAATAAAAGGTCACAATGGGAAATTAAATATGACATAAAAGTAATAGAACTAATTTTATCACAATTAATATCAACTAGATCAAAAAGAGGGATAAATGAGTTGGGCACCGTGTGATAAGTAGTCTATTATCAATTCCCGATTATTTAAAGAAATAGAATCTCTTTCCGATGATTTTAAAAAAGTATTTATTGATCAAGATCTACCACTTCGAAAACATCGCTTAAGATTTATAACATTTGATCAGTAAAATTTAATTGACACAATCACTCTAGCAAAAATTTTGAATACCAAAATTTTAACCAATGATAACATCTTGGAAATATTAAAAAATGAAGAAAAAACAGTAATTTTCGTTGACTTAATGGACATCTCTGTTTGTAAAATCGCATTGCATAAAGAATTCATTCAGAATTCGCCTGTCAAAGCAGGCGTTAGACAGGGTCTGGCACCCTGGTCTAAAAGCGAAGCTCAAGAGGAACCTGCCACAACAGTATTACGATTTCCTTAACTCGTACTTGACCGAAAGGAAGTTCAGGGTCAGAAGCGGAAATGCGACATCGGAGTACAGGCCCATTGAAGCTGGTGTTCCGCAGGGCAGTGTACTTGGTCCCATCCTGTACACCATGTACACAGCCGACATGCCTGTCGCTGAAGAGGAGGGCCTTCTAGTGGCTACATATGCCGACGACACGGCATTTTTGGCCTCTCCAATCTTGCCAGAGGAGGCTTCTGCACGACTCCAACGCCAGCTGGACATCCTTGACCCGTGGCTTCGAAGGTGGAACATCGCCGTCAACCATGAGAAGTCAGGCCAAACGACGTTTACAATGAGGAGAGGCGACTGTCCTGGAGTCAGTCTCGGAGGCACCCCAATTCCAGCCAGCCCTACACCCAAATATCTGGGTATGACCCTGGATAGAAGGCTCACCTGGAGAACCCACCTGCAGCGCAAACGGACGCAAATCGGGATCAAGCTGCGTCAGCTCAACTGGCTCATTGGAAGGAGGTCCAGGCTGAAGCTAAGAATCAAGCTCCTTATATATAAGGCCATTGTAAAGCCAATCTGAACCTATGGTATCCAGCTATGGGGGACGGCGTGTCAAAGCAACCGAAGGATCATTCAGATCGCCCAAAACAAGGCCCTAAGAACTTTAACTGGAGCTCATCCGTTCCACGACAATGCGACAATCCACGCCCAACTGAGAGTCCCATATGTGAGCGAAGAAGTTCAGCGATTCGCCAATAGGTACGTGGTAAGGCTGGACCGACATCCTAACCCTGAGGCCATCAATCTTCTGGACAACAGCTACACCACAAGGAGGCTGAAACGGACCCACCCACTGGACCTCTGCCACTCGGGCGAACGGGACTGAGCTGCAGTTGTAAAACTAACAAGGCCCACTAAAGGGCCCGACAATAATTAACTTGAATTCTATCGCTAAGGTCTACTGTTAAAATTAGTTTCCTAGGATAAGCAAACATTGTACTACTCAATATTTCATTAAGTTAAGGTCCCATTATACAATTTAATTATTGTCCATAACTTCGGACAGATTTTAAATATAACTATTGATTGATTGATAAAAAAAAAAAAAAAATTGTATCACAATTAATATCAACTAGATCAAAAAGAGGGATAAATGAGTTAGGCACCGTGTGGAAATGGTTAGCTGGAACTCCGGACCATGATGATTTTATTACAGTTCAGAATAAAATTAATGAATTAATTGAAAACAATAATAAGCAGTCTATTATTAATTCCCGATTATTCAAAGGAATAGAATCTCTTTCCGATGATTTTAAAAAAGTATTTATTGCTATTAAACATCGCTTGCGATTATTAACATTTGATCTGCAAAATTTAATTGACACAATCACTCTAGCAAAAATAGACGTTTTTAATACCAAAATTTTAAACAATGATGACAACTTGGAAATATTAAAACATGAACAACAACCAGTAATTATAGCTGATTTAATGGACATATCTTCTTTTAAAATCGCATTGCATAAAGAACTTTTAATAATTTATATAAAATACCCAATAATAAAAAACAGATGTGAAAGATATCACGCTAGAGCGATTTCCCAAATCGATGGAAAACTAGTATTAAGCAATCAAGTCGCAAAATGCGAAAATGTTTTTTACGAAATGTCTAATTTTAAGAACGAACTTTTTAATAATTATTGCACTCTAAGTAACAAAAAAACTTGTTTTACCCGATTATTAAATGGTGAGAAATCAACCTGTAAAAAAATAAGAGAAAAAAATAAAAAAATAGACATCATACAAGATGGTGCCATTCTTATAAATGGGAACAATATTGTTAACAACTCCCATATAAACGGTTCGTTTTTAATAACATTTAATGGTACAACTAAAATTAATAATATCTCATACACCAATTTGGAAAATAAAATTCTTAAATACGTAACTACGAACCACTTTAAAAATTATGAAATATCCGATTACATATTATCAAATAACTCTGATCTTTCTTTAGATAATATACAAATTTTAAACCCTTTCATTAAAATTAAGAATACCAAAATATCACTTACCTTTATATTATTAATTTTAATCATTATATATTTAATTCTTTCACTTATTATAAAATACAAAAATGCTATATTATTTGTAACCAAAAAACATCGGCCTGAACCAGAAAAATCTATTAACCAAGAAAAGTTTTTAACAGAATTAAGAGATTATTTAAACGAATTTCATATTGAATCGGGACGATCCATTTTAGAAGGGGGAGAGAGTTATCCAACCCCTAAATACAGGCCACTTATGCCTTTTATAAACAATATTTTCAATCTCTGCATTTGCCTTTGGCTTGATATTTGGCTCAATTATCCAACCCATAAATCTAGGCCACTTATGGCTTTCCACTTATGAATTTCATAAACAATATTTTCAAAATCTGCATTTGCCTTCGGCTTTGTCTTTGGCTCTGAGGTCCGATCTCGGTTCCCCATAAACAAATCAAAATCAAAAGTAACCATCAGCTTCCCTCCGAAGCCCAATCAATTACGCCTTTTGCGTTTCAAGTACAATAAGATGCGACAGTTAATCATCTTAATCATCATCTTAAGCCTCTAATCTAAACACAACTGATGGCCGAGGTTCTTTGGATCAGATTTAGAATTAAGAATTCAGTCCCTTTTTGACCGAGACCGCGAACGGTTGACAAAAAATATTTAAGAGAAATCAAAAGTCTCTTGTAATTGTTACGTTTAATAAATAAAGGTTTAACACCAAGTTGTATAATTAAAAAATAAAATTTAAATTTTTTTAATACACCTAACTACAAACAATTTATCTTGTACGCCCTCGAGCTGCAGTGACGCGTCGCTAGGGAGGGATCTGTTGCAACCCGAGTGATTGCAAGGGGGGCGGGATGTTTATGTGAGGGGTCCTTGGCCCGCTGAACTTAAGAGCGCATCCGCGCTGAAGAGCGCACCCGCACTGAAGAGCTCATCGGCGCTCGCCCCTCTATGCACTCTCGCGCTCTCGTCGGCCGTCATCGATCGTCCGTTCTTTTCTAAGTTAAGTTTTATCCTCTGTAAGCAGCCCAATAAAGCTGAACGCGCTTTTTTTTAATTAACTGAAGACGCCCCCGACTTCTCATTTCATCTACTCCTGGAATCTTTTGCGGCAGCAACGCCCCCTTACAAATAGCTAGAATAACAAAAAAAGTTGCCAAAAATTGCTAAAAAAAAAAGCTTAGAAACTGTCAACAAAAATGCTAAATTATCAAAATGTTGATTTCCGTATGTAATTAAGAAAATCAAGCTAAATATGGCTTTTAAAAACATAAATATATTTCTATATAGAAGGAACATTTTAATTAACATAAACTTACTTAAATACTATATTTTATTAGATTAACTTCCCTCTCTTTCTTTCAAGCGAACGGTCGTGTTTTTTTTGTGCGCACTGCGTTTTATTAAAAATATTGGTAAACCGGTGTTTACATACTTGTGAATTAAATCTTGTGAATTTTAACAATCTTAAAGCCTAAACCGTATCGCTTCGCGAGTGCTGTGGTATATTTGGAGTCGAATTAATAATTTGCCTAAATTCTATTCCAAGCATAGCTCAGCTCTGCTTCTTCCCCGGCTTATCTATATTTCTGCATTTCTCTTTTGCACTCTTTCAAAGCTCCCGCTTCGGCTTCTTGTTCGGCACAGTGGTTCAAGGTATTGTGTTTTTTAACTTTTTGCATATTAATTTTTGTCTTATTAAATAAAAAAAAAAAATAAATAAATAAAATGGAATTTAAACTGGTCTGTGCCATTAAGTCTTGTAACAAGACAATTTCCACATCGCAGCCTAGCATCCATTGCTGGTTATGTGAAAACGTCGTGCACGCCAAGTGTGCCGGTTTCACTGCATCAGTTTCGGATGCCATTTCCCGTAGGTCTGGGATACATTATTGTTGTGATAATTGTCGTGCTGTGCAAGGCGAAATGAGGTCGTTCATAAGACAGACCAAAAATGGATTTAAAGAGCTGATCACTGGTTTTCGTAAAATCAATGAACAGCTCTGTGCGCTGGATACTCAGTTTAGTGGCCTTCAGCTGCTAAATGAGTCCCCTAAGCGTAAGAAATCCGCTGTTTCTGATCCGCCTCAGCCTGCTCAGCCGACATTAATGCATCCGCTTATATCTCTGGCCACCCCAAGGGCTAGAACTGAGAAAAATTCGTCCGAATTTCTCAGGGATAATGAGCAATTGTCCGATATGTCCGACATGGCATCCCTTCAAGTGATGCCACAGGTCCTAGGGAACGAAACCCCCATTAGGGTCACCCAAAAGGGTATTTCACAGTCCGGACCACCGGAATCTCTCGCCAACAAGCACAAAGTACCCCCTGTGGAGGGCCCACCCAAATCTTAGCGCCCCAATTGAAACGACCACCCCGATAAGAAACTCTTGGGAATGCTGGGCACGCAGCGACGAAGACCGAGCTGAAACATTCGCCACACATCTCCAAAGTGCCTTCCAGCCAAACCCAGCCTCAAATTCATTCCTCCTGCCACAAAATTCAGCCAGAGTCCTCCCTTCAGCCAGCCGCACCTTCATTCCGGCCGAACGAAGTCATAAGAGGGCTAAAACCAAAAAAGGCTTCCGGTGGTGACCTATTGACCCCAAAGATGCTGATCGAACTTCCAAATGCGCTATAGAGATCGTCTGCAAACTATTTAATAGAATCATTAATCTTGGCTATTTCCCAAAAAAGTGGAAAAAATCCATCATTATAATGATACCGAAGCCTGGAAAAGACCACACAATTCCATCATCAAACAAACCAATAAGCCTTCTATCTTGTTTGTCTAAATTGTTTGAAAAATGGTTGTTAACTCGCATAATACCACATCTGGAAGCTTGCAATATTATCCCGGCACACCAATTTGGCTTTCGAAGAAACCATGGAACCATCGAAAAAGTGAACAGATTAACATCCGAAATACGCTCAGCCTTCGAACAGCGAGAATACTGCAGCGCTATTTTCCTCGACGTATCTCAAGCTTTCGACCGAGTTTGGCTCATCGGACTCATGCACAAAATTAAAACGTATTTGCCAACATACACCCACAAGCTACTGGAATCATACCTCTACAATAGGGTATTCTCAGTGAGATGCAACACAGCTACTTCGGACGACTACATCATCGAAGCTGGAGTTCCACAAGGAAGCGCACTCGGATCGTGTCTATATGTTTTGTATGATGCGGATATTCCTACGAGCGCAGAACTTACAACCTCAACGTTCGCGACGATACCGCTTTCCTTAGTCGCTCCAGATGCCCAACGCAGGCAACAACCCAACTGGCTAATCATCTCACAATAGTGGAAAGGTGGCTGTCCGACTGGCGCATTAAAATAAACGAACAAAAGTGTAAACATATAACGTTTAATCTTAATAGACAAACATGCCCTCCGCTTTTACTAAGCGGTATGCAGATCCCTCAAGCTAACGACGTAATGTACCTTGGCGTTCACCTTGATAGACGACTTACCTGGCGCAAGCACATCGAATGCAAAAAGATGCACCTAAAACTGAAAGCCAGCAGCCTCCACTGGATCATAAACTCCCGATCGCCACTGTGCCTAGACTACAAGTTACTACTGTACAATTCAGTCCTAAAGCCAATCTGGACGTATGGCTTCCAGCTGTGGGCTGCTGAACGCGAGCAGCAGCAACATAGACATCATACAGCGTGCACAATCAAAAATCTTGAGAACTATCACAGGGGCACCTTGGTATGTTCGCAACGAAAACATCCACCGGGATCTGGGCATCCTCGCAGTGAAAGACGAAATCCAGAAGCAAAAATAGTCATACAAAGAAAAACTGTCTTCGCACCCAAATTTTCTCGCTCGGGGATTGACTCGGGTTTCTAGCGTATCCCGCCTTAGACGCAACGACCTCCCAACCCAGCGATCGATTTTTAGGGCCGTCTAACTCCGTCTAACTGTCAGTTAAGTTAAAAATATAAGATTTGATACACCTCTTGTTAGTCTCGCAAAGAGAAGATTCAAGAAATAAAAGCAACGTTAAAAAAAAAAGCTTAATAGATTATAAATAGCTTATTAAATACTAATAAAGCGTTTCTCGAGCGCTCCTTGGTCGTCTGGGCCTCTAAGCTTTATGATAAATACAGGACTGCTAGCTGATGCTCTAACTGATGCACAAGCCCTTTCCCAATTTTCTATAAAAAACGCGAAAAAAGCACACTCGAAATTTTACGTGTGTGCTGGCTTAAGAATCTTTTTACATTATTTTTTTTTTGATTTAGCAGCTTTCCCCGAAAGTTCGCCAATAGAAACTCAATTATATCGTTTATATATATACTCAATAAGCGTTTTCAATTATATCAGGCCCGTGTATCAAGACTTTATATACTGGAAGATAGTACCACGAGTACTGTTTTGTTAATTGCTCAACTATATCTAATGCGTAGTTTTTAAACATTTTTGGATTCATTCGATAGCCTGATGACAAAGCTCTCAATTTTGTGCCATATTTATCCATCAAGTGACAATCTTACCCTGTTATTTCGGGCGGCAATGTACTGTTTTGAAAAAATTCCCGGGCTGTGTTCGATGATCGCTTCCTCCAAGTTTTGGTTTATCGATGAGTCCCATTTTTTGTCGAAATTGTTTCTGAATTACACTTTTTGGCTCCCGCACTGTTGCTTGTTCTTCATTTGATCTCATTTGCCATTGTTTTATTCAATAGTGGGAAAACAAGCATGCAGCGGAGGTAACCGTATGGGATATGGGCCTAGTGTATAATTTACAATTATTTACATTAGTTTCCAATATTATTGAACAACACGGGAAGACAGATCGCTGGGGTGAAATCTCTTTAAACGCCTAAGAGTTTGCGGGTCGGCCAGCCTGCTAGCCAGTGGATTTGGGTGACTCGTTAGCCTGTCCGAGTACCGTCGGATCTGTTGGTTTAGGCGATCGCGCACCGGGACAAGGCGTAGGTCGTTTTGGATGGCCTGGCTTGTGACATACCAGGGAAGTCCGGATTCCCGTCGAGCAGCACGTGCCTGCACTACCCTCAGCCTGTTTAGCTGGTGCTTGGATGCGGGCAATGTTCCATTGTTTGGTCCAGCGCTCCATCGCACTCAGCCAATCCTAAACAGCAGCTGAGGCTGACAGCTGAGACGAGTGGGATGCAAGCAGGGCCGTGTCGTCGGCGTAAGTAGCCAGAAGCGTCTGTGGTGGGCGACGGAACTGGCATATCACTCGTGTACGTCGTGTATAGGAACGGACCAAGTACACTTCCTTGGGGCACTCCTGCGTGGTTGTGTGCCAAGCTGGATCTTGAGTCCCTTACTGCTACAACGAAGGTTCAATCGGCAAACTTTCTAAGCAGAAATGAATGACACATTCGGGCTGGTTTGGCATCACAAATATTGGACGACGAATGGGAAAGTGCGTTACAAACTTTACCGTCAACCATTGTCAACTGCAGCAAATGAGTAACATTTACAACTTTATTCTTTAGTTTTTACTGGGTGGGTAATAGGTTGTGGTAATAGAATAAAAATATTCATATTCATCCATTGAGATCTGAGCGGATTCTTTTATACATTGAAATCTTATAAGGCGGGAGAATCGTGTTGATAATGGGCGAGGATTTTTCCAAATTTTTCCAATTTTCCGCATGGAGCACGTGGACTTTTTATCCAGAAATCTGATTGTTACTGAAGGTGAGACAATAAATAGTATACCTGAAGCTCGCATCGACTTGACAGAGGTGACAGACAACTGGCTGGTAGCTGAGCAGCAGCGTGATTCGTGCTTACGGGAAATTATATCCCAGTTGAATGATGGAAAGATGCAGGAAAGCTTAGCGAAGACGTATGTGTTAAGGACAGGAATTCTATATCGGAAAATTCAGAGAAATGGAAAGACATGGAAAGACATGAAAGTCTACCTGTGATCCAAAGAGCCTTTAGATGGTCTGTAGTAAATTATATCCATGAAGCAATCATGCATTTAGGGTGGCAGAAAACTGTAGACAAGGTATACGAACAGTATTGGGTTGAGCATATGTCAAAGTATGTACGAAAATTCACAAAGAACTGCATAACATGCAAATTGGCAAAGCCTTTAGCAGGGAGAATTCAAATAGAATTGCATCCAATTCCGAAAGTTGAAATACTTTCGGAATTACAGAAAAATAGAATTACGTTTAATAGCAACAGGTGCAAGTAGGGCCAATGGACAAGTACAAAGGGTCATCAGCACAATGAAAAGTATGTTGACAGCGGTAAAAATAGGTGAACGTTCCTGGCAGGATGCACTTAGCGAGGTCAGTTAGCCTTAAATTGTACGCCGAACAGGATGACAAAGTATAGAGAATTAATGATTAGAATTAATGATTGGAAGATTGGAAGGTGATTCCTCCATCGAAACATATATTTGTTTCTCGGCTTGCCCCTGATACTTCAGAGATTGATATCTCGGCTTATATCAAAGCCAAAACAAATGCCGATATAAAGTGGAGGACATAACTAAATTTAAATATAACAAGAAAGGAAAGCTAACTTCGGGCGGAGCCGAAGTTGATATACCCTTGCAGTTAAAACCGGATATATATCGCAAACATCGGATTTAGTTGGCCGATCCTTATGAAATTTGGTAGGTTGGATAAACTGACCAAAAATAGAATCTGTACCAAGTTCCAGCTTTCTATCTTCAAAAACACAAAAGTTGGGTCAATTCCGATCTTTCAGTTATATGGCAGCTATAGGATATAGTCGGCCGATCCTTATGAAATTTGGTTGGTTGGATCAACTGACCAAAAATATAATCTGTACCAAACTCCAGCTTTTTATCTTCAAAAACACGAAAGTTGGGTCATTTCCGATCGTTCAGTTATATGACAGCTATAGGATATAGTCGGCCGATCCTTATGAAATTTGGCACGTCGTATTGTTTTGCCAAAAATAGCTCTGTTAAATTAGAACTTTCTAACTCTAAAAACACCAAAGTTATACCATTTCCGATCAACCAGTTATATGGCAGCTATAGGATATAGTCGACCGATCCCGGTCGTTCCGACTTATATACTGCGTGCAAAGGAAAGAAGGGTGTGTGCAAAGTTTCAAGTCGATAGCTTTAAAACTGAGAGACTAGTTCGCGTAGAAACGGACAGACAGACAGACAGACAGACGGACAGACGGACAGACGGACAGACGGACATGCTCATATCAACTCAGGAGGTGATCCTGATCAAGAATATATATACTTTATAGGGTCAGAGATGTCTCCTTCACTGCGTTGCACACTTTTGGACAAAATTATAATACCCTCTGCAAGGGTATAATTATACACGGCGCACGTCTTCTTTCAAGATTCGTGTGCCCGCGCTGATGTTCAAGACGATTTGTTCTCCCAGTTTTTGGCCAGAGAATCTTTTCGTCCAAGAACATCAGCCTAGTTCCGTGAAGAAAAAAGTTAAAAAACCAGTGGGAGTGAGACTCCCCAATATCGGAACCACTGACCAACCCTCCACCTCTTCTTTGGCTACTAACCCAAAAAACTAGTTTCCTCATTAACTCTTACCTATCAGAATACTAGGGGGCTACGTAGCAAACTCCCCAAGCTATATTCTGATAGTTCTTTCTTTGCATCCCATATAATAGCATTTACAGAAACTTGGTTAAATCCGGAGATCTTTAGCTCCGAAGTTTTTCCAAGTAAGTACACCACTTTTAGACGGGATCGATCTCAGCGAAGAGGAGGTGGAGTCCTCATTTCGGTAGACTCTACTCTTGCTTCTGAAGAGGTGAAATCCCATGAGTTTGGTGACATAGAATTTATTTGCGTTAAAATCACTATGTCCGTTAAAGCTTTATACATTACATGTTCATATATACCTCCTATGTCTGAACCGCCTACATATTGGCAGCATTTGTCCGCCATTCGATACGTCTCTAATCTTATGACGGATCGTGACCAACTCGTAGCGGTGGGCGACTTTAATATCCCAGAATTAAAGTGGTCCAACGTCGATAACTCACCATCTTTGTCACTTATAACTTACTATGACTTCACCGCGGGCATGTTTGACATGTCCCTAGGTCAGATCAATCATGTTAGAAATTCGCTATGTTGGCTTTTAGACTTATGTTTTGTATCTGATCCTGATGGTACTGCTCTCTCCAGAGCTTTTCCCCTTTCATCCCCAGAGGATCCATATCACCCCACACTGGAGGTCTCAATCGAAACCACTCCTGGTATCGATCAGATGTCTCCGAGCGTGGTAAATAAGATTCGCTGTTTCCGTAAAGCTGATTTTCAGAAACTTAATAGCCTTATTGATACATTTGACTGGTCTGATATTCTGGCGTGACTGATCTTAATGTCGCTTTAGAAAAATTTTATTTTACTTTAAATAAATTTTTTGACTCATGTGTGCCTTGGAAATATCCGTCCGCTTCAACAAATCCTCCTTGGTTTACAAGGTGCCTCGCTAACTTAAAAAATAAAAAAAAAAATCTTTTACTTAAATATAAAAAAACCTGCAGTAGTGTTGATTTCTCAAGATACTTACTAGCTCGGTCGAATTTTACCGTGCATAACGCTGAATGTTATAGGAATTATATTGACCGCTGCCGGACACAATTTACTCAGGATCCAAAGCAGTTTTATAATTTTGTAAACACTAAGCGTAAACACGTATCTTTTTCACCCCTGCTTACGTTTGAAAATTCCTCTGCGACTTCTGATCAGGCCATTGCCGATCTATTCGCAGAATTTTTTCAAACAACTTATTCTCCTCCAAAATTGACTGATCAGCCTTACGCATATAACATTCAAGCAGCAAATCTTATTTTCTGTCCGTTTTTTTCTGAGAACAACTTATTATCTGGTCTTTTAAGGGTCAAACCCATTTATTCGCCAGGCCCCGATGGAGTACCAGGCTGTGTGCTAAAATACTGTGCCAGGGCTCTGTGCAAACCTCTACTTAGACTTTTCAACTTATCTTTGGAAACCTCGATTTTTCCCCTTAAGTGGAAGGAATCATTTATAATTCCCCTACATAAAAGAGGGAAAAAGTCTGAGGCTGCCAACTACAGAGGCATCTCTAAGTTGTCGGCAATTCCAAAGTTATTTGAAAAATTAATTACCCCTCATTTGCAACACCTTTGCTCTTCGATTATCACTCCTTGTCAGCATGGCTTTATTAAGCGTCGCTCCACCACCACAAACTTATTGGAGTTGACATCCTTTGTCATAGATGGCTTTTGTAAGGGATATCAAACCGACGTAATTTACACAGACTTCAGCAAAGCATTTGATTCAGTTAATCACTCACTCTTGTTGAGTAAACTGAATATGCTGGGTTTTCCTAAAGACCTCTTAACGTGGATCTCCAGCTACCTAGATGGAAGGACACAAAGAGTTTTATTTAAAAACATACAGTCCCGTCTGGTCCGTGCTACATCCGGCGTCCCTCAAGGAAGTCATCTTGGCCCGTTATTATTTACGCTTTTTATAAACGACTTGCCCCCTGCTTTAACGAACTCTCTAGTTCTTATGTATGCAGATGATGTAAAGCTTTGTCTTCAGTACAAATCCATCTCTGCCCAATGCAGTCTTCAGTCTGACCTTGATAACTTTCAAAAATGGTGTTTAGCTAATGATCTAATACTTAATGGATCTAAATGCAAACATATGTCTTTTTATCGTTCTTGCCCTCTGCAAGCTACTTATTCTATTAATGGGATTGCCTTAAAAAAATTAACCCAGGTTAATGATCTCGGCATCCTATTAGACATTAAACTTAAATTTGCCGACCATAATTCCTTAATGGTTAATAAGGCTAAAGGAGTCCTTGGTTTTATCAAAAAGTGGTCAAAAGAATTTAATGACCCCTATATAACCAAAACACTATTAATTTCTTTGGTCCGTCATATACTGGAGTACGGTTCATGTGTCTGGAGTCCCCAATATGGAGTCCCCAACATCAGGACCGCATAGAATCCGTACAAAAGAATTTCCTAACTTTTTCACTTAGAGGTCTAAACTGGGATGCAAATCTTCAACTTCCATCTTATAGTAGTAGACTCTTACTCATAAACTTACCTAGCTTAACAAATCGTAGGACAATGCTCGGTGTAGTTTTTCTGTATAAACTTATTAACGGGGGTGTAGATAGCCAGCATTTACTAACACGCTTAAATTTCAACATTCCTAATAGAAGGACTCGAAACTTTAGTCCTCTGTTCCTTAGCCGTTGTAGTTCGACATATGCACTGCATGACCCTTTTAGGGTATTATGTTCGAACTACAATGGTCTCTACTCTATTACATCTCTTTCCTGTCCCTCTAACTTAAAATATAGAATTTTAAATTTCCTTACTAACTCCTCTTAGCTTAATAATTAGCAGATAACTTAATATATTCTAACAAATCGTTTCTCGAGCGCCCCTCGGTCGTCTGGGCCTCTAAGCTTTATGATGAATACAGGAATGCTAGCTGATGCTCTTATTGATGCACAAGCCATTTCCAAATTCTGAAAGACCGGTAAAAAAAAAAAAAAAAAAAAAAAAACATGATTATATTAACATTCCCAAGAATTTGTAATCAAGTATTTCTAAGAAAGAGTGTAATTACAACAGCATTTTTGTGTCTGCGTAGTCCGTACCTGTTAAAAAATATGCAGTTTATTTTGTGCAATTGGCAATTCTATTAAATTGATTTTATATAAAACTTATAAAAAAAAATTTGCGACAGTCGCACCCACATGTTTGTTTGAGCAACGTGGTGGCGAATATCAAAAAGCTTGGCGCATATTCTGTATTTACAAAAGTCACTCTGGGGATCTGAGGAATCCTTGCGAATCCACTCTTTAAATTCAGTGTTCTGTAGTCACTGAAATCGCGGAAATTTTTTTCTTATAAACTTTTGGCATCTTTTATACCCGAAAAAAATGTAAAGATGACCAAACGTTCTCAAATTATTTATACTTTACTGAGTGAAGTACCAGATTCGATATCTTTGTCAATTTTATTGATCGAAAATTGCTCTGTCAATGCAAAATTGTGTAAACATTATGAGTATTTTAAAGAAAATAAAATAATTGCTAAAGTTGCTAAAAAAAATAAAAATTGCTAGATTTGTAGCCAGTATTGCCCAAACCAATGCAAAACTTCATCAAACATTGGTGCGAGAATTTTTTCCTCATCCATGTGGGTGCACTGAAAAATAAAATTAAAGTAACATTCACAATTTTTTATACCCTTGCAGAGGGTATTATAATTTTTTCCAAAAGTGTGCAACGCAGTGAAGGAGACATCTCCGACCCTATGAAGTATAAGTTAACAATGCAACGGTTATCTAAGATAAGGACACGAAGACGGACGACGCATATGGTCTTACGACGGGCGTTGGCCGACGGCTGTGGTCTGTGCGAGTTAGGGTTACGACTAAGCTCTCCTTATCTTAAGTTGGTTAGTTCTGATCTGACAGCCGAAGAATAAAGGCACCTCTTCCAAGTCTTATGTTTTATTCCTAATCACCGTTGGAGGAATAACTGTAGCCACGACCCGGCTACCAGTTTACAAGAAGAGGATCAGCAGCATCATTGTCACTGATCGTGGCCACCACCTGGTCTTGATCGATGCACTGCATCATTACGGAAGTGCAGAGACATCTACAAAGTGTCCGACCGTTGTGGGCAGCAACTTGCCGCATCGGTTTCGTCAGAACCCACTATTCCGTGAGCAGCACGTGCCACGGTGGAACCCTCCTGCAAGAGCTGTGCAGGTGGAGAATGTTGTAGGCAAACACGCTGCCACAACTAAACAAAACCTTATCTTATATATATTCTTGATCAGGATCACCTCCTGAGTTGATATGAGCATTTCCGTCTGTCTGTCAGTCTGTCTGTCCGTCTGTCTGTCCGTCTGTCTGTTTGTCTGTTTCTACGCGAACTAGTCTTTCAGTTTAAAGACTATCGACTTGAAACTTTGAACACACCTTTCTTTCCTTTGCACGCAGTACATAAGTCGTAACAGCCGGGATCGGCCGACTATATCCTATAGCTGCCATATAACTGATTGATCGGAAATGGTATAACTTTTGTGTTTTAGAGTTAGAGAGTACGGATTTTGCATGAATGCTATGTTTGGCAAAATAATACGACCTGCCAAATTTAATTAGGATCGGAAGACTTTATCCTCTAGCTGCCATATAACTGAATGATCGCAAATGACCCAATTTCGTGTTTTTGAAGATAGAAAGCTGGAACTTAGTACAGATTATATATTGGGTCAGTTTATCCGACTTACCTAATTTCATAGCGATCGGCCGACTATATCTGATAGCTGCCATAAAACTGAACGATTGGAAATGGTGTTCGGTAAAAATACCAGCTTTTGTATTTTTGAAGATAGAAGCTTGGGTTTTTTTTTTAGATATTGTATTGTTATAGATTGGTTATATTATGATATTCTTATAATGTTCGGCCAACTACATCAGATTTTTGCCATTTATATCCGGTTTTAACTGTAAGGGTATATCAACTTCGGCTCCGCCCGAAGTTTATTTATTTATTTATTTATTTTATTTTATTACGGACAAATCCTTACATGGCTACATAATAACAACTTACGAACTAATAAATAATACTACAATACTAATAAAAACTTTATAAGTGCCTGATAAACATGCGTTTAAACACAACCTTATCAGAGCCCCACTCAATTCGGAGGCTAGGCGGCAAAGAATTAAAATAAGAAAGAGCCCGCTAAATCGGCTCATTTAAAAGATAATTGGCACTTGACCCCTGTGACACTTGACCCGAAAGGGGGCAAAGGTACAAAGATCCCTTCGTACGAAGAAGAACATTAAAATTAATGAGTCCCAATAAAAAAGGACAATCAATGTTATCAACGACTACATTGTTCAAAAAGGTTAAAGCTGCCAGTTTACACCGACCCTCCAACGTGCAAACATTCAGAAGAAGGCAGCGGCTCTGGTATGAAGGAACAGTATCCTGAAACCTTAGAGGCAGAAGTGCAAATTTTAAAAATGTTTTCTGGAGTCGCTCTATTCTGTTGGAACAAACTTTACAATCCGGATTCCAAATGATTGAGGCATATTCCAGCCTCGACCGAATAAATGCAGCATAGACGCTGAGGCTCGAGTATGGACTTTTGAATTGGTTCACGTGCCTCTTAACAAAGCCCAGCATAGCATACGCTTTAGGCAGAATATAGTCTAAGTGACCAGAAAATTTAAATTTGCTGTCGAATAAAACACCAAGGTCTAACACCTCCTCTTCAGCTGTCAAATTATAATTACTAATGGAATAATCCGTGCAGATTTCAAAAGACCGCCTACTGAAGCGGGTATAGCGGGTCTAAGTGTACATAAATTTAATGGAAGAAGATTACGGGAGCACCATGAGTAAACTCTGGATATATCCACCTGTAACAAGTTACTATCACTGATGCAGCTAATGGCTTTATAGATTTTAAGGTCATCCGCATACATTAAAATGTGGGAATGACGAAAGCATGACGAGATGTCATTAATGAAAATGATAAATAGAAGAGGTCCAATAGAGCTGCCTTGTAGAAGACCAGAGGAGGTGACAAATGGCCTTGAGATAGCGTCTCCAATAGAAACGTGGCAAGGTCGGTCAGCCAGATAAGACTCAAACCAACTTAATAGGCATGAACGAATACCTAATTTATATAATTTGGCCAGAAGGGCAGCATGACACACTTTGTCGAAGGCTTTGAAGAAGTCGGTGTAAATGGCATCAACCTAAAATCGGTTTTCAAAAGCTTCAAAGCAGTGCTTAGAGAAGACCGCTAAATTAGTTGTAGTGGACCTCCCAGGTAAAATACCATGCTGGTTGGGGGATATAAAATTACGAGCCAGAAAAGTCAATTTTTTAGTTACTATTCGCTCCAGTATCTTAGTGACGTTGCAAATTTTGGCTATAGGTCGATAGTTGGTAACATCAGACCTACTGCCACCTTTGTGAATAGGCGTTATAGAAGTAATCCTCCACCGGTGGGGGAATCTACCAGATGAATGCGACAAGAAGAACAGCAGTTGAAGGGAAGTAGAAAGAGAAGCGATACTCCTCTTAAGAAAGAATGGGGAGATTCCGTCCACGTCAGGTGTAAGCGACTCGGTAAAATGTCCTGTGGCTTCAACTAGGTCACAGTCCAAAACGTCCATGTTACTCACATTGAGCAAAGGCTTAATGCTAAGAAGAGTTTCATTATCGCTCCAAGGAACCTTCAGCTTCAACTTAGAGGCAAAGTATTTTGCAAAAAGATCAGAAACGCCCTGATCAGAGTCGGCTGCTAAATCACCATAACATATGGATGAAGGTATAGCCGATTTTGATTTTTTGCTGTTAGCAAACCGCCAAAAAGCTTTTGTATTGGATCGAAGGCTAGCTTCGACATCGGATATATACTGATTGTAGAGGAACTTATTAGGGAAATCAAATTCCCGCTTAAATTTCCAATACAGCTCTCCTGCTCGAGACTCCCCTGTCATTATAAATCGTTTGTAATGCTTATCCCTTCTGTTCTTTAAGTTTTTTAAACCTTTTGAATACCAGGGAAGCCTATAGGATACCCTCACAGGGACATACGTATCAATAATATTAAAAAGGGCAACCAAGAACTTAGTATAACAATCATCGATTGAGCCATCCGAAAAAAGGGAAACCCAATCAAAGGCTGAAATAGAGGCGTTAATAAGTGACAAGTTAGTATCATTCAGATGATAATATGGAATGGGTGAAGCAGAAGGCAAAAAACTATAAAACTCAATATAAATTACTAACGGCTTGTGGTGCATATCACATGGACTTAATGGTACATTGCATAATTCTACTTTACTTTTAACCACATTATTTAAAAATATAAGATCAATATTTGGATAAATCATTAAAAATATTATTTACTTGGAAGAGGCCCAGACTAAAAATATCATCTAAAACTACAATTTCATGACTCTGGTGAACGTTGCTAGGTAGCATGCAGGGAGATTCCGGGTCCCAAGACCAGACAATGGAGCTTAGGTTAAAATCGCCAGCTACCAGGGTCCGACGTTCTAGCACAGACACTAGTGATATTTTCCATATTCGCATGGTATATACTAAATGCGCTATTCGGAGGAATGTATGACGCAATGATGACGAACCGGTCATGGACGCCCTGGATGGAAACGGCAAGCTGATCCAGTAGAGGGTAGGCCACCGGAAGGCGCAGTGGTGTAGCCTGAAGAGATCGACGGATAGCGATGATTACACCACCACCTCGCCCACACTGGGTATTGAATGCATCTCGGTCTTTTAGAAATACATGGTACAAGTTAGGCTCGAAGAACTCAGAGGAGCTAAATTTGTCATTGAGCCACGTTTCCACAAGGATGATTACATCAAAATCGCAGGCAGATTGAGGAATACCATCCGGGACTTGGTTCTCATTCCCGATATATTTTATTGGGGTCCGAGGACGACGACAGCTACAGTCCAAACTGGGAATTGGACGGCAAGGCGGCAATGATGAAAGTGCACTCCTGGTACTTACATTGAGCGTTTATAGTCAGGCATATCCAAACGCAGCAAAGATCCACTCACACGTCCAAAACGTAAATAAACACCTTCCATCGGCGATAAGAAAGCACCAGAAAGCACGTCTCGATTACCATCGTCTTGTTGTTGCTGGGCATCCACAAGTGAAGATAAGAAATAAACAACTCGCCTTGAACAGAGTGGTTGTTGTTGAAGAATATCGATCAGCAAACGAAGCAAATTATTGGAGAAATGGAAGACAGCGTCAACCGTTACCATTAACGCCCACGCCGTTTGTTGCTGGTAGCGCAGCAGAGAGCAATCGGTGTGACAAACTGCAGCTTGAGAAGAATAAGAAGTAAAGGCAAAGCGGTAGCGGTAAAGGTAGAATACTTGTGAAGTGATAAGCACGCCGGCAGTTCGACGCGTACCTCACACCCACGAAGTTGGGTAGCAGTAAATTCTGCACTGCACTTGGTGCAAACGAGAGGCGACATGGGCGAAAAAGTAAACGTCCGAACTCAAAGAAAGCTAGATGCAGACTGAAAGAAAGTTAAGCTTTGCTTTCTTGTTTTTTTTATTTCTGGAATCTTCTCTTTGCGAGACTAACAAGAGGTGTATCAAATCTTATATTTTTAACTTAACTAACAGTCATATTGACTGATACGGAGTTAGACGGCCCTAAAAATCAATTGCTGGGATGGGAGGTCGTGTCAATCCCGAAACCCGAGTCAATCGCCGAGCGAGAAAATTTGGGTGCAAAGGCAGTTTTTCTTTGTATGACTCTTTTTGCTTCTGGATTTCGGGGTTCACTGCGAGGATGCCCAGATCCCGGTGGATGTTTTCGTTGCGAAAATACCAAGGTGCCCCTGTGATAGTTCTCAAGATTTTTGATTGTACGCGCTGTATGATGTCTATGTTGCTGCTCGCGTTCCCCCACAGCTGGGAGCCATACGTCCAGATTGGCTTTAGGACTGAATTGTACAGTAGTAACTTGTAGTCCAGGCACAGTGGCAATCGTTGTGCGTTCAATGGAATATTCGCAGTATACAAAACATATAGACACGGGCCGAGTGCGCTTCCTTGTGGAACTCCAGCTTCGATAGTGTAGTCGCCCGAAGTAGCTGCGTTGCATCTCACTGAGAATACCCTATTGTAGAGGTATGATTCCAGTAGCTTGTGGGTGTATGTTGGCAAATACGTTTTAATTTTGTGCATGAGTCCTATGAGCCAAACTCGGTCGAAAGCTTGAGATTCGTCGAGGAAAGTAGCGTTGCAGTATTCTCGCTGTTCGAAGGCTGAGCGTATTTCGGATGTTAATCTGTCCACTTGTTCGATGGTTCCGTGGTTTTTTCGGAAGCCAAATTGGTGTGCCGGGATAATATTGCAAGCTTCCAGGTGTGGTATTATGCGAGTTAACAAGCATTTTTCAAACAATTTAGACAAACAAGATAGAAGGCTTATTGGTCTGTATGATGAGGAAATTGTGTGGTCTTTTCCAGGCTTCGGTATCATTATAATGATGGATTTCTTCCACTTTTTTGGGAAATGGCCAAGATTAATGATTCCATTAAATAGTTTGCAGACGACCTCTATAGCGCTTTTTGGAAGTTCGATCAGCATCTTTGGGGTCAATAGGGAGCCACCGGGAGCCTTTTTTGGTTTTAGCCCTCTTATGACATTTTCGATTTCGTTCGGCCGCAATAAAGGTGCAGTTGGCTGAGGGATAAACTGTGGCTGAATTACTGGCAGGAGGAATGAATTTGAGGCAGAGTTTGTCTAGAAGACACTTTGGAGATGTGTGGCGAAAATCTGAGCAGATTTTAGCTGCCTCAACGAGTACTTTTTCCAGGGCGCTCGTAGTGTAGTCGATATCTGATTCCATGTTAAACTCCGGGGCGAGTTTTATGTGGGCACTCACGTACTCTTTGTATTTTAGCCAGTTCGTTTTTGGCGTCATCAGGCTGAAGGGGTGTTCGGTTATTTCTGGACTTTGAAGAAGCGTTAGAAGTACAGGTGAGTGGTCTGATGATAAGTCCGAGACTGCTTTGGCACTTATTAGATTGCGAGGTATGTTTTTTGTCACCGCAAAATCAATAAGGTCTGGGAGCTTTCGTGAGTCTGTTGGCCAGTATGTGGGAGTATGTATGGGGGAAACATAGTCCAGTTTATTTTTCACATTTATAATTGCATTGTACAATTGCCTTCCTTGGGAAGTCACTAGACGTGATCCCCAGTGCGTATGTTTAGCATTGTAGTCTCCTGCGGCTATAAAACGATCCCCAAGAGAATTGTAGAAGTCCATAAATTTTCCTTCGGAGATTGTCCTTCTCGTTGCGTTTAAGTGGCTTTTCAACAGTGATTTTCCGATGCAAATGATATTGCAGGTTGTAGATTGGGTGGACTTCGTTCTTCTTCAGCGACCTGCTCTCTGGCTCGAGCTGGATCTTGAAGAGGGGTTGTGGCTTTTTATCTTTATTTAGAATGTTAATAATATTCTTGGCGGCGAAGCCCTTTTTATAAGGGCGGTTTTTACTTCCGCGGCGGTAACATCTTGTTACCTTGTAGGTAACTTGTAGGCCCTTACTGCTTTTCAGCTGGTTTGTGTAATAGTTTTTCTGTTCAATGTCCAGATATTTGGACACGATTCGGAAGTGCTTTTCAATCTTGGCTTGCACCTTTGTTTCATGGATGTTCCCTTTGATAAGCGAAACAACATGAAAGTTATCACCGTTCCCGATCAACAGCGCAATTTTGTTGACCAGGGCACTCGAGCTTTTCTCCCTAATATAGTTTGGAGGGGACTTGGGTTTTTTTGCGGTGTCTTGGGCTGGTTGGTTTTCCTCAACCTCTGCCAGTAGGACAAATCTGTTAGTAGTGGATCTGTCTGGTTCTTTATCGATTTTCAGGACACGGTTAATTTTTATTTTATTGCCTGCCGTATTACTCTGCGGGCTAAGCTAGCGCCTAATTTGGATGTAGCGATCCATTCTAGTCTGTGTGGCCGTATCCGCTTTGGAACTTTCCGAAGTTGTTGATTTTGTACTCGCTGTAGTCGTTGACGTCGCGGTACTTTGAATTGCAGTGGTTGTCGCTGTGATTGCAGAAATTGTAGCACTGCTAGTTGTTGGTGCGGGAGTCGGAGTGAGCAGAGCGGGTGAGCAATACCGTGCCCTTTGGGTTTCAGCGGTCAGTAAAGCCGGGTTGCTCTTAATCGCCGGTTTTTCCACTTCGGTATCGCGGGTTGAAAAGTAAGAGTAGAAATCGTTTCTTTGGTTCACAGAACTTCTACGCTCGTTCTTTTGATCGTTGCTCAATAAGCTCATTGCGTGGCACTAATTTTTTTAAAACAATGCATTAGTTTTGGTTTAGCACATCATAACTGTTATAAAAAGCTTGTCTATTGCTTTTAATAAATTGTAGTTCAGCGTCCTTTCGCTTATATTGGGTTGCCACAGTTTTTTTTTTTTTTTTTTTATTAGCTGTCTGATGTTGCTGTTTCCCCGGAGCTCAGGCAAGGCACATCCACTTAGTTCGGTAGTTCCATGAATACTTTAAAACATTCACAATTGGTTTAAAAATATTAATATAATACAAAAAACAGCAATTAAAAAAAAGGCCCTACATTTTTTACAACAGCTTAATATTATACTATGACAAATAATGCAGATCTTCTTACTTAAAAAAAAATGTTCTGCGAAGGAGAAATTCATCGCACTGGTCGACCATTTTGGCAGAAACAAAAACAAGAATGAATTTCTTGCAGTGAAAAGTTTTCGGCACTCCAACAACAAAACAGCATTCGGATTAGCACGATTGAGGAGAATAGGGAAAACGCGAAAAATTGTTATTGTAATTGCCTATGCTGGGACCAACGAAGCTTATGGCGTGAGCACCACAACCTTATGGCGTGAGCAGTCCTACACAGAGCAGCGAGAGTTATGGGATGAGCAACACTGTTTGCAAATTTAGCAAATATAGCAAATTTAAAAAAAAATTGCAAACTTTTAAAAAAGTGCCAGAAATAGCAACTAAATTTCTAAACTGGCAGCACTGCTTGCATCAGTGTATAGTTGAATAAGATCAGGATTGAAAATTATTAATAGTGGGCCATTCACCAGCACTTTAATTATTTGTTGGCGTACTTACATATGTGCTCGTGTTCATTCTTCCAAGTGAAATCATTATTTTTGGATGTTTAAAAATTGATTATTAAAAGCGTAGCACAAACGGCAAATATTAAGCGTGTGCATCGTAGTTGCAAGCCCTGCAGAAATACTTAGAACAATAAAGGAAAGCTTACTTCGGGCGGAGCCGAAGTTGATATACCCTTGCAGTTGAACCCGGATATATATCGCAAAAATCGGATGTAGTTGGCCGATCCTTATGAGAATATGATAATATAACCCAATTTATTATAATACAAAATCTAAAAAAAGTCCTAAACTTCTTTCTTCAAAAATACCAAAGTTGATATTTCTATCAAAAACCATTTCCGATCGTTCAGTTATATGGCAGCTATAAGTTATAGTCGGCCGATCCTTATGAAATTTGGCATGTCGTATTATTTTGCCAAAAATAGCGCTCGTGTAAATTTGAACTCTCTATCTCTAAAAACACCAAAGTTTTACCATTTCCGATCAATCAGTTATATTGCAGCTATAGGATATAGTGGACCGATCCCGGCCATTCCGACTTATATACTGCATGCAAAGGAAAGAAGGGTGTGTGCAAAGTTTAAAGACGATAGCTTTGAAACTGAGAGACTAGTTTGCGTAGAAACAGACAGACGGACATGCTCATATCAACTCAGGAGGTGATCCTGAACCAGAATATATATACTTTATAGGGTCGGAGATGTCTCCTTCACTGCGTTGCACACTTCTGGACAAAATTATAATACCCTCTGCAAGGGTATAAAAACTATACACAAGTTAAATTCTAGTTATCAAACTAAAATGTACATACAAAAAAATATAGATTGGGTTTAATTTATAGGTTAGGTTAATAATATTGTAGGTTTAATAATATTGTTGTTGGTTATCCCTCGCTGCAGTCGGTGATGCCGTAGATGCTAGAGATATGCTGTAAGGTAATTACCCCTGGCGGTTGCCGGGGGGTGTTGCTACTCCTTGTAGGTAGTGGTTGAGATCCCTGGCGGTTGCCGAGGGAAGATCCGTTCTGTGACGGGAGCTATGATGGGAGCACTTGCCCCGTTGTCACGGCCCTTGAGGCGCGGTGACCAATTCAACAAATGAATTTACAAATTAACGGCAGTGCCGGAGATTGGTTTTATGGTGCTCTTTATTGTATGAGACTCTGACACAAACTGAAACTTAAAGCTAACAAAAAGTATTTCATAGCGGCCACGCAAATGTGCAGTGCTTGCCGCTATGCATGGGCTTCCGGCCAGACGCTATGTCAGCAGATTGGCCAGAGCGAGCTCTTAAATAATCGGACATTGCCGCTGCTTGGTTAACTTCAGTTAACTACTCCCCCCTCAAGAATGAGGCCGCCCTCGGCCGACCCTATTTGGGCAATCATCTCCTTCAGCTGGGCCGCGGTTTTTCGGGCCTGAGTGACTCGCCGATAGGTCAAGCCGATGCAAATTAAAGCGCAGCATATTGCTCCCGCTATGAACACCAACTGATGTAGTCGCTGGTGGTTAATCTCCTTCCCGAACTCTTTGATGTGCTCCAGATTACGTTCACTCAGTCGGTGAAGGTATGGAAGGCTAAGAACGTCACGTTCCATGGTGATGTTCAGGGAAGGTGAGCTGGCCACTCCTGGAGCCCTCTTTTGGGCTGTGTCATGATTGACCAATCGAGTTTCGTTGACCATGGCACTCTTTTCAAACGTGATGAGATATGTGCCTTTTATATGGGCACAAGTGCCATTGTCCACACACACGTGAGCCGAGCGATCATTCACAATTACTATTCCGTCATCAACATAAGTGATGGGGTGTAAATCGTTTTGCTGGATCTCGCAATGCGCCGTGCCTCCAGCGTGAAGCTCTTGGGCGCATGATCTTCTGCGAGCCAATCGGCAAAATGTAGCTCCTGATGTCGGGGAGCACTTTTCCACGGTGTGGATCTCACTGTTGCATTCGGCAATGACGTTATCTTCCAGCCTGAGCATGGTGTCGTGATGTGACACTGGAAACTTAATAATAAAATGTAATATGTTATCGGACTGTAAGATCTTAACGGACGATACGGACAAAACATCCCTAATCGCGGTCTCGGTGGGCTCTTCCATCCACACACCTTCCAGGTCTGCATGATCTAGGATGCTGGGGCTAACAATATTAACTTTGGCAAGTGCCACTGCTAGCATCAAACCCTGTAGCTCCATTGCTATCATCCTATTTCGAGTTAAAAGCATCTCGAACAGTGGTGTCATTTCCGCTTTTTTCCCGTCAGATCTGGGTTTTTTTGAAGCGTGATTGCGGGAAAAATATGAAAACAGCGGGCAGCGGGAATTCTGGCTTTTTGAGCAAATTTACGCAGCATTTTTTTTTTTTGTTTACTTTTTGATGCATTCTCTGTTGAAAATATTTTAAAAATCAAAAAGAAACAAATCTCTCCAATCCTTGAGTATTTCGGTACTCCTAATATAGATAAAATTGAACGACTGTACAACGACATAACCCTGGTAGAGTGGGAAAATGTCGATGATACTGTTAAGTTCTGGGCTGAAGTTCTTAAATATCGGGATTCTGGCGGAAACTGCCGTTTTCAGGAATTGGCTTCAGTTGCTCTGCAAATGCAATCCTGCCTTGGTCGAATGCCGAATGTATAAGGTCCATATTTTAATTTGTATCTTAAAATTATAAATTAATTTACTTAAAATTTAAGGTACGGGCTGCGTCGACACAATATGTGCTGTTTTAACTATAATATACCACCCAGCTGCCTATCTACAATTGAAGACGAGAAATTTTATCCAACTGATGATGATGATAATATTGACGACATCTTAAATATAATATAGATCTTAATTTTTGTACATTATTGTTTTTTTTTGGTTTCTTTGTAATGATATCCGTTAGAGAATTACCCCTATATTTTATGTTAAGTGGAACTGAGGGCTTATTAGTGAATAACATGCAGTACATTGCCTTATAAAAATCAGTTTTTTTCTTAACTTTTTTTCTCTGTTATTCCGCTTTTTTTAGCTTTTTTTTTTACTTGATCCAGCTTTTTTTGTTCAGAAAAAAGTGACACCACTGATCTCGAATAGGTGCCCAGTATCGATTTGGGACTTTTTTGCTGACCTCAGAAGTTGGTTGACGGTATCGGAAATTTTATTGATTTGAATTTGTACTTTGTTGTTAATATTAACCTGCCTATTGTTTGCATTTGCTAATTGGAATTCTTTAAATTTAATTTTTTCAAAATCTTCTGCGTCCGGCGTTCCTGCCACCACCTTTAGCGCAGTCCCTAAGAAGTCTAAACTTCTTGCTACCCTATGATGGACGCTCAAAGAGTCGAGCATGTGGCGTAGGTGGGCGACGTCAACAACCAGGAGTTTCTGCATGTGGGATTGCGGGAACATGACGGTCATCCCATTAGTTTTTTCGATGACGCGCCTATATTCCGAGAGATTTGCTGAGTGCTTTACAAAGGCAAATTCCTCCCATATCAGGATTCGCCCATCAACGATGGGAATGTATTTGGCTTTGGAATAGTCCGTGACGCGTGCCGAAGTTGTGGCCAAAAGGAGAATCAGGGATATGGTTGAAAACCTGTAATTTTGATGTGTTATGAATTTTGTTGAAGTTGGGTAGCCCACCACCAAAGCATGATTAAAATAATAAAGGGCGCAAAACTTATGCCTAGTGGCTAGAAAAAAGATAATGAAAAGTGAGATAACATGGTCGCGCTCGGCCTACCTAAGGTTGTCTTTGTGGACCACCCTCCCCTTAATGAGGACTGTGGTCCCCATGACCGCTTCAACGGTTTTCTCTTCACATAATGGTGAGAGTTTGTTGCCTAGGCGTCTATTGGACTTCACTAGGACTTTTTCGCCAACCTCGAATACTCTATTTTGGCGGGAAGCGTTTTCTCTGTCCCGGAGCTTGTCTTGGGCGAGTTTAATTTTGTCTTGAATTTCATATTGTGGCTCACCTGACTTTGCCTGAACCACGTCAGCCGGTCTCTTGTCGATGACCGAGTGGATGGACTTGTAATATCTGGCAGGGGCCAGAAGTATCAGCTCTACGGTATCGCTGATGCCTTTATCGATCTTAAGACATCTAGCAAGCTCTACCAAAGTGCTGTGGAAACGCTCCACTTGTCCATTGGAGACACTGTGTAGGGGCGGAGCATTTGAGATGCTAACGCTGAAATGGTTTTCCAGCATGGTCACGATGGTGTGCGAGTTCAACGATGGTTCGTTGTCGCAATATACGACCTTGGCCTTAGGGAAAATATTCATCAGCTGTAGTGCTGGTTTGAGATCCTCTATGGTTCTAGAGGGAACTGGCTGGACTACGGCAAACTTCGAGAATTTGTCGATGCACGTAAGGAAATACTTTTTATCCGTGGAGAAGATGTCTATGTGCAGCATTTCTCCTACTTGAGATGGGATTGGTGTTTCGCCAAGCTCTTGTTTCTCGGATGCCTGTCGTATTTTGCCTTGGCGCAAGTCTTGCACGAAATGACTATTTCGTTCGCTAGCTTGGCCATTTTCGGGAAGTAGTACTCGGAGAGTACCTGCTTCACGTTTTCTTGGGCAGATCTGTGAGCTCTGTTGTGCTCGACAGTAAGAATTTCCCGCCTTTCATCAACTGCAAAAATGTCCGTTACTCGGTTTTTGCAGTGCCAGAATCTGGTGGCAGGGAATTGCCGGATTAGTTTGTCCTGTATCACTGCGAGCTTATTTAGATCGCAATGAATGGCGTTTACGCCTTTAGGAACTATTATGGTTGCGAGCTCCTCCAGCAATGACTCCTCGTGAGTGAAGTCAATAGTATGCCGTCTCTTGTTTCCAAAGAGAACGAAGTTCCGCTTTGACGGAGAGCGTGCTTCCTCCAGAATTATCTGGTTTTGAAAGCAATTGAGGGGCTTGTCCGTGGATTGGATTGTGTGGGTAAGCGACAGCTCACTGTGAATTGTGGCCGCGCTTGAGAATGCCTCTTCTTCTTCTACAACGTTGAGTTGTTGCCTCGAGAGGGCATCCGCAACTAGGTTGGCCTTGCCAGGCATGTAATGGACTTTTTTAATTTTTGTATTCGGATTGGAATCCGATACCGCGTAGGTCAGCGGTTGGTGGTCAGTATAGATGTTTAAATCTTTGACCCCATAAAGGTAGTGGCGCAGGTTCTCTACTGCCCAAACTATAGCTAACAGCTCCCTTTCGTTGGTAGCGTAGTTAACTTCTCTGTCCTTTAAGGTCCTAGAGATCATAGTGATGGGACGCCCCTCTTGTGAAAGCACCGCGCCAATGCCATATGCCGAGGCATCTGTCGTTAGATCAAACGCCTTTTTATAGTCGTGGTACCTGAGGATGACATCCTCAGAGGCCAGGATGCTACTTAGCTTTTCAAAAGCTTGCCGTTGCGGCTCGGTAAATTGTACCTGGATGCTTCTGGATCTGTGTCTGCTGACATTTCCGAGCTCCCCTTTTATAATGCTCGAAATGGGCTTAGCTATTGATGCAAAATCTTTAATAAAGCATCTATAATAGCCAGCCAAGCCCATGAATGATCTTACTTCGAAAACGTTTTTGGGCTCAGGGAATTCTTTAATGGCCCTGACCTTTTCCGGGTCTGTCGTGGTCCCCTCGTTGGGTACTACAAACCCCAAAAATTTTACGCTTTTTTTGAAGAAGACCGATTTCTGCGCTGACACTCTCATGTTAGCGTCGTGTAGGCTCTTTAGAATCTAGTCCACGTGTCGTATGTGGGCGTTTTCGTCCTCTGAGAAGACGATAACATCATCGACATAGACGTAGCAAAATTTGCCAATCTGTTCTCGCAGTACGTCGTCGATGGTTCTTTGGAAGATGCTGGCAGCATTTCTTAACCCGAATGGCAGTCGACGGAACTCGTATTTTCCCCCGTTTACGGAAAAGGAAGTTTTCTCACGATCACGTTCTGCCAGAATAATTTGGTGGTAGCCGGACTTTAAATCGAGCGTTGTAAAGTATTTGGCTTTGCCTAAATTCCCTAGTATCATAGGGATAATTGGCATAGGGTAGCGATCCGGTATTGTCCTCTCGTTCAATTTTCGAAAGTTTAATACTAGCCGTATTTTACGGTTTCCAGCTTCGTCGGTGCCCTTTTTGTCTACTACCCATATTGGGTTATTGTAGGGGATCTCGACTTCTGGATTATGCCGTTTTTTAGAAGGTCTTGAATTTCGTCATTGACGAAATCTGCCGCTCCCATCGGATACGGATAGGGTCTGGCATAAATGGGCTCCTCATCAACTGTCCTGATGGTGGCTACCACAGACGTGTTGTAAGGTAACGCCTCATTTGGGCTTGCGAAGGCGTTTTTCCTGTCGCTTAGCATTTTTGAAAATGCTTTTCTGACCAAAGGTGGTGCGCTAGAGCAGTCCACCTCAGTGAAATTTACATTGGGACATGATTGGAACTCTAGCTTTTCCGTCTCGGTGCCCCATCTGAGGTGCCCGGAAGCTAGGTTAAGTGATGCCCCTGCTTGTTTTAGCAGGTCAAGTCCGATGATGGCATCAAAGGAGGACAAATCTGGTAGGATGAAGAACGTAGCCTTCAAGTTAAACATGGAAACAAAGCATTTTTTTGTTATTGTGGTGACGCCATGGATGGAATGTACCGAGAATGGCGAATCTACTGGGCGGACGCCTTTCAACCCTTCGTATGGACGGATGAAATTTTTTGACGCGCCCGTGTCTATGAAAAGCTTCATTTCTACACCTGCTACTCTTCGTCTGATGACGGGTAGCAGGGACTTTCCCCTAAAAAATTTATGACGTCCGAATCGTACTCATTAATAGCGTCGTCGTCAATTTCCTGGGCCGCGCTTGAAGCTGCGGCGGTATATTTGTTCCCGGTTTCGCCCGCGCCCTGCGCGACGTGATTAACCCTCTGCCTTTTGTGTGGGGCAGATCGATCGGACTCAGCCGGCTTCCTGTTTTGGTACGCCGGGGCCTGGGATGGCCTAAGCATTTTGGACAGCGATGGGTCGATGTCCATGGGTTCAGGAGCGCCTCCACTGTGAGGGGCGGAGTGTACTTGCGCCTTGTGTTGTTTGAAGTAGTACGGATTTTTTCCAGCATTTGTTTGTGCATTTGTCTGCGCAGAGGCCTGTCGGTACTCTTGCGCTTTTGGGTGCTGTTTCCTATCTTTATCCTCTTGGCTTTTGGCAAAAGAAGCCGCGAAGGAGTATCTTTCGTGGTTGGATTCCACTTCTTGTGCCAAAGCGAGAGCTGAAGGCATATCTTTCGGTTTTGCCGAGCAAAGGACATCCGTGAGGCTGCGCTTAAGCCCCGAGATAAATACTCGGAGTGCGTCATCCCGGAATTTGTCACACAAAACTTTTGCCGCCGAGGCTTCGTACGACATGGTAGCTTTGTTGGTGAGCAAGGTGAGGTTTTTTTTTTGCCTCGTCATAGTATAGGAGAAGGGTCATATTTCCCTGCCTAAGAGTACCCATTTCCTGCTCGATAACGTGCATCTGCCGCTTATCATTGTACGTAAAATCGAGTCGATTTATAATCGCGTCGAAATTTAGTACAGTGCCAAACGAAGACAGTACGGCATCGGCAGGGCCCCTTATTTTATTCCTAATAATAATAACCGCCTGATAATGGCGCGAGCTATGTTCGTAATTTCTGAAAATGTAATATGCGGCTACTGCCGCTTGTCTCCAGGAGACGTATGCTTCCTGTGCTCCCGAAAATTCGGGGAGGGACTTGACGGCGTCTAGGGGCTCGTCACACTTGATGTCGTTCCTAATTTCTATAGGCTCATATTTTTTTATTTGGGGAGCCTCCGCTTGGGCGGGAGCGATTTGTCTTTCGTTGACCAGTTCTGTCAGACGGTGTATAGCCAGGCGCATTTCGTTTTCTCTACGCTGGTGTTCGATATTGGCTTCTTGAACAGCATGTTGAACGGCCGCCTGTATGGTGGCTGTCATCTGTTCCATGCTGAAAGCCATGTTCGCGAGTATGATAGCGCTAGCGTTAGCGCTTTTAGGGGTGGAAGATCTGGCCGGCCCTTCGGTCTCCGACTCAGAATCGCTAGAGAGTATTCTTATGTTTCTATATTGGTGAAACGGATTGCTCATGTGGAGCTGCGCCTATAAAGTCGCCCGAAAGAAAAAATATTTATGTATGAATTATGTGCCGATGGAGGCGATTGGACTGGTAAAGGGGCCGCGGGGGCTGAGCTGCCGCTTTAGTTATGTGTGCGGGCTCGTCAAGTTGCGCTACTGCTGTGTCAAGTAGCGGTAAGGTGAGGGGCGCGCGGGGACTGATCCTCCGCTTATGGCAAAAAGAGAAAAAAACAATAAAAACAACAAAGTGCCACACTGCATGCGCGGCCGTATCGTGTTTTCGAAAAAGGAGTGGGGAAACAAAACGGAAAAGAAAAATAAATAACCAAAACTGCGCGGCTAATACCAAGAATTCTTGTGTAACAAAAAAGACATACAAAAGCTGAATTAAATTCACGCGATTATATAAATTATTTCCGATTGAAATTTAAAATTTTCTGCCATCGATTTTTTGGTTTTGGTTACGAATTTTTATTCCGCACTTTTTGTGTTATATAGAAATTTTCATTTATTTATTCACAAAAACAGAAATGCAAACAATATTGGGACAATAATTGGTTCACAAAATGAAATGGTTTAAATATTTTATAATAGATAAAAAATGTTAATGCGAAACCGTCAGCCAACTAATAAAGATTATTTAAATTTTAAAAATTTTATGGGGCTGCAGTTTTTTATTAGCGTAAGGCACAATATTTTACTATTCCTGTTTTTCTTTCTTTTCTTATTTTTTTTTATTTTTTAATACACAAAGAAAAATTTATGCAGACTTAGAAAAACTGTGTAAATAAAAGTGCTCACTTACATGGTTTTTTACGATGGGCGCCAAATAATATAAATTGGTTTGTGTAATAATGTTGTTGTTGGTTATCCCTCGCTGCAGTAGGTGATTCCGCAGACGCTGGAGATATGTTGTAAGATAATTACCCCTGGCGGTTGCCGGGGGGTGTTGCTACTCCTTGTAGGTAGTGGTTGAGATCCCTGGCGGTTGCCGAGGGAAGATCCGTACTGTGACGGGAGTTATGATGGGAGCACTTGCCCCGTTGTCACGGCCCTTGAGGCGCGGTGACCAATTCAACAAATGAATTTACAAATTAACGGCAGTGCCGGAGATTGGTTTTATGGTGCTCTTTATTGTATGAGACTCTGACACAAACTGAAACTTAAAGCTAACAAAAAGTATTTCATAGCGGCCACGCAAATGTGCAGTGCTTGCCGCTATGCATGGGCTTCCGGCCAGACGCTATGTCAGCAGTTTGGCCAGAGCGAGCTCTTAAATAATCGGACATTGCCGCTGCTTGGTTAACTTCAGTTAACTTACATTGTATATGTTGAAGGTATTTACATTGTCTTTTTGTAATTTGTATTTGAATTGCATTGTTTGTGTGTTTTTAACAAAGCATGTGCGTAAACGCTTATTGTTTTTGTATAGCCTAATAAAAATCAATTTTCAGATGGAGTAAATGTTGTTTTGGCAATGACGCCCTTCAAGAAACTTTTTTAAAAAAATTATTCAATATTAAGTTGTGAAAATAAGCTACACTTAATGTAATCAAGCATTGAATACATCAAAATCGTTTGTTTTTTCACTTGTGCTTAACACTGATTTATTTAACACGACAAAAAAAATTCATAGCCAGTGTGTACAAAAAAATTTTTTTTGTATGAAGAATAATATCAATTTTTACACACTTGAAAACAGGGACTGCAAATAAGACTTATGAGTTCAAAAAAATTGAACGACAAAAAAGCCTTTGTGGGGAGTGGGAAAAGGACACATATTATTTTCGATTTTTATAATAATGATTAAGAATAAGAATTATTTTTCAATTTTTATAAAAAAAATAAAAAATAAAAATTATGATTCAATTTTTATTAAAAAAATTGAAAATAAGTGTTACGATTCAATTTTTATTATAAAAATTCAATTTTTAAATTCAATTTTTATTATAAAAATTGAAAATAAAAATTGAAATCGAATAACTTCTGAACCGAGTGGACTATAAAACCGCTTACATTTTTATGATCTGTGGCGCAGTACCTTTCAAATGATGTATCGAATGTCCTTAAAGGACATAATCAAGGATTTCTTAGTAATTCCATAAATAAAAGTGTTCATTACAAAAGGAAGACTCGATTATATGAATTATGTGAAGAAACATTTTTTAATAATGGCATCTGCAATGACAATATTACTCTTTATTAAAAAAACAGGTCCTAAAAATGTTTTAATCAAGGATTCCTCAATTATTCAATTTATTTAGTTATATTTCTACTAGAAATTTTCAAGTGTGGGCCAACCATGTAAAAGTACACACCGAGTTTCTTAAAATTATTTCGATTATATTGAAATATTTGTTGTATTAACTTCGTTTCAAGCCAAAGCTTATAAAAATCGGCGAAATATAATTGTTCGCTTTGCAATTTTTGAGTGGCTATAAAAATCGGTTCTAGTGCCGCCAACAGCAGGTTAATTTCCTCCCAATTTAATTCCGTTAACTGCAATGTTTTACTTAGGTTTTCTTTTGAAAACTCCTTGTATACGCATACGTTTTTCAACATAGTGTACGTTGAAATCCACCTTGTTGGCACATCCAAGAGGATGGGGATGTATCCATAATTTTAAAATAGTATTGTCATTTTTAAGTGTAATGCTATGCATTTAATTTGTTTACCTATAAGTCGGAGTTCGCAATGTTTTTATTATGGATCGTGCGCTATCGTCAAGGAGTCTCCGACTCCTCTTTTTTAGCAGGTCATGAACAGCTAATTGCATAGAATGGGCGGCACATCTAATCGAATGTATCGATTAAACGCGAATATCTTTCATAAGGTCGTTATCGTCAAACTCGTCACAAAATTCAGAATTCAATTCTTTGTTCATGAAGTCGATTGCTTTAATGACATTCTTGCCATTGTCTGAAGTGACAGTGTAGACTTGCTCCTATCTTATTAAAAACTCGTTCAGCACATTTTCAATTTTCATGCATCATGCAGCTCAATCACGCCAAGCGTCTTTACTTCAATGCGGTGGTCTCGATAGTATTGGACATTGATTCCCAATTTACCCCTGTTGACCCACACTAGAAATATAACTAAATAAATTGAATAATTGAGGAATCCTTGATTATGTCCTTTAAAGACATTCGATACATCATTTGAAAGTTACTGCATCACAGATCATAAAAATGTAAGCGGTTTTTTAAAAGTCCACTCGGTTCAGAAGTTATTCGCATTCAATTTTTATTTTCAATTTTTATAATAAAAATTGAATCGTAACACTTATTTTCAATTTTTTTAATAAAAATTGAATCATAATTTTTATTTTTATTTTTTTTATAAAAATTAAAAAATAATTCTTATTCGTAATTATTGTTATAAAAATTGAAAATAAGAGTTATATTTCAATTTTTGTCAAAAAAATCAACAAATAATTTTTATTTTAAAATTTTTATTTTAAAAATTATAACAATTACGGTCCCTGCTTGAAAATTTTGAAACTAAACGAACTTACGGCTTGTTATCCGGGACACAGTTACTCGACAGCCGGTTCCGGGGCAGGATCAGCCGGTACCTCTGACTCCGGCTCAGGCGCCGAAGGTTGAGCCTCGGCAAGACCTTCCTCTTTGGGTGATTCGGGTGCAGCTTCCAGGGGTGGTGCCTCTGGTGCGGCTCCTTCAGCAGTAGGCTCGGGGGCTGCCGGTACCACCTCGGCCACGGCTGCTCCTTCTCCAGCAGCAACTGCGGGCACTTCTCCTTCTCCTGCCGGCGCCGACACATCTGTCGAAAGCGGCTCCACTGCAGCCGAAGTCGCTGCCGCAGCGTCTGGTTCCAACGGCTCTTGAGGCCCATGGGCCTCGCTCATCTTTTTGCTCTGTGGGGAAAAAAATATAGTTCATGATTTTTCTTTTTTGTTTTACAAAGTTCATTTCTACTAAACTACTAAGTTTTTTAATCAAAAAAAAATTTCGTGTAAATAGATATATACTATACATACATATGTATGTAGTATCCATACATATTTATAGCAGAAGGCATTATTTTTTTGGTCAAAAGTGTGCAATCCGTTGTTCGCAGTGCATAAGCTGAATATAGAGAGCAACTTCCGCTCATTTCCGCAAACTGAGCTAAACATTTCCAAATTTTCGGATAAAGTCTGTCTAAACAAGAAATGAAAGCTAACTTCGGGCGGAGCCGAAGTTGATATACTTTTGCAGTTAACACAGGATATATATGACAAACATCGGCTGTAGTTAGCCGAACGTTGTAAGAATATTATAATATATATAGCCAATTCATTACAATACAAAATCTAAAAAAAGTCCCAAGATTCTATCTTCAAAAACACCAAAGTTGGTATTTTTCCCAAAAAAAAAATACTTTTTCCAATCGTTCAGTTATATGGCAGCTATAGGATATAGTCGACCGATCCTTTTAAAATTTGGTAAGTCGAATTATTTTGCCAATAATATAATCCATAGAAAATCTCCAATTCTCGAACGCTAAAAATACCAAAATTTTGACATTTTCGATCAATAATTTCTATGGCAGTTATAGGATATAGTCGGCCGACTTATTATAACTTACTTTATTATTACTTACAATATACTGCTTGCAAAGAAAAGAAGGGTGTGTGTGCAATTTGAAACTGATAGCTCAAAACAGAGACTAGTTCGCATAGAAACAGACAGACGGAAAATTTCATATTAACTCAAGATTAAGAATATATAAATCTTATAAGACCAGAAATGTCGCTTTCACTGCTTTGTACACTTTTGACCAAAATTACAATACCCTCTGCAAGGGTATAATAATAACAAGAAAGGAAAGCTAACTTCGGGTGAAGCCGAAGTTGATATACCCTTCCAGTTAAAACCGGATTCGTATCACAAACATCGGATATAGTTGGCTGATCCTTATGAGATCCTTATGTGAATGTGTGACACGCATACAAACAAAGATCAATCCAAGCGCAGACCAACCTTCTTAATCGCGCTCCTTTCAGAGACTGAGAAACAGAAAGCATTCAATGAGAATATGAGCGTAAGATGAACGAATAATTAGCGTTAGAGAAAGAGTAAAATCTCGCTCTGGGGCCTGAACCCTCTGCAAGAGTGTAAAAAAAGGAAAGATATTTCAGGCGGGACCGAAGTTGATATGCAACTTGCAGTTAAGGGCCAGTTAATTCTTTGAGGCTATTTGAAGGCTTCTAGTTGTCGTTGCCTTACCTTTTTTCTCTTTTTTTCTGGCTCGACAACGACCTCTTCTTGAAGCTTGTAGTCTTCCGGGAAGAACCTAAGGGCCTCGTCTTTACCGACATTGACGTTGGGACTCACATAACTGGGTCCGTAGGAGACCAGCGAAAGCATCATGTTTGACTGAACCTTGTTTACCTTTAGGACGATCTTATCAGTCCTAGATGGGATGAAATGATAAAAAAAATATTAGTTTAATATGGAGATGTGTCACTTTCATAAGGCAAGAATACGAACGCCTGGTGGGGGCTACTCTCATATTTGTCAGTGGAATTTGCAATCAGTTCCGCATCCTCTGGATCACCGCTGGAGAAGTATCCGTAGAGCGGAACATCATCCTTGTGCCGATCGACAACGTGCATAATCTCCTTACGCTTTGTAGCGTCAAAGGCCATGATAACGTGAGGTGGGTCCGGCTTGGGATCTGGTGGTAGGAAGCCACTGGTCTGACCACGGAAGAACACATAGATGAGGGCGGCATGCGTGCGGCGATTGTTGGGCACCCATATTGGTGGAACTTTTACGGTTTTAATGCGGGTGAGTGGTTTCGGTGGCTCCTCCTCCTTAATTTCCTGTATTTCTTCTTCGTCCTCTCCAGCCTCGTCGTCGTTGTCGATGTCCATATCGAAGGGCATGTCGGGGAACCCAGGGGGAGCATCGGCTACTGCTTCGGGAACCTCTTCTTCGCTGGCTTCCTCCTCTCCATCGAAATCGGCCGCCTCTTCTTCGGCGGGATGAGTCTCCTCTTGCACGACAGACTTGCTCTTTCCTTTTGCTTTGGCTTGGGCTAGTCTAAGCTCCTCCTCGGAGCTGACCTCTTCAACCCATACTTCACCTTCCTTTAATTCGACTTCAATTTTGAGCTTCATGGTGGCTATAATTGGAGGAATGACGTGTTCCTCGCCAAACTCCTCATTTGGCGGTCCTACTCTCTCCCTGGTCAACTCGTGAGCATACGCCATAAGCACGTTTGGCACTGTGCCAATGCTCTCGTCGATCTTCCAGAAGCACATGAGCAACTCTTTGCCGTCCAGCTGTTCAATTACATCCATAGGCAGGGGGTTCTTGCAGGCGAAATTTACGATCTCAAATTGATCCATGGACACTTGGATTACTCTACGGTCCTTGCACTGCATCTTGAGCGGTTCGGCGGGCTCTGTAAGTTTCTTAAACATATCGCGGTTTACTTGTGGACCAAACACTGTTACGCCAATATCAGGCATGTTTTCCATAATGGATTCTGTCACTTGGGTGAGGTAGTCCACCTGCTTCTTGTGCTTAGCCTCCCGTTCAATGCGATCCGCCCTTTCGATGGCCTCCATCTTAATCCTCTGCTGCTCCACTTCGATGGGTTGCAATTCGTCTAGTCGGTAAAACGCTTGCCGTGGGGTTTTCTGAAGTGTTTTTTCCAACTCCCTGGTCAGTAAGTTTAGCAGCTTTGGTACATCTGATCCGAACATTATGTTCACGGCCCTGCCGCCCTGCAATTTAAGTACGAAATCATAATCCAATGATGCGAGGAAGTTTTTGGGCTTACAGTCACAAATAGCCATGTGGGCTCGCTCTTTTTATTAAATCGCTTCAGGGCCGTAATGTTGTCTGATTTACACTATGAGGAATTACAATTAGTGGTTTCTCGAAAGGAGTAATTGGCGCTGGAACTCACTATGGCCAGTTGCAGGTTGTCGCCACCCATCTCCAGCTTGATTTTGCGCAGGTTTCCTACCAGAGCCAAACACGGCCCACACCATTCCGAGTAGATATCGAGCACTGCAGGAATAGGAAAAGAGGCCAGGTAAATAAGTGAAGTAGGCAGCAAAATTGGACGAAAAGGGTCGATACCAAGGAGACCTGGTCGTTCAAGGAAGCGCTCGAGCTCCTCATCGCTCTGGATATCCGCTTGCAGTTGTTGCTGTCCTGCCTTTTTAGCCATTATGGAACTACGTAAGCGAGGAGTCCAAAAATGTAAATTTGAACAGTTCGGCCAAAATTTTAAATGGATACAATTTTGGAAAAAGAGAAACCTTTTTGTTTATTTTTTGTATGCCAAAGTTGGTAATTTTTTTCAATGAACTATTGATCAAACAAAATTATCACCTTGGTTGCCACCTTTCCCCTAAGCAACCAGTATCAAGAAAAAATATTTTTTGCAATATTAATAAATTAGTTAACCACACATTTATTTGACAGTAAGATTACCTTTTTTACAACTGGCGAACTCTTAAACATAGCATAACAAAATTTGATGGACTTTGAATAACTTTCTATAGGGTTCAAATAATTTAATGATACTAAAAGGCTCGAATGTGTATTAAGGACACGTTGAGCTGTAATACATATGTATTTGGCAGAATTTTTATTGATTTCGCTTTGCAGTCGATTTCACGTATGGGTTAAAGTACATACTTGTTAGGTACATGAAGCGATTATATATGGTCCTATCTTTACAGGGCTACAGTGCATACAAAAGCAGAACTACGAGTATCTAACGTCCTCCCTTAAACAATTGCTATATACACTTAATCGTACAAAACTAAGGTTAACAAAAGACTAAACTTGAATAATTATCAGGTAGCAGGCCCTTGCGCATCAATTCATGACAATTGGAAGTTGAATTAAGTTCAAACAAAAATGAAAGCCTTTTTCATTAATAAGGTTATTTACTATAGTACATAAGTGATTGTCATCGCCATATCGTCATTAATTAGTGGTAGTAAAGGACCACATATAAAGGATTTCGTCAAGAAAAATTATCAACTAAAAACCAGAGCCAGTTTTCTTAGGACTTTTTAAAAAATCAGAAAAAAATATTTAAAATATCAGAAACATCTGAATATTTTTCATTAGATCAGTTACATATTTTTCAAACTGTGCAGATCAGAAATATAAGGATGAACTCTTGTAGGTACCTAATTTGATGAGCTAAGTCCGGCACCAAAAGCTCTGTCGAATTAAATCATTCGTTGGAGTCTCAAAACTCATGATATACTCGATAGTCTTATAAGAGACCGTTCCCAATGGAACTCTATCTAACGGATATCCCGTTGATGGTAATGACGTTGCTAGCCACTGGTTCCGGTTCGTAAACCTCGTCGTTAGTTCTCATTTCGTAGGGAGCATCGTAAAATTGTTCATTTGGGATCTGATCGTAGATGTTCTCTGTAAAATTAGGCACCAAAGGTATTTTATAGTTGATAGTGAAAGGGAATTCTATTACCGATCCCACTTACCGGATCGGTTGTTGTTCAGTCTTTCGTCACTAACCGCTGGGTAAGTAGAATTATTGCCGCGTCCATCAACGCCATGGAACGTGTTGAATGTATTCGAGGTGTTGTTGTCCATGTGCATCCGGTTGTTGGCTTCTAGCGTGGAGTACGACATGACGGCAGCATTTCGCTCGTCCTTTGTCTCGGCCGCCTGCACGTTTTCCGTATTCTTCACAGGTCGTGCTTTGTTGCGGTAGAGAAATATGAAACCGAACAAGACCAGCAACGCCACAATGATAGTGGCTCCAATGCCAACTCCAGTGCTCAAGTTAGAGCTATCCTGCCCCTCAACGGTGACCAATTCGCATCGGGGCTGCTTGCCACTCCAAGCCCCGTCGTCGGTGCACTTGCGAAGGTATTGACCTATCCGGTTATAGTTCGGGATACAGTGGTACTCCGCAGTGCCTCCGTACAGGGTAGAGTCGTTGACCACAATTACTCGTCCATTCTCGATTGCTAGTGGACGTCCGCAATCGACAGCTAAATTAAAGTAACAAGGAACCCATTTAGTCAACCTTTTCATGTATAGAAGGGACTTTAATATGAGTATACTCACGTCTACATGTTGGATTCTTTCCGGCCCATTTTCCATTCTTTTGGCAGATGCGGGTCTCGTTTCCGACCATGATGCGGCCTTTGGCACACTTAAAGGTGGCCACAGATCCCACGGCTCGGGTTCCAGCCTCGACAATCAAATTCTCATTGATATTGGGCATGTCGCACATAACCTCAAGGCACTCGGGTGCCTCATGACTCCAGTTTCCATGCTCCGTACACAGGCGGCGAGAAACTCCATTGAGTTTAAAGTTTATGTCGCATTCATAAAGCACTGCTGCTCCGTAGTAGGTAGCATTGTTGGCCAAATTTGCTTTTCCGTTGGTAATGTTCTCCGGCGCCCCGCATTCCACATCTAACAAAAATAATTGCATAGATAAGTGCGACTTGATTTTACCTGATCAACTTTTTTTACTAGCATTGACATTGAGTGGTTAAGTAAAGAACGATGAAAAAATCTCGTTGGGCATAATTTATTTTATAAAATACAATATCTACGCACAAATACAGTAGAATCCGGCTATAACGACTCCGCTTATAGTGTCCGTCCGGTTATTGCAACAAAAACTCGATGAGTTGCTTGGTCCTCATACGAACATACATATATTTAAAGACCTCCGTTTGGTACTTTTTTGCTTTTAGCGACAAGTTGCTTATGGCGACACAATTTTTATACCCTTGCAGAGGGTATTATAATTTTGGTCAAAATTGTGCAACGCAGTGAAGGAGACATCTCCGATCCTATAAAGTATATATATTCTTGATCAGGATCACCTCCTGAGTTGATATGAGCATGTCCGTCTGTCTGTCTGTTTCTACGCGAACTAGTCTCTCAGTTTAAAAGCTATCGTCTTGAAACTTTGCACACACCCTTCTTTCCTTTGCACACAGTATATAAGTCGGAACGGACCGGATCGGCCGACTATATCCTATAGCTGCCATATAACTGATTGATCGGAAATGGTATAACTTTGGTGTTTTTAAAGTTAGAGAGTTCAAATTTTACATGAGAGCTATTTTTGCAAAATAATACGACATGCCAAATTTCATAAAGATCGGTCGACTATGTCTTATAGCTGCCATATAACTGAACGATCGGAAATGACCCAACTTTCATGTTTTTGAAGATAGAACTTATGGCGACACAATTTTTATACCCTTGCAGAGGTTATTATAATTTTGGTCAAAAGTGTGCAACGCAGTGAAGGAGACATCTCCGATCCTATAAAGTCTATATATTCTGGAACTTGGTACAGTTTATATTTTTGGTCAGTTAATCCGACCTACGAAATTTCGTTAGGATCGGCCGACTATATATATCCTATCCTATACTATATATATCCTATAGCTGCCATGTAACTGAACGATCGGAAATGGTATTTGGTATTCGTATTTTTGAAGATAGAAGCTTGGAACTTTTTTTTTAGATTTTTTATTGTAATTAATTGGTTTTATTATGATGTAATCATAAGGATCGGTCAACTATATCCGATGTTTGCGATATATATCCGGTTTTAACTGCAAGGGTATATCCACTTCGGCTCCGCCCGAAGTTAGCTTTGCTTTCTTGTTTTAAAGGAATTTAATTGGATTATTATTATTTTTATACGGAATATCTTAAAGGCAATAAAATCCTCCAATATGCATTCAAGATTATAGTTTTCACTGTACTTACACACACACTCCGGGATTGTGCCGCTCCATTGACCATTGTCCATGCAAGTGGCTAGAGCTTCGCCCACCATTTTATACCCACGTTCGCAGCGATACTTGGCCAGAGCACTAATTCTGTGTGAATTTAAAGAACAAATAATGAATTACTCAGGCCGACACCAAAACCTTTAGGCTCCCCTGAACCAGAGTCCAGAACATATATAGATTTCATCACTCACAGTTTCAATACAACTATTGTGTATATATTGAATTATGTAGGCCATGTAATGGCGTTGACCATGATTGTTTCAAGAACATATATAATACAAGTACATATTAAAGATATGTAATAACTACCAAATTTTATAAAGATCGACAGACTTTATCTTATAGCGGTCAAATAACTGAACGATTGGAAATGGTATTTCGTATTTGGTAAAAATGCCAAGTTACGTATTTTTGAAGATAGAAGCATGGGACCTATTTTAGATATTTTATTGAACTAAATTGATTTTATTATGATATTCTGCAAGTTTTTGACTGCAAGGTTATATTCAACTTCGGCTCCGCCCAAAGTTACTTTTCTTTCTTATTTAATTTGAGGTGGTATACATATTATACATTTAAAAAATAATATGTGCTAAAAACAAGAAAGGAAAGCTAACTCGGGCGGAGCCGAAGTTGAAATACCCTTGCAGTTCAATATATATATATATATATCGCAAACATCGGATATAGTTGGCCGATCCTTTAAAAATATGATAATATAACCCAATTTATTATAATACAAAGCTAAAAAAAGTACTAAACTTCTATCTTCAAACATACCAAAGTTGGTATTTCTACCGAAAACCATTTCCTATCGTTCAGTTATATGGGAGCTATAAGATATAGTCGGCCGATCCCGGCCGTTCCGACTTAAATAGTGCATGCTAAGGATAGAAGGGTGTGTGCAAAGTTTCAAGACGATAGCTTTTAAACTGAGAGACTAGCTCGCGTAGAAACTGACAGACAGACGGACATGCTCCGGGTGAGCAGGAGGTGATCCTGCTCATATCAACTCAGGAGGTGATCCTGATCACCTTTATAGGGTCTTTAGATATATACTTTATAGGGTCGGAGATGTCTTCTTCACTGCGTTGCACACTTTTGGACAAAATTATAACACCCTCTGCAAGGGTATAACAATGCTGGTCAACGCAATTAGACGGCCTTCATAATTCAATATATAGTAAGATTTGATGAATTTCTTCTCTTAGGTGTACTACGGAAACTGCGAGTGAAGGAAACTGCTATGTTTGTTTTGGACTTGGGTTCGGTGGAGCCTAAATGCTATGAAGCAGTTAAAAATATGCGTGGAGGAAAAAAAATTGGAAATTGTCGGCTTGTGTTATTCAAATTATTTGTTAAAAAGTGAAGCACCTAAAGAAGACAACATAACACAGTGCGACAAAAAAAGAAAAAGTGAAGGAACTTTTGAAGAGACCTAGTAGGAATTGTTCATTAGGTCGAGTATAGTATGAAACCGTGTTTGAAATTTTCATAAGGACCAATTTTATAAGGAAATTATGAAAATTGGTGAAGTTATAACGCTTTTCCCAAAACAAGTCAGTGCAGTTTTACTAGCGCTCCGGAGTAAAAGTGTGTAAAAGAAAGGAATAAGCGAAATGGAAGGGCACACTATTACTCCGGAACACTAGTAAAATTGCACTGACTTGTTTTGGGAAAAGCGTTATAACTTCAACAATTTTCATAATCTTCTTATGAAATTGGTCTCGTTTTATTCAGAATTAACGGGACAATTTTGATGTGTGTCAAAAATGATACCATTTCTTGGAAATTGTACCGAAAAAATGGCGTCAAAGTCTGAAAAACACGAAAAAAATTCAAAAATGTCAGTTTCTTGCGTAAAAATTGTATCCTCTTTGTTGAAATAGATTAAAGATCTACTTTTTTAAAAACTATTAAAAAACGCAAAAAAATTTTGAAAATGGTTTAAAATTACGCGCTTAGGAATTTTTAGGAGCAAAAAAGTCCCGAAAAACCGTTTTTTCTAAATAAATCAAGATTTTGAGGGTGTTAGAAAAATTTTAAACACGGTTTTATACTATACTCGACCTAATGAACAATTCTAACTAGGTCTCTTCAAAAGTTCCAAATCACTAATTAATCGACTTACTTGTATGTTTGAGCTGTATTTTGAGAAGATTCTGAGGTGCGGATAAGCGTGCGACCATACATGCGATCGTTGCCGGTTACGGAGAGCAAACTGTGAGCTGCTAGTTTAGGCTCCGGGCAGCGAATTTCTACATAGGAATTAAATAGGAAATAGGATATTTTATATTTTATAGGAATTAAATAGGACATAGGATATTTTATGAAATGTAAAAGGCCATTTTCCCATAATCAATCCTACCTTCGCACTTCGGCGAGACGTCACTCCAGACACCCGACTCCAAGCATTGACGCTTCACTACGCCGCTGAGCTTATGGGACTGGCTGCAACTAAAGACCACCTCGGAGCCCACGTAGGTGCTGTTGGTCACATATTTGTGACCGCCATATGGGATGGGTAAGATCGGGCCGCAATCAATGTCTATAGGAAAAGTAAATTATATTGAAATAAGCACTAAATATAATAAGAGGAAAAGATAGCATTTCCTTAGACACTTATGTCGCCCAAGAAATAAATAAACGGGGGTGCCAAAATAAAAATTGTGTTTGTGTAAATAACAAAATGTCGACGTCAAACTATTTTCGCCTTTCCACAGAATTAAAAGGCTTTCCACAGATTTAGGCTAAAATAAAACCTTTGTGGTATGAATTATAAAACTTTACGGAAGTGGCGCTAGAGAAAGATTTGAATTTTTGCAAAATATTGACAACAAAATTAAAAAAGCCGGGAAGGAAATTTGAATGTACATTTGTAAGCCCGTCTAAAAATGAGGACCCATTTGGATTAATTTTTTTCCAAATATAAATTAGGCAAAAGACATAAAGGTCAGCATTGAAAATACTTTTCTGAAATAGCGCTTCAGTAACATGCAATTTTGGGAAAAATTTGCGGCCGTGAAAAAAATTAAAACTTACTTGAGCGACGTAGGGTTGTTCAAGCATTGAGCACTATTATATGGGCTATTCCGGCAGATGGTCAACCAGGAACGAAAAAAAATGTCCATATTCCTCGATTCTTTTTTTGTATTTTCATAAATAAATATCCAAATTTTTTTAATCTTTTGTATTCATAGCATATCCCACTTTTAAAAAAAAAACAAAAACAAGAAAGGAAAGCTAACTTCGGGCGGAGCCGAAGTTGATATACCCTTGCAGTTAAAACCGGATATATATCGCAACCATCGGATTTAGTTGGCCGATCCTTATGAAATTTGGTAAGTTGGATGAACTGACCAAAAATAGAATCTGTACCAAGTTCCAGCTTTCTATCTTCAAAAACACAAAAGTTGGGTCAATTCCGATCTTTCAGTTATAGGATATAGTCGGCCGATCCTTATGAAATTTGGCACGTCGTATTGTTTTGCCAAAAATAGCTCTCATGTTAAAATAGAACTTTCTAACTCTAAAAACACCAAAGTTATACCATTTCCGATCAATCAGTTATATGGCAGCTATAGGATATAGTCGACCGATCCCGGTCGTTCCGACTTATATACTGCGTGCAAAAGAAAGAAGGGTGTGTGCAAAGTTCCAAGTCGATAGCTTTAAAACTGAGAGACTAGTTCGCGTAGAAACGGACAGACAGACAGACAGACAGACAGACAGACGGACAGACGGACAGACGGACATGCTCATATCAACTCAGGAGGTGATCCTGATCAAGAATATATATACTTTATAGGGTCGGAGATGTCTCCTTCACTGAGTTGCACACTTTTGGACAAAATTATAATACCCTCTGCAAGGGTACAAAAAGCCCGAAAAGTAAAAAATGTAATTTTTACCTTTTTTTTTACATTTAAAGACATTTTTATGTTTATTTATTTCTCAAGGAAAACATATGATGTGTTTGCTATTTTTGTACTAAATCTCTTAAAACAATCTAATAAAACGAGAAAAATTCGAAGAGAGCGAAAAAATGTTCAATTACCTCTTAATTTGTATTTTGATTCTTATCTATGTTCTAATCGTACGTTCGCGACCCAAAATATAATTTTATTGTAATTGCTTCGCATTAAGTGAAAGCAGGTGGATGAAACTTCATGTGTTAAGCCATTTTAGTGTAAACTATTGAAACTTTAAAAAAATTCCGACTTTTTCAAGAACATTTTTTTTATATTGAATTTTAAAGTGGCGTACGTTTGCCACCGTATGTATGACGTACGTATAAAAAATAATATTATTATTTACAAAATTTTTTTTTTTTTAACAAGCTTATAAATATTTGTATATGGATAAAAGAAGTGACAATTGAAATTAAATTAAGCTAAAATTAAAAATTTCAAAAAAGAAATTGGTAAAACATGATTTTTGAAAGAAAATATAAATTTATTTATAACAAGAAAGCAAAGCTAACTTCGGGCGGAGCCGAAGTTGATATACCCTTGCAGCTAAAACCGGATATATATCGCAAACATCGGATATAGTTGGCCGATCCTTATGATTACATCATAATAAAACCAATTAATTACAATAAACAAGAAAGGAAAGCTAACTTCGGGCGGAGCCGAAGTTTATATACCCTTGCAGTTAAAACCGGATATATATCGCAAACATCGGATATAGTTGGCCGATCCTTATGGGAATAGGAATATAAAATCCAATTTATTTCAATACAAAATCTAAAAAAAGTCCCAAACTTCTATCTTCAAAAATACGAAAGTTGATATTTCTACCAAATACCATTTCCGATCGTTCAGTTATATGGCAGCTATAGGATATAGTCGGCCGATCCTAATGAAATTTGGTAGGTTTGATCAACTGGCCAAAAATATAATCTGTATTCAGTTTTAGCATTCTATCTTCAAAAACACCAAAGTTGGGTCATTTCCGATCGTTCAGTTATATGGCAGCTATAGGATATAGTCGGCCGATCCTTATGAAATTTGGCATGACGTAATGTTTTGCCAAAAATAGCTCACATGTCAAATTTGAACTCTCTAACTCTAAAAACACCAAAGTTATACCATTTCCGATCAATCAGTTATATGGCAGCTATAGGATATAGTCGGCCGATCCGGGCCGTTCCGACTTATATACTGCGTGCAAAGGAAAGAAGGGTGTGTGCAAAGTTTCAAGACGATAGCTTTAAAACTGAGAGACTAGTTCGCGTAGAAACAGACAGACAGACGGACAGACGGACAGACGGACATGCTCATATCAACTCAGGAGGTGATCCTGATCAAGAATATATATACTTTATAGGGTCGGAGATGTCTCCTTCACTGCGTTGCACACTTTTGACCAAAATTATAATACCCTCTGCAAGGGTATAAAAATGTAAAAAAAGTCCCAAGCTTCTATCTTCAAAAATACGAAAGTTGATATTTCTACCAAATACCATTTCCGATCGTTCAGTTATATGTCAGCTATAAGATATAGTCAACCGATCGTTATGAAATTTGGTAGATCGGATTAACTGACCAAAAATAGAATGTGTACCAAGTGCCAGCTTTCTATCTTCAAAAACACGAAAGTTGGGTCATTTCCGATCGTTCAGTTATATGGCAGCTATAGGATATAGTCGGCCGATCCTAATGAAATTGTGTAGGTCGGATTAACTGACCAAAAATATAATCTGTACCAAGTTCCAGCTTTCTATCTTCAAAAACACGAAAGTTGGGTCATTTCCGATCGTTCAGTTATATGGCAGCTATAGGATATAGTCGGCCGATCCTTATGAAATTTGGCATGTCGTAATATTTTGCCAAAAATAGCTCTCATGTTAAATTTGAACTCTCTAACTCCAAAAACACCAAAGTTATACCATTTCCGATCAATCAGTTATATGGCAGCTATAGGATATAGTCGGCCGATCCCGGCCGTTCCGACTTATATACTGCGTGCAAAGGAAAGAAGGGTGTGTGCAAAGTTTCAAGACGATAGCTTTAAAACTGAGAGACTAGTTCGCGTAGAAACAGACAGACAGACAGACGGACAGACGGACAGACGGACATGCTCATATCAACTCAGGAGGTGATCCTGATCAAGAATATATATACTTTATAGGGTCGGAGATGTCTCCTTCACTGCGTTGCACACTTTTGGACAAAATTATAATACCCTCTGCAAGGGTATAAAAACAAAGAGGTAAACAAACAAAAAAAAAAATTGTATATGGAAAAATCGTACGTTCGCGACCCGTACTTAATTTAATTTAAAAAAAGAAAGGAAAGCTAACTTCGGGCGGAGCCGAAGTTGATATACCCTTGCAGTTCAATATATATATATATATATCGCAAACATCGGATATAGTTGGCCGATCCTTTAAGAATATGATAATATAACCCAATTTATTACAATATAAAATCTAAAAAAAGTCCCAAACTTCTATCTTCAAAAATACCAAAGTTGGTATTTCTACCAAAAAACCATTTCCGATCGTTCAGTTATATAAGATATAAGATATAAGCTATATAGCTATAAGATATAGTCATCCGATCGTTATGAAATTTGGTAGGTCGGATTAACTAACCTAAAAATACAATCTGGATTAAGTTCCAGCTTTCTATCATCAAAAACACGAAAGTTGGGTCATTTCCGATCGTTCAGTTATATGACAGCTAAGGGATATAGTCGGCCGATCCTTATGAAATTTGGCATGTTGTAATGTTTTGCCAAAAATAGCGCTCATGTAAAATTTTATTCTTTTTCTAAAAACACCAAAGTTATACCATTTCCGATCAATCAGTTATATGGCAGCTATAGGATATAGTCGGCCGATCCGGTCCGTTCCGACTTATATACTGTGTGCAAAGGAAAGAAGGGTGTGTGCAAAGTTTCAAGACGATAGCTTTTAAACTGAGAGACTAGTTCGCGTAGAAACAGACGGACAGACGGACATGCTCGTATCAACTCAGGAGGTGATCTTGATCAAGAATATATATAGTTTATAGGGTCGGAGATGTCTCCTTCACTGCGTTGCACACTTTTGGACCAAATTATAATACCCTCTGCAAGGGTATAAAAAGTACTATGCTTCTATCTTCAAAAATACCAAAGATGGTATATCTACCAAATACCATTTTCAATCGTTCAGTTATATGGTAGCTATAAGATTTAGTCGACCGATCGAAGTTATACCACTTCCGATCAATCAGTTATATGGCAGCTATAGGATATAGTGGGCCGATCCCGGCCGTTCCGACTTATATACTGCGTGCAAAGGAAAGAAGGGTGTGAGCAAAGTTTCAAGTCGATAGTCTTAAAACTGAGAAGACTAGTTCGCGTAGAAACAGACAGACGGACAGACGGACCGACGGACAGACGGACATGCTCATATCAACTCAGGAGGTGATCCTGATCAAGAATATATGTACTTTATAGGGTCGGAGATGTCTCCTTCACTGCGTTGCACACTTTTGACCAAAATTATAATACCCTCTGCAAGGGTATAAAAAATAATGGAGATATTTAATTGGGAATAGACTCGATAGAAAGCTACATGCCTCTATTTCAAAAGTAAAGTTATTGCATTAAAATATTCCATTCCAATTCCCAGATTTTTTGATTTTGCTATAGCAAGCCAAAACCGACTTTCTCATACGTTCGCGACCTCATGTTTTTTGCCAATATTATGAAAATGAAAAATCCATTAGAATCATAATTTACACTATGAAAAGGTAGTGTCCAAAAAAAAGGTATCAGAAAATGTTTTTTTCTTTAATTTTTTGGCACTAATTGCGTACGAACGTACGTACCCAGGAATAGCCCATATACAATATACATATATACAAAAATCGTAGTCCTCTGTTGTTTCCCCCCAAGAGGTAAGGGACACGGAGAATAAAATTATATAAATGCCAATGAGCATTCAAATATAAAAAAATAATAAATTAAAAACAATAATAAAAATAAGTCAAAAAGGGTCATGGAGTATTCTCAACCATATTTTGAGGCTCCTATTAAAATTGGAACCTAAATAGTGGCTAGATGTGCATTGACACACTAAGTCCAAGGTAGCCAAGATGGCTGCGAACTGGGCATAAAAGAGCTCGGTCCTCTGTTGTTTCCCCCCAGTGGTAAGGGACACAGAGATTGAGAATTGCCATCGAGCAATAAGTGCGTTTTTTGTTTAGCGCAGGACTGTCCGAAGCCTTACATCGGAATATTTATATAAAATCTTTGGGCTGGAATTCAGCCATCGGTTCTCTAAAGCGATACGGCGCAAGGAGGTAAAAGCACAACTTGTGTAGGGAAAGATCCTGATCACAATTGTGGGACATCAAAAATAAGATTTCAATTAACACCAGAAAGAAAAGCTAACTTCGGGCGGAGACGAAGTTGATATACCCTTGCAGTTAAAACCGGAAATATTTCGAAAACATCGGACATAGTTGTCCGATCCTTACGAGAATATCATAATATAACCAATTTATAAAAAATAAAGCTCAAACAAAGTATCAAGCTTCTATCTTCAAAAATACACAAGTTGGTATTTTTACCAAAAACCATTTCCGATCGTTCAGTTATATGGCAGCTATAGGATATAGTCGGCCGATCCTTATAAAATTTAGTAGGTTGGGTTATCTAACCAAAAATTTCATCTGTACTAAGTTTCAGCTTTCTTTCTTCAAAATCACGAAAGTTGGGTCATTTCCGATCGTTCAGTTATATGGCAGCTATAGGATATAGTCAACCGATCCTTAAGAAATTTATTATGTCGTATTATTTTGCCACAAATAGCTCTCATGTTAAATTTGAACTCTCTAACTCTAAAAACACCGAAGTTATACCATTTCCGATCAATCAGTTATATGGCAGCTATAGGATATAGTCGGCCGATCCCGGTCGTTCCGACTTATATACTGCGTGCAAAAGAAAGAAAGGAGTGTGCAAAGTTTCAAGTCGATAGCTTTAAAACTGAGAGACTAGTTCGCGTAGAAACAGACAGACAGACGGACAAACGGACATGCTCATATCAACTCAGGAGGTGATCCTGATCAAGAATATATGTACTTTATAGGGTCGGAGATGTCTCCTTCACTGCGTTGCACACTTTTGACCAAAATTATAATACCCTCTGCAAGGGTATAAAAATATTAATCAAAAACACATCAAATTTACACCTCTTTTTGTGGCCCTTTCCAGAATGTTCAAGCATTGAACAGTATTATATATACAAATTCTTATGTTAGAGTTTCAAGGGATCGGACGCATGAAATAAGAGACAGAGCAGCCTAGCACAAGTACATATACAGTATAATTAGCTTAACTGCCTCGAGTCGATTGCAGTGATTTTGGAAGCAGCTATCTTAAAAAGGCAGCTAACGTAATTTTTATAAACTGTCTAAAATAGAATTAATTTGATGCATTTAAATGAATTTTATATAACATTGCAAATTGAAAGAATTAAGCTTGTAGTTCTTATATAACATTTGTTATACACATATTTATTTTTACATACTATATGTATTATTTTTCTTGAAAAAACTCTGTAATTTTTGTTTGCACTGATGCCGATACAGATTCTTTTAAAAATGTGTCCTCTAAGGATGTAAGGCTTGGAAGAAATTCTTCGCATTTCTTTTGAATGCAAAGACGCTTTAGCAGCTTAATGGCTAAAAACACTTCTTTAAGAGTTTGGCACTTCGGTTCTTCGTCTGCGTCGACATCAGTTTGGTCAGTTTGATCTATATCGCTACCGTCTTCGTTATTTTTGGAAACTACAGAATGCACTATTTCGTCGTCTGTTAATTGACCATGACAAACAATGTCTTGATCAGTAGTAGCATATTCATCCCAATTAATATGTTGTCCGCATTCCACCTCAACGGATTCATTATCATCAACGCTATCTTCAACGTTTAAATAGGGCAGTTTAAATCCAGCAAGAGATGCAAGCGCTGCCGTATGCACAAAAAAAGAGACATGAGTAAAACTCATAAATTTGTTGTTTCCAAATTCGAATCCAAGATGGCGCAGTTAAGTTGGATGAAATTCATAGAATAAGACAGTTAAATTCTTCCGAAACGAGGCACTTAAGTGCGAAAGGCAGCTAACTTGAATGCAGCAAACGTAATTAATTTCATACAAATGAGACCATAAATGCAGAAAAAATAGAAATTAAGGCAGTTATCTTGACGATGCAGCTAAGCATCGAGGCAGCTAAGTGAATTATACCTTATAAGTGGTGCGCTTATCGCACTCAAGAAAGGGTCGCATAGCATGTCAGCGTGCAGTGCGTTGATAAGTAGTTTTAAATAGATATAAGATTTTCATGTATCTTACTTATAAGAGAACTTTACCAAATACAATCAGTTTCCAAAAGGAACTCATTGGAGTAAGACCTATTTATTTAGGGCTCCTCTTAACATAGGTATTGCAAGAGTTTTTATGAAAAATAGTATAGGAAGCTATACACTACGAGTGCTGGGTATAATAAAAGCGTAAAAATAAATTCTAGCTTTCTTCAAACATTATGCCCGGTAATTTATATAACATAGAGAAGGAATCATCTCCGATCCCATAAAGTACATACGAGGGCAGTCCGAAAAATACTACCGCCCGATGGCCGTGAAGTGCATTCTCGTAGATGGCTTCTGTCGAAATTTCAGCCTAATCGGACCCGTAATTTAGTTTTAACTGCGTATGGAATCGGACGGGTCCGCGGATTTTAGAAAAATGGAGAAAGAGCAATATCGGTCTGCGCAGTGATATCGCGCAGCGAAATCAAAGAGCGTTTGGATGCTGTGTAAGGTGACTCTTCTCCTTCGATGGCGACCGTAAAATTGGTTCAACGAGTTTCAACGAGGTCGCAAGTCAGTTTTTCAGTGCGGCTAGCACGGCGGATAACGTGACAAAAATCCACGATCTCGTATTGGCACACCGCCGATTGAAGATGCGCTAGATAGCGCATGAAATTTTGGCATAAAAAAGCTGTCGGAGCGATGGGTGCCGCGATTGCTCACTCCGGACAACAAACGCAGCCGTGAGACCACTTCAGATCATTGTTTGACGCTGTTTGAGCGCAATCCGAAGGATTTCTTGCGTTGTTTCGTGACCGTCTACGAAACATGGATATTTAGGTGAGGGGCCGTTGTGCCGCTCAGCTGAAATTAAGAGCGCATCCGCGCTGAAAAGCGCACCCGCGCTTAAAAGCTCATCCGTGCTGAAGAGCGCATCCGCGCTCGCCCCTCTATGCATTCTCCCTCTCTCGTCGGCCGTCGTCGATCGTCCGCTCTTGTTTATATTTACGTTTAGCGTTTATGCTTTCTAAGTTAAGTTCAGTACCATGTAAGCAGACAAATAAAGCTGAGCGCGTTGTTTTGATTTTACCAAAGACGCCCCCGACTTCTCATTTAACTTTTACTTCTGGAGTCTTTTGCGGCAACAACGCCCCCCTACAACATTTTGGTCCTTCGAGCCGAATAATTCCTGGATTTTCTTCTGCCAGCAGTTCCCGGCATTGTTCCGCCAAAAGAGAAGTACATTTTTCCGTCTTCTTTTCTCTGCCGGTCTTCAGCAGTGGTCCGAACATTAAATTTCGTTCACACTGCTGCAAGATTGTTTTTCCCTCCGTGTCAACTCCAAGTCTGAGTTTTCCGTAATATTTGTTTTTTATCTTCCCCAATAAGTGTCATTTTTTACACCACATAACTTTTCTGTTCCCCCAATTATACAGTCCACTCATCAACGCTCCACTGTGCCAACACATGCCCACATGCCCTTACATATATCCGTACCTGCATGCAAGTCCATATATTTTCTGCCTCCCATTTCAGGAAATATATAACCAATAAAATTTAACATATACAGTCCACTTATCGACGTTCCACTGTGCCATCATATGCCCCACATGCCCTTGCCCTACTTGCATGCATGTCCATATATTTCCAAATATTTTCTGCCTCCAATTTCAGGAAATATATAACCGATAAAATTAAAAAAAAAAAAACTTTAAGTTCCTAAAACCCACAATTTTATACCGCCATTTCACTACAAATCCGTGATTGTGTCGCGTAAAGCTCGGCGGCTAGCTCCTTCGAGACGCCTTCGAAGCCGTGTGTGTTTTTTTGGTGCTGGTTTTTTTCCTTGGGGTACGTACAGGGTGCCGACGGCATAACCGGCTGCGTAACAACTACCTTCAAAAAAGGGAATCAATTAATTATAAATTTATATTTATAATTTTAACCACCACAATTTATTTAATTATTACTTCTGTTCGAGCGAAGGGCCAGGTTTGTTTTAAGTCACCGTTCCGGCCACTCAACAATTAAAATTATTTTAACAAAAATAAAAAGGAAAAAAAACAAGAAAGGAAAGCTAACTTCGGGCGGAGCCGAAGTTTATATACCCTTGCAGTTAATATATAGTTATACCGGATATATATAGCAAACATCGGATGTAGTTGGCCGATCCTTATGATTACATCATTATAAAACTAATTAACTAAAATAAAAAATCTAAAAAAAGTCCCAAACTTCTATCTTCAAAAATACGAAAGTTGATACTTCTACCAAGTACCATTTCCGATCGTTCAGTTATATGGCAGCTATAGGATATAGTCGGCCGATCCTAATGAAATTTGGTAGGTTGGATCAACTGGCCAAAAATAGAATCTGTATTAAGTTTCTATCTTCAAAAACACGAAAGTTGGGTCATTTCCGATCGTTCAGTTATATGGCAGCTATAAGATATAGTCGGCCGATCCTTATGAAATTTGGCATGTCGTAATGGTTTGCTCTCGTGTCAAATTTGAACTCTCTAACTCAAAAAACACCAAAGTTATACCTTTTCCGATCAATCAGTTATATGGCAGCTATAGGATATAGTTGGCCGATCCCGTTCCGACTTATATACTGCGTGCAAAGGAAAGAATGGTGTGTGCAAAGTTTCAAGACGATAGCTTTTAAACTGAGAGACTAGTTCGCGTAGAAACAGACAGACAGACGGACATGCTCATATCAACTCAGGAGGTGATCCTGATCAAGAATATATATACTTTATAGGGTCGGAGATGTCTCCTTCACTGCGTTGCACACTTTTGGTCAAAATTATAATAGGTATAATAAATTATTTTTTTGTGTTAAATACAAGCCAAGGTCAAGTCCACCTTTCCGACTCTGCAAGTTTAAAAAGAGTTAAGGAGTCAATATCTACGTAGGAACCACACTTGTATACATATACACATAGAGTTCGTCATCAATTTGTTTTTCGAACGAGCACGAATTTTCCGGTACTTTTTCCATTTTCCGTGCCTCCAACGCTGCTTCTACTCCGCATCAGGCAACATTCGCCTACAATCCGAGCAAACCTCGTCTCCTTTTGGGTTTTTTCTGGTGCCTGAAGTTTTTCTTTCCACATTCGAATTGTGCCGCACGCGACTTTCCTTTCCACATCGGCACCACTAGTTCGCACTTGCTCCTTGTAATTGCATTTCATCCGCGACCTCACCGTTCTCATCACATTAGTGCGACCGGCCACCACTTCGTACGAGGCATCTGTTGCGCAAGTCAGTCGACAAGCGCTGACCAGCGAATTGGACTCTGAGAATGCCCACGGGAGACGACAAAAAACCGCGTTCGATCCCAGCCATCCGTTTGGACAGATCTCAATCCGCATCTCCGCGGACGCCTCTTTTGAAGCCTAAGGCTACCAGTGCCAGTCCAAGGGCAAAGAGAGACGAGTCCGTCAATACAATCCCCGGTCCTTCACAGAGGCAGACTTGCTCCGTTGCAAAAATGGCTCCAAGTGCGGTCGAAGTGGCGTTGAAAAAGTTCATCGCCACAACAGATCGAATTAGCCAATTTGAGGCTAACATAAATAATCCAGGCGCTAGAGAAACGGGAGTAGGCTCCCAATACATGTGCGAAGTCCATCATGACCAAATTCGGGCACTATGGGAGAAGGTGGAGAAGAGCTATGAGAGCTGCTCCGATTTGCTAGCCGTGTCCGACGACAATGCGGCCGCCTCGACAGTGCTGGAAGTGAAGTACAGCTACTGTTACTCCGTCTATTCGAGGTGTATTGCCCAGCTTCGGGAGAAAATTGCCTCCCAATCCACTCAGGCTTCCGTCAATGTCCACACGCCCGCGTCTACAGGCTGCCGGTTACCTCCAGTGGATACCGAGGTCTTTGCGGGTGATTATCATCGGTGGTCCACCTTCAGAGACTTGTTTACGGCCATTTACATCCAAAACTCGCGGCTCACCCCGGTAAAGAGGTTGTTCCACTTACTGTCCAAAACAAGGGGTGACGCCCACGCCATTGTTTCTAAGGCTCCGCTTACCCATGAGGGGCTTGTCGCCGCGTGGCAAAGCCTCACAGAACGCTTTGAGAACCGGCGGCTATTGGTCAACAGCCAGTTGAAGATCCTTTTCAATATCCAGGCTATTTCTCAAGAGTCCGGGGTCGCGCTGAAGGAGCTGCAAGCCACCATTCAGAGTTGTCTGACAGCCCTCGAAATGTCCTCCATAAATGTTGAGGCTTGGGACTGTCTCCTGGTATTTATGATTTCGTCAAAGCTCCCCAAAGTCACACTTTCTATGTGGGAGCAATCCGTACATAATACAATCCGAGATTTCAACATGGAAGGAATTAGATAACTTCCTGACAGATCGCCATCGTACTCTGGAGGCCATCGACGACGTCAAGCCTAGTGGCTCCGTGCGATTTCCGCCAAGGTCGGGACTTCCTACTGCCCCTGATCGGAGGCTCACTTCATACGAGACTCGAGTGGTTCCGGGCCAAAAGGGCTGCGATCTCTGTTCGAGGGAGAACCACCCCATTTGCTTATGTGCGTTTCTTAGAAATCGATGTAAACGGGCGCTCTGACTACATAAGGAGGAAGCCGTTATGTTAAGACTGTTTTGCCCGAGGGCACCAGCAGCGAGACTGCACGAGCGCCCATACCTGCTTCACATGCCACAGCCGACACCACACCCTCCTGCACCGCGGCAATCCGTTCGCCAAGTCCGCCTACGCCGCCTACTGCTCCAAGTCCGCCTACCGCTCCAAGTCCGCCTACGCCAGCAAACGGCTCAGAGGATCAGTCGAATGTGCAGGTGTGTTTCGCTTCCGGGTCAGGAGCAGTCCTACGGGGCACAGCCCTTATCAACGTGTGCCATTTGGGGTGCACCGTCCAGGCACGAGCACTGATAGACTCAGGGTCCGAAGCGACTTTCATAACGGAACGACTGTTCAACCTTATCAAGTTTCCCTTCAAGACGATTCACGCACAAGTTTCCGGCCTTAATCGGACCATTTCCGCGCAGTCTACTAAATTGTGACATCTCTCCATTCGGTCGCCGTCTAGACCCGGGCTACAATTAGAGACTGCGGCTTACGTTCTTCCGCAGTTGGCAGGAAATATCATATCCGATTTCGTGAGATCTTCTCAAGGGGCTGCCCAACATTCCCCTAGCGGACCCCAACTTCTTTGAGAGCTCCCAGGTCGATGTGTTATTAGGAGCTGACATTCTTCCGTCCATTCTCCTCGGTAATTCCAAGGCTAACATCTGCGGGTCGCTTCTCGGTCAGGAGACCATTTTTGGATGGGTGCTGACAGGCCCATTATCTCCAGCCAACCCCCGCAGCGTGTCTGTTTTTTCCACACGAGTTGCCCGCAGCCTCGGTGACTCACTGGATCAGAGAGAGGTGCCCACACAGATCAGTTCGGAATCGGATGTTCGGAAGGTCATATTCAGCACGATGTCGCCACGCCCACGCAACGCTCAGTCACTGGAGAGCAGATGTACTCGAGGTATACAATCCTACCGATGCCGAGTCTGCAATGGGATCTACCATTGAAGAAGTGTCGGCGCTTCCTACGCCTTAGTCCCGAGAAGCGGCTCCGAGCGGTTCTCGTGAACCGGTATTGCTCGAGCTGCCTGGCCCACGAGCACTCCGACGGATCCCGCCAACTCCCGGCGCGGTTCGGGTACTTCTCGGCCTTCGTCCGCCAGTTTCCGGCACTCACAAGCCGATCCACGGCCATCGACTTCCCGGCGCTCGGCAACTCCTCGGCATTCTTCCGCCACTGGCCGGCAGTCGTCATGCGATCCACTGCTTTTGTCCGCCTTTCATCGTCTACGCCGTCCACCGCTCGTCCGCCCGCGTCATCCGCGCCTAGGCCATTTTCTGCCTCTCCTCGAAGGCCCCCGCAGAACGCGGTCGCTGCGCCCACCCTATCGTCGCTGCTGAACCGGATGAGCGTCAACACCGGGACCCGGATCTTCGACACGGGGGCCTTCATCGACCCGTGTCCGCCCTCTAGCTGCAGTGACGCATAGCTAGCGACGACGGATCTGTTGCAACCCGAGCGATTGCAAGGGGGGCAGGATGTTTAGGTGAGGGGCCGTTGTGCCGCTCAGCTGAACTTAAGAGCGCATCCGCGCTGAAAAGCGCACCCGCGCTTAAAAGCTCATCCGTGCTGAAGAGCGCATCCGCGCTCGCCTCTCTATGCATTCTCCCTCTCTCGTCGGCCGTCGTCGATCGTCCGCTTTGGTTTATATTTACGTTTAGCGTTTATGCTTTCTGAGTTAAGTTCAGTACCATGTAAGCAGCCAAATAAAGCTGAGCGCGTTGTTTTGATTTTACCAAAGACGCCCCCGACTTCTCATTTAACTCTTACTTCTGGAGTCTTTTGCGGCAACAACGCCCCCCTACAACAATGGATACACTGGTACACACCAGAGACCAAGGAACAGCCGAAACAGTGGACGAACACCGGCGAACCTGCTCCGATGAAGGTGAAGAAGCGATGAGCATCGCTGAGTCAAGTGTATCGAGATAAAAAGTTGAGAAATAAATCACGACTTTTTTAAAATTTTCGTTTTTCTTTTGGAGTCTAAGTACTTCTTGAACCAGCCTCGTACATATGTATATTCTTGATCACCATCAACATTCGAGTCGATATAGCCATGTCCGTCTGTCCGTATGAACGCGTGGATCTCAGAGACTATAAGACATACAGCTAATAGTGAGAGACTATAAGACATTCACATACATATAATACCCACGCAGTTCAAGTTTATTTACAATTTTTTGAAAAACTTTATATAGATGTATAGATGTAAGAGATGTAGACATATATATACCAATTCCCATATAAACGTGTTAAAATTTTTAACGCGTGGATCTCGAAGACTATAAGAAATAGAACTAACCACCTGGAACTTTGACTCGTATGATTCTCACGCAGATCAAGTTTATGTCTAAATTTTGCCAAGCCCACTCCCGCCCCTAAAACTGTTTTAATGACTAATCTAAACCAAAAATTAATTTGGTCAAATCGGCCAATTTTTTAATCTGCTACCCTACTATATTGGTAGTAGTGACGTAGGGGGTAGTAGAGACGTAGAGGGGAAAACGACCTGGACAAATTAGCAAAAATAGCAGACAAGATGCCAGAGGCTCTGCTCGAACTTTCGCCATCGCACAGAGTAATTCAGTCGCAAATTTCTCTGTGGATGCCGTTTTTCGATCGGAAAAAAGTAACGACATCGCCGAAGCTTTGCGCCAACTTACTAAGAAGATAGGCACGGCAGATAGGCAGATAGATCCAAGGATAATATCATTGAATTGAATTGGATAAAGTCAACTAATCGTTTTCGCAGCCAGACTCGTGGATCTTCCCAAACGAGGTCCAATTCACAAACTTAATCCAAGTTCTCCACGGCCACAGAGAGTCAGCCGCAGCAATTAGACGATCAACAAGCAGAACTTTGCTACTACCATGACCGTACCATGACCGACATCACTGTACCAAGAAAAAGGACAAACAATGCTGTACAACACTTACTTAAAACAACAGGGAGTCCAGTATCTGATCGGCCCCGACGCTTAGCAGATGACAAGTTTTTAATTGCAAAAGCAGAAACTTACTTCTTGCTCAAAGAGGGCATTTGTCGTCCGTCCAAAATCCAGCGGTCAAGCTATCTACATATGGTTAGCAAAAAGGATGGAGGTTGATGATCCTGCTGGGATTATCGTAAACTCAGCGCTATAACTTTACCCAACCGTTACCCAATTGCTTACATTAACAATTTCTCGGAGCAATTAAGCGGAAAGAAGATATTTTTGACCCTTGACCAGGTAAAAGCTTATCAAATTGCAATTGCGGAATGCGACATTCCGCAAACCGCTGTTTGCATACCATTTAAGTTCCCTTACATGCCATTTGGTTTAAAGAACGCCACACAAACTTTTCAAAGATTCATGGACAACATTTTCCAAGGAATCGATTTCGTTTACTGTTATTTAGACGATATCCTTATAATGCCAAAAACGGCCAAGGAACACGAAAGTCATCTACGAACGGGCTTTGGACTTTGCATTAATTTAAGTAAAAGCCATTTGACCCAAGCAGAAGTAAATTTTTCTTAGTTTTTTTATTAATGAACACGGAATCAAACCTCCAGTCAACGAGTGGAGGCCATACAACACAATGCTAGAGCATCAATTATTATCGAAGATTTCTGCCCCGTTCGTCACATATCCAGGCATTGTTTCAGAATGTTAGGAAAAACGACCAACGTCCAATTGAATGGACACCAGATCGGATTACCGTCTACGACAAATGTAAACAAAGTATCTCAGATGCAGTTTATTGGCTAATCCATTTGATAAGCGCTACCGACCTCGGTATGTGATGCTTCTGATGTGGCGATTGGAGCGAAAAAAACTACACCACTTACGATCGTGAATTACTCTCAGTTTTTGAAGCCATCAAATACTTCCAACACTGCGTGGAGTGTTGACCATTTTTAATTAAAACAGACCATTAGCCTCTCGTCTATGCTTTTAGACAGCAGCCAGAAAAGGTGTCACCAAGGCAACTTCGTCATCTTGGCTACATTTTGCAGCTTACGACTGAAATCGTCCATGTTAAAGGGTCTGATAATGTGGTCGCGGATCCCTTTTCCAGGCTATATACAATCACCATGCTAGTGACCGTCATTCCACAGCAAATCGAGGAAGCACATAATTTCGGTCGTCTTTCGTCCACAACCTTTTGCATCACCGCGGTAGATCAACGTTCCAACAAATAAAGCAAAAATTTTGTATAGCCAGAAGTTATTCCTTTCATAAACATCACGGCAGAAACAACTTTTGCCAGGGCTGAAATTGTAAGTAGCCTACGAATTTTTTAAATTTAATCTCATTTTTGAAAAGCGATTTAAACTAATTCTAGCCAAATCCATCAAAAAAATGTAGTCTATGTTGTTGATCAGGGGTGCCCAAGCTCAGCATAAGGCAGACAAAACTCCAATATCAGTGCAAACAAGAAAGGAAAGCTAACTTCGGACGGAGCCGAAGTTGATATACCCTTGCAGTTAAAACCGGATATATATCGCAACATTCGGATAAAGTTGGCCGATACGTACTCCGAGTCGAGCTTTTGCAAGAGTAAGACGTGTTATTGGTGATTCATCAAGTCTATTCAAATAAAAAACCCAAGGCTTTCGGGAAGTTCCTTCACTGTAGGACTGCAATTGTCCTACCTATCTTCACATTAGCAATCCACAAGCACTGGGCCCCGGCAATTGCTGGTGGTCCACTGATCTCCACGAGGCGATCTAATGTTGAAACTTTAAGCTTTCAACAGGTTTGTGTTTGAGCTAAGCAACCGCGACACACTAGCGGACATTTATCCTGCATAAGTCTAGGCGGGTCGTAGGACCGGCTTAGCATTTGTCTCCTATCTTAGTCAAATACTTAACTTTATTTGGTAAAGTTTTTGCTAATTGCTAAAATGGATAAATCTCTACAAAAACAATCCATCGATTTTAAATCAATGAGGAATACTGCTGGAGCAACTCCCGCCGAACTACGAGCTAGTTTGCGAGACGGTCTATCGGAAAGCTGCTTAAATGTTGGCAGTACAACCAGATGGGCTCCCACAAACTACATTTCAACTTGTACTATAACGTCCTCGATCTCATCTCAAATAACGTTCACAACAAGCTCGAATGGCAGTTCGTGTTCCGCTGATGCAGTGCGAGGCATGATCCTGCTTCCGCTAGCACACTATCATGCAACCCCACCCCAGGCTGGCAGCAAGTCACAGCAAAGCCAATCAAAGGAATCAATGGAAAAGAAGACAACCTAAGCGACGAGGAAGAAATGGACGTCGGGCCTTCCACTTCGCAAGCCGCGATAAACCACGCCATAACGAAGTGCGGCGCAACTTTGCTGCCGGCAAAATCCAACACAATTTAACAAGGACCATTCCAAACAGCAGCACCGCAAGCCGCTCGATCTCCCAAGGTCCCAAGGATTATGGTTCCTGGTGTAGTCAGCTACTCTGCCTTCTGCAGAGAGCTGGATGCTCTTATTGGAGACTCTTACTCCATCAAAGCGCTGAACTCAGGTAACTGTGCCATTCAGTCCAACTCCTCCGAAGCCTACAGGCTTGTTGCCAGACACTTCAGCGAAAAACGAACTGTTTTCCGCCACCACCAGCTGTCAAAAGACCGACCCTTTCGCATGGTAATGAGGAACATTTATCATGACGTCCCACCGGAGGATATTATTGAGTGCCTGCAGGAAGAGGGTCACTGCGTTCTGCGCATCTATACCCCTCGTAATAAGGTAACACAGCTTCCGCTTAACATGAGGTTTGTGGACATCAAGAAGGCTGACAACCACAAGCAACAACATGTATTTAAGAACATCTCTGCTGTTTGCAGAAACCTACACACCCCGAAGAGATGGAAAAAACTCCCTCTCCAACACATTCCACCGAAAACGCCGTTCTGAATGCCATACTGGAACAGCTTTTCATGAGGCTCGACAGGATGATGTCCCTAGTAGAGACTCTAATGCAAGCAATCGTGCAGACGAGTCCACCCTCCTCTATCCTCCGCAATGGGAGCGCTTAAATAGCCTGCTGGAACCCCAATGGGATAAGCTCGAATGCAAACGAGATCATTGCTTAGAGGCCGGAGCCTCAGCTCTGTCCTGGCCAATATCAATGTCGATATTGTAGCAACTGGAGATGCCACATGCTACCCCTAACGTGCAAATGCTACCCCCAGTGCAATTGACTTTGGAATCTCAAAAGGCTTCAGACAACAGCAGGTCTCTGTTAGAGCACTCACTGAGCTATCTTCTGACCACCTCCCGTGGCTCTTCATAATTAATGAAGAAGCACAATTCCATAAAGGAGTCCCCAAAATGCTACCTGCGCATGCAAACGTTGTCACTTTTAAGTCCTACATCGATGATCACACCGTGCTCAACACACCAATAACAACCTGCAGCGATCTAGATGCATACGTAGATAGCTTCACCTCCACAATTACTGAAGCCGCCCAGAGAGCTACGCCACCTCAGCGCCAATCTGGTCTCCCACCTAATAAGAGGAGGCAAGGGCACTCCTGGATCTAAAAAGGCACCCCAGAAGGCAATTCATTGTGTCAGGCGATCCTGCAACTAAGCAGCGTCTATCTAGCATTACTAATAGACTACGAAGGTTGCTAGCTAAAACCCGCCAAAAGAACATTGATACCCTGCCCGGACAACTGCAGCGATTTTTGGTCGATTTGGAAAATAACGAGAGGAATTAAAAGACAGCCGCTTGTACAATCCCCAATACAAAGCCACACTGGCCGCTGGCTTAAGAACGACTCCGACAAAGGCTCCCTTTCAGCCAGCGCGCCCCATCAGACACACCACCCCGCAAGAAGTCACGCTGCAGTTAAAGGCGCTTAATTTAAAAAAGACTCCTGGACCCGATGGCATCGACAATCAAGCGGCCAAGGCTCTTCCACCCAAAGGAGTGCTAGCGCTGGTGAAAATTTTCAACGCCATGCTAAGCCTGGGACATTTTTCAAGACAGTGGAAGCAAGCCCGGATCATCATGATCCCAAAGCCAAGCAAGCCACTATCTCGAATCGATTCCTACCGCCCAATCAGCCTGCTATCCACTTTCTCGAAAGTGTTCGAGCGGATTCTACTCAGCCGACTGTTGGAACTACCACAAGTAGAAGGCCATATTCCTCAACACCAGTTTGGCTTCAGAAAATTCCATGGCTGCCCAGAACAAGTCAATCGCCTGGTCAATCACATCACCCACGCACTCGAGCATAAACTGCACACTGTAGGCGTCTTCCTCGACGTAAAACAAGCCTTTGACAAGGTGTGGCACGAGGACCTTCTTTACAAAATCAAGGAACTTCTCCCTGCACCCTATTTCGCCATCCTGAGATCTTTCATTGCCGATCGAACCTTCGTTGTAGCAGTAAGGGACTCACGATCCAGCTACCCATTCACGCAAAATTCAAATGTTGGAATGGCACTAAAATAGTGTATTTTATTTTAAAGAAAGCATCCCTACTTATATTTTCAATGGAGAAAACTTGTTCCAACGCAATTTTGGAGATAATTTTTCTCAATCTAAATATTTTCATTTTTAAGTTTGGGCTGTGAAATGAGGCAAAATGGGAGCAAGTGAGAGGACTTCTAAAAAATTTTAAAGTGCTCACACTGTCAGTGTAACGGCAGCGCTGCGGCAGAATTTCCTACCCTATGCACGCGTGCTATGAAAAATGAGAGTTTGCCCCCCACTTCCCTATGCATACCAATAAAAATTTGTGTGCGAGTAACACCCGTCACTCATAAGACAAAAGGCAATACCGACACACACAATTTTTGTGTGAGTACAAGACTTGGTGCACGGGTACCTAGAACATACAAAAATAAAAACAACAGAACTACCTTTCTTACGACCGTTTTATGATCTTTTTTTTATGCCTTTCAATCCACCCATCCGTTTTTTAAGTGTGCCTGCGATCCACACTCAAGAAACTTACCGAGTAAAAAAAGACACCCGCACTTTCTTGCATGGTAAATACTTATGTATACCCAAAACTTCGTGCATGAAAGATACTCGGGTATCTAAAATACTTGGAGTTTTTCGTATGTACTCATTGTGCGAGTGGCATACTGCCGTTCTCTGATATTATAACAAATAAAGAAGAGCTTCAGGTCGACCATTTTAACAGAAACAAAAAAAGAATGAATTTCTTGCAGTGAAAAGTTTTCGGCACTCCAACAACAAAATGCATTCGGATTAGAACGACTGAAGAAAATAGCGAAAACATGAACAATTTTTATTGTAATTCCCCTTTTCCTTTGCTGGGAGTCACAAGCTTACATGACTTGCACTTCCCATATGAAAGAGCATTTCCAACAATAAAGGAGCAACGAGAGCAATGGGAGGGGCACGTCCACTCCGTGCTGTATACTAATGTATTTACCGTATTTATGACACAGCAGAAAAAAAAATTAATCTACGTGGAGCAATAACTGAAGGCTAGAAATATTTTCGCGCGACACCGTCTCAGGAGTAGATAAACGGTACAGTTTTTGGCTGATGTGTGAAGGATACTGGGTTCGAGCCGAGCTGAGAACTCCTTTTGCTTTACTTTGTTATTTTTTAAATTAATACTTTTCTTGTAGTATTAACCTTGCCTTTCTTCTTGAATCTTCTCTTCGCGAGACTAACAAAAAGTCTATCAAATCTTATATGTATTATACCCTTGCAGAAGGTATTATAATTTTGTCCAAAAGTGTGCAACGCATTGAAGGAGACATCTCCGACCTTATAAAGTATATATATTCTTGATCAGGATCACCTCCTGAGTTGATATGAGCATGTCCGTCTGTCCGTCTGTCTGTCTGTTTCTACGCGAACTAGTCTCTCAGTTTTAAAGCTATCGACTTGAAACGTTGCACACACATTTTTTCCTTTGCACGCAGTATATAAGTCGGAACGACCGGGATCGGCTGACAATATCCTATAGCTGCCATATAACTGATTGATCGGAAATGGTATAACTTTTGTGCTTTTAAAATTTTACACGAGAGCTATTTTTGGCAACATATTACGACATGCCAAATTTCATAAGGATCGGCCGACTTTATCCTATAGCTGCCATATAACTGAACGATCGGAAATGACCCAACTTTCGTGTTTTTGAAGATAGAAAGCTGGAACTTGGTACAGATTATATTTTTGGTCAGTTCATCTGACCTACCAAATTTTATAACGATCGGCTGACTTTATCTTATAGCTGCTATATAACTGAACGGTCGGAATTGGTTTTTGGTAGTGTTAAGAGGAGCCCCAAATAATAAGGTCGCGCTCCAATGAATTCCGTTTAGAAACTGATTTTATTCTGTATAATTCTCTTATAAGTAAGATAAATGAAAATCTTAAATCTATTTAAAACTACTTATCAACGCACTGCACGCTGACCTGCTAAGCGACCCTTTCTAAAGTGCGATAAGCGCACCATATATTTTTGCGTTAATTATGTTATGCTGCAGGGGATCGGTTTTAAACCATGCTGTTTGACTCGTATTTCATGGGTCCGATCCCTTGAAACTCTAACTTAAGAATTTCTATATAAAATAGTGTTCAATGCTTGAACAGGTAGAAATACAAACTTTGGTATTTTTGAAGATAAAAGTTTGGGATTTTTTTAGATTTTGTATTATAATAAATTGGGTTATATTATCATATTCTCATAAGGATCTGCCAACTATATCCGATGGTTGCGGCTCCGCCCGAAGTTAGCTTTCCTATCTTGTTTTAATTTAATTAACAGTCATATTGACTGATAGAGAGTTCGAAGGCCCTAATAACGATTTCTGGGTTGGGAGGTCATTGCGTCGCAGGCGGGATCTGCTGGAAACCCAAGTCAATCCCCGAGCGAGGAAATTTGAGTGCGAAGGCAATTTTTCCTTGTAGGACACTTTCAAATGTCGAAATCCAGAAGCAGGATTTCGACTTTCACTGCGAGGATGCCCAGATCCTGGTGGATGTTTTCGAACATACCAAGGTGCCCCAGTGATAGTTCTCAAGTTTTTTGACTATGCGCGCTGTATGATGTCTATGTTGGTGCTATTGCATACGTCCAGACTGGCTTTAGCACTGAATTGTAGAGTAGTAACTTGTAGTCTAGGCACAGTGGCGATCGTGATTCGTTGTACGTTGTTAGTTGTTCATTTGTAGGAATATCCGCAGTATACAAAACATATAGACAAGGGCCGCGTGCGCTTCCATGTGGGGATATAATTCCAGTAGCTTGTGCTACCGTACCAGTAGCTTGTGCTACCGTACTCACGTACTTTTTATACCCTTGCAGAGGGTATAATAATTTTGTCCAAAAGTGTGCAACACAGTGAAGGAGACATCTCCGACCCAATAAAGTATATATATTCTTTATCAGGATCACCTCCTGAGTTGATATAAGCATGTCCGTCTGTCCGTCCGTCTGTCCGTCTGTCTGTCCGTTTGTCTGTTTCTACGCGAACTAGTGTTTCAGTTTCAAAGCTATCGAATTGAAACTCTGCACCCACCCTTCTTTCTTTTGCACGCAGTATATAAGTCGGAACGAGCGGGATCGGCCGGCTATATCCTAGAGCTGCCATATAACTGATTGATCGGGAATACTATTACTTTGGTGTTTTTATAGCTAGAGAATTCAGATTTCGTAAGATTGCAATTTTTCGCAAAATAATACGATATGCCACATTTTATAATGATCGGCCGACTAAATCCTATAGCTATCATATAACTGAACAATCAGAAATGACCCAACTTTCGTATTTTTTATAGAACTCCGGTTCCGCCGTGGGCTTTCCCATCCGGATGATCTATGCGCTTGATTGTATAGCCTCTGATTTAAAAGTTGTATTTACTCAAGCATAACGTCAATATGGTTTTCGTTTAAGAATTGTGACAATTCTAGTTTATGCCGTTGGAGTTCCACATTGATATTCGTAGAGTCTGCAAAGATTATTTAGACTGTTGTGCTACGAGCAGCTCTATTACCATGTTCTGGCTTTGAACAAGTGTTTGCATGGTCGTTTTCATGAATGACATAAGCTCCATCATAATTTATTGGAGGGTAAGCATCATAGTTTTCCTTTTGCTGTGTGGCTGTTCTGGGGCCTGTTGAGCGCTTTGTGAGTTAAGCTGAATTGGATTTTCCATTCCAGATCGTTGAGCCTCGACATAAGAGAAGCCGTGGTTTGGGGAACCGAATGAGAACGTCGCAGTTTTTAGGTCGGTTTTTCTTATTTTTTTACAAAAAGCGAAAAAAATCGAATTTTTTTAAACTGAGCGAAATTGTTGATTTATTTGTATTATAATGCAACAAACACAAAAACTCAACAATATACAACTAAATATAATATTTCCTGTTTTTATACATTAATTAAATCAATTATACAATTTTTTTTTTTTTTTTATATTTTGGATGAGAAACTGCATAACCAATTCAGATTACCACATTCACCAAATTGGCGAGAAAAGTCATTACCTGAATTCTGAGTAACCAACACTTGTTATATAAAAAACGAAAGTTGCTGAACTGCATAAAAAAGATTTTGGGCAGTTTTGTAACGCAGGTTGAAAAATAATTAATTTTGAACGGTATTATGCAGATCTGCATCACCACCATGTAAAGGGTTAAAGAAATATAAAAAAAAGGCGGAACCACGCCCATTTTTTATACCCTTGCAGAGGGTATTATAATTTTGGTCAAAAGTGTTGTCTCAATTGAAAAGTCTCAATTGAATGAGACATCTCCGACCCTATAAAGTATATATATTCTTGATCAGGATCACCTCCTGAGTTGATATGAGCATGTCCGTCTGTCCGTTTTCGATGTTTAAAAGCTATCGATTTGAAACTTTTCACACTGCCATATAACTGATTGATCGGAAACGGTATAACTTCGGTGTTTTTAGAGTAAGAGAGTTAAAATTTTACATGAGAGCTATTTTTGGCAAAATAATAAACCTACCAAATTTCATAACGATCGGCCGACTATATCTTATAGCTGCCATATAACTGAACGATCGGAAATGGTTTTTAGTAGAAATACCAAATTTGGTATTTTTGAAGATAGAAGTTTGGGACTTTTTTTAAATATTGTATTATAATAAATTGGGTTATATTATCATATTCTCATAAGGATCGTCCAACTATATCCTATGTTTGCGATGTACATATATCCGGCTTTAACTGCAAGGGTATATCAACTTCGGCTCCGCCCGAACAACATAAGGGACAACTATATCCTATGTTTGCGATATACATATATCCGGTTTTAACTGCAAGGGTATATCAACTTCGGCTCCGCCCGAACAACATAAGGGACAACTTAAATATTGATAAATAAATTAATAGTTTCTCTTGAAAATATGAAGTCACCTCTTTAAACATAGCTCGTATGTATGTATGTAATTTTTTTTATTTTATTTTTCAATAACTGAATGCAAAAACAGAATTTTGTTTATTGTATCTGAATTGTAAGCTATAATGCATCGTTTTTCTGATATTATTCTGATATTGCTTACAAGAATACAAAAAATTGTGCAACTATTTTTATAAAGTAAAGGAAAAATATTTTTGCAAGTCACTCGTCATTCTTGATTTTTAAAAATACTTCGATATAGTAGGTGTGCATTCTATAATTGACCAACTTCAAGAATGGAAAACAGGGCCGAAAATAATAAATTACGTCCGAAATTTCATGCTTAGAAGAAAAATAATAATCCGTGTCGGTCAACACAGATCCAACTCACCACCGTTATTCAACGGAATCCCTCAAGGATCCCCAATCTCCATTATACTATTCCTCATAGCCTTTTATTTATTGTCCGATACAATATCCTTATATAGGGAAATCAAATTTAATACATACGCCGATGAGAAAAATCTCATAAATAACTTTAATAAAAAGAAAAATATTAGCTTTAACCTATGTAGGTAACCTTTTAAATGATATAGAGAAATGATACTGGGGCTTATATTCCGGGGCATCTCTATTCCTATCAAAGTGCCAGCATCTCCACATTTGCAAAAAGCACAACTGTACTTGTGTCGTAACATTCAATAGCATGCAAGTCCCCACAGTAAGCTCGTTGAAAATCTTAGGAATAAATATAGTCAGCAAAAATAAATGGAACACACACATAAATAAACTTAATATATAAACTTCACAAAAAACTAAATATAATAAGATTCCTATCCAGCATAAATTTTAACTGCAGTACATACATACAAATCAGCGTGGAAAAAGCTACTATTGTTGCAAAAATAGAATACGGCCCAATTCTATACGGACACGCATCAAAAACTACACTTAAAAAAATAAAACCGCCCCTAAACTCCGCTATTCGCCTAGCTCTCGGAGCCTTTCGATCTACTCAAACAAATAACCTCCTAAAAGAGGCCAATATTCCCCCAATTTCTTAAAAAGAAATCTCCACCAATTACACAGTGCGACAGTGATTTGAAACTTTTGAAGAGACCTAGTAGGAATTGTTCATTAGGTCGAAGATAATATAAAAACGTGTTTGAAATTTTTCTAACACCCTCAAAATCTTGATTTATTTAGAAAAAACGGTTTTTCGGGACTTTTTTCCTCTTAAAAATTTCTAAGCGCGTAATTTTTAACCGATTTTAAAATGTTTAACGTTTTTCAATAGTTAAATGTTTTAGCTATTGAGTTCCTCCAATTTGTTTTTGTTGCACTGTGTTATAGACCGTATAACAAACCTCTGTCAGCAATTTCATCTACCCTTCAAACCACAAAAACTAAGTAAACTCAAGCCACCCTGGGACCTACCCAACCTTATAGACACATCCATACGATTACATAAAAAAATGAACACACCCAAAGAAATATACCAGAAACTATACAGCGACACAAAATCAAACCTTAAATCACACAACTTTATATTCACTGACGGATCAAAAATAACCGACATATAACGCCATTACAACGGAAACAAACATATTAAAATGTGGTATCCTGACACCAAATTCCTCTGTTAAAGGCAAAAAAAAAAAAAAGAGGCAAATATGTTATCTGTTCAGACTCCCTCGCAGCAATAGACTCAATTAAAAATTCAAACAATAATAATATTTATCCAAATAAAATAAGATCAATAATAACCCAGTTATCCCCAAAAATCAAATTAATGTGGACTCCTTGCCATGCAGGTATATCAGGAAACGAACTAGCAGATCAAGCAGCAAAGTCGACTAATAGTAGTCCACTAATCTTTACATAAAATTTAAATCCTACATATATAAAAATACAACTCAAATCTGAATTCAAGGCAACACAAACCCAAAACATAATACCCTGTAGCCAATGGTACCTATCCATCAACACCAATACCCAATATACCCAATACCAATACCCACCAACACTATCTGAACTAAATTCAAACACCACCTTGCCCTTTCTGTCAAGGATACCTCTCCTTACACCACCATTATTATACCATTAAATCTAAATAAAAATATTTAAAAAGACTAGTTACCTAATTTAAGAAGAATAACGTACAGAATAGAAAACGGTTAAATATGAAGTTAAGAAACAACAATTATGTATATATACCAGTGGTCGGCGCCCAATACATTGATATGATTTTAATGCCTTAGTATTAGTAACGAATAGCAGAAAGAAGACTGTGAGCATGACGTTTCAGACATTTATACTGTGTGTGTGTGGCAGAACTCGGGCAGAGAAATAGGGACGTGCTGACCACTGATATATACCATCCCTTAAGCACTAACAACTCACATAGCCGAAGGCCTAGCGCTATATCATTAAGTTAGTCTAGTTTTGTAAACTTTTCTATCATTTATAATAATAATAATAATAAATTTACCTTGGAGATGGCCCTTGAGATGACACCACTTTAATACGCTAACTCAAGATATAGTCATATAAGTGGACTACAAATTTTATTTAGCCAACGGTGTAAAGCAGTGATGCTTGGAACTATATATACGAGTACAGGTACCCACATAAAATATGAGGTAAATTACAAAAAAATTGTATATACATAGGTATAACAAATATTTTAAAATATTCTTATTCGGCACGTGCAAGAAAAATTTAAAAAAATACCACACGACACTTGTCCTGTAAGAATAGTTTTTAATTTTAATGTGAAGTGTTATCAGATACCACCACGATTTGGAACTTTTAAAGTTTTTTTAAACCAATTTTTCAGTAAATTAGTCATCAGCACAATATGTCGAATATAGCACAAAACCGTGTTTGAAATATTTCTAACACCCTTAAAATCTTGTTTTTATTAGAAAAACCATTTTTCGGGACTTTTTTGCGCTTAAAAATTCATAAACGCGTGATTTTAAACCGATTTTAAATTTTCGACGTTCAATTTTTTTAAACAAAAAAGATAAAATTTTTACACAAGAAACTGAAATTTTTTTTCGGACTTTGACGCCATTTTTTTAAAGAACGCGTGTGTTCATTCTGATGTGTTCTTTTATAATGAACATGTGCTGGCAGAAATAAATGTATATACATACATACATAAATATTTATGTATTTTTGGTCTTGTACTTTTATTTGTTCATTTTCCTAGAACATAATGGCAAAAATTTCAGCGAAAAATTAACTTTTTGGTGGAGATACTTTATGTCACTATGTCAACGACATATCTCTGCGCGGATGTACACACATACAAGTGTGGTTTAAACGCCACTCTGCTTAAAAAAAATGGAACTTTCTTCATTCAAATGAAATTTTATTACTCATGTTATCTAAAACCCTGTGAAGATAGTCGGTGTTTTTAAAATTTAAATCAATCAACATGCATCTGTAGCACCCTGAAGCAAATATAATGCAAAATTTTAGTGATGCTGTTTTTTGTTGCAGCCTTGTATATTTTGAAATCTATTAAGTCTATCCAAGCTTCATTGTGCTTAAAAAATAACCCAATTTCATTTAAAGTATAATTTTTGAAAGACTCACATTCGCAAATGGGAGCTTCTGCACTCCATTCGCCGCTGTCTAGGCACTCTAGATCCGGAATACCGTGCATGATGTGTCCAGGGTCGCAGGTATACTTGATCTTGGAGTGGACGTTGTAGTCATAGCCCACGACGTATGAGCCAGGTGGCACTGGAGGCATTTCGCATGTGACCAGTTCACAGACAGGGGCTTCCCCTGACCACTTTCCATCCCTGGTGCAAAAAAGCTCTGTCGGCCCGTCGAGCCAGTGATCCTCGTCGCACTCGTACTTGACCACCGACCCCACAGTCGTGGTGGCGTTTAAAAGGATGGAGGCTCCTCGGTCTGGACGTGCTGGGGCTCCACAGTCCACAAATCGGCAAGACGGAGTTTTGCTTGACCACTCACCTCCCAGTCCGCAAGAGATAATCTAAATCGGAACAACCGATATAATGGTAGAAAAAACCCATAATAACAAGGACAAAAATGAGCAAGGACAAGGACAAAATAAGCACATACCGCCTCACCAACCAGTACATAACCCAGATCACATTCGTAGGTGGCCGTGGACCCAGCTCGCTTCTCGTTGAAACTCACTTTGCCTCCAGTAATGGGCTGGGGGTCTGGACACCAGTCCACCAGGCATTCCGGCTGCTTGCCACTCCAGCCATCAACGTCGCAAGTTCGGTTTTCGTTGCCAATCAACGTGTAGTTTTCGTGGCAGCTATACGTAGCCACCACTCCGAAGCTGGTACGTTCCTCCGACAAGTGAATGGATCCGTACTTCAGCTCGTGCAGCTCTCCACAGTCAACATCTTTAAAAATCAAAAGTAATTATATACATTATTCATTTCTCTATTGAACTTATGTTAAACCAATTTAGTTTTAAGTGACGAAATACATATAATAATATAAAACAAGAGAGGAAAACTTCATTCGGGTGGTGCCGAAGTTGATATACCCCTGCTGTAAAGATCAGATATATATAACAAATAATGAATTTCGTAAGCCGCTCCTCAGAGAATTTTATTATAAAATCCCTTTTTTATGACGCAAATTTTGAAAAAACTTCGAAGATTTGGAGGTTTATTTCTGATCGTTCAGTTATATGGAATCTGTAAGATATAGTCAGCCTATGCGTATAAAATTTGGTAGGTCGGATTAGTTGGTCCGAAATGTAACCCACGAAAAGTTCCATCTCTCTAACTATAACAAGAAATTCATATTTCCCCACCATATTATTCCCGATATTCATATTTCCTCCCTTACTTTAACTAAGCTTTAAAAGTATGTATTAAAAGTATGGAATAAATGTGTGCTCGGAAAATAATAACTGAAGGAATTCTGAAGATATATAAGTGTCTACATATAACTCCTTAAAAAATTTGACGAATTTCGTTTTCCAATATAAATAAGCCATAGAAATAGTTTTAAAAAATTTGCAATGCATATCTTCCTATACCGGCGCTACAGAAATATGCTATTTGTATGTCGAGAGAGGACGTGGTAAAAATTTGAAACAAAATTAAATTTCGTGGGTATTATAGGAGTCTTCATGCCGAATTCTATAGCTTTTTCTCTTATAGTCTCTGAGTTCCACGCGTTTATACGGAAAGACGGACATGACATATCGATTATATCGACTCTGCAGCATTAACTGGAATCAGGAATATACATACTGTAGGGTCGGAAATGATTAATTCTGTATGTTGCATACATTTACACAAATACAATATACCTTTGGACACTAAGAGCCCGTGTATAAAAATCCTTCCGACCCTATAAAGTATATATATCCTTGATCAGGATCACCTCGTGAGTTAATATGAGTATATCCGTCTGTCAGTTTTTCTGTTTCTACGCAAAACAAGTCTCTCAGTTTTAAAGCTATCGACTTGAAACTTTGCTTGAAACCTTTTTTCCATTGCACGCAGTATATAAGTCGGAGAAATGGTATAACTTTGGTGTTTTTAAAGTTATAGAGTTCGAATTAAGCACACGACATGCCCATACGGCAAAATAATACGACATGCCAAATTTCATAAGGATCGGCCGACTATATCCTATAGCTGCCATATAACTGAACGATGGGAAATGACCCAAATTTCTTGTTTTTGAAGATAGAAAGCTGGATCTATGTACAGATTATATTTTCAGTTAAATCGACCTACAAAATTTTATAACTATCGGTCGATTATATCTTATAGCTGCCATATAACTGAACGATCGGAAATGGTACTTGGTAGAAATACCAACTCTGGTATTTTTTAAGATAGAAGCTTGGGCTTTTTTTTAGATATTTTATTGTAATTAATTGGTTTTGTTATGATATTCTCATAAGCATCGGCCAACTATATCCGATGTTTGCGATATACATCCGGTTTTAAGTGCAAGGGTATATCAACTTCGGCTCCGCCCGAAGTTAGCTTTCCTTTCTTTTTTTTTTTAAATAAATACGAAACATAATGTACAGGCTGCGACAGCTCTATTAGTTTTGGAAGAAATGCAGTGCTTCTGAGCAGCTGAAGTTTGTTCTTACTAAAAATAAAACTGCGTTGTCTCCGTATCAAATTTATTTTCTGGTTGTTTTTGCTAGAAGGAGTGCCCGTTACATCCGTGTCTAAAGTTGAAACATCGTTTACATCTTTGCTTGAAAGATTCAAGTCGTCAAGTCTATGAACATGGTTTTCCAGTCGTTGTCATCTGTGGTAAGCAAAAAATTTTTGGCGTTTTTTAATAGCTAAATGTTGTAGCTTTTGAAAAAAAAATTGATCTTTAATTTATTTCAACAAAAAGGATACAATTTTTACGCAAGAAACTGACATTTTTAAATTTGTGTCGTGTTTTTCAGACTTTGACGCCATTTTTTCGGTACAATTTCTAAGATATGATATAATTTTTGATACGTATCATTATTGTCTCGTTAATTTTGAATAAAACGAGTCCAATCTTGCTAGCGTTCCGGAGTAATAGTGGGCCCTCCCATTTCGGTTATTCTTTTCTTTTACACACTTTTACTCCGGAGCGCTAGTAAAATGGCACTGACTTGTTTTGGGAAAAGCGTTATAACTTCACCAATTTTCATAATTTCCTAATGATTGGTCTCGTTTTATTCAGAATTGACGAGACAATATTGATATGTATCAAAAATGATACCATTTCTTAGAAATTGTACCGAAAAAATGGCGTCAAAGTCTGAAAAACACGACAAAAACTTAAAAATGTCAGTTTCTTGCGTAAAAATTGTATCCTTTTTGTTGAAATAAATTAAAGATCTATTTTTTTTCAAAAGCTACAACATTTAACTATTAAAAAACGCCAAAAATTTTAAAATTGGTTTAAAACAGAGGTCGGCACGGCCCTATCTCGGGGGCATAGGAAATTTCTCATAGAAAATGTGTGAAACGTCATGCTCACAGCCTACTTTCTGCTACATATTCGTTACTAACACTAATGCGGTAAAATCATATCAATGTATTGGGGTGCCGACCACTGGTTTAAAATTTTTAGGAGCAAAAAAGTCCCGAAAAACCGTTTTTTCTAAATAAATCAAGATTTTGAGGGTGTTAGAAAAATTTCAAACACGGTTTTATACTATACTCGACCTAATGAACAATTCCTACTAGGTCTCTTCAAAAGTTCCAAATCACTGTTCCACTGTGTTATTTTCTTGACATTTTTCCTAGTAAATACCATTTGAAAAAGAATAATTTTGGTTCCCATAAATATGAACATAAAAAACGGACGACAAAAAAAAATACACATTGGCAGGAAAAGTAAACATATGTTGTGAAAAAACGAAGTAAAGTTTAAACATACCATAAAACTAAAAAAAAAACTATACCAAATATCATCTAAGACAAAGGATGTCAACTCCAGTAAATTAGCGGTGGTGGAGCGACCCTTAATGAAGCCATGGAGGCATGGAGAGATGACTGAAGAGCAAAGGTGTTGCAAATGAGGAGTAATTAATTTTTCAAATAACTTTGAAATTGCCGACAATTTAGAGATGTCTCTGTAGTTGGGAGCATCGGACTCTGTCCCTTTTTTATTTAAGGGAATTATGAAAGATTCCTTCCACTAAAGGGGAAAAATCGAGGTTTCCAAAGACAAGTTGAAAAGTCTATGAAAAGGTTTGCACAGAGCCCTGGCACGGTATTTTAGCAATATCCTGGTACTCCATCGGCGCCTGGCGAATAAACCCTTTTGGGTTTGACCCTTAGAAGTTCAGATAATAAACTATTCTCGATTTTCTGATTGAATGTTGTATGCCTAAGGCTGATCTGTCGTTTCACGAAAAAAGTTGTTTGAAAAATTCTTGCGAATAGATCGGCCATGTCCTGATCAGAGGTCGCAGATGAATTTACATGTTTACGCTTAGTTAAATGTTATAAAATTGCTTCGGATCTTGAGTAAATTGTATCCGGCAGCGACGAATATAATTCCTGTAACATTCAGCGTGATGCACGGTATAATTTGACCGACCTAGTAGATATCTTGAAAAATCTATACTACTGCAGGTTTTTTTTATATTTAAGTAAGAGCCTGTTTTTAGTATTTTTTTTAAGTTTGTGAGCCACCTTGTAAGCCGAGAAGGATTTGTTGATGCGGGCGGATATTTCCATGGCACACATGGGTCAAAAAATGTATTTAAAGTATAGTAAAATTTTACTTAGGTGACATTTAGATCAGCGAATCTGATTTCCCACGCATGGAGACTTCTGATCGATACCAGAAATGGTTTCGATTGAAACCTAAAGCGTGGGGTAATATGGATCCTCTAGGTTTGAAAGGGTCAAAGCTCTGAAAAGAGTGGTACCAGATACAAAACATAAATCTAAAAGGCGAGCTAATGAATTTCTAACATGGGTAATTTGACCTAGGGACATGTCAAACATGCCCGCGGTGCGTGATAAGTGACAAATTGGTGAGCTATCGACATAAGATTGCAATTTAATTCTGGAATATTTAAGTTACCCAGAGCTACGAGATGGTTACGATCGGTCATAGGATTAAAAACGGATTGAACAGCGGACAAATGATGCCAGTGTGTGGGCGGTTCAGACGAAGGTGGTATATATGACCATGTAATGTATAAAGATTTAGCGGACAAAATGATTTTAATTCAAAAAAATTCTATGTCACCAAACTGTTTTGATTTCACCTCTTCAGAAGCAAGCACGCAAGGGAGTCTACTGAAAAGAGGACTCTACCCCCCACTCTTCGCAAAGGTCGATCACGTCTAAAAGTGGTATACTTTCCTACTTGGAAAATCTTCGGAGCTAAAGATCTCCGGCTTTAACCAAGTTTCTGTTAAGGCTATAATATGGGTTGCAAAGAGAGAACTATCAGAATATATTTTAAGGAGTTTGCTACGTACCCCACTAGTATTCTGATAGGTAAGTGTTAGGGAGGTCAGTGATTCTAATATGTGGATGTTTCACTCCCACTGGTTTTAAAACTTTTTTCTTTACGTTACCTGGCGGATGTTCTTGGACGAAAATGTTCTCTGGTCAAAAAACTGGTTGAACAAATCGTCTTGAACATCATCATATACATTAAGAAATAGTTGAATTCAAACGGTATATGTATATACACATATGCATCGCGGCCTTATAAAGAGAAATTTAATCCATTTATAAGTGTTTTAAACCTATCCTAAGCGACCAAAGTCGAGCCGGGATTAACGAATATTTCTTATATTGCTCCAACATTTAATTCATTTCTGCCAAACTGGACTCAAAAACTTCCTCTTACATTTGCAGGTCGGCGCCAATCCACTCCAAGTTCCGTCGCGTCTGCATGTCCGTTCCACTTGACCGAGCAATGAGTGGCCCTTGGGGCAGGCGTATTTGATATTCTCCCCCAAAGTGAATTTCTTGCCCATGACAGTAGTGTTTTGCTTAACATCCGGCGACCCGCAAGAAAACGGTACTAACGGAAAGACAATATATGAAGACATGGCACTGACACTGAGTTCTGTGGCTACTTACTGTGCTGGCAGATAAAGTGCAAGTAGTCCAAGTTGCAACCGACATCGTTCCACAACCAGTTGCGACCTCCATCTAACACCACACAGTTCTGTTCTCCGTTGTAGTTGTTTGGCTGGTCCTTTCCCCAAGTAGGCTTTTGCACCACTTCACCTAGAAGGCAAAGAAAAGCATTAAATACAAACATTTTTACTCAGAAAATATATATAAAATAATAAAAGAATTTAAAGCTAACTTCTAGCGGAGCCGAAGTTGAGTTAAGCAGTTAAGATCGGATATAAATCACAAATATAAAATATACTATCCGAATTTTAATTAAAAATTAAATTATTAGAATACATAATTTAAAAAAATTCCCAAGCTTCTATCTTCAAAAATACCAAAGTTGGTATATTTAACGGATGCCATATTTCTATTTTTCAGTTATATGGCAGTTATAAGATGTAGACGGCCGATCCCAATGAAATTTGGTGGGTTCAATCAATTGGGAAAAAAATATAAACTGTAGTTTAAACTTTTTATCTTTAAAACCACGATCTTTAAACCATCATTTCCGATCTTGCAGTTATAGGATATAGTCCATAGGATTTAGGCGGCCTATCCTTATGAAATTTGGCATGTCGTATTATTTTTCCAAATATAAAATCCATAGGAAATCCCAATCCGAAAAACATTAAAGTTATAAAATTTCTGGTTAAGTTACATGGTTACATGGCAAATATAGTAAATAGTTGGCCGAACCTTTCTGTTCCGACTTATGTGCAAAGAAGGGTGTGTGCAAAGTTTCGAGTCGAGAGCTTTAAATCTGAGAGACTAGTTCGCGTAGAAACAGACCGACGGACATGCTCATATCAACTCAGGAGGTGGTCCTGATCAGGAATATATATACTTTATAGGGTCCAAAATTATAATAACCTCTGAAAGAGTATAAACAGTGTAGAACAAATGTTAGTTTTATTTAAGGGGTTACGCCACCCTGACCGCGTGGAAACGGGACGGTTTTTCAGGAATTTCTTCTGACTAAACTAGTTGAGATAGGATTTTTCCACTTTTTGTTCTATTCAATACAACTAATGAGCTTTATAAATTCTAAAAAAAAACTTGTTTTCTATGCAAAATGGCGGAGATATGAACATCGGCGATCATCGGTTTTTCCGGAGTGCTCCTTGATTGTGGGCATGATTCACGTGTCAATTTTCATCTCAATCAAGTAAGCAAAATTTTTTTTTTTAAAAAGTGATACATTTGGAACAGAGTGACGTTGCCGTTTAAGAAAAAAAAAAAAAATTACGCAAATGAGAGCACTTCAAAAATTGACTCAATTTTTTGGGCAAAAAATTTCATACTAAAAAAAAAAATTGCATTGCAATTTCGTACTAAATTGCATAAAAAAATTTCTATCCATTTCTATCCATATGTAACAAGATGTGTTTCAATTTTCAAGTCAATCGGTTGAACAGTTTTTGAGTTATCATGCCCACCGTCTTGAAAAAAGTGGTTTCGAGAAAAACGCAAAAGAAGAAATAGAAGTGTCTTAGGTGCCCTCCTGCCGTGCCGACTTCAAATAAACATAACTTCCATAATTATCAAGATATTGTCTTAGGGGACGTCTTAAAATACGCGTAAGAATATAGTCTTTTAAATTAAGTAAAAAAAAAATTGAAATTTTTTGAAAATTTCAGGGTGGCGTAACCCCTTAAGTAACTAAAATCTTGAATTTTGGAGATTAGGGATGATGAAAACAAATTGATTGATGGAAACAAATTAGTGCACACAGACAAACAGAAGAGAAAGAAAATAATTTAGAAGAAGAAGAAAAAAAAAAATGATTTTTTGGTTCGGTTTTTGTTAAACAATTTCTAAACAAACAAGAAAGGAAAGCTAACTTCGGGCGGAGCCGAAGTTTATATACCCTTGCAGTTAAAACCGGATATATATCGCAAACATCGGATATAGTTGGCCGATCCTTATGAGAATATGATAATATTACCCAATTTATTATAATACAAAAACCAAACCTAAAATTGTCCCAAACTTCTATCTTCAAAAACACAAAAGTTGGGTCATTTCCGATCGTTCAGTTATATAGCAGCTATAGGATATAGTCGGCCGATCCTAATGAAATTTGGCATGTCGTAATGGTTTGCCAAAAATAGCTCTCTTGTCAAATTTGAACTCTCTAACTCTAAAAACACCAAAGTTATACCATTTCCGATCAATCAGTTATATGGCAGCTATAGGATATAGTCGGCCGATCCGGGCCGTTCCGACTTACATACTGCGTGCAAAGGAAAGAAGGGTGTGTGCAAAGTTTCAAGACGATTGCTTTAAAACTGAGAGACTAGTTCGCGTAGAAACGGACAGACAGACAGACGGACAGACGGACAGACGGACATGCTCATATCAACTCAGGAGGTGATCCTGATCAAGAATATATATACTTTATAGGGTCGGAGATGTCTCCTTCACTGCGTTGCACACTTTTGACCAAAATTATAATACCCTCTGCAAGGGTATAAAAAGTGGATTGGGATAATTGAGGCTTCAACCGACGCGTATTTAAAATAAAAATTTTATTAGTCTGGAGACTCTAATGTCCCAACCAGGCCCAATTTAGTTAATCAGAATCATTTCACATACAGGCAAATATCTCAAGAACTGATTGACTTAGCAAATGTTTTGAAATTAATTTTTAAAAAATATCTAATTAGGACAATACCGTTCGCCGTTCGTTCGTGCGAACTAGTCTCTCAGTTTTAAAGCTATCGACTTGAAACTTTGCACACACCGTTCTTTTCTTTGCACGCAGTATATAAGTCGGAACGACCGGGATCGGTCGACTATATCCTATAGCTGCCATATAACTGATTGATCGGAAATGGTAAAACTTTGGTGTTTTTAGAGTTAGAGAGTTCAAATTTGACATGAAAGCTATCTTTGGCAAAACATTACGACGCGCCAAATTTCATAAGGATCAGCCGACTATATCCTATAGCTGCCATATAACTGAAGGATCGGAATTGACCCAACTGTTGTGTTTTTGAAGATAGAAAGCTGGAACTTGGTACAGATTCTAGTTTTGGTCAGTTCATCTAACCTACCAAATTTCATTAGGATCGACCAACTATATCCGATGTTTGCGATATATATCCGGTTTTAACTGCAAGGGTATATCAACTTCGGCTCCGACCGAAGTTAGCTTTCCTTTCTTGTTAGTATTAACCTTGTAGTAGATCTGTACCTATACAGATCACAGACCGGAAAAACACTATTACTGGATAAAACTTCTTACCGTTCACCCATTTCCAGGTCCGAGACGTAATCCCAGGCTCCTTCTGGGCTCCAATCCAGACAAGCTGCGGCTTCAGTTCAGTCTTGCGTCGCTCCAATTCGGATAGTATATACTGTCTTGTGGCGCCTCTGAAATCGTAAGCCAAGTCGCCACCTATTGATAATGGCCGGATGCTATTAGTTTCTGGTTGCGGTTTAACACACCAAATACGAGTATAACACTGGTAATTACTACTTACCAGTTTGCTTGCAAATGGCTTGTGCTCTATCGAAACTCTCTCCTTTTGTAATGTGGAAGTCGTAGCAGGTTTTGGAGAACGTTGTCACTACAGTGTCTACTCCGAGCTTGGGGCTCAGGCAGCGGTCCACGGAGAACTCGTCATTAGTAAAAGTCTCAACCTCGCACAAGCTCAGACTGCCCTCCACCCCTACCAACTGAATGACCACAAATTGCCCGACCAGTGGTCGGGCACACGTAAAAGTCTTCACGACGCCCTCATCCAAGGTTCCAGGATACCAGGCACACAAAGGATTTCGCTGCAAGTCAGCGCTGCTATTGCCCACACGGATCTCGAGATCCTGCAATGGCTGGTGTCCGCAGCATCCGCGGGTCGTGATCCGCACAACATGCACCGTTTGCGGCGTTAGAAGGTCAACACGCCACCAGGGTGACGGCTCCTTTTGGGTCTCCGAGCACTCTTGGCCATCGGGATTCTAAAAATGCAAAAAAAAAGCTTGTTTACGATTCATGAAAAGCATAAAATTTAAGAACTAAGCCCATGAAAAAAATCATTCGTCTATACACCCATTTCTTATATGATTACATTTTTTCATAAATCCAAAGCTTTTATATGGTTACTTTTATATAAAACATAAGTCTAAACACTTTTCCCTTATGGAAAAGTAAAGGACTCACTTTGTTGCCTGGCTTGCCGTCATTGGCGTAGCTCGCAGGACCACTGCGAGTGTAGGAGCTCTGGTTGACAGGCTTTCTGTACGCCACATTAACTCCGCAGAAGGGAAGTTCTCTTTCCCATCCCGTCCGATCGTCACACTTGATTGAAGTAGGCCCGAACAGCTCGTAACCGGTATCGCACTCGTAAAGCGCTTCTGTAATTCCAGAATTTCCCAGTACTGTTCGTACTTTGGAATTTAGCGGCACCGCCGGAGGACCGCAAACTGAAAGGAGCATGAAGTCATTAAATCATTCAATAAATTGAAAGACTATGATAGAATTCGAATTTTGTAGAATGTATCCAATTATAGACAAATATTAACTTAGTATTGTAGTTTTTTTAAAAGTGCTTAGCTTTGAATTGTAAAGATTACATTTTCGATTCTATAAAGTACACGCGTAAATAATTTATTTGAAGCACCTTTTAAGTCGATATTAGCAGGTCCAACAGCGTTTATTACAATACAAAACTTAAAAAATACCATTTCCAATCGTACAATTATATGGACGCTATAAGATATATTCGGCCGATCGTTACGAAATTTGGTATTTCGGATCAACTGACCAAAAATAGAATGTACGAAGTTCCAACTTTCTATCTTCAAAAACACAAAAGTTGGGTCATTTCCGATTGTTCAGTTATATGACAGCTATAGGATTTAGTCGGGCGATCTCGGCCGTTCCGACATAAGTTGATAGCTGATTATAATTTTGTCCAAAAGTTACAACGCAGTGAAGAAGAAATCTCCGACCCTATAATGTATATATATTCTTGATCAGGATCACCTGCTGTCTGTTTATACGAAATCTAGTCTCTCAGTTTTAAAGCTATCGACTTCAAACTTTGCACACACACGCAGTATATAAGTCGGAACGACCGTTGTCGGCCGACTATATCCTATAGCTGCCATATAACTGATTGATCGGCAATGGTATAACTTCGGTGTTTTTAGAGTTAGAGAGTTCAAATTTTAAACGAGCGCTATATTTGGCAAAATAATACGACATGCCCAATTTCGTAAGGATCGGCCGACTATATCCTCAAGCTGCCATATTTTTTGAAGATAGAAAGCTGAAACTTGGTACAGATTATATTTTTGGTCAGTTAATCCAAATTTACCAAATTTCATACCTACCAACCTACCAAATTTCATAACGATCGGCCGACTATTTCTCATAGCTGCCATATAACTGAACGTTCAGAAATGGTTTTTGGTAGAAATACCAACTTTGGTATTTTTGAAGATAGAAGTTCGGGACTTTTTTTAGATTTTGTATTGTAATAAATTTGGTTATATTATCATATTCTCATAAGGATCGGCCAACTATATCCGATGTTTACGATATATATCCGGTTTTAAATGCAAGGGTATATCAACTTCGGCTCCGCCCGAAGTTTGCTTTCCTTTCTTGTTATACTTGCAGAGGGTATTATAATTTTGGTCAAATGTGTGCAACACAGTGAAGGAGACATCTCCGACCCTATAAAGTATATATATTCTTGATCAGGATCACCTCCTGAGTTGATATGAGCATGTCCGTCTGTCTGTTTCTACGCGAACTAGTCTCTTTCTGAAACTTTGCACACACCCTTCTTTCCTTTGCACGCATTATATAAGTCGGAACGACCGGATCGGCCGACTATATCCTATAGCTGCCATATAACTGATTGATCGGAAATGGTATAACTTTGGTGTTTTTAGAGTTGGAGAGTTCAAATTTGACATGAGAGCTATTTTTGGTGAAACATTACGACATGCTAAATTTCAGAAGGATCGGCCGACTATATCTTATAGCTGCCATATAACTGAACGATCGGAAATGGTTTTTGGTAGAAATACCAACTTTGGTATTTTTGAAGATAAAAGTTTGGGACATTTTTTAGATTTTGTATTGTAATAAATTGGATTATATATATTTATATTCCCATAAGGATCGGCCAACTATATCCGATGTTTGCAATATATATCCGGTTTTAACTGCAAGGGTATATCAACTTCGGCTCCGCCCGAAGATAGCTTTCCTTTCTCGTTTGTTTTTCCATTGCTTTTGCAATGAACAATAGATTTAAAGCCAAATTGTGTAAAAATTTTAAAATTCAGATTCCCATCATCATTGCATATACATACATATATGCAATTTTTTTTGACACAATAGAACTTTCCCAGAGTTGATCTTTATGTAAAATGTATACAAAAGAACATTTATGAAAATTTTAGAAATATAGCTGCATCTCAAAAATTTTTGCCGGAAATTAAATCCTATTAACGATGGGAATGGGGACACCAGTTGGAAAATTTTGTATTCCCGCTTACCACGATATCAAGTCGAGGTCAAAATTGGGGCGGGGGTGGGACACGCCTAATTTGCTTCAAAAAAACCCCTCTTTTGTCTCGTTTGCAAGTTATCAATTAATGCAATGAAAAAAAACACAATAGAGATAAAAGTATATTGAAATATACTATTTGTAGAATATGTATACTAAATATGTATATACTTTGCTATTTATGAAAATATTATGTCGTTTAATGCCATGCACATTTTTGACCAACATTTTAATACACTCTGAAAGTGTATAAACATCTCGAGTTACGTTGATGATTTCATTTATTCCCATGCAAAAGGCAGTTTTTTGCAAAAAATTTGGTATTGTTGCCATCCTGTTTAACCGGAGATATGATATTGCTACACTTGTGAAAGGGATAATTAATCCTTAAACCCGACCGCCCTTTTCCATGAAGGTAAAAATTAGTGAAACAGCCAGCAGTCGCTTAAAGACCATATGTGTATGTACGATGTTAAATGGGTTAGGAAAACGATTGCAGGTTGGTCGCGTACATTATAAAGGTTTCCCAAATACCGTTATGACAACAGCGACCACTACACAAAGAGTACGGGATTTATATTTTCTGCACGTAGAAGTGCGTAATGCATACCACTTGTCAGCAGGGTTAACATTTTAGCTTTTTAATAGCTAGATCTAACCTTTTGGAAATTGGACCCTAAGTAAATGGACCATTTAAGTAAAATTCTGATAACATAATAAAAGGAATGTAAACAAGAAAGCAAAGCTAACTTCGGGCGGAGCCGAAGTTGATATACCCTTGCAGTTAAAGCCGGATATATATCGCAAACATCGGATATAGTTTGCCAATCCTTATGAGAATTTCATAATAAAACCAATTGATTACAATACAAAAACTTAAAACAAAAAAAATCAAGCTTCTATCTTCAAAAATACCAAAGCTGGTATTTCTACCAAATACCATTTCTGATCGTTCTGTTATATGACAGATATAGAATATAGTCGGCCAATCCTTACGTATTATTTTGCAAAAAATAGCATTCGTACGAAATCTGAACTCTCTAACTCTAAAAACACCAAAGTTATACCATTTCCGATCAATCAGTTATATGGCAGCTATAGGATATAGTGGACCGATCCCGGTCGTTTCGACTTATATACTGCGTGCAAAGGAAAGAAGGGTGTGCGCAAAGTTTCAAGTCCATAGCTTTAAAACTAAGAGACAAGTTTGCGTAGAAACAGACAGACGGACATGCTTATATCAACTCAAGAGGTGATCCTGATCAAGAATATAGATATATATAAGAAGAGATGTCTCTTTCACTGCGTTTCACACTTTTGGACAAAATTATAATACCCTCTGCAAGGGTATAAAAATCCAGCATTTTAAAAATCATGAGTTAGTCTTAATCAAATGCAAAATATTTTACTCTTGCTTAAGATTTTAATTAAGAAGCTTTATATATTTGCATTAAGTTCTGTAGCTGTGTACAGATAGTGTAGTGTACAAATATAATATTGATTTATATTTATATTTATATTGAATAATTCTAATAATGAAGTCTTTAAAATAGACGATGTGTCAATTACGATTACTTTATAAAAATTCTTAACATTTGTTATTTATTTTCAAGTTTGCATCCTTAATTCTTAATTTTATTAATAAAAAAGGTTTTACAAGATTTTTAAATATCTTCCAACATAGCTTTTGCAGCCCATGAGATTGTGACAACACTGCCAACAGAGTCAAAGCAGTAAACGCTCGTTTTTATCACGTATCTAAAACTTGTGGAACTGGTAAGGCAAGAATCCCAAAAGCCAATTGGCCTTATGCTCTCAGCTTGGTCATTTGTTTACATATGGCCAGACGTCATCGTACCACTGACCGGAAACTTTCACTTCTCTTGGCCAGCTGTTTTTCTCTTCCTATTCGGATATCTCAAATCGATTCCGTTCTGAGTTTTTAAATTTCACATACTTATGTACATACATAGCAAAGTTGGTATTTCTACCAAATACCATTTCCGATCGTTCAGTTATATGGCAGCTATAAAATATAGTCGGCCGATCGTTATAAAATTTAGTAGGTCGGATCAACTAACCTAAAATATAATCTGTACCAAGTTCCAGCTGTCTATCTTCAAAAACACTACAGTTGGGTCATTTCCGATCGTTCAGTTATATGGCAGCTATAGGAAATAGTCGGCCGATCCTTACGAAATTTGGCACGTCGTATTATTTTGCCAAAAATAGCGCTCATGTAAAATTTACACTCTCTAACTCAAAAAACACAGAAGTTATACCATTTCCGATCAATCAGTTATATGGCAGATATAGGATATAGTCGGCCGATCCGGGCCGTTCCGACTTATATACTGCATGCAAAAGAAAGAAGGGTGTGTGCAAAGTTTCAAGTCGATAGCTTGAAAACTGAGAGACTAGTTCGCGTGGAAACAGACAGACAGACGGACATGCTCATATCAACTCAGGAGGTGATCCTGATCAAGAATATATATACTTTATAGGGTCGGAGATGTCTCCTTCACTGCGTTGCACACTTTTAGACAAAATTATAATACCCTCTGTTAGGGTATAAAAAGTAAAGTTCCATCTCTCTTAATAACCGACTGTCTTTTTTTTCCTTACTATTTAGATGTTTGGTCTTGAAAAGAATTGGACAATTAAAAAACATAAAAAACCTTTTAGATGACATTTTTTTAATGAACATGCTCAATTTTTTCCAGATTGTTCAGTAAAGGAAACAAACTGACAAACCCACAAACGGATGGACACGCTACACAAAATTTGTTCAGCTGAGCAGCTAAAAAGCTGAAAATCGAATTTTCTAAATACATTTTCTTTGAAAAATTTCTTTAAAACTGTTCTTTGAAATTTCTTTTAACGGATTGTCGGATCGGGCTGATTGAGGTGTCTCAACTGCATATTCAAAATTATAATCAAACGCCCAGAGAAAATTTTTAATTTCTCGGCTATATATCCACAAGATATAGTCGGCCAATCTTGGAATTTCCAACCTACATATGTATGTATGTACATACATACTATATGTATATATACATATTTATATATATATACTGCATGCATATTAAAGAAGAATGTTTTCAACGTTAGAAGAGAACAGCATTATAACGGACAGACTTGTTTTCATAAAAACAGACAGACGGGCATGCTTTTATTGAATAAGGAGATGTCAATGACACAATTATTCATATTTATACCCTTGCAGAGGGTATTATAACTTTATCCAAAAGTGTACAACGCAGTGAAGGAGACGTCTCCTTTTAACTGCAAAAGGTACATCAACTTCGGCTCCGCCCGAAGTAAGCTTTCCTTTCTTGTTATACCCTTGCAGAGGGTATTATAATTTTGGTCCAAAGGATGCAACGCAGTAAAGGAGACGTCTCCGACCCTATAAAGTATATATATTCTTGTTCAGGATCACCTCCTGAGTTGATATGAGCATGTTCGTCTGTCCGTCTGTCTGTGTCTACGCGAACTAGTCTCTCAGTTTTAAAGCTATCGACTAAAAATTTTGCACACACCTTTTTTTTCTTTGCACGTAGTATATAAGTCGGAACGGCCGAGATCGGCCGAATATATCCTATAGCTGCCATATAAGTGATTGATCGGAAATTCTGCAACATTGGAGTTTTTAGAATTAGAGAGTTTGAATCGGATATGGTTGACCGATTCTCATGGGTATTGAAGTATTTGCCAATTTTAGTATAATCTGAATTATGAAAAAGGTAAAAAGTTGTATCTCCATTATCATGCAATTTATAGTATATCCGAGGCTTATAGCCACTATAGGTTATAGTCAGCCGATCCTTATAAAATTAGGCAGATCGGATTAAATGACTAAAAATAGCATCCATAGAAAGTCTCAACCTTTTGAGTGTGAAAAAATACAAAAGTTATGGCATTTCCTTCAAAGGTATGGTAGTTTGACAAAATTTGAGTTCAATAGCGTTCAAACTGAAAGAAAAGTTTGCGTAAAAAAAAGGCAGGACAGAGGGAAAAACGAACATGCTTATATCGACTTAGGAGGTTGTCCTGATGAAGAATAAGTATACTTTATAGGATTGGAGATGTCATCTTCACAATATCTCGTTGCTTAAATTAGTTTTGGCCAATATTACAATACATAATATTGTTTGGCCAAAATTACAATACATATGTATTCTGGTATGTATTCTTTAGATAAACCTGTGGTCAATGAGGCAAATATAATTCACTTGGATTCTAAGGCCACTGACTTACTGACAAATTGTGTCGAAAAGATGGATTTGCGCCAATGCTACCGGCTTTGGAATGGAGTGGATGAACTTACTTTGGCAATTTCCAGCTGTGCACAACGTCAGCAGTATAATGAGGGGCATTGGATGCGAAAAAGTCGTCACCGTCGCTCCTCTCAAAACTCGGAACAATGACTTGCGACTCAACATTGTTCGCTGGTGGCAGCTGGCGACGTAGCCGATGTTGACGATGTGGTTCCTGCTCCTTAAGTTTTTGCTCATGTTCATTAGCTCGGGGCTACACAGTTGTTTTTGTGGCATAAACAGCGAATAATTTATGCATACACTAGGCAATTATTAATTTTTCTTTGGAAATACACAAGCATACGTAAAACATGCATATAGTTTGAGCTTCACTTATATATTTTCACTCTTCATTCACATGCAACATATTTTCCATAGCATAATAAATATGATTTCATATTACAGTAAAAAAAAACACAAGTGATTATGCATTGTAGTTGTTAAGAAAAATCACAGTAGTCGGCCGTTGACTCCTTTACCGATGAAATCAAATAACAACCGCTTTCCTAAGTATGTATACGTAGAGAATCGAATGCGTCGCTTTTAAACTCTTGCCCAAACCAAAATGTAAAAGCAAACTTTAAACGGCTTCCCCCCTTTTTTGGCTTGTAAGTCTATCATTAATATTAAAAAATAAAAAATATTGCTCACGAGCACCGGTACTGCCTGGTCGCTTGGTGGTGACTTATTTCGATGTTGTTCTCAAGGTTACAACAACCACGACTATTTCTTCAGCCAAGGAACATTCATACTATGGTATACTATGGGAACACCAAATTAAAGCCACAAAAACTTTTATTTAGGCATACATGCACCTCCTCCTAATTATCAGCTTTTCTTCAGGTTAATGTCCAGTCTTTGGAAGTCTTTGGAAAGTTTCGAATTAGTTCCTGACTTTGGCACTCTAATTAATATCCGAGTGATAATTAAAATAGAATGGGAAAGTAAACGACGACCGCTTTAATGGCAAACTTGAAGAACTGGATCAAATACTTGTTTCCAATTTTTTTTACACATTTACTTTGTGCTTTAATATGATTTAATGGAGGACCGATTTGGGTTACTCGTCAAAAACCAAACAGTGGGATTGGGCAGACTCACTCTTTGACCAGTTCTCACAAAAAAAATTAAAGACAGAGCTCACAAAAACAAAAACAACACACAAAACAATGAAAAATAAATAAAATATAAGAAACTTTCACGTTGGGGCTGAATTGCACCTTCAGCCCATAAGACGGCAAATTAAAAGGAAAAAAAGATTGGCTACATATGAACGTGAATTCATAACTAATTTTTATGTAAGTTGGCTAAATGTGGCCAAGCAGTACACTCTGCACACCGCACGCACCAAACCACACAAAACACAGACTTCGGATTTTTAGGTGGCAAAATGCTGCAACTTCCAAACAACAAACCGTCTCGATCCGCTCCGAGCGCTGTTAACGTCTGCTTTGAATGAAAGTTGACTAATAACTAGTTTTCCTTTGGGCCGTTTTAGTTCACAGAAGTTCACGACGCAGTCCAAGTCAGGCCGCCCGATCAAACTAGATTCGAAGTATTATGAGCTTACTGGGCTTCGGACCAAGTCGGTCCGTCTCCGACTCCGGTTCCGAAGCGGTACGAGCCGTCTCCGTCACAAAAAGGTTAATTCGTCACTCGACTGGTTCTTGCTAGTTGCACTAAAATAAACACACAATGAAGAGCTGATTTTGAGAGAGTCGAAAATTCAATACCCTATCCCATAATGTATGTGCCCTGGTACACACATATAAAAATGTAACATTTAATTTTTTATATTTAATCATTCGCCGATACATTCATTTTCATCTTTCTCTCAGCTCAGCTACTAAAAAATAACACAAACAATTTCCTTATAAGTAAACACTGGAAGTTTTTTTTTTTAAAATAATAAGTCATTTTAATCTTTTTAATGGATATAGACAAAATAAAAATACTTTAAAATGTTTCAAACAAAAAGATAAAAATATTTACATTTCAGGTTAATATGTATGATAGTTCAAATTATAGGGCAAGATTATAAAGTCATAACGTATGTTGTTTTTGGAATGTTATAAGTTTATTATATACCCCTACTTATTGCGTGAAATGATCTTACATACTATCTAGATTGCGAGTTAGTTGGACTCTTACCCATTTTGTTTTTTCCCTCCCAAAAAATTAACCCGCTATGTATGCAAATTTAAATGAATCCTTTTATTTCCCATTAAAGTTTTTTTTTGCGGATCGCGAATCGCGGATCCCTTTTAAAAGTTCCAGACACGTGACATTTACAAACATACATACATAAGTCTAGAAAAAGAAACCTTTTTTTCTAAATAGGCAACTTTGACTTCCAATGAGGAGACTGAGACTGGAGACTGAATTGAATCAATGCAAAATGCAAAAATATTTCCGAATTTTTAGTCCTGTGATATTTATACCCTTGGAGAGGAAATTACAATTTTGTCCAAAAGTGTGCAACGCAGTGAAGGAGACATCTCCGACCCTATAAAGTATATATATTCTTGATCAGGATCACCTCCTGAGTTAATATAAGCATGTCCGTCTGTCTGACCGTCTATCTGTTTCTATGCAAACTAGTCTCTCAGTTTTAAAGCTATCGACTTGAAAATTTGCACACAAACTTCTTTCCTTTGCACGCAGTATATAAGTCGGAACGGCCGGGACCGACTTTATCCTACAGCTTCCATATAACTGATTGATCAGAAATGGTATTTGGTAAAAATACCCACTTTTGTATTTTTGAAGATAGAAGCTTGAGTCTTTTTTTTTAAGATTTTGTATTGTAATAAATTGGTTATATTATGATATTCTCATAATGATCGGCCCATATATCCGGTTTTAACTGCAAGGGTATATCAACTTAAGCTCCGCCCGAATTTAGCTTTCCTTTCTTGTTTTAATTTTTTGTTGAAAAATCACTATAAGTGTATCAAAGCGTCGGTTATACAAAGACTAGTCTGCCTTTTGGTTTTCAAAGTATAATAAACTCGCTCACCGCTCGGTGGTCAGCAGCTCGCACTGCTGCCTTCTGGTTTGTCATTGTGACAATGTTGGCGGCGCGAAATAAAATCCGTGCACTCGCAGACTTTCAACAATGCCCGAGAAAGTGGATCGAAGCGTTTCCTACGCCGACCATGGAATTTTTACAAAATGATGAACCAAAAATGATGAGACTTATAATTTAAATTGTTGTTTTCTAAAACATTTACTTATTTTTAGTTCACAAAACATATAAATTGTGGGATCTAGAATGTATGTAAATTTTAGGCCTCCTGGTATACTTACAATCCATTAATACATTTAACTGACATTAAAGCAGTGAGGGGAATCGCACACATGTTTAAAATTTGAGTGTATGCGTAGCAGAAAAAAACTATGAGGGCAAAACATTCACTGAGCGAAAAAACGTAGTTTTTGATTTCATTTTTCGTAAATTCAAAAGTTGGAATGGGCACTAAAATAGTGTATTTTATTTAAAAGAAAGCTTTGCTAGCAACAGTTCTTAAACAGATGGAAATCTACGCATCCCTATCTATATTTTCTATGGAGAAAACTTGTTCCAACCCAATTTCTAAGAATGTTCTCAGTGGAAATATTTTGATTTTGAAGTTTGGGCTTCAGGTATATAACTAAGTGGGTCAGGTATAAAAATGAATTAGAAAATACCCGGTACTTTATTTATAAAAAAACTACAAAAAAAATTATTTTATTGTTTCTCTAATCAATGTTAGAAAATTTTGCAGAAGATTTTAAAAAATGTATTTTCTGTTTAATTATATTTTTCAAATCTAGTGATTAAACTTAAGGCCCCCGAATTATTTGATCATTATATTTTTTGCAGTGGGGTTTGCGTTTTGCCTCTGCATTCGCTTTTTGCTACTCGTTTGATACAGTTATTTCATTATTAAAAAGAAATGGAAGCTAACTTAGGGCGGAGCCGAAGTTGATATACCCTTGCAGTTTCAACCGGATATATATCGCAAATATTGGATCCTTATGAGAATATCATAATAAAACCAATTAATTACAATAAAAAATTCAAAAAAAAACCCCAAACTTCTAACTCTAAAAAAACCAAAGTTATACCATTTCGAATCAATCAGTTATATGGCAGCTATAGGATATAGTTGGCCGATCCCGGCCGTTCCGACTTACATATATACTGCGTGCAAAGAAAAGAATGTGTGTGCAAAGTTTCAAGATGACAACAGACAGACGGACAGACGGAAATTCTCATATCAACTCAGGAGGTGATCCTGATCAAGAATACATATATAATCTTATAGGGTCGAAGATGTCTCCTTCAATGCGTTGCACACTTTTGGACAAAATTTTAATACCGTCTGCAAGGGTATAAAAAGTTAAATAATATTTGCCATCTGAAGCAATACAAAATGAGTTAAAATAACCGTGACTGACATCAGCTCATGGGAAGACGTTGTGGACGGAAACTGTGACTCCAAATGTGTGTATACATATATGTATATATTATGACGTTAGCAAAATGACAAATGCCAGATGAATTCAAATACTTTTAAAATATTGATAGATAAATGTGCATCTTTGCAAATATATACGTTTTCGACCATTGAGCGGAATGAATTACTAAAAAACAAGAAAGGAAAGCTAACTTCGGGCGGAGCCGAAGTTGATACACCCTTGCAGTTAAAAGCGAAAGTATATCGCAATTATCGTATATAGTTGGCCGATCCCTATGAGAATATTATAACATAACCCAATTTATTATAATATAAAGTCTAAAAAAAAGTCCCAAACTTTTATCTATAACAAGAAAGGAAAGCTAACTTCGGGCGGAGCCGAAGTTTATATACCCTTGCAGTTAAAACCGGATATATATCGCAAACATCGGATATAGTTGACCGATCCTTATGAATACATCATAATTAAACCAATTAACTAAAATGAAAAATCCAAAAAAGGTCCCAAACTTCTATCTTCAAAAATAAGAAAGTTGATATTTCTACCAAGTACCATTTCCGATCGTTCAGTTATATGGCAGCTATAAGATAAAATCGGCCGATCCTAATGAAATTTGGTAGGTTGGATCAACTGGCCAAAAATATAATCTGTATTAAGTTTCAGCTTTCTATCTTCAAAAACACGAAAGTTGGGTCATTTCCGATCGTTCAGTTATATGGCAGCTATAAGATATAGTCGGCCGATCCTTATGAAATTTGGCATGTCGTAATGTGTTGCCAAAAATAGCTCTCGTGTCAAATTTGAACTCTCTAACTCTAAAAACACCGAAGTTATACCATTTCCGATCAATCAGTTATATGGCAGCTATAGGATATAGTCGGCCGATCCCGGTCGTTCCGACTTATATACTGCGTGCAAAGAAAAGAAGGGTGTGTGCAAAGTTTCAAGTCGATAGCTTTAAAACTGAGAGACTAGTTCGCGTAGAAACAGACAGACAGACAGACGGACAGACGGACAGACGGACAGAAGGACAGACGGACAGACGGACATGCTCATATCAACTCAGGAGGTGATCCTGATCAAGAATATATATACTTTATAGGGTCGGAGATGTCTCCTTCACTGCGTTGCACACTTTTGGACAAAATTATAATACCCTCTGCAAGGGTATAAAAATACCAAAGTTGGTATTTCTACCAAAAAACATTTCCGATCGTTCAGTTATATGGCAGCTGTAAGATATAGTCGGCCGATCGTTATGAAATTTGGTAGGTCGGATTAACTGACCAAAAATATAATCTGTACCAAGTTCCAGCTTTCTATCTTCCAAAACACGAAAGTTGGATCATTTCCGATCTTCCGATATGGCAGCTATAGAATATAGTCGGCCGATCCTTATGAAATTGGGCATGTCGTAATGTTTTGCCAAAAAATGCTCTCATGTCAAATTTGAACTCTCTAACTTTGAAAACGTCAAAGTTATACCATTTCCGATCAATCAGTTATATGGCAGCTATAGGATATAGTCGGCCGATCCGGGCCATTCCGACTTATATACTGCGTGCAAAAGAAAGAAGGGTGTGTGCAAAGTTTCAAGACGATAGCTTTAAAACTGAGAGACTAGTTTGCGTAGAAACAGACAGACGGACAGACGGACATGCTCATATCAACTCAGGAGGTGATCCTGATCAAGAATATATATACTTTATAGCAGTGGTGCTCATCCCATTGCTCTCGCTGCTCATTTGTTTTTGCAAATGCTCATGCCTACCGAGTTGTGTGAGTCTGCTCACGCCATAAGATTCGTTGCTCACGCCATAAGCATCGTTGGTCCCATCATAAGCAAAGGGCAATTACAATAACAATTTTTCGTGTTTTCCCTATTCTCCTCAATCGTACTAATCCGAATGAATTTTGTTGTTGGAGTGCCGAAAACTTTTCACTGCAAGAAATTCATTCCTGTTTTTGTTTCTGCCAAAATGGACGACCTGTAGCGATGAATTTGTTCTTCGCAGAACATTTTTTTTTAACTAAGAAGCTCTGCGTATTTGTCATAGTATAATAATAAGCTTTTCTAAAATATGTTGGGCCTTTTTTTTAATTGCTTTAATAAAATGTATTTTTTATTATATTGATATTTTTAAACGCCTTGTGAATGTTACTATAATTTTATTTTTCAGTGCAGCCACATGGATGGGAAAAAAATTCTCGCACAAATGTATTGGTGATTTTTTGCATTGGTATGGGAGTTTGCTCTTCCGTATGCAGAGCTTGGGCACCACTGCTTTATAGGGTCGGAGATGTCTCCTTCACTGCGTTGCACACTTTTGACCAAAATTATAATACCCTCTGCAAGGGTATAAAAACGGTGTAAAAAAAGGAAGAAGAAGAATTTTTCGTCTCCTAAATTTTTCGGGTACTGTGTTGAGGAAAATTTTAGCTATCAAATTGAATGGCGTTGCCATCAAAAAAATAAACAGCTGATTTTGGGGTTTTGAAATAATTCATTTGATTTATTTTGATAGCTAAAACATGCAGCGAAAATTTGAAAGAAAAAAATTGTCGGACCGAAAAATTTTCGGCGCGCGAGGATAAATTGAAATTAATTAGTGCGGTCAAGGCGAAGCCCATAATATGGGATTTGACCCACAAAGGGGCATTTTAATGCCATAAAATGGCATTGAAATGATTTGTGATTGACAAATAGTATCCAATAGTGATCCAAGTAGTATCCAAGTCTGGATAGTATCCAGACAAAATATTTTTCTTTATTAAGCCTACTATTCCGATCAACAAAAACTGTTTTTCAGCTATGAGAGTGAAGAAGAGGCAAATAACTGAAAAACAGTTTTTGACATGGTCTTTTCGCCACCCCGTACTAAGATCGAAAAAAATACCAGAAATTTACATGGTGGTGCCAACCCACACCAAAGAATATTTCATAGTCTCTAGCGAAAAATTAAAAATTTTAATCTTTCATTCAGTTTAACAGGCTCAGTGATATACTGGCAAACATTTTTAGGGCTTTTTTTGCAGGTACCGTAAATAATGATTATTGTTATGAATTTTTTGAAAAAATCACAAATCACAGACTGAAAAACATGTTTGACTAGAAAAAAACATTTATTCTTTTCAGTGTGGACGTATAATTTCAAGTTACACAATACGGACCCTCCTAAAATTGATTTAGTTTTAAATAGGTTCTTTGTGGATTTTTAACATAGAGTAGCGGACAATGGAATCCGGACTTGCACTAAATGTGAACTTTGCATTAGTGTGGAAGGAGCGTGTGCTATTATATCGAGTTGATATTTTTTCGTTATATCCGGAAGGGTTTAACTTTCATGATCTGAAAGAATTTTGTAAATTGTTAAGCTTCTTGTGTTTTTTATGAAACATGTCGAAAATGACTGAAGCTGTCCAAGGGGCCATATTGGCCTTACCAGAAAATTTATATTTTTATCATATCAGAAAATTTATGCTTCCGAATAATAAGCGCTTACGTTGGATTTAGTAAGTCTTCTTTCGAGAATTCCTTACAAAATTTTGAGAAAACCAGAACTCTAAAGCATTAGCCAGACTTAGGAAAGAAGAAGACCAACTACCGCGATGATCGATATGTCATGACTGATCGTTTTAAATCGGTGAAACATGTAAGAAGGGAGTTTTGCCAGTCGAAAGAAGTCGAAATTAGCACTCCAACCGTTCGAAGGAACATTGAGGAGGCAGGACTTTATGGCCGGCGAACTGCGAAAAATCCAGTCTTGGCCGTAAAAATGCTCCAGAAATGGCTAAAGTGGGCCAAAATACACCAATCTTGGACTGTACATGTTTGACGGAATGCCATTTTTTCTAACGACATAAAAATAATCCTTTCGGCTTACAATAGTATGAGCTACGTGCGCCCCAAATGCGACAAACGTTTCAAAAATTATTGCTTACGGAATGGTCTGGGGATGCTTTTTATACCCTTGCAGAGGGTATTTTAATTTTGGTCAAAAGTGTGCAACGCAGTGAAGGAGACATCTCCGACCCTATAAAGTATATATATTCTTGATCAGAATCACCTCCTGAGTTGATATGAGCATGTCCGTCTGTCCGTCTGTCTGTTTCTACGCAAACTAGTCTCTCAGTTTAAAAGCTATTGTCTCAAACTTTGCACACACCCTTCTTTCCTTTGCACGCAGTATATAAGTCGGAACGGCCCGGATCGGCCGACTATATCCTATAGCTGCCATATAACTGATTGATCGGAAATGGTATAACTTCGGTGTTTTTTGAGTTAGAGAGTGTAAATTTTACATGAGCGCTATTTTTGGCAAAATAATACGACATGCCAAATTTCGTAAGGATCGGCCGACTTTATCCTATAGCTGCCATATAACTGAACGATCGGAAATGACCCAACTGTAGTGTTTTTGAAGATAGAAAGCTGGAACTTGGTACAGATTATATTTTAGGTGAGTTAATCCGACTTACCAAATTTAATATCGACCGGCTGACTATATCCTATAGCTGCCATATAACTGGTTTTTGGTAGAAACACCAACTTTGGTATTGTTAAAGATAAAAGCTTGGGACTTTTTTTAGATTTTATATTATAATGAATTGGGTTATATTATTATATACTCATAAGGATCGGCCAACTATATCCGATGTTTGGGATATATATCCGGTTTTAACTGCAAGGGTATATCAACTCCGGCTCCGCCCGAAGTAAGCTTTCCTTTCTTGTTTTATACTGATCAAACTTTTTTTCATTTTATAAAAGACTTTTTATACCCTTACATTTGATGCTAAATTGTTCTATATCCTACTTGGAAGTCCTTTCAATTCTTACAAATCAAAATTCATCCCAACTTGACACTTTTTATTCTGCTTCCCAAAAAAAATATGCAACAATAATTTGTTTGTATTTTTTGTGTTTGACGCTCTTTTATGTTACACGCCCATGATTTTGTTTTTCTAAAAAGATAACTTATGGCAGAATTTTCACTCCGAATTTCATGTTAATATTCCAAGTATATGTCTTTTTTTGAAGTCTCTTAGCTATATTAACTGATAAAATATTGCATTGCGTTGCCCGAGGTCATAGTTAAAAACTATGACTTACGAAAAAACATGGCTTACGAAAAATTTAGTTGTTTTATTTAATTATGTTTGTTTTATATTTCAACATGTAAATAACGTAAAAACCAAAAAACTGTAATAATTGTTTTAAAAAGCTATGTATAATAATTGCTAAGTGGGAGCAGTTTTATAAAACAATTTGTCTATGTTTTTGTAATATAACAAACAGTTCGATTCCCAGGTTTGGCTTAACCGTGAGCTGGGAGAAATTTTATATGAAACTCGGAGAGTAGTTTTGTTACTGTATTGGTAGTAGTAGTTATTCCTCCTGATTCCGCTCTCTGAGTCGATCGGATCGTTTTGTGAAGAGTTATTGTTTTTGGATATCCGTAATAGCCACGGACACAATCTCAACACCTACATATCTAGTAGTCGCGGTCCTAGCCGAGCCTATGCTTCAGATGCCTTGTCCCACCATCGCCGATTCCACCAGAGAGAGGGAGAAGCAAAACGCAGGTAAGCAGAGTTTTCAGGCAAGAGCATGAAATGTGGTTACAGACGGTGAGAATTATTTTTAGTTTTAGTTTGTTTTCGTCTGTTGGTGTGTTCAGCGGCATGTATTATTTCGTTTAGTTTATTTTTTGTGCTCAATTTTATTTATTTCTATTTTTTTGTGAGCGTTACAATTGCTTTTCATACTTTGTATTCCTTTTTAATGCGCATCTGAACCCACTTACCCCCCCCCCGCACTCTACAACACGCATCACATCCACTGACTCGAAGAATCGACTTATGTACATATGCCGTGGCCATTGGTAAGCAATGGTTACCTTTTTGAAAGTTTTGATGTTCGGGCACAGCACTTGGATGTGGCTGTGTATGTAACCACGACGTCTTGGTCTCTGTAAGTAGATAAAATGTAAAGTTTGGCAACTAAAGATTTAGATTTTACATTGTTGAATACATTGACCAGCCTATTACCTAACCCAGTCGATGGCCTGAATAAATTTACATTCAGCGAACCGAAACACACCCAGTAATCCAAAAATTTGTCCACCACGACAAAAAATTTTCCCTAAAGTCTGAGGCTATATCTATTATTTAGGTCTATCTCTAGTTATGATATTAGTTCGTGTGTAAGTCATCAGAGACCAAATATCGTAAAACTAAAAAACAAAAATGTCTTCATCAATGAATAACAGCCCTTTAAAGAGTAAAATAATCTTAGGATATTTTAGAAAGTATTATACTTTTATTAATAATATTAACTATAAAATTTTAAATAAAAAAAAAAAAAAATAATAAAATTATTAATTTTAGAATACATTTATTTTAGAATTCTCGTTAAACTCAATAAAAAGTTTACATAAAAATAAAAAATAAAATATATGTATATAAAATTGATCAAGAATATACAGACATACATACCTATAAAGTATATACCTATGTGGACTAGAACACTGGGTTAAGGTCTTTGTCGATATAACTTGTTGAAAATTGTTTAAAGTTTACAAACCAATACTAACATTACAACGAATATAGAATTAAAGGTATTCTCCCAATTCCAGCAAATAACAACATGGCAATATCACTTAGAAAAGTGAATACACAGGTCTGTATAGGCTACGCCAAACCACCTTGCCCATCAATGCCAACATAATCAGGAATCATGCCAGGACAACCAATCCGACCAATCAGCACCTACGATAACCTCGGCGCGACTCAAAAGCGTCAGTCGCACCTGGACTGTACTTCTACTATGCTTAAACCAGAGCTGGATCTGGAACTAAGGCCACCAGAAAGTGGAACCAGCAACAGCATAGCCGCAGTGAAGGCGGCACTCAACGACGCCAAGTCAAAGTTCTTCGGGATAAACAGTTCTGAATCAGCAGGGGCTGTCAAACCGGAACCCAAGTACCAGAATGTTCCGCAGCGTGACTTTCTACTAGAAAAGACTCCGGCTCTTGCCGCAGTAGTAATAGTATCTACACCTACTACTGATCCTTTAAAGGACCTGCCGGACAAGACGGTGTTTAATTCTACCGTGTACGAACAGATTCCACTGAGTGACTTGGACCTTTCACAACCATCCCAAGTAAGCTTAAAAAAATTATTGAAGCTTATTTCTAGTTATTGAGGTACCATTCATTTTCTTAAATAGGCCGTGTACATGAGCACCACAGTGCCGCAGAACATGAAAGCTATGAAGATCGCTGGACGTCATACGCCCACCCGGAACAGCTTAAGGCACAGCCGCATGATTGTTGTGAATCACAACCATGACAGTGAGTTGCTTTTAACTTATTTTACCTTAGAATTAGAATATTGGTTCTATGAATATTCAACGTTCATTTCGCATATGAAATTTCAAAGTTCAATTTCGTATGCACCATAACCTTTGGTTTTCCCTCCAGCACCCACACGGTTTCACTGTACTATATATTCCATTTATGTAGAATAATGCGTAACATACTAATAATTGAGCATACCAACATTTGCTTTGGTACATACCATTTACGATATGGATATCTACCAAGTAAGTTATTGGCCAATTCGTAGACCAATGTCTCGATTATAACCTATAGTTGCCATAAATTAAGTGTTTTTTAAGATAGAAGCATCGGGCTTTTTTTCACCCTTGCAGAACGTATTATAATTTTAATATTATACCCTATAAAGTATATATATTCTTGATCAGGATCACCTCCTGATTTGATATGAGCATGTCCGTCTGTCTATTTTTACGCAAACTAGTCTCTCAGTTTTAAAGCTATCGTCTTGAAACTTTGCACACACCCTTCTTTCCTTTGCACGCAGTATATAAGTCGGAACGGCCAAGTCCGAACTGAACGATCGGAAATGGTATTTGGTAGAAATACACACTTTGGTATTTTTGAAGATAGAAACTTGGGACTTTTTATACCCTTGCAGAGGGTATTATAATTTTGGTCAAAAGTGTGCAACGCAGTGAAGGAGACACCTCCTGAGTTGATATGAGCATGTCCGTCTGTCCGTCTGTCTGTCTGTCCGTCTGTCTGTCTGTCCGTCTGTCTGTTTCTACGCAAACTAGTCTCTCAGTTTTAAAGCTATCGTCTTGAAACTTTGCACACACCCTTCTTTCCTTTGCACGCAGTATATAAGTCGGAACGACTGGGATCGCCTGACTATATCCTATAGCTGCCATATAACTGATTGATCGGAAATGGTATAACTTTGGTGTTAGAGAGTTAGAGTTAGAGAGTTCAAATTTTAGGTGAGAGCTACTTTTGGCAAAATAATACGACATGCCGAATAATACGACATATGGCAGCTATAGGATATAGTCGGCCGATCTCGGTCGTTCCGACGTATCTAATGCGCGCAAAAGAAAAAAAGGTGTGTGCAAAGTTTCAAGTCGATAGCTTTAAAACTGAGAGACTAGTTCGCGTAGAAACAGACAGACAGACAGACATGCTCATATCACCTCAGGAGGTGACCCTGATCAAGAATATATATACTTTATAGGGTCGGAGATGTCTCCTTCACTGCGTTGCACACTTTTGGACAAAATTATAATACCGTCTGCAAGGGTATAAAAAGTTAAATAATATTTGCCATCTGAAGCAATACAAAATGAGTTAAAATAACCGTGACTGACATCAGCTCATGGGAAGACGTTGTGGACGGAAACTGTGACTCCAAATGTGTGTATACATATATGTATATATTATGACGTTAGCAAAATGACAAATGCCAGATGAATTCAAATACTTTTAAAATATTGATAGATAAATGTGCATCTTTGCAAATATATACGTTTTCGACCATTGAGCGGAATGAATTACTAAAAAACAAGAAAGGAAAGCTAACTTCGGGCGGAGCCGAAGTTGATACACCCTTGCAGTTAAAAGCGAAAGTATATCGCAATTATCGTATATAGTTGGCCGATCCCTATGAGAATATTATAACATAACCCAATTTATTATAATATAAAGTCTAAAAAAAAGTCCCAAACTTTTATCTATAAAAATACCAAAGTTGGTATTTCTACCAAAAAACATTTCCGATCGTTCAGTTATATGGCAGCTGTAAGATATAGTCGGCCGATCGGTATGAAATTTGGTAGGTCGGATTAACTGACCAAAAATATAATCTGTACCAAGTTCCAGCTTTCTATCTTCCAAAACACGAAAGTTGGATCATTTCCGATCGTTCAGTTATATGGCAGCTATAGAATATAGTCGGCCGATCCTTATGAAATTGGGCATGTCGTAATGTTTTGCCAAAAAATGCTCTCATGTCAAATTTGAACTCTCTAACTTTGAAAACGTCAAAGTTATACCATTTCCGATCAATCAGTTATATGGCAGCTATAGGATATAGTCGGCCGATCCAGGCCATTCCGACTTATATACTGCGTGCAAAGGAAAGAAGGGTGTGTGCAAAGTTTCAAGACGATAGCTTTAAAACTGAGAGACTAGTTTGCGTAGAAACAGACAGACGGACATGCTCATATCAACTCAGGAGGTGATCCTGATCAAGAATATATATACCTTATAGGGTCGGAGATGTCTCCTTCACTGCGTTGCACACTTTTGACCAAAATTATAATACCCTCTGCAAGGGTATACAAATTTGTTTACTGAAAATTAAATGTCATCAAAAATCAAACAATTTTTTCAAACCGCAAGTGCTTGGATAAAAATTATTGCTTATCAAAAATTATTTAGATTATTGCTATCCAAAAATTTTTCCAATATAAGAAGCTAGTTGTTGGACCTCCAAGTAATGAATATGCGCTTACGTTACAGACATATAAATGAAATATTCGAATTATACCACATCCCTTTCCGCCATCATAAATTATGAAAATTAAATTTTGGTCAAATTTTTAAAACTAATGACTTAAGTGTGAACAAAAAATATATTTCATATTTAGATGTCCTAAATATGTTGTCCAGATTGGATCAAAAAACAAGAAAGGAAATCCGAAAAAAGTTTGATAACTTTGTAAGCACTAAGCGTACACATGTATCTTTTCCTCCTAGGGAAAAGGGCTTACTTTTGAAAATTCATCGAACTCTCAGCCCATTTTTTCAAACAACCTACTCTCCGCCCAAAATGACAGATCAGCCTTACACACACAATATCTTAACTAATTTTCTCCAGACAGACGGACAGACGGACATGCTCATATCACCTCAGGAAGTGACCCTGATCAAGAATATATATACTTTATAGGGTCGGAGATGTCTCCTTCACTGCGTTGCACACTTTTGGACAAAATTATAATATTCTCTGCAAGGGTATAACAAGAAAGGAAAGCTAACTTCGGGCGAATCTGAAGTTGATATACCCTTGCAGTTAAAACAACATCAAAAACATCGGACAAAGTTGGCCGATCCCTATGAGAATATCATAATAAAACCAATTAATTACAATAAAAAATCTAATGAAAAGATCCAAGCTTCTATCTTCAAAAATACCATAGTTGATATTTCTACCAAATACCATTTCCGATCGTTCAGTTATATGAAATTTGGTGAGTTACTTTTTATTATTTTCCCAAAAATAGATCTCATGTAAAATCTGAGCTAACTTTAAAAACACTCTAAATCAGTTATATGGTAGCTATAGGATATAGTCGGTCGATCTCGGTCGTTCCGACGTATCTACTGTGCCCAAAAGAAAAAAGGGTGTGTGCAAAGTTTCAAGTCGATAGCTTTAAAACTGAGAGACTAGTTCACGTAGAAACAGACAGACAGACAGACATGCTCATATCAACTTAGGAGGTGATCCTGATCAAGAATATATATACTTTATAGGGTCGGAGATGTCTCCGTCACTGCACACTTTTGACCTAAAATTACCTCTCCAAGGGTATAAAAACTAGAAAGTCTTTTTATATGAGACTCTATTAATAACAGAATGGTTAGTAAAATTCTAAATACATTTTATAGAAAGAACTCGTTTTAGTGAAAGAGTTCTTATTTCTATTTTTCTTATCTCCGTGTATATTTTTCACGGGAAAAAATAAAGTACATCATTCCTTGCTTACAGGAAATGATATCTGTTTGGTCAGTGATATTTTTCAATGATTCAGTATTTACGGATGTATTTAATTTTGTAAAGTTTTACAAGTTTTTATTTGGTCGAATTTGGGGATATACAAAAGAACGCCAATTTGGGGTGCAAGCGCAAAATGATAACGAACGAGAGTGCGTCCGCCTTAGATTATAGGCTGAGCGGATTCTCGCTAGCTTGAGATGCTAAATTAGTTGAATCCGAGGGGCCGAGAAGGAGTCGGCTTGCGACCAACAATGCGTACATTATTCATTAATTATTTAAGCCTAACAGTTGTTTGCTGCTTGACCCGACGATCTACCCCCTGTTGAGGCTTCTACTACAACTTCATTCTTAAGGGGCAACAGGCACAGCTTAGACACTGCGCGCTTGGTAACGTTAGATGAGGTTTCAATAACCGCTACACATCGGCGGTAAGTTCCCGCTCTTGACAAGCACCACATCGTTCAGGGCCAAGGCAGGACCGGAGGGACGTCACTTGGAGCGCTGCTGAAGAAGGTTTAGGTACTCTTCCTTCAATCGGGTCCAGAAAGAGTGCTGCTGGAAAGGCACGCGCTGCCAGCTGTCCAATCGGTTGATGTTCAGTTTTGTGACACCGAAAGCTGACTAACAAACCACCAGTTAAAAAATGTACCGGGGTTAGAACATCGAGGTCTGCAGTATTCTCTGAAAGATACAATAATGGTCATGAATTTATGACGGTTCCAATATGGCACAGCAGCGTACACCAAAGACCAGGAAGCCGCTAACTCTTTGCCTTTGTCACCGTTTTTCTCCCCCCAATTGGCCAATATTTGGACCGAATGATTGCCAAAAGCGCTCGAGGTCCCATATGTAAATTCCGCTTATGGAAATCAACAATTATAGTCAGCGTAACTGGATGGCTTCTACGAAGTATAATTGGATGCTGACTATCAAAATCCAATGATGAATTTTTTAGAATTAGAAGATTTTTTAGAATTCAAATCAAAAAAAGGAGAGGATGAGGCAAGAGCACTGGATACCGCACTCCCTGTTCCATTTTGAAGCTCATTTGTTTCTGCGTTCCAGACTATCGCTAGCCAAGACACCTTTGCGTCGAATGTGTCGTTGCGTCGTTGATAAAACTTGTGAACATATGCCAATATCCTCTGCAGTGATTGAATAGAATTAGAGTACTTAGAAACCGCTGTTGTATCCCCGTTCGGAGACTAAATCAGCAGGACCCTTTCACGTAAATCCAGGGTCGATCTCTCAGATGGGACCGCGGTTGGCCACTCCTCAAAATTAGAACACCACTTCTTTAACCGAAATTGGCCTTTGGCTAATGGCTTCATCTATAGAGTCGCCTCCGGAAAGTAGATCATCCACATAAAAGTCGCGACGCCGAATTTCTGCCCCTTTTGGAAGCATTAATTGCTTATCCTCTGGTAGTCCTACAGCGTAAGCGCCAGAATCCAGCCGAGCAACATGTTGCACAAAATGCGCATTGCTAACGGCGGATCAGACAATCTAACCGATCATCCAGCATAGTTTGGCTCTTCGGAACATCCTTGTCGGCAGTGGAAACGAGTGACCTTCTCTGAACCTCCCCCGCACACGACCCATCCAATTCGGGTTTTCTGCAGCAACGGTAGGCCGGCTGAGAGCTGAATTTGCCCAACACATAGCAGCTCATAAAAAAGACTGGCTCTGATAAGAAGATCCATTCGCAGTAGACGGAAAAATTCTGGATCAGCTAAAGAATGATTGCCCGTAATATTCCAACTGGAGACATCCAAACTGAAGCTAGGCTGCAGGTCCGTGATATTGGCGGCGATGACAGCGTTAACCAGGGCGGAGTATTCGGAGCAGTGGGTCCGCAGGAGAACATCAACAGAAAATCCGTCTGAGGCAAAGCTGATATCGGCAATACCAGAAACCGCCATAAATGATTTATACCTCCGGAGCTGCAGCTGACTAGCCAGCCGGGCAATAATCTCGTGCAAGAATGTTCACTGTAGCAAGCAAAGATATATCATCACTGCGACCTTGAGCAACTAGTGCATTAGCAGTGGACGGCGAAGAGGGTATAAGCTTGGCGCACTCGGCTATGGCTGACGTAGTAGGTCCAACCAAAGGCTGGCCGCTAGAAGACTTCGATTCCAGAAAATGCACCTCAGGCTGTGATGCTTCCTTCCACAGCTGCGACAATAAGCAGCGAGGCACTCACGCATGTGATGGCCCGTTTGGAGACACTTCCGACAAAGCCCGAGTCGCCTGCCCTCACCATTGGCAGAAATCGGCGGCAAGCAGACATTATATGGGACCATTTTCCGCATAAAATACAGGCAGAGGGAAACGAATTATTAAAAATAAAAGATGATCTACGGTTATTTGCACCTCGACGCCTTCCCACCTGAACGCCCGGGCTCCTACTTAGCCTGGGTGCCAACCTTACCAACCAACCAACCAATGGGTACCAACCTTTGAAGAAGAACCTGGACGATAATGCAGCAGGCGATCTGATTTGACGTACCAAAATTATTTAAGACTCGCATATGGGCATTGAATTTTTCCGAAAGACCTCAAAGATCTGCAATTAACCACTTTCCAACAGACTGAGGCCCAGAATCTCGTTCTCATGATCCTGAAATATTAAGCGACGTTTATTAAATCGTTATTAAATATTATTATCCAATATTCAATTCAGCGCGACATCATAATTCTTGTCGGAGACTTCCAAGGAACGAACTGCTTCGAAGCGGACTCCCGAAGGTAAGATTGCAACCTTTGAAAATTTTCCAACTTACTGATACGAGGATTGCTGCCGAAGATTGTAGGAAAATCGTGTAGAACTCAGACCATTCCGAGTATCCACCGCTGAAGGTAGGGAGAGACAGGGAGCACGCTTGAAAACTTTGACTCAACCCCGGGTCAGCCTGCATGGTGAACATTCCGATGACAAGGGTGGAGCGGGCAGCAATTCGAGAAGAGCTCAGGGTCGTCTCGTGCTCGATTTCGGCATGCATCGTTGCTACAGCTCTAAAACAGTATATCGGAGGTCACTACTGAGCTGCGAAATGTCCAAATCCTCAAGCTCCCCGTGGATGGCCTTGAAGACACTGAACATGGCGACGCACGTGGAGCATGCCATCATTTACATTGGAAACAGGCTGAAGAGCTCCTTGGTTTCTCTGCACATTGGACGGAAACGCCGATTTTTTGGCATTTTAGAGATACTGGGCTCAAATTTATTTATTCTTCTGTTTTATATACCCTTATAATTTTGGTCAAAAGTGTGCAACGCAGTGAAGGAGACATATCCGACCCTATAAAGTATATATATTCTTGATCAGGATCACCTCCTGAGTTGATATAAGCATGTCCGTCTGTCCGTCTGTCCGTCTGTCTGTCTGTCTGTTTCTACGCAAACTAGTCTCTCAGTTTTCAAGCTATCGACTTGAAACTTTGCACACACCCTTCTTTCCTTTGCACGCAGTATATAAGTCGGAACGGCCTGGATCGGCCGACTATATCCTATAGCTGCCATATAACTGATTGATCGGAAATGGTATAACTTTGGTATTTTTAGAGTTAGAGAGTTCAAATTTTGCATGAGCGCTATTTTTGGCAAAATAATACGACATGCCAAATTTCTTAAGGATCGGCCGACTATATCCTATAGCTGCCATATAACTGAACGATCGGAAATGACCCAACTTTCGTATTTTTGAAGATAGAAAGCTGGAACTTGGTACAGATTTTATTTTTGGTCATTTAATTCGACCTACCAAATTTCATAACGATCGACCGATCGTCCGACTATATCTTATAGCTGCCATATAACTGAACAATCGGAAATGGTTTTTGGTAGAAATACTAACTTTGGTATGTTTGAAGATAGAAGTTTGGGACTTTTTTTAGATTTTGTATTGTAATAAATTGGATTATATATTCATATTCCCATAAGGATCGGCCAACTATATCCGATGTTTGCGATACATATCCGGTTTTAACTGCAAGGGTATATCAACTTCGGCTCCGCCCGAAGTTAGCTTTCCTTTCTTGTTTTAGCATGAAATAGTCTATCACGCTTATAATGCTTATTACGCGCCTCAGAATATCCGCGCCGTGAACTAAGAGCTTGTGAACGGTAGCGGTCGTCGGATACCATGGATATTTATTTAGGTGTAATTAAGGGTTTCTTCACAGAATTTCTTAAACTTAATGGCATTAGTTTTAAATTTGCAGGAAATGACAATTAAAATTGTTTGAAGATTTGTTAATAACGTTTCATCTACATCTAGAATTGATGCTAATAATGGCACATTTGAAAATGCTCTTCACACCGTGTTGCCGTCATTAGAATGTCCAGAGCCGTTTGGACTGGGTTTGTTTATATGTAGTCCCATTTCTGTCCATAATCTCTTCTCAATTATTTTTTTTCTTGCCAACATCTTGTCCTTATTAGAATCATTATTTACTCGCCATTTTTGAAGACCCACTCGGTATGATATATTCAAAACGAACTCAAATAATCGAATCCATGCGTATAGAAATCCATTTGGTAGAAATATCAACTTTCGAATTTTGAAGATAGGAGCTTGGGATTTTTTTTTTGATTTTTTATCAAAAAACTGCAACTGAAACTTTTTCTTAACTGCAAGGGTATATCAACTTCGGCCCCGCCCGAAGTTAGCTTTCCTTTCTTGTTTTTAGCTTCCTTTACCTTTTCATAGCTAGGAAAAATATTGCAATTCTATTTTATATTCATTAATCTAATGTTAATATATTGTTGCTTTGATAAGGAGTTCTCAATAAGGAATGACAACCCCTCATCTGCTGACAGTAAAATTGGTGTCGAACTCTTCGAATGACATTCATTTGCATTCAATTTTGTCTTTAAAATCCTAAACGTTTCCTTATCTCCGGACTTCTTTGCTGACATGGCATCTGCATATATAAGAATGTCTTTCGAATTTTCCTTCGAAAGTTTTGAAGCCAACATTCTTTTCAAACGAGCTCCTCCTTCTTCGAAAGCTAAATGGGGTCTCTCTGTTTTGTGGCATGATCCTCCTTGGACAGAAATGATATTTCTGACGCTAGCCAGCTTTTAATTGCCTCCTTAAAACGTTCCATGTCTATTACTTTTAATTAATAGCTTTTTAACATGGGCAATAAAATTTTGCAATTGTTTCTTTATGCCATTTAGAGCGTCGGTAGATAAGCAATTTTTGTTTATTTTATCGCATAGCCAATCAAAAGCACACATCCAACAAATCGGATCGACAAATGTTGAGTTTTCCTAAAACTATTCAAATATTTTTAATTTGCGCAAGTACGCGCAAAAGGTGTTAACTTTATTTCAATATACATAGAATAACACATACAACCTCATTTGCAGTTCACGTAATACGACGTAATATTATTAGTTCCAGTCCACGAAACACAGGCACTTTGGGGATAGGTTGCATATAAAACATGTACATATAAATCAACTAAATATAACATAACACAAACACATGCATAATTTTGAAACTTGACTTGATACCTTGAAGTCTATTTTCTATACTTAAGTTTCAAAATATGCACTATGTTTTAATGATTATAAATTAACAAACGTTGGCCACGTGAAAGAGAAAAAGTTTGGAACACATAACCTAGAACAATCAGCTGACTTTAAATGGCTACCAAAAAGCCAGGGATGGCAATAAAAATATTTTAAAAATATTTTTATAATGGGGCAACATTTTTTTAATGGGAATAAAAAAAAGGGGAAATTTAACAAAATAATTTTGGACTTTATGCCAAAAAATCGGCGTTTCCGCCCAATGTGCTCTGTAAGTCCTGGAGAATACCAAGGACCTTGCACTTTAAAATAGCACTACGGGTTGGAGTGGGTGCTCCTGTGACTGCGCCGCTATAGTTCATAATTGATTATATTAAGTTCCGACCAACCCGAAGTAAATAATTTTGGCTCCAAAATTTTGTCACTCACTGTGCGCTCAGACCGTAGCGGAATTGTGGAACGTATGTATATATATGAAGTTATGTGCGGGCGAATGCACTTGCGTGAGGGAACGTATGTATGTATGAAGTCTATGCGCGGGCGAATGCACTTGCGGTATATAAACTTATTATTATTTATTTATTTTTGTTTATTTTTATTATTTTTGTGTAATTTGTTTATTATTATAAACAAACTGTTTGCTTATTAGCCACTGATGTGCTGATATGCCGCGAAGAGATAACGAACGACAGTGCGCCCGCCTTAGATAATAGGCTAAGCGGATACTTGCTAGCTTGAGATGCTAAATTAGGTGAAGCCGATGGGCCGAGAAGGAGTCGGCTTGCGACCAACAATGCGTACATTATTAATTCATTATTTAAACCTAGCAGTAGTTTGCTGCTTGACCCGACAATATATTTATATAATATATATTTAACTATTTATAAAAATAACTATAACAAGTTTTGGCTATCTACAAGATATAAAACACTACTGAACTAAGCTTACATAAAAACTCAGAAATACTTTGAAGATAGACGTGACTTTTCAAAATATTCTGATAAAAAATTACAGAAAATATTTCAATAAAATTTCCTCAAGCTTCATTAACCAAAAATTTAAATTCGAATGCTCTTTTTTATTGCAAAAGTAAAACAAAAATCATACATGGAAAAAATGTTTAGTGATTTTCCCAATCATAGAACATTGTGTCGGGTCAGGCAGCATCCGCAGAATTTTTATTTTATTATTATTTATTAAGCTAAAGTATGGACATATCGCCTTAGATAGGCGCGTTGAAATCAAACGGACGAGACAGAGTCGGCTTGCGACCATTTTAAGAGAGCTATAGCTTCGCAATGTCTATGCCGGGCCGCCCTCTCCGCTATAGAGAGCTTTAGCTTAGCGTATGTCTAATCGGGCCGCGCTCTCTGTCCATACAGAAATGCAGACTAAATAAATTATAACGTACAATTCTTAAATTCGGCCTTTTTATTTTCGAGCGGATTTACGTCATTGAAAACCCTCAATGACCAAACACATTGGGTCAACGCCATTGGCGTTCATCAAAATCGGAATATAAGAAGTATTTTACGAATATCTCACCAACAAAAAAATGGTAAAATATGAATTCTTTCCCCAACAAAAAGGGTTTCAAAAGATTTCAAACTTTAGTATTTTTTTATTGTTTTTAAATTATTTAAAAATAGTAACACATTTGTTTTCTTTGAAACGTTTTTTTTAGTAAGAACAGGTTAATTAATAAACAAGAAAGGAAAGCTAACCTCTGGCGGAGCCGAAGTTGATATACCCTTGCAGTTAAAACCGTATATGTATCGCAAACATCGGATATAGTTGGCCGATCCTCATGAAAATAACATAATATAACTAAAAAAACTAAAAACAAGAAAGGAAAGCTAACTTCGGGCGGAGCCGAAGTTTATATACCCTTGCAGCTAAAACCGGATATATATCGAAAACATCGGATATAGTTGGCCGATCCTTATGAAATTTGGTAGGTTGGATCAACTGACCAAAAATATAATCTGTACCAAGTTCCAGCTTTCTATCTTCAAAAACACGAAAGTTGGGTCATTTCCGATCGTTTAGTTATATGGCAGCTATAGGATATAGTCGGCCGATTCTTACGAAATTTGGCATGTCGTATTATTTTGCCAAAAATAGCTCTCACCTAAAATTTGAACTCTCTAACTTTAAAAACACCAAAGTTATACCATTTCCGATCAATCAGTTATATGGCAGCTATAGGATATAGTCGGCCGATCCGGGCCGTTCCGACTTATATACTGCGTGCAAAGGAAAGAAGGGTGTGTGCAAAGTTTCAAGACGATAGCTTTAAAACTGAGAGACTAGTTTGCGTAGAAACAGACAGACGGACAGACGGACGTGCTCATATCAACTCAGGAGGTGATCCTGATCAAGAATATATATACTTTATAGGGTCGGAGATGTCTCCTTCCCTGCGTTGCACACTTTTGACCAAAATTATAATACCCTCTGCAAGGGTATAACAAGAAAGGAAAGCTAACTTCGGGCGGAGCCGAAGGTTATATACCCTTGCAGTTAAAACCGGATATATATCGCAAACATCGGATGTAGTTGGCCGATCCTTATGGGAATAGGAATATATAATCCAATTTATACAAATACAAAATCTAAAAAAAGTCCCAAACTTCTATCTTCAAAAATACGAAAGTTGATATTTCTACCAAATACCATTTCCGATCGTTCAGTTATATGGCAGCTACAGGATATAGTCGGCCGATCCTTACGAAATTTGGCATGTCGTATTGTTTTGCCAAAAATAGCTCTCGTGTCAAATTTGAACTTTCTAACTTTAAAAACACCAAAGTTACACCATTTCCGATCAATCAGTTGTATGGCAGCTATAGGATATAGTCAGGCGATCCCAGTCGTTCCGACTTATATACTGCGTGCAAAGAAAAGACGATAGCTTTAAAACTGAGAGACTAGTTCGCGTAGAAACAGACAGACGGACAGACAGACAGACGGACATGCTCATATCAACTCAGGAGGTGATCCTGATCAAGAATATATATACTTTATAGGGTCGGAGATGTCTCCTTCACTGCGTTGCACACTTTTGGACAAAATTATAATACCCTCTGCAAGGGTATAAAAAGCCCCTAGCTTTATCTTCAAAAGTATCAAAGTTGGTATTTTTACCAAATACCATTTCCGATCAATCAGTTACATAGCCGCTATAGGATATAGTCGGGCGATCCCGGCCGTTCCGACCTATATGTATACTGCGGGCAAAGCAAAGAAGGGTGTGTGAAAAGTTTCATGATAGTGCTTACTTGGCAATAATATTTCATTATTTATATATATTAGTTTCATATGTATGTGTGCATATGCAGCATATGCGGCTGTAATATTACAATACTAATATTAGTATTCAATGTAATGTTTTCAAACATTTGTTTTTTCACATTGTTAGGAAAATACAACTGTTTTTAATATACATTTGAAACAGATTTCATTAATTGGCTTTTATTTTATCACCTTTAAGGTCTTCATGCCGCATGTTCAAGACGCATCTTCAATCTGAACATATCACGTCAAATGCTGATCATGCAATTGGCTGTTGGCTTCCTGATTTCGGGACTTTCCTTGTGGATACTTCGGCTTGGACCGAGTTGTTCCGTACTAATCAATCCATATTTAAGTGGCCTATCAGTGAGTTTTTACATTAACAGAACATTAGCTGTCACAGAATCACAACCAGTCTTTTATTTTTTGCAGTTACTCTTGTCTAGTGTTGTCGGTCTAATTATTTTGAGAAAGCACAGAACTGAACACAGACCATCGGAAAACTGTTATAAGGTGGAGTCTTGTTTATTGTCTACCCTGGCACTCATATTCTGCTGCCTGGCACTAGTCTGTGCCACAATCGAGTTTTTAGAGTTAAGCTCCACCGTAAACGGAACGTGTGGACCAGCCACAAGTTCATTAATGCGCCAACACCACTGCACCTGCTTTTCACCAGCTGCTGACGATGCTGTTCTAGTGGAAAGAAGTCCGGGAATTGCACCTTTATCAGATGGGAAGCAACCGACAAGCGGTGCAACGGACGTTAGGGAGGAGGATGGGTGAGTATGGCAAAAGAACGACATACATGCCGTATGTTTATTATCAAGCAATAAAATTCTTTTTGTTTTTAGCGGCAAACGGTGCAGGGGTTTTAGGACCGAGTGGAAGTATCTGTTGGCATTCTCGATGGTCCTTAATTCTTTAGGAATAATAACAACATTCTTATGTATAACACTATTTATTTGTAGCCAGCCCCGTAGAAAAAAAATTTACACGGAAGTGTAAATTTTTTTTATTAAGTGCACTATTTTCTTTACATTATTTTTTATTTTTATATTTTTAAAAATAAATTTTAAAAAATTTGGTTTTCTGAAATTTTTCTTTGTCGTCCTCTTTGTCTAACAATGATTCTTTGTAAAGAATATGGAAGAATTTAGTATGTAGAATTTAGGAAAATATTTTAATAAAAAAAAAAAACTCTTTTATTATAATTACCTTTCATAAAATTAAAGAAGATATTGAGTTTCTTTGAGATTTTTCTTTAAGATAAGAAAGTATCATCGATTAGGCCTAAAAAACATCAAAAAGGGTTAGTCAAAAAAATAAGTACAGCAGTTCTACAATGTCTGTATCTTAAACAAAAACAAAAACTTGTTGTGCCCCGTTCCATAGAACGTAATATTGTATTTGTGTGAATGTGTGTAACATAGAAAAGTAACCATCTCCGACTCTTTAAAGTATATACATACATACATATATATTATTCATTATCATCAAGAACCGAGGCCATATCCGTCTGTCTGTATAAACGCGTTTATACACGCGTTACTCACGCAGTTCAAGTTTTTTTCAAATGTTGGGCACGCCCCCTCCTGTCTCCACAAATTGCTATAATATTTGAGGAAGCTATTTTTTTAGACCGTTTCTATGCTAAACTGTGGCTAATATATATCTGGAAAACAAAATTTAGACAAATCGGCCAAAAAAAATTTCAAACGTCCGTATCTCGGATACTTTATCAAAGAGAACTCCCACTCCCAAAACTAAAATCTTGTTGTAGCGCCAATTCATTAAAGTTTCTGGTGAATTTTGATGGCAAAGTTGCCAAACCTTAAAACCTAAAAGATGCCTAAAAGACTGTTGGTGAAAGAGGTGACTACCGGGTATAATATAGTCGGGAAACTCGACTATGGCCGGTCTTTCCTGTATTTATCATTTTAATTATTTGGAATCACCACAATTCTTTTACATTTCGAAATGTATTTGAGCCAATCCGACGTTTTCGATGGGGCTTAATCTTAAAATTGATTTCTACTCTATGGCTTTTAGTTATTCTTTGGGGCATTGACCGTTTCAAAGACCCATAGCTATAAGCTATAAGTTGTAAATATTTTTAATAAATTTTAACAGGATTGACTGGCTTTATTGTATACATACATAGGTGAATCAAAACCGGGTACAACACAACTTTCAGCTCCGCATCATGTTAAGATCATATTCTTGTTTCAATCAATTTTAACCACAGCTTTCATTCCAGGTGATTTAGGTACAATAAATGGATATGGTTGTCGCAAACCTAATATTAGGTACCCAATAATAGGTTAAACTAAAATGACCTGTTAAATAACCAACTTTTTATTTTTTTTGTTTTTTAATAAAATAATTAAACATAAAATTCCATTAAAAGTTGCTAAAAATAATGAAACTTTTCTTTTCTTTTGAACTTTTCAGGATACAGCAATAATTTAATGCAAACAACTGAGATATTTTATAAAAACATTATAATATGAAGATTGAAAAATATTTTGAAAAATATAAAAATTTTCTGCATGACCTGCTTGGACCATGATACAATTATCCATTGTATCATGGCTTGGACAACTCATAAAGGAATGAATTTGTCCCAACTACAAAGCCTCCATTGTTTTAAACATTTTAAAATAATTATTAAATTAAATAGTATATAAATTAAAATTCGAGATCAGATTATAAACTTTAAATAGTAAAATAGTAATACTAGTACTAATTACTTTTAATAGTAATTATTCACCGTTACTTGTTAAATGAAAACATAAACATGAAAGGAAAGCTAACTTCGGGCGCAGCCAAAATTAGTTATATGGCAGCTATAGGATATAGAGCGTGCAAAGGAAAGAAGAATGTGTGCAAAGTTTCAATTCGACTTTTAGGGAATAAGTTCGATCGTTCTTTTTTTTAGGACTGAACTAGGTCGTTCTTTGAGTTCTTTTCGTAAATTCAAACAAGATTAAAAATAAATATAATATTTAAAAAATTTAAAGTGTTTCCATATTTTACTGTGTTTTCTTTTTAGATTCATTTCGCTGTTGTCCACTCAAAAGTTTGTTTACACATAATTTTGATTTTGAAAGCAAAGCCAACCCGGTGTGAGAGATTTGGTTCTCTCACAAAAAGGGAAACGAATCGAATGAATTGAGAATGTTGAAAACAGAGACGTTTCATTCGAATGATTCGAGTTGCAAATGTAAATAAAAGGCAATAACAACAAATTAAATGCAGTGGATTTTTTCCTCGATTCCAAAAAGGCTTTATATTTATGATTTTTCATTTAATTTATTTTTAAATGAACAATAATTTACAACTCATTTAACAACTCATTTGAATGCAACAACATTTTTTTGTTAATATTTTCCGAATTAGTGGCTATTGGAAAACGCTTTTCTGTAATTAAAGTTCTTGCGTTTGAAAATGTACATTCCTAAGCCGCGCTGCTCACTGGAATGTAAAATATTTTGCTTATTTATATGCCACCAAGCTAAAGCATTAAAATCAATAGTGTATGCAACATTAACATGCACTTTTTTCACATGTCTAAAAAAAAAACAATTAATTGCAACAAAAAATCTAAAAAAAAACGCCCAAGCTTTTATCTTCAAAAATACCAAATTTGGTATTTTTACAAAATTATAATACCCTCTACCCTATAATAATGCATGAGTAAAAAAATCTATGAGGTTTATATAATAAACATGTGCTCTTAAAAGCCAGAAACTCCACCCGGTTTTCGAAAATCAGAATTTGACCAAACTGTACCATTATTCTGGACGATGCCACAGATAACAGATCCGCGGTGCTCGTAGCGCTCACATTTATGTCCTCGCTGCCGCAAAAGATCAACGTATTTCTGAATTAGTCCATATTCGTAGAGAAGAACGTTGGGTGACATCTGATGGTGGATACGACTGGCATCGATGGCATTTTTTATGTTTGCCTTTTGCCACAGGACGCGCACTAGTAGAGGAACCAAAGATGAAATAATTTTTGCGCCTCCAGCCGCACCAACAACCAGCCGTACTCTGCCAGTTGAGCGCTCTGTAACGATTACCGGACTCATTGAGGACATAGGCCGGGCAGATGGAGCAACCATATTTTTTCCCATTACGAAGGGCAAATCAAAATAGTTTCGCAGCTGTTCTATGGAAAAATCCGACATGCCATTGTTAAAAAGAACACCTGTACGTTTGCCAATGCGGCCACTACCAAAACTGTAACGAAAATCCAAGACAGTTCCAATAGTACTTATAAAAGAACTAGACTTACTAAAAGTTTATCGAGCTAGTGACTGAAACGGCATCGTTGTCAAGAAGCACAGATATATGGGCGGTTCCATACTCGTTCCGTGTGCGTATATCCGAGGAACCTCCATAGAATGTAGACTGGTTAAAAGTCTTTAAGTCATCTATTTTATAAGCTATAGATTTTGATAGCTCAGGACTGAAAAGTTTATTTAAAATCTGAAAATATCAATATCAATTAAATATTATGCAAACAATCCAATATTTTCAAAAAACAAGCAAGAAAAGCTAGAGCATAGAGATATACCCTTGAAGTTCCGGTCTTAACTTCAATTATTTCCGATTTCCGGGTCATTTCCGATCGTTCAGTTATATGGCAGCTATAAGATATAGTCGGCCGATCCTTATGAAATTTGGCATGTCGCATTATTTTGCCAAAAATAGCTCTCATGTCAATTTTGACTCATGTCACTCTCTAACTCTAAAAACTCCAAAGTTATACCATTTCCGATCAATCAGTTATATGGCAGCTATAGGATATAGTCGGCCGATCCGGGCCGTTCCGACTTATATACTGCGCGCAAAGGAAAGAAGGGTGTGTGCAAAGTTTCAAGTCGATAGCTTTAAAACTGAGAGACTAGTTTGCGTAGAAACAGACAGACGGACAGACGGACATGCTCATATCAACTCAGGAGGTGATCCTGATCAAGAATATATATACTTTATAGGGTCAGAGATGTCTCTTTTACTGCGTTGCACACTTTTGGACAAAATTATAATACCCTCTGCAAGGGTATAATAAACAAGAAAGCAAAGCTAACTTCGGGCGGAGCCGAAGTTGATATACCCTTGCAGTTAAAACCGGATGTATATCGCAAACATCATAATAAAACCAATTAATTACAATACAAAATCTAAAAAAAAGTCGCAAGCTTCTATCTTCAAAAATACGAAAGTTGATATTTCTACCAAATACCATTTCCGATCGTTCAGTTATATGTCAGCTATAAGATATAGTCAACCGATCGTTATGAAATTTGGTAGATCGGATTAACTGACCAAAAATAGAATGTGTACCAAGTGCCAGCTTTCTATCATCAAAAACACGAAAGTTGGGTAATTTCCGATCAATCAGTTATATGGCAGCTATAGGATATAGTCAGCCGATCCTTATGAAATTTGGCATGTCGTAATTTTTTGCCAAAAATAGCTCTCAAATTGTCAAATTTGAACTCTCTAACTCTAAAAACACCAAAGTTATACCATTTCCGATCAATCAGTTATATGGCAGCTATAGGATATAGTCGGCCGATCCCGGCCGTTCCGACTTATATACTGCGTGCAAAGGAAAGAAGGGTGTGTGCAAAGTTTCAAGACGATAGCTTTAAAACTGAGAGACTAGTTCGCGTAGAAACGGACAGACAGACGGACAGACGGACATGCTCATATCAACTCAGGAGGTGATCCTGATCAAGAATATATATACTTTATAGGGTCGGAGATGTCTCCTTCACTGCGTTGCACACTTTAGGACAAAATTATAATACCCTCTGCAAGGGTGTAAATATGCTTGGGACATCTATCTTCTATCTTCAAAAATAACAAAGTTGGTATTTTTACCAAATACCATTTCCGATTGTTCTGTTATATGCCAGATATAAGATATAGTCGGGTGATCGTTATGAAATTTTTTACATAGTATTATTATGCCAAAAATAGCATTCATAATATGAATTTCATATCAGAACTCTCTAACTCAAAAAACACCAAAGTTATACCATTCCCGATCAATGAGTTATATGGCAGCTATAGGATATAGTCGGTCGTTCCGAATTACTGCGTGCACAAGAAAAAAGGATGTGTGCACAGTTTCAAGTCGATAGCTTTAAAACGGAGAGCCTAGTTTGCATAAACACAGGCAGACGGTCATGCTTATATCAACTCAGAAGGTGATCCTGATCAAGAATATACATACTTTATAGGGTCTGAGATATCTCCTTCACTTGATTGCACACTCTTGTCTAAAATTATAATACCCTCTTCAAGGGTATAACAAGGACGGCTATAGTCGAGTTTCCCGACTATATTATACCCGGTACTCATATCTTCTACCCACAATTAAACTAACCATTTAAGTTTAAAGTTTAACGGTTTTAAAAGGTTTTAAAGTTTAGGTTTCAAAATTTTGAAACAAACTTAAACTGCGTGAGCATTGTAGGAGTATGCATTTTAAATCCTATAATTCTATCTCTTCTGAGATCTACACGTTCATACGGACAGACGATTCGGCTGTTGATGCTGATCAAGAATATATATACTTTATAGGGTCGGGGATAAATATAATGCAATATTTACTTGGATCCGAAAGAGACAGCTTTATAGTAAATCATTGTGGGCGGTATATTGAATGATTTTGATTCACTAAATTGCGTCAAGTGGAGTTGGGAATAAATCGATTGACAGTGCATCGATTCATTTCGATGTATTAGAAAAAAAACATCCATTTAATGTACCGGATGATTTAATCGAAATATCTTTTTTTTTCATTTATTGTGATCCAATAACACAAGCCAACAAAATCGATTTTTTTTTTACTTCACCCATAATTCCACTTACTCCACAACCATTGCGCTCCCCTTAAACAAAGTCGAGAACAAACATAAGTTCCATCATCTACAGATTCCGCTGTACACCTATGCAAGAGAAGAAATTAATCAAATTTTACTATATATATAATTATGTAGGCCCTGAATTTGCGATGAACAGCTTTCTTTTTGTCCATATCCTGATCCGTTTCCAATTAAAATTAATGAATTGTACGAGTACCGGGTATAAATAACCTTGACGAGGTAAAACGGTGACGAACCCGCAAGCCACGCACAAAATATCTGATATTAATTTTTTTACAAAAAAAAGCAATATAAGGAAAACTATTTTTATTCGGCATATGAAAAAAAAACGAAATAAGACAGACACGTGCCGTGGATTCAATGGTTTCTATTTTTGGCTAATCGAGCCGGCCTACCAAATTTCAAAGGGATGGGCCGACTATATTCTACAGCTGCGATACAACTGAACACTAGGAAATGACACAACTCTAGTATTTTTGAAGATAAAATATTATGACTTTTCTTACAATTTGTATTCTAAGATCATGCAGTTTGTTACTGTTATTTTACCTTATCAAGAGGTTTTTTTTATTTCATAGATAGAAGATAAAAATAGTACGTAGTACCTTAGTATCAGATTTTTCATCCAGCTGCCACCGCTGAACAAACCCAAACTTCATGGCCTCCACCATTCGATGTATCTGTAAGGCGCCTATGCTTTGAGCTTCTTCAAAATCCATCCGGAATTCTCGCAAAATGTTAAGTATAAATCCCAGGATGTACCCACTGCCAGGTGGCGGAGTTAGATGCAGGTCGTACTCATCGAACGGTAACACGACCGATTCAGTGAATGTAGCCCTGGTGTTGGCTAGGTCTTCCTTGTCAATGACACTGCCAATTTCTTTTAAGTCGGCTGCCAAATCATCTGCAATAGATCCGTTGTAGAAGCTGTACGGTCCTTCCAAAGCCAGCCTTTCGTACGTCTCGCACAATTGAATTGGAGGCTGTATATGACTTCCGGTACGCCAAAACTGCCCCGAATTAGAATTTACAAACATGTTTCTCAGGCCGGGATCTCTCTTAACCATCTCTTGGTTCATAATAAGGGCGTCGTACTGGTGCTTGTAAAGTCTGTATCCCCTGCGGCACAGCTCCGTGGTAGGGCCTACAAGCTCTGACCACGATAAGCGACCGAACTTCTGGTGAGCTATGGCATAGCCAGCCATTTCAGTTGGCACAGCAATCGACCAGCTAGACTGTTTGAACTCTTCCTCCTCCCGAAAGATCGATAGGTTATTTTCCCGTAGCAAGCGCGGAGAAATTTCGCGAGCCAGTATGCTGTACGACTTGCGCGCTTTGTGGCTATAAACGTTCATGAGCATACCGCCGCCCAGCCCCATACTTTGCATCCCGATAAGTCCAGTGCAAAATAGAGACACCAGGGCCCCGTCCACCGCACTTCCTCCTTTTTTCATGGCACTTTTAGACAGAAGACTGCAAACATTGTTGTCACTACAAACTGCAGCTCGGGAAAATCTATATAATGGTGAATCCGACGGGGGGAGGGGCGTTTCGGGATTTGGAGGACTTTTGACTGCATTTTTTGGAGCTATAAAGGGAAATATTATTAATTACTGAGAAACTACTGGCAACACAGAGACACTAGCTTACGTGGATACCTCCAAAAATATCCTGTGGCTAAGATTCCAACTGTGACGGTAATAAGACTATTAACAGTAAATCCTACAAACATTTTTTTCTTTTGATGGATTTTCCCGGGGCAAGACAAATATTATGTAGTAATTAACTTAAAACTCACAAGACTATATATTTGATAAGCAAGTAGCAAGCATTGCTGCGATTGATTTAAAAAAGTAATAATAATTTCCAATTGATACTAAGTCCTTTTAATTTCAAAAAAATCAGCTGGCCTTAAGGTGGGACCGAAGCACGCAAATTCAAAAATACTAAATAATGAAAATAAAGCTGATTGTACAGCCTTGTAGGGATGCGAAAAATTTATCAAAATATCAATATATCGATATTTTTTGAATAAAAATAAATATTTATATCGTGATAATTTTTTACGGGATTTATCGAATATCGTTATTTTTTCAAATATATTTTTGATATCCACTAATTGGTCACACTGAGCTAAAACACGAGACGAACTACACGTATGAAAATGAGCGCGAAGGATTTTAATGGAGAAATAAAAGACAATTCTGCAAAATGGAATATTTGCAGTAAACTAATAAAAACAAATAAGTGTGTGTGTGGGTGTGGACATAAAATTAGTTAGTTTTTATTTGGTTTATTAGTTTTATATTAAGATTATTTAATGAATTGGTTAATTTTTTGTTTTTCCAAACAGATATAAAAAATGTTAATACTATGTATACTATATATATGTATAACTACTATACTATGTATATAAGAACTTATGAGTTTTTAGTTTTTATAAGAAATGAATATATTAAATGTTACTTATGAATTAAATTAAACAAAACAAACCTATTTTTGGGAGCTTAAAAAAATCTATTTTTATATCAAAAATACTCGATATATCGATATTTTTTCGTGATATTTAAAAAATCACGATGATATTTTTCAAAAGTGCAAATATTATTGATACGATATTTTTGAAATATCATGCAACCCTACAGCCTAGTACTCAGATTGACAAAAACTGGTTTTCAGCTATCGGTGTGAGCGAGAGCCACATAGGTTATGTCCATCAAATTAGCGTTGAAGTGGAACGGTGGAATTGGAACACAGCAACGAACTTTTTGTTTTTCAATTATTTCTGTATTTAGCCACTAAATTTAATTAAATAAACACTAGAAATGTTAAGAATTGAATAAACTATTGTTTTTTCTTACTTTGAACGGGTTCTACACTCTTAAAGTTGCTTAAAAATGGGTTTGAAAAATTGCCCCTTCACTGTATTGAGCATTATCTCAAAAATAAGAGGATGCGCCAATAAGCACGATAAACCAGCTTATAGACCATTATTCTGAGAATATACCCTGAAAATTCGTACGTTTTGGAGCAAATCGACTAAAAGTGGATCAACCCATACAAAAATGACCCGAAAAAATTGTTTTTAAAATTGTGAAGCTCCAAGAGGATGCGCTAATATCGATGTAGGACCTTTTTAAGTATGTATGGACCAAAAATCATATAAATCGCTCCCACAGATTTTGAGAAAATCGAATTACAGTTCCCCATATAATTTGACTAATAAGAGGAGCGCCAATTAGTGAACCGGAACCAGTCTAGCTTTTTTTTACAGAGGATGCGCCATTACGAGAAAGCTTATTTTTAGCCCATTCGAATGGTACCAGTCCCGTTAAAATCGCTCCCACAGATTTTGAGGAATCAAGTCCCGATTTTTTGGACCCTGGTTCGCCAATACTGGTCATTATCATTTTCCCGTGTTTTGACGCTGCCCAACACGGCAGAAGACTGCAAGAAAAAAATTTACTTAATTTAATATAATATAATATAATATAATTAATAAAAATTTAACTTTATTAATAAAAATGTAACTTAGTTTATATTATATATCCTAATATAAGGTAATTAATAAAAATTTAACTGTATATATCATAACTATATATATTAAGAACGATAATTAATTAAGAACCCCTTGTTTATATTAAGAACGATAGTTTTGATTGTTTGCGGACAAAACCTCGATATTATCGCGATACTATCGCTCACATATAAACATTAGGGGTATTCATGTAAAACCAACATATTTAAAATAATTTTTTTTTAGGAAATACCCCTATTATATTGGTTTTACATGAATACCCCTGTTTTAATTAAGAACGCATTTAATTTAAATTCAAATGAGATCTTTTTAATTCATATTTGGAAGGAGAATTTAAATCACATTTCTTTGGTTAAAAACCAATTTTTGTCGACAAATAACAGTTTGTGTCACAGATTGTTAGAGACTAGAAACGAGAGAAAATTAGTATATATTAAATTTTCTTGTGTACAAAATATACGTACCTTTTTATTCGTTCGAAGTACAAGTGATGAAGTGACAAGAATTTTTTGTAAAACTATCGTGATAGTCTGAAAAATATCGAAGTTGGTGACCGGTGGCCAACCATCGATATTATCGATGGTACTATCGATTTTTTTTGCAGCTTTACACTACAACACAGTACAAATATAAAGGTGAAACTAGGTTACATGTTTTTTTTTACTCCATTTGAAAAATGTACTTCAATTTAGCTTTTACTTTTTCAGGGCGTACACAAATACACACATTACAAAAACAACACGATCAATTCGTACAATTGACACCCACAAACACTTAGTAAACACCCCTTTGGTTCGACTGCATATCAAACATTTAAGTTTTAAATCCTTTTAGTCCACTAAAAACTCTTTTAAAAAACGCAAATATTTTGCTAATCTACCACGTGTTTTTTATCGGCACTAACAGTGAACTTTGACAGCTAATAACGTAACAGTGACGTTCTCTGTTAACGTTGCTGTTATGGATCATTGAAGCTTGATGTTATCTTGAGGTAATGACGTCAATAGATCCTTTTTAAGGATGACTTATGGCCACAAAAAGTGATCAGTGGCCCCATATTGCGACGATTCAGAATAACTTGGTACTTTTCGACATTCACAATTCCATCAATTAATGCCAGAACACCAAAGCCATAATAAAACAAGAAAGGAAAGCTATCTTCGGGCGGAGCTGAAGCAGATTTGAAACGATCAGTCATGATAAATCGTGAAAGGATTCGATCCTTGCGGTACTTCGTCTACTTCTTCTTTCCTAAGCCTGGCTAATGCTTTAGAGTTCTGGTTTTCTCAAAATGTTGTAAGGAATTCTCGAAAGAAAACTTACTAAATCCAACGTTATCGCTTATTCCTCGGAAGCTTAAATTTTCTGATTGTAAGGCCAATATGGCCCCTTGGACAGCTTCAGTCATCTTCGACATGTTTCATAAAAAACACAAGAAGCTTAATAATGTACAAAATTCTTTCAGATCATGAAAGCTAAACCCTTCCGGATACAACGAAAAAATTTCAACTCGATATAGTAGCACGCGCTCCTACCACACTAGTGCAAAGTTCACATTTAGTGCAAGTCCGGTTTCCATTGTCCGCTACTGTATGTTAAAAATCCACAAAGGACCTATTTAAAATTAAATCAATTTTAGGAGGTTCCGTATTGTGTAACTTGAAATTATACGTCCACACTGAAAAGAATAAATGTTTTTTTCTAGTCAAACATGTTTTTCAGTCTGTGATTTGTGATTTTTTCAAAAAATGCATAACAATAATCATTATTTACGGTACCTGCAAAAAAAGCACTAAAAATGTTTGCCAGTATATCACTAAGCCTGTTAAACTGAATGAAAGATTAAAATTTTTAATTTTTCGCTAGAGACTATGAAATATTCTTTGGTGTGGGTTGGCACCACCATGTAAATTTCTGGTATTTTTTTCGATCTTAGTACGGGGTGGCGAAAAGACCATGTCAAAAACTGTTTTTCGGGTATTTGCCTCTTCTTCACTCTCATAGCTGAAAAACAGTTTTTGTTGATCGGAATAGTAGGCTTTATAAAGAAAATATTTTGTCTGGATATTATCCAGACTTGGATACTACTTCGATGAAAGCCTTCCAATGAAAACATTAACTTTCATTTTGTACATGCCACTAGAATAGAATAGAAACTATGTACATACACTAGTTACAATTGATGATAAATCTTAAATGGAATGGTTAAGTAACGGGATCTTTAAATATTATCTTTGTTCATGGATTCGTTACTCTCTGTGATCTATTCCAAGATTTGGAATAAAACCGCTATTAAGTTGTGTTCGCTTGCCCTCACAGTTAAAGTTTGTTTCAAATATTAATTGCAAATTTCTGTAGCTCCATTACAGGAAAGTTTTTGAAAAACTTCTGATGCCAAACTTTTCTTTTGTTGATTTATATGTGAAAAGAAACACAAGAAACATTTCGGCCGATTTTTAGAGGATATATACCCATGTATATGCCATTTCCCATAAAAACAGGTTAAAATTTTGAACGCGGGGATCTCAGAGAATTTTGTTGTGGCCGATAAAAAAAAAGTCGGACATGGTAGGACATAGTGATGCCACCTAGTCGGACATGGTTGGCCCCAGTAATGCCACCTAGAAATATACAGGGAAATTTGGGATTTTTTTTTTAGGGGTTGTTGACCCGGGACGGGAAAGATTAGAAAGAAGGCGAGTGGCGAATGGTGCGGGCGGCAAGCGATAAATCACTTAGATATATATATATATATATACAAAATATAATATAAATAAATATATATATATATACATATCAAAATGTGAAAAAAACTGAAAGCCCGAGCAAGCTGAAAGTGAGAAAAAACAAGAAAGCAAAGCTAACTCCGGGGGAGCCGAAGTTGATATACCCTTGCAGCTAAAACCGGATATATATCGCAGACATCGGATATAATTGGCCGATCCTTATGATTACATCATAATAAAACCAATTAATTACAATAAAAAATCTAAAAAAAAGTCCCAAGCTTCTATCTTCAAAAATACGAAAGTTGATATTTCTACCAATTAGCATTTCCGATCGTTCAGTTATATGTCAGCTATAAGATATAGTCAACCGATCGTTATGAAATTTGGTAGATCGGATTAACTGACCAAAAATAGAATGTGTACCAAGCGCCAGCTTTCTATCATCAAAAACACGAAAGTTGGGTCATTTCCGATCGTTCAGTTATATGGCAGCTATAGGATATAGTCGGCCGATCCTAATGAAATTTTGTAGGTCGGATTAACTGACCAAAAATATAATCTGTACCAAGTTCCAGCTTTCTATCTTCAAAACACGAAAGTTGGGTCATTTCCGATCGTTCAGTTATATGGCAGCTATAGGATATAGTCGGCCGATCCTTATGAAATTTGGCATGTCATATTATTTTGCCAAAAATAGCTCTCACCTAAAATTTGAACTCTCTAACTCTAAAAACACCAAAGTTATACCATTCCCGATCAATCAGTTATATGGCAGCTATAGGATATAGTCGGCCGATCCGGGCCGTTCCGACTTATATACTGCGTGCAAAGGAAAGAAGGGTGTGTGCAAAGTTTCAAGTCGATAGCTTTAAAACTGAGAGACTAGTTTGCGTAGAATATATATACTTTATAGGGTCGGAGATGTCTCCTTCACTGCGTTGCACACTTTTGGACAAAATTATAATACCCTCTGCAAGGGTATAAAAATTAGAAGGGTAATTCCGAGGAAAAATCTCAAAGAAAGAGACGGGAGGCAGGATCGGCGGACAATACAGGCAAGAGGTCGGTCCTGGAAGAAGAGCCATGGCTAATTGATTTCTACTTTCCAGACCGACCATACCCGTTTATACGGATAGGGAAGCCAGGCCTGACAAAAGAAAAAATGGGCCTGGCGATTTTTTTCTTCTCACCGTTAATTCCGGGGTGGATGAACCTCAGACCAGGCAAGCCGGCATTTTCATTTGGTTCTTCCATGCATACGGTGCTTCCGTTTGGTTTTTTTCTGGGGGCCATCAACTGCGCAAAGTGCGGCCCGCCTAAAAATCTAAAGATTAAATAAAGAGGCCAGAACTCCTGAACGAGGACATCCCTTCAGAGAAAATACCTATTATCCGATCATATCTACGATTGCAGAAGAGGAAATCCCGCAATTGAGTCCCAGATTATTTTTTTTTTATATATAATAGTATTTATTTTATTGTGTATTTATTTGTTAATTATTTTTTTCTTTTGATACATTTTTTTTTATTTGTATCGCTTGTATGTAATTATAAGGTCCTATTTAATTTTATGCCCGTGGAAGCTAGAAGATTTAATTTCCCTTCATGGTATGGTTGTCCCAAGTCCCAAGAGAGCTCTTCTAGGTAGGGAAAATTTGAAACCAAATTCCCCGCGTGGTTAAAAAGATAAAAAAAAAGGAAAACGCCTGAAAGCGAAGCACAAGCTCGGAGCCTGAATTGCTTAGATCATTAAATTGAAATAAAAATTAATTAAAGAAAATGCATTGTGAGTAGAAATATACGGCAGGGGGAATGAGGAAGGGATAATGGGAAAGTAGAAGGGGGATCGGGTGTTTGACTTAGAGGCGGACGCAAGAAAAGGCCAGCGTTCCGCTAAGGATGGGAGGGAAGGCCACAAAACTCCAAGCCAACAGGAGCATTAAGATCTGTGATTCGATAGGGTAAGCATAAATGTTACGTGTGTTAGGAATAAGAATCTGAAATTTGAATGTTGTGGGAGAAGGACCAAAGTCGAACCCTTTAAAAAATAGAATAAAAATTAATATAATTCTAAACTGAAACGCATCTTGACTATCAACCATCAATAAAATTGATGATTAGAATAGTCGACAATGCCAATTCTAACGCTTACCCTAATTCCAGAGAATCACATATCCGACGAAAAACACTCAATCCGATACCAAGAAGTCTTTCCTTATAGCCCCCAGTTGGAAAACTGAATATTAAAAGTCGTGATTGAGAATTTGTTTTGATAAGAGTGTATGAGTCTGCAAGTATGTGAGTGGTCAGTTATTTATTTATTTATTCGTGTTATTTATTTGATTATAGATTTATTTATTTAACTTTTTTTAATATATTTATTTATTTATTTTTTTTTTAATATATTTATTTATTTTTGTTATTGATATATTTAAATATTTAATTATTTTTGTTATAGATATATTTATTTATTTAATTATATTATTATTTATTATTCAGTTGGGTATAGATTTATTAGGCGAGTTAAGACAGATCTCCTGGTAGATAAGTAAACCAAAACTCCGAAATCCGAAAGAGAACCTCCGAATCACACTTCCATGGGCAGTCCGAGTCTTTTGATGCTCGAAGAAAGGGAAATGGATTTGGACATGGAAGAGGGCGCACAGGGCGGTACGGAAAATAAAGAGACCGGTCGGCTCAGCGCACAACAAAGGGGGCGATTCTGAGAAACAGCCTGGATCAAGCATCCACTCCATTTGGGACCTATTCCCATCTTCAATTAGACCCCATACAGGAGCAATACACCATGGAAAACGCGGAGACCTACGCATCGTTTAATCGTCGGGAGATTCAAGCCCTCATACACACATCTCAAGAGCAGCTAAGGGTGGATCTCAGCCAGTTGGTAGATCGACGCGTGCATGAGGACAGGATTCGAGCAGATTATCCGGAAGACAGACCAAAGCAGGGAAAAGATCCCGTCCTCTAGATCCTCCGAGTCCTCAATAACGACGCAGGTGGAGAATAATCAGCCGGCAGGGTCAGCAGACGGTTCTTCCAGTACAGGAATGCACCAGGAGGATAAACGAAAGGCGGAAAAGCCTGCGATTTCACTAGCACCACCGAGCTCCGGTGCGGGAAATAACAGGAGACAGGGAGATGCGCCGAAACCGAATGAACCTAAACGTCTTCCTTAACCGAGTAATGGCGGAAAGAAATCAAAGGGCGGAAGGGAATAGAAATTGATAGTTCCCGGCAACGCCGACCGAATGGAGACCCAGCAGTTCAAGCCGTAACAAAAGATTCGTTGGGTCGCAAAGAGACGGGCCTAGGAACGAAAATACAGGAGGGACGTATCGATTACCACCGGGACAGGAATCACAGCAGAGAAGCCGGCAATATGTACCCGTCGATAAGTGGGGATGTCAGTTTTTCGGGCGTCCAGAAACGATGAGGTTGGAGGATTTCATATTCCGAGTGGAACACCTACAAAAGCAGTATGCGATGCCATGAATTAAGCTGCTACGGGACTTCCACCAATTGCTGACCGAGGTGGCATCGGAATGGTACTGGCTACATATAAGGACAAAGACGCCACATGACTGGAGAGAATTAAAAAAAGCCATCCAACGCAGATATTATGACAACAGAAGCAATTATGATCAAATACAAGATATCGCGGAAAGAAAACAACGGCAGGGAGAGTCGCTGGAGGAGTATTTCATGGCCCTCAATACACTGGTGGTACCATAAAATCAGAAGTGGAGAATGATTGGATCATCAAGACGGCAAAATGAAATTTGCTGGAGCCGATGAGGCATTGGGTCTATCCGATTCGGGTGTACACACTGGAACACCTACACGACGAATGTAAGGAGGTAGAACGGAGCGAGGAGCAGGGTATAGGCAACGCATGACCACTGGATACAAGCCCCGGGATGATCCACGTGTAGGAAGACTGGAGGAGGTGGACCGGCGAATCAGTCGAAGGAGGCGGAATGAAAAGGTCGGAGGAAACAGTGGCGGCAGTCGTCAACGGCGCACCCCGGAAAGTGATCAAGTGCTGAAACTGTCAACAAGAGGGTCACGTCTACATGGACTGCGAAGCGGAACAGCGAAGGATCTTCTGCTACAAGTGTGGGTTGGCGTAACGCCAAAATGTCCGAACTGCAGGCAGGGAAACCCCAACAGGAACGTTGGGGTAGCGGGCAACCAACGTTCAGCGATGGAGCCCGAGGTCCAGAGGAGAAAGTGAGCCGAATAAGTATAGCAAAAAGAAAATCCGTACCCGACAACCAAGATGGAGCCGGAAAGATAGAAACAAAACAAAACAAAAGGTGATTCAAAGCTTGGAGGAGAGGGTGCGACGGTACAAAGAGACGAGGGAGAGAATCTTCCGGCAGAACCAGCTGGCGGGGATTACGATGGTCACGAGAAGGGTCAAAAAGATCCGAGAGCGCTTTAGAAGAAGGAAAAAGGAACGCCAGGGAGTAAGCAGCTCGGTGATGTCAATGACCCGAGGGGGAACCAAAATTGACCCCCCGCCCTTCGCTATGGTCAAGGTGGCAGAGATGGAGATGATAGGGGTGTTGGATTCTGGAGCTTCGGTCAGTTTGGTCGGAAGAGGCTGCAGAGAATGGGTAGAGCTAGAAATTCCATGGAAGCCGTGGCACGCAAAGGTCCAGCAAGAAGGTATAAGCAAGAGTTATACCTGGGAGTGAATTTCTGACAGGAGCTCGAGATTGCCACAGAATTGTTTGGAGTAGAAATGGCCCAGGAGGAGACGAGCAGGACAGTTGCGGAGCAAGGTAAACATGAACATCATAAATTGAGTGAAGCGGAGAGTAAACACCTGGAGAGTCTCCAAAAATCCTTCCTGAATTTCGAAGAAAGTGGATTAGGAAGGACCGCGGTCATGAAACATACCATCGAGCTGACTGAAGGGCCCACGCCTATAAAGGATCGACACTATCCCGTATCTCCAGCAGTACAGACGCTGATCTATCAGGAAGTCGATGAGATGCTACGACTCGGAGTGATAGAGGAGACTGTCAGTGCGTTGAGCAATACCATCACATTATTCCGGAAGCCAGGAAAGAACCGTCTCTGCCTAGACGCCCGGAAGCTGAATAAAATTACGATCAAGGACGCATATCCGCAGCAAAACATTGAGGGGATCTTTAGTCGTATAGAGACAACAAGGTACATCTCCAGTATGGACTTAAAGCATGCGTTCTGGCAGATAGAGTTGGATGACGCCAGCAAAAGGTATATGGCTTTCACGGTACCGGGACGTCTGTTGTACCATTTCGTGGTTATGCCATTTGGGTTAGCGAATGCAGCCCAGAGGTTGTGTTGGCTCACGGACAAAGTGATACCACAGGAACTCAGGGAAGGCGTCTTTGTGTACCTCGACGACTTGTTGGTGGTATCGGAAAACTTTCAGTACCACACGAGGACGCTGGAGGAGGTTTCCAGAAGCTTGAAGGCGGCAGGACTGACAATAGGCCTGAAGAAGTCGCACTTTTGCTTCAAGGAGCTGCGATATCTGGGCTATGTGATTGAAGGAGGAGTGGTGAGGACCGTTCCAGAGAAAGTGGAAGCGATCAACAGGGTGGCGGTGCCAAAGAGTGCCAAGGAGTTTCGGCGATTCCTCGGGATGGCAGGATGGTACCGAAGACTCATACGGAACTTTGCAGAACTGGCGGCACCGCCGACGGATACTCTGAAAAAGAGCAAATTTGCAATGACGGAGGAGGCAGAGTGGTCGGTGAAGATGCTGAAGGAGGCACTGACTACGGCGCCAGTCTTGAGACATCCTGATTTTAAAAGTATGTTTTTTGTGCAGTGCGATGCTTCGGACACAGGGGTAGAAGCAGTGCTGTTCCAGAAAGCGAAAGATGAGGGCGAGCGTCCAATAGCCTTCTTTTAGCCGTGGATCATGTCCGTAAAGAACCTGGCCGGAAGGTTGGCTAGGTGGTCGTTCAAGCTACAACCGTACCAGATGGCAATCGAGCACTGCAAAGAGACCGAGAATGTGGTGGCAGACACACTATCCAGGATGTTGGAAGCCGTCGAGAAGCCTGAAAGTCTTCTTCAGGCTTCTCGATGCTCGGATTACAAACAACCGAATTTGAATCACCACAATATGTGGAGTTGAGGCAGGTGCTCGAGACGGAGAAAGAGAGGTTCCCGGACATTAAGGTTGTGGACGGCTACGTGCTCAAGCAAACGGAGTGCAGAGCCGCAGCGGAGTTGGAGGAGAACACGTGGAAGTTGTGGGTACCAGCCTCTCTGAGTGTGGCCATGATAGACCAGGCGCATTCCCCACCTAATAAGGCCCACGGAGGAATGGGTAAAACTTTGCATCGTTTGATGCAGCGTTTTTCCTAGGAATGGTTGCTCAGGTCCGAGCTTTTGTAAGGGACTGTCAAACGAAGGGACAGGGACTGTAAAGAGACGAAGCCTTCGAATAGCGGCCCGCGGCTAGGCATAGGAACAGAGACGGTAACCTATAGGCCATTCCAGAAACTCTATATAGACTTTCTAGGGAAGTATCCGAGGTCGGTTAAAGGGCACGCTTATATATTTGTTGTGGTAGACCACTTTTTGAAGTACGTCTTCCTAAATGCGATGAAGGAAGCAACGACGGCAGAAGTGGTGAAGTTCCTGGTGGGAGAGATATTTCACACTTTTGGAGTTCCCGAGACCATCCATACGGACAATGGGAAGCAATTCGTGGTAAAACGTTTTAAGGAGATGGCGGAAGAATTCCACATCCGCAATGTCAGAACAGCGGTGTATTCCCCTCAGTCGAACGCAGCGGAGAGGGTGAACCAGTCGGTGTTGAACGCTATTAGAGCGTTTAGAAAGGATACCATTTCTTGGACGTTGTACCGAAAAAATGGCATCAAAGCCCGAAAAACACGACAAAAGTTCAAAAATGTCAGTTTCTTGTGTAACAATTTTATCCTTTTTGTTTTAATTAATTAAAGATCCATTTTTTTCAAAAGCTACAACATTTAACTATTAAAAAACGTCAGAAATTTTAAAATCCGTTTAAAATTAAGCGTTAAGGAATTTTTAAGAGGAAAAAAGTCCCGAAAACACGTTTTTTCTAAATAAATCAAGATTATGAGGGTGTTAGAAACATTTCAAACACGGTTTTGTACTATATTCGACCTAATCAACAATTCCTACTAGGTCTCTTCAAAAGTTCAAAATCACTGTCGCACTGTGTTATTTGCAACGCCTAAGATAATTATTACATTTCTTAGGCGTTTTAAATATTATAAAAATTATTGAACTAAAAAAATGTTTTCTAGAAAACAAAAAGGGTTGCCAAATAACGATTGCCAGGATTGGCTAGTAATGCATATACAAAAAAATATTACTTCACTTGTTTTATTTTATTACTTGTCTTGTTATTTACATATCTGTCCCAGATATATGAAAAAAGGCAGTACCTATTCGACCAAATATAGATATAGTTAACTTATAGTATAAATGTAGGTAGTATTGTGATACGATAACTCCAGGGGATTGGTTTTAGTTGGTCTTTATTTGGAAGGAGCAGCAAAGGTGCCGCTCCATCATTTAGATGGAGCAGCTGAGGTGCCGCTCCAACGGTCAAAATGTCTCTGTTCTTTTACAATATTTCTTAAGTCTAAGTAAGGCTAAATCTCGTAGCAGCGCTGCTCGCAGGCGGCGGCAGAGAGACGGCTATGTACTTATATATAAAGGAATATAATAATATATGTTGTCATGCGCTCTCAAGTGGAGGCGCGAGGGGTATGCATATGCTGACCGTTTGTTACGATTATGCTGACACTAGCACTTTCTGTGTGCGGGCTAAGGCATAACGATCGGTTCATATTTCGGCCACTTAGGGTTTATGACCGGGACTTTGGATTATGTAAACACTGCAACAAAGTGTTACAGTGCGCACCCTTTAAGTACTCTCGGTACAGTGGGTATTCAATATATGTGCATACTACATCTCCCTCCTTTTGAAAAATAACGTAATATAATGAAGTTATTTTTATAATAAAAATTTTTAATTAATACATTTTTTTTTTTTTTTTTTTTTATTTGTTTTGTTTTATGTGGTTAGAATCATAGAAAATGAAATTATTAAAAGAATATGTGTTTTTTTTTATCTATGTATGTGTGTCTTTGTATGGCCATACTAAGTGCAATTTATGAAATAAAGATTTTTAATCTATCCTTATGAACTGTTTGTTTTTTATGTTTATTATTTGCTATTACTATGTTATCTCTATCTCCTATTTCCGTTACTATATACGGACCTGTATATTTAGGATCTAACTTATGACCTGTCTCGTTTTTTAATAAAACTTTGTCACCTACTGATATATCTATATCCCTTACTTTATGATCGTATAGTAGTTTATTTCTATTCTTATTTGCTTCTAACATAACTTTAGCTCTTTTATAGGCTACTTCTAATCTATATTTACTCTCCTTAGCATAGTCATCTATATTATATAGTGCTTCTACACTATCTATGCTATTAAAATGTTTTGGCAAATTACTTGTTTTACCGAATACTAGCTCATATGGACAATAAGTATGTGCCATAGAGGGGGTCGTGTTGAAACAGAAGACAAAATATTGAAGCCATACGTCCCAATCAGTTTTATCAGCCGATATGTAAGATCGTATGTATTCATTGAAAGTTCTATGACTTCTTTCTATTGTTCCAACTGTCTGGTGGTGGTGTGCTGTGGATGTAATATTTTCAATATTTAAATATTTGCACAAATCGTCTATAATTGAATTCTTATATTCTGTTCCCATGTCCGTAATGAACGTCTTCATTGGACCGTACTTCAGGATAAAAGATTCAAATATTGCTTTAGCGACAGTATTGGCGTTTTTATTCGGAACAGGTATGGCAACTAAATACTTAGTTAAATCACATATTAAAGTGACTGCATACTCATTGCCATTTTCTGATTTTGGCAGTGGACCAATAGTGTCCACTATCACTCTGTCGAAAGCATTTATTGGTGTGTCTGTAATTGTTAAAGGGGTCTTTGTGTGTTTAGTTATTTTTGATTTCTGGCATTTTTGACATTTTCTTACGTACTCAGTTATATCTTTAGACATGCTTTTCCAGTAATAGTGTCTTTTTACTTTGGCCAAAGTTTTTGATATGCCAGTATGACCTCCTTGAATTGGATCATCATGAAATGTAGACAAAATTGCTTCTTTTTCTTTTAAATTTGTTATATGGGTCACCGGGTTGAGTAGCGCTACTCTTAATGTTTTTAATATTTTATTGCCCATTAATTTAAATTTATCTATTGGAGTATATTCAAAGATATTTTCCCACGGTGCCACTTTGAGTTGGCTGATTTTATGTATACCGGCTTGCATTTCAAGCCTTTGGAAAAATTGATCTAAATCAATAACTCCATTAGTATATAAATCGCTAACATCATATCTTGCAGTAATTTTTCTGCCTTGTTTAAATAAACATAACATATTTTTTATCTGCAAGGTCACTACTTTACGTACTTCATCATTGTTTATGACGTCGTATACGTTGGGCTTAGAAGCTTTATTTAAAGATTGCCTTGGCAATTCTTGTTCTTGATTTTCCGCGCGGAATTTTTGTCTACTTTGATATCTAGTAGTGACTTTTAATACATTTCTAGTTATATTTTGTAAATCTTTGATGGTTATTCTTGATAACGCATCAGCTACGTGATTATCTTTTCCCTTTAAATATTCGACTGTAAAGTCGACTGCCCAGTTGCTTCAGTGCAACTATTGACGAATTTGGAAACGGCTTCGTTCATAGTACTGAATGTGCCTGCTTGCATGATAAGTTTTACCTTATCAATTGTGCAGTTTTTAGTCATTGCTTTGACTGCATGCTGCATGGAATAATTCCTGGCTAGCTCTAAAGATAAACCATCTGATATATATGCACCTTCTAAGGCTTTCGTCATCTGCTCAATTTCTTGTGTGTATTGGTTAGCAGTTTTATTGCGCTGCTGTAGATTCATCAGCTTCGCTGATAATACCTCAACAGTTTCGCCTTTGACGTTGCTTCTTAGTCTAGCAATCACCTCAGTAATTGTTGTTTCATTACCGATTAGATTCCTGGCGACACCTTTTAGCTTTGTTTTAATGATGGAAATAGCTAATTCTTCGTGCTCGCCTTTTATTGATTGTATTATTTGTAAAGCATCAATGAAACTTGTTAAATTTTCAGCCTTACCATCAAAAACTGGTATAAGCTTAGATGCTGTATTAATAAAACCAATATTTGATTGTGCCATTGTGATGGATTTATCTATCTTGTATTCTATGACACTCGAAGTATCTGAATCTGTAGAGTTATCCAGATCAGTGTATACCGCCGGAATAGTAAGATTATTTAAATCTGTATCTTCTATTTTGGGGTTTACTTTGGGAAGCTCTTCTGACTCAGATTCTTTTGTTTCTGTTGATTCCGAGTCAGGTGCAGTGTCAACTGCTATTGGAGTATTTAGAACGGTTGGTAACGATATTTCTAAACTGAACTTTTGTTTAATAAATATTAAATTAGATCGTAGTCGTATCAAAAGTTTCGATACCTGTGACCAATGATCTTGATTTAATCTTTCCCTATGATCATGTATTAGCATACGCGCTTCATTAAAGCACTCTACCAATATTTCAACGTGCTTCCTAACCGTATTCTTTTGAATGGGTCTATTCTGAGTTAGGGACTTGTACGATTTGTCAAAATTTGTTTTAATTATTGATAACTCCTCGTACAATTTGTTCCAATCCATGCCTTTAGTTTAGCCATACTTTTGTAAATAGAATTACGTAATATATTTTAATATTTATTTTCTGTTATTTCATTTTCTTAGATTGTAGGTGTTTACATTTGTGTATAATAATTTTTTTTTTTTTTTTTTTTTGGGTTTTTTATTTAGATTTTGTCCAGGTCATTTGCTTGACTCTGGAATTTTTTCATTAAACATTTGTTGTGTAATTTATATAATTTTAGCAAAACGCTTGCTAACATTATAATGACGATTATCATTAACAATATTGTAATTGTTTGAAGATCGATTTTTCCTGGTTCAATTTTATTAACGACATTTGCCGTGGAATCTACAACTTTCGTGTCTACTAAACCCATTTTAGATATTGTATATGTTTTTGTTTTTCCAATTTCAATTATATTTTTCTCTGAGTCATATTTTGTAATGTAACTTAATTTTTCTGGGAAGTAATAGTCAGAATCATTTATTTGATCTGTTTTACTTATGCTATTACTTCTCATTAAAAGGTTATTAAAATGTTTCATAAATTTTAGGAATTTATGCTATTTTTGAATTTAATTTTTTTTTTCTTTCATTAAAATTTTACATAAATTTTATGAATTTATCGTATTTTTTATTGTAAAAAATTTTTTTTTCTAAATTTTGTCTTTTTTCTTACCTAACATTTTTTCCTACCTATTATTTGTACAGCTATACGGGCCATACTTTCAAATTGGGCAAAAGAGGTTCCGCTCAATTTTTCAAAAAATATTATAGTATAAAAAAAATATGCATCGCGGTGCAATCAAAAAAATTATGCAACGCTGTGCATGGGTAAAAAAAAAGTTTCTCCTCAGTTGATTTCCTTTTTTTTTTCCACGTCAGCTGGTCGTCGCCGGTTTGGCTACGCTGACGTTCCCTCGGTGGCGCAGGAGGTGGCGTATTCCCGCACTCTATTTGCTGCTGCTGCTGTCCGGGGCCTTTTGGACTCAGGCGTTACCGGTGCCGGTCCTCGCACAGGTTTGGTTGCAGTGGGGGCTGTCCAGTGGTCCAGGGCAATCCTTCGGGCACTTCTTTTTTAGTTTTGGTAATGGCTTTGGTGGTGGAGGTTTTGTTATTATTTTTTCATTAATTTTCTTAATCGATACTGAGTGAGTGGTGGCAATTTTTGGGCTTTTATTCTTGTTGTTTATTAATTCTTCTTTCAGAAAATCTAGTTCTGTTTGAAGTTTTTGGGCCGTAGCCCACGCGGGAGGTGGAGTGTTTACGTAGAGTAGCCACTTTAGGTGTGCTACTCTTTTCTTTACTTTTTTCGCGACTCCTCCGCGATTGCCCATTGCCTCACTCTACTCACTCAGATTTTTTGTAGATTTATTTTGCATTCTCCAGTTTATCCAGTTTTTTGACTATATGTATCCTCCTGGGTATATCCTTTTAATCCTTAGAGGTCCTTCGATGTCCTTCCATCGCTGTCACGGTCGCCATGTGATACGATAACTCCAGGGGATTGGTTTTAGTTGGTCTTTATTTGGAAGGAGCAGCAAAGGTGCCGCTCCATCATTTAGATGGAGCAGCTGAGGTGCCGCTCCAACGGTCAAAATGTCTCTGTTCTTTTACAATATTTCTTAAGTCTAAGTAAGGCTAAATCTCGTAGCAGCGCTGCTCGCAGGCGGCGGCAGAGAGACGGCTATGTACTTATATATAAAGGAATATAATAATATATGTTGTCATGCGCTCTCAAGTGGAGGCGCGAGGGGTATGCATATGCTGACCGTTTGTTACGATTATGCTGACACTAGCACTTTCTGTGTGCGGGCTAAGGCATAACGATCGGTTCATATTTCGGCCACTTAGGGTTTATGACCGGGACTTTGGATTATGTAAACACTGCAACAAAGTGTTACAGTGCGCACCCTTTAAGTACTCTCGGTACAGTGGGTATTCAATATATGTGCATACTACAGTATACTAGAAATTAGTGTTCGGCAATGAATACGATGATATAATTTCAAAGCATAAGTATTAGCAACGAATATCAGAAATTTATACTGTATGTGCGGCAGAGCTCGGGCAGAGAAATTTTCTATGCCCCTGGAATAGGGCCCTGCCGATATATAAATGAAAAATTTTTTATGTTTAGTTGGCAAGGAAAAAAAAAGGAACGAAAATTATCCAATTCCAATACAGGGTAACTATGATAATATCCGACGTAATCTTGTTGCTGTTGGTCCCACTTCGCTCTTCAATCCATTGACGGTAATACTGGATATCCACATACACTCCAGGAAGTCCCGGTTCCGCACATCCATAGCCCCAAGAAACCACACCAACAACGTATCCGTCATGAACCAAAGGACCTCCTGAGTCACCTTGACAAGAATCCGTGCCGCCCTGAAGGAGTCCGGCGCACATCATGCCAGGCAGTAATCCAGACTTGTAAATTGTCCGGCATGTGTGGTAGCGGATAGTGGTCACGTTTACAGTTAGCAAAATGTTCGACAGAGAGCTCTAAGGGGTATGTATTATTATTTTTATCATTATGTGTCCTTTGATCCCTTCCCACCTGCTCTGTTCGCCCCCATCCGGCTATTTGGCACACTCTGCCCGGCGGTGTAAACTCCCTTGTCAGTTGGATGGGAGTTGCAAATTGGGCCTGTAGCTCCCTGGAGCTCAAAAACAATATGCCCACATCGTCGCGCATGGTGTCCGGACTAAAGGTGCTCATATAAGCCATAGAGCTCACCTGGGCCACAATTGTGCCATTTTGTCTCTTAAAGCGATTTAAGGTCCCCATGACCACGACAAATTCTCTTGGCTGGCGATAGCGCTTTTTTTGATTGCTTTTGATAGAAAAGATTTCTAGAACAATAAAGAATACTTAAGGATGAAGCCCATTACTCACTTGTACAAGCAGTGGGCTGCTGTTAAGACCTTATAGACCGAGATTAATGCACCGCCGCATATGTGGCCACTGCCGAAGTTGTTGTCATGCTTACGCAAACGTATGGATACTAAGTGGCGTGTCTCATTTGCTTTGGCGATGCTGCCGTTGATGATTCGCGACTCCTGGAACAGTTTTTCAGCATGGCAATTGATAAGAATCCCCAAGAAGCAGGTACAGGCCAAAATCCAGCAGCGAGCCATGTTGTGCAACAGAGTTCCGTCAAATCGCGATTGTCACTAAATAATAAAATGCTAAAAGCTGCTGCCACAGCTGCTGTCTAACAATTGACAATCAGCGTTCCCGCTATCTGTCTGATAAAAAGAAACAAGCTTATTATGTGGACATCTTCATGTCTTCATGAAAATATTCCCATTGGTGGAGCGGAAAAGTGCATATACGTATATTTTAATGTACACATACATATGTACTACATTCTGTATTTTAATATAAACGGAATTATTAATGTGTTTTTTCTTTACTCAAGAGTAAAAATTTTGAACTGTAGTATTTTAGATAAACTTCCACGCCCGATTTTTTGTTAAATGTTCTAAATAGGCATTATTTGGAGAAACATGTTGAAATTTTATACACTCGCTATTTGTTAAGCTAGCCATGTAGTAAAATTGGCTAGCCATGCTAAAGAATGATTAATAATACACCGCATAATCGTAATCGTACTTATGATTTTTTTTTAAACTGGTTATCAGTATCAGTATATATATATTATATGAAAAAGTCATGATATATATTTCGTTTCCAACTCAATGTCGACGAGCAAGTTTCAAACACGAGTAATGGGCATAAACATTTTCCTACGATCGCAACCAATACCTGAAGTTCAATCATAGTCAAACATATTTGATTTAAATTCTAACCGGTGCACTATAGGAAATTTGACCACTTTTTCTGGCCAAAAACTATTTTTAGAAAGTTAAAGGATTAAAATAATTTTAACTGCATATCATTCGCAATAGATTAATTTTTAATGTTGCATACCAGAAATTTTCATAGATGGAGCCACTGTGAAAAAATCAGCTGTTAAAAACAGCTGTTGATGTTAACATTTACATGAGCTTAGAATTTACGATTTTTTGGTGCGATTTTAAAAACGCGAATACTGAAAATTTTATGGATAAAATCAAATGTTTTGAAGTGAATAGTTTTCAATCTGGCTTGTATTATGTGTTTGTGTACGTGAAGTGTCCAAAAAAACTTGTGTTGTCTTTTTAATAAAGTGAAAATGTAAGCAGTCTAGCAAAAGAAATTTTTAGAAATAAATCTCATTTTTAAAAAGAGATTTAAACTAAGTCCGACCGAGGTGGCAGATGAGAGAGGGAAAGAGAGAATTCCATTTTTAGATCGTAACATCTTTGGAACGATGAAAGTTTGAAACGTTTAAAACGAACCAATGTGAGAGCAAAGAGATCAGAAATATCTTCTACTATCCTTACTCTTCAGCTCTCTTTTTGGTATGGATTCTAGCACTAACTTTAAAACCAATTTTAAGTATCATTAGATCAACTTCGAGGGTAGCCCAGATGGATAGTGCGCGCTCCTTTTTCTTGTGGTCCGTCCTGGGTTCAATTTCATTAGCGGGTTTTTTCAATTTTGATAGTTTTAGTTTTATGATTATTTTCATAATTACTTTTTATACCCTTGCAGAGGGTATTATAATTTTGGTCAAAAGTGTGCAACGCAGTGAAGGAGACATCTCAGACCCTATAAAGTATATATATTCTTGATCAAGATCACCTCCTGAGTTGATATGAGCATGTCCGTCTGTCCGTCTGTCTGTCCGTCTGTCTGTCCGTCTGTCTGTTTTACGCAAACTAGTCTCTCAGTTTTAAAGCTATCGTCTTGAAACTTTGCACACACCCTTCTATCCTTTGCACGCAGTATATATGTAAGTCGGAACGGCCCGGATCGGCCGACTATATTCTATAGCTGCCATATAACTGATTGATCGGAAATGACCCAACTTTCGTGTTTTTGAAGATAGAAAGCTGGAACTTGGTACAGATTATATATTTGGTCAGTTGATCCGACCTACCAAATTTCATTAGGATTGGCCAACTATATCCTATAGCTGCCATATAACTGAACGATCGGAAATCGTATTTGGTAGAAATATCAACTTTCGTATTTTTGAAGATAGAAGTTTGGGACTTTTTTTAGATTTTGTATTGTAATAAATTGGAATACATATTCCTATTCCCATAAGGATCGGCCAACTATATCCGATGTTTGCGATATATATCCGGTTTTAACTGCAAGGGTATATCAACTTCGGCTCCGCCCGAAGTTAGCTTTGCTTTCTTGTTTTTTTTTTATTAATATTTTTTTTTACTTTTCATATTTAAAAATAAGCGACGGACGTGTCGGATGACAAAATGCCGGACGCATTCCATTGAAATTTTATTAGCCGGACATAATAAAAAACTAAACAATTTTACAATTGTAAAATTAAAGAAAAATATTACAATTAAAGAAAAATAAAAAAAAATAATAATTATAAAAGAAAGAAAAAGTTCAAAGTCCTTACGAGGATTTGAAGACAGAAAAATTATACATAGAGTAACTACTCTATGCCCTACGGTACCACCCTGCCTTAAACTGCAGCGATTAAAAATACTATTTTTTCTACTAACTACCACATCGGCGCATTGAAAACAGAAACTAGAAATTGATATTGAAATTTGGAAGCCAAAACATTTTTACGCCGTCGTGCGAGAAGTCACACATATATACAAAGGCTCACATTTTTGTTGACGGATACATGTAGAGTTCTAAAAAATAGAATCGTATGCATGTGCGTTCCCCCCTCACCAACAAGCTCGACGAAAAAAGTTGACCGTTTTGGGCCCTGATGTCCCATTTATGTACTTTATAATCTTTGGTTCTATCTTCAAAAATACCATAGTTGATAATTTGACCAAATACCATTTCCAAGCGTTCAGTTGTATAGAAACTTAAGGGTATAGTCGGCCGATCCCGCCCGTTCCGACTTATATACTGCGTGCAATGGAAAATTTTAAAACTCGATAGACTATTTCGCGTAGAAACTGACAGACAGATAGACGGGTATGCTTATATCAACTCATCCTGATGGGGATCATGAAGAAGAATATACATACATACATACTTAATAAATCTAAAGGTTTCCTTGGGTTAATTAAAAGGTGGTCCTAAGAATTTAACGATTCCTATATTACTAAAAGTTTATTTATTTCTTGGGTCCGTCCGATACTGGATTACGGAATGTTGAAAGTTTTTTTTTTCTGAACAAAATTATTCTTTTTAAAAATTATTTTATTTTTATATATTTTATGGATGTTTGCCTTTGACAATGCTATACTTTCTCTTCGACAGGTTTGTGGATCTTATCGTCGGTTTTGTTTTGATTAGTATTAGTATTAGTCTGTCGTCGCAAATCTCTCATGATCTTCACTGCAAGGTCTGGAAGTAGGCACGCCACCGAACAAATAATCGTGTAGAGCCAAAGGGGTAGGGAAGCCAGGAACTGATTATAGACGTCAAAAAGCTCCCCGCCTTTGTACAAGTTATATAGAAATGTAGTGATCATGTACGCTGCGATTGAAATGAATATCAGAACAATGTTTATGTAAGTCATATACCGGGCTATTAGTAGGAGTTTAAGGTTTCCCACTATCACAATTATAGTAATTAGCATAGTGCCAAAGGTCTGAAAGCTGGCAGTCTGTCCTACCGTGTGTACCACATTTTCATTATTAAGTACAGCGTAGGCGAAATAAAATATTATAAAGCAATGGACGAATCCATTAAACATCCACAATCCAAATACGCCCATTGATGCATGCTTGTTGTGCGCCAACTTTTGGTATAACTCGGGATGCCTGAAGTTAAGAAGATGTGAAATGTCAAACAGGCGTGGTACCGGTTTTTATTACAACATGAAAAATTCTTACCTAAGCAGCGTTTCTTCATTATAATTCTTATCAGTTAGGGCGAGGTATGTAAAACTAAAGGAGATGTAGATGATGTCGAAGAGCCAAAGGTAAAGCGAGTTGTAGACGTTGGTGGCCGAAAAGAGATCATAAACCTGAAAGAGTGCCATGCAACCAGTGATGATGATGTTCTTATAGCAATAAAAGAGCACCATAAGGGCAAGACGCTGTGAATTATAGTGCCCGTGGACTAAAAGTAAACGGCGCAGCATTTCAAAACGGACTACAGAAAAATCGGCACATCGGGCCGCCTGCTTGCCTTCACGACCGGCGATTCCTATACCGATGTGCGCCTCTTGGATCATAGATATGTCATTGGCCCCGTCCCCAATGGCCGCGGTAATGTACTTCTTTCGTCGCTTGATTAATGATACAATCTCGCTTTTTTGAAGTGGACTTAATCGACAGCATAGAACGGCCCGACAGCGAAGGGCGAGGTCAGAAAACTGTTGGGGCAAGTGCTTCAGAAGGGCAGCAATTGTGGTGCCGTCGATCACCAATACCTCCGGGTCAGTAGTTTCAATTTCTCGCAACCGACTGAGCAATTCTTTTTTTTTTGTTTGTTGGATGATGAAGTGAGGTCTTGCACCTTGTGGAATATGGTGACAAGCTAGGCTGATGTTAACAGCTGTCTCTATCTTGTCTCCAGTGAGAACCCAAATCTTTAGCCCAGCTCTCTGCAGGGCTTCGAGCGTCTCATTAACGTCGTCTTGCAAAGCGTCCTCCAAAGCGGTACAACCGAGAAGATCCATTCCTGAGATAGTCTTTTCTTTAGTATTATATGAGCACAGTAGAATCAGGGGCCACTCACCAACTTCCACAGTTTCGTAACACTTTGATATAAGATCCTTTCGGTTGCTAAGCTGAGTGTTCGCGTGTTTATATTGAGCCTCAAATTTAGAAAACTCTTCTTCTGTAAGTGTGCGCCTAGCAACCGCAAGAGTGCGCAAACCTTCCTTAGCGTACTTCGTCACCTGATCATTTGTCTGATCCAGTTGGAGACTTGGATTGCATCTCGGAAAAATTACGTTCTCGGCACCCTTACTGTAAAGCCAGATAGTGCCGGCCTCATCTCTAACTATTATGCTCATCCGCTTCCGTTCAGAGCTAAATTGTAGGACGTGAAGTCGCTCAAAGCGGAGCTCCTCGTCCACACCCCAAGAGTTATGAATATAAAGAAAATTTCTTTTCTGCCCCACAAAAGAAATTCCTAAACTTGCACAACCTTCCAGCAGTGCTTTCTCATCCGGACTAGAAGCCTGGTATTTTTCCACGATCCCATCGTTCATCAGCAGACTTTGCTCTGATACCGAAGAATTTACTCCCAGACCCTTATGTACTTCCACGGTGTGGCACACGGTTAACGCCTTGAAAAAGGTATGTTCCAAGTCCTTAATTGGAAAGAAATAAAAAAAATTAAAACAAGAAGAGAAAAAAGCTTCGCAAAGTCTACCCCAAAACTGGTCAAATCCAAATGCTCTCCAGTTTCAGGCAAGAAAAGCTTGGCGCCTTCCAGGTGGAAACTTCTCTCAGATACGTAGCACTTAACGAATTTCATCAGGTTTTTGGTAAGTGTTCCTGTTTTATCAGAGAAAAGGATGTTCACTTGGCCAAGCTCTTCATTTAAGTTGGAAGAATTGACCTCACAGGGTTGGTCGCTCTTCTCATCATAAAGGTGGAGATCGTGGTGCATAAAATAGCTACCAAAAACCCGATAAACTTCGATATTCATGTACGCAGAAATCGGTACCATGTAGTTAAAAAGAAGTAGGAATGAAAGGAAATCCTCGAAGATTTGCCAAGCGGAATTGAAGTCCGTGGGGGGTCCTAAGTGGGGCATGGCTGGTACAATTTTGGACTCTTTGTTTCTGTTGAAAAACAATTTTATTTTATTTTGTTAATAAGGGGTTAACAAATAAACTAGATTACCTTTGGATGAGATACAGAACCAACACCACCAAAATCATCCCCACGATGAGCACCACCATGAATTTGTTGATGTACCTCTCGCTGGAAGCTGACTTGTTGCCAGTGTACCGGCTGTTCAGTTGCAATTTAGTGTGCATTCCCGTGTAAATGGCACATCCTATTACCCGATCTGTTCCTTGGACACGGACGCCGCGTAGCAGAAGGTTGTCGATGGTCAGGGGTAAGACGCCATTGTCGTTGACGTTTCCGGCTTCGCTGCACGGGTCCATTTCTATACGGCCATTAAAACTGTAGAGGTCAGGGGATGATTTTTCGCACACAATGGTCTCCTTTCTCGAAGGGTTCCCAGAGAAAAGCTCATAATTGGCTGGAGCGAATATCGTCTTCACATTCGTCTCGCCGTCCAGGTTTGCTGTGATCACAAAGCATTTGTTTTCTAGTCCTGAAGATTGAAGCAGGACTAGGTCGCACGGTACGTCATTGTCACTCGTCACTATCACAAGATCGCCGGGCATAATAAACTCAGAACTAATTACTTGTTCATTGCCATTCCGAATAACAGTAACTGGGAAGAGATTAACAAAAAATATATATATTTGATCTATGTTACCTTTGCATATTTTAATTCGTTCGTGTTCACACGCTTTAATTAACTTAAAATCTGCCAAAGCTGCGTTATTTCCGATCTTTCAGTTAGGGCATCTATAGCATACAGTCAGCCGATCCTTATGAAATGTCGGTATTTTTTTTTCGGGGTCTTTTAGAATTTTGGAAATGGCTTGTGTATCAATTAATGCATCAGCTAGCTTTCCTGCATTCATAAAGCTTAGAGGCTTAGACGTGCTGTGCATATGTCGAACTACAATGCTAAAGAAAAGAGGACTAAAGTTTCTAGTCCTTCTATTAGAAATATTAAAATTTAAGCGTGTTAGTAAATGCTGGGTATCTAAATTCCCATTGATTAGGTTATGTAGAAAAACTACACCCAGCGTTATTCTACGATTAGTTAAGCTTGGTAAGTTTGTTAGTAGGAGTCTGCTACTATAAGATGGAAGATGAAGATTTTCAACCCAGTTAAGACCTCTAAGTGAGAATACTAATAAATTCTTTTGTACGAGTCTATGCGGTCCTGATGTACTTCAGACACATGAACCATACTCCAGTATCGGACGGACCAAAGAAATAGCAGCTTTATTAACCATTATGGATATATGGTCGGCAAATTTAAGTTTAATGTCTAATAGGACGCCGAGGTCATAAACCTGAGTTAATTTTTTTAAGGCGATCCCATAGAGAGAATATGAAGCCTGGAAGAATATGAAGAATATGAAAAACGATAAAAAGACATAAGCTTGCATTTTGATCCATTAAGTATTAAATCGTTAGCTAAACACCATTTTTTAAAGTTGATAAGGTCAGACTGAAGACTGCATTGGACTGCAATTTGTATTGAAGACAAAGCTTAACATCTTAAATAAATAAATAAACATAATCTACATACATAAGAACAAGAGAGTTCGTTAAAGCAGATGTCATTAATTGTAACGGGCCGAGATGACTTGCTTGAGGGACGCCACATATAGCTTTATTTTAGATATAGCTAGATATATGTTTATTTTTAAGTAAGACTCTTGGTGTTCTTCCATCTAAGTAGCTGGAGACCCACGCTAGGAGGTCTGTAGAAAATCCCACAAGATTTAGCTTACTTCACAGTAGTCAGTGATTGACTGAATCAAATGCTTTACTAAAGTCTGTGTTAATAACATCAGTTTTAAATCTCTTTCGAAAGCCATCTATGACAAAGGATGTCAAATCCAGTAAATTAGTGGTGGTGAAGCGATGCCTAATGAAGCCATGCTGGCATGGAGAGATGATTGTTGTCTTTTTTTTTCCCAAGCGCAAAAGTATGCAACAAACATGGTTACCGTTAAAGTTTAAAGTTTAAACTTTAAAGTAAAAGTATGGTTAGTGAAATTGTGGGTGGAAGAGATGAGTACCGGGTGCAATACAGTCCGGGAACTCGACTATAGCCATCCTGTCTTGTTATATCTGTCACACGTGACATGTCGCACGCGACATTTTCTGCCATCATTGTTTTTATGTTTTTATACCCTTGCAGAGGGTAATACAATTTTGGTCAAAAGTGTGTAACGCAGTGATAGAATATATATTCTTGATCTGGATTACCTCCTGGACATGCCTATATCAACTGTCTGTATCTACGCAAACTAGTCTCTCAGTTTTAAAGTTATTGCAAAAAGCGCAAAAAAGTCCCGAGAACGCTTTTTTTTTTAAATTAAATTAAGATTTTTAAGGTGTTACAAATATTTCAAACATGGTTTTGTGTTATATTCGACGAGATAAACAATTCCTAATATGACACTTCAGAAGTTCAGAATCACTGTTGCACTGTGTTATTGATTAAAAGCACGTCCTGAGTCGATGTAAACATGTCATGTAGGCCGACTAGACTCTCAGTTTTTTAAGGCAATGGACTTCAATCTTGGCATAAATTCATCTTTGAACGCAGTATATAATTCGAAGCTGTCGGAATCGGACTACTATATACTACAGCTGCCATAAAACTGATTGATCGGAAATGCCATAACTTTGGTGTTTTTGAAAATAAAAGGTTGCGACTTTCTGCAGAAAATATAAAGACTATAGCTGCCATAAAACTAAGCGATCGAATAAAAAGACAACTTTGGTGTTTTTAAGATAAAAGCTTCAGATTTTTTCAAAATATGTAATAGCGGAATGAGAATGAGTTTTTTCTGTAGGCTGGTCACCGACTTAAAAAATGACTTGTTTAAGAAAATTGATTTTCTAAGTTAAAGGTACGGTTATTCAATCTACTGTAACTTCGTTAAGTTTCCTCTGAATGACCTGAAACTTTAATAAAATATTCTTTACATATTGTACTTTCTGAAACAGACAAAAAAAGTTGTCAAAGTTGTCAGTTGTCAAAAGTTATCAAAGTTTTTTTAAAAGTTGTCAAACCTTACTTTTCCCGTAAGAGAAGTTGTCAATAAAATTAAAACTATTAGAAAGTTTTTTTCAAGAGCAAGCACTTTTTTACCTTTGGCTGTATTGAACATTTTGTCACTTCTGGCTCTGGAAAGGTCCTCTAAACCCTCTTTTAGCGCTGTTAGGACCATAACAAACATCAAGGGCAGAAGCGAGACGAGCGGAGATATAGTGTCATCTGATTGAAAGATCAGGTATTAAGTTGGTTGTTTAAAAATTTTCCCGATCTGAAATCACTTACTTACGAAGAACGATATGATGGTTATGATTAAAAAGTAAAAGTAAACGGCGCGCCGAAACTGATCGTAAAAATTAATGGGCAGGAAAGTTAACCAATTATACTTAGTGGTAGTCACTCGGTTTCGGGGTTGCCTTTTGGATGGGATTCCACCGATTTTTATGCGCAAGGGATCGCCAGGGAGTTTCTTTTTGGCTCCCATAATTATCCAAATTCAACAGAACTAGGCCGTCTAGGACTAGAACACTCGTGGTAGTTTTAAGGTGGAATTATGACTGAATTTTTGCTACCTTTCCAATTGCCTAAAATAGTCCACTCAAGTGTCAGTTTCCGATAAGAATACAAACTTTATTCGCGTTTATACACGCGCATAAGTGGGCTGTCACAAGGTATCCGCTTCAAAGATGCGATATGTTTTTAGTGTAATTAGCCACAAAATAAATACATATTATAATTCATATTTTCGTCAAATTTTCGATGACAGATAATAATGTGGATTAGACAAGGCTGTTATTTGCTAGGACCAAGCGACTCTGACTAATATTAAACTTTGAAAGTCGTAACAATTCATCACAAAGTAGACTTTTAGTTCTATCAAAGATTACAAAGTTCATTATAATTTTTGGTTCTATCTACACGAAAAAACAGACATTTACACATATATACCTTTAGGTAGGTACATGGTACATGCCATTTAAAATTCCTATACACAATCCTTTTAATATCAGTGGACAACCTAATCGGAAGCCTAATCAGTTTGGTAATGGCTTTGTGATTATCGCAATGGGAAGTGGTAATTTGTACACATACATACTCTTTTCTTTAGGGTTTTCCTAACTTTTTATATCCCCTTTTTACGATTGCAGAGGTCACTATAAACTAAGTCAGAATAATGCAACCTAAAATTTAGCCCCAGCCAAATGTGTTAAAGTTTTAAAAACAATTTGAGTTATTACTGGGATCTCTTGTGAGGTGTAGTCGCATGTGTGAGGTTGAAAAAATCGATTTTTTTCTATTCACATATTTCGAATGTACTGTATATTGAGAATGTACTAAATATTTTTTTTTTTTTTTCAATTTTTTTTGTGAGTTCGTCATTTTGTTGTTTATCGATAAAAATATTTCATTTTAATTCTAGTACAAATATTTTATTCTAGTACGGGACAGAGCCATTAGCTTACAAAACAATAATCTATTCTAATTTTTTGTTTCGGATGACTCTAGCAGTCGAAATTACCTGCGCCAGGGACCTACCACTTTTTTTAGATGATACTTTGGCATGCTATAAAGTGCGTTAAACTACACAAGAATAAATTTAAAAAATATTTTCAAATAGTTGAAAATATTAGGCCGGAACATGAGACTACACCCTTAAAGGGGGACATTTGAGTAGAATTTTGAAAAAATCGAAATTTTTTTTTTTCGCTTAACAAATTCTTTAGGGTCTTAAAAATGACATATCAAAATATAGAGTTCGGCAAAAGTGTCTAAGTGTCGAAATTTTTCATTCTGCGGCGATGCCTCACAGGTATATCCCACAGTACTTAAAACTTTAAACGCGTTTTTCTCGAAACCACTTTTTTTGAGTTGGCCGAACACATAACTCCAACAACTCTTAACCTATCGAACCTATCTAAAATTTTGACAGTATACTCAATATACCTATGTCTATCGACACACGTAGGATTTTTTTTTTATTTTGCTCACTTTTTTTTTATCAACAATTTTGTGAGGTTTTTTGTTCGTGAAAATTGAAAATTTTGTTCAATCACTCACTATTTTGCAAAAAATCAATATATCGAAAAAATCCTACGTGTGTCGATAGCCGTTGAGATACAGAAACTAACCAAACTTGATTTTTTGTTCTAGAATCTAGATCAAAAATTAAGGACGTTAGGTGTTCGGCCATGGACCCCCTTTAAAAAAATAGGGCCTACGAATAAGGGCTGCAGGGCCGACATTTTGTTTTCGATTTATTAAAAAAAAATTTTATTGTGTACTTTAAATATAATATAATAAAACCTCATTTACAAATTTTCGATTAACTGTTTTGATTTGGCCAAAAAAAATTCCAGAAAATCCGTTTTTTTTTTGGCCTGTTACTCAGATATCCCCCCTTAAGGCTCTATTTCAATAATAAATTTATTTAATAAAGAACAAGAAAGAAAAACTAAGATTGATGTAACTGATTGATCGGAAATGCCATTTCAGTTTTGGAAAACTGGCCCGATTTACCCAATATTATAAGGATTGGAACTATATCTTATAGCTATCATTTAACTTGACTATCTGAAATTAACCAACTTTGGCATTTTGTAAGATAAAAGCTTGTAGTAATGTGTAGTTTTATAAAGCTTTATTGAATTTTTTCGTCACAAAAATGGATATCAGATATTTTGGGAGTGGCTTGCGGGCTCGTCACCATTGTTTTACCTCGTCAAGAGGTGCTTTTTATACCCTTGCAGAGGGTATTATAATTTTGTCCAAAAGTGTGCAACGCAGTGAAGGAGACATCTCCGACCCTATAAAGTATATATATTCTTGATCAGGATCACCTTCTGAGTTGATATGAGCATGTCCGTCTGTCCGTCTGTCCGTCTGTCTGTCCGTTTCTACGCGAACTAGTCTCTCAGTTTTAAAGCTATCGTCTTGAAACTTTGCACACACCCTTCTTTCCTTTGCACGCAGTATATAAGTCGGAACGGCCGACTATATCCTATAGCTGCCATATAACTGATTGATCGGAAATGGTATAACTTTGGTGTTTTTAGAGTTACAGAGTTCAAATTTGAAACGAGAGCTATTTTTGGCAACACATTACGACATGCTAAATTTCATAAGGATCGGCCGACTATATTTTATAGCTGCCATATAACTGAACGATCGGAAATGACCCAACTTTCGTGTTTTTGAAGATAGAAAGCTGAAACTTGGTACGGATTATATTTTTGGCCAGTTGATCCAACCTACCAAATTTCATTAGGATCGGCCGACTATATCCTATAGCTGCCATATAACTGAACGATCGGAAATGGTACTTGGTAGAAATATCAACTTTCTTATTTTTGAAGATAGAAGCTTGGGACTTTTTTTAGATTTTTTATTCTAGTTAATTGGTTTTATTATGATGTATTCATAAGGATCGGCCAACTATATCCGATGTTTGCGATATATATCCGGTTTTAGCTGCAAGGGTATATAAACTTCGGCTCCGCCCGAAGTTAGCTTTCCTTTCTTGTTATTTGTTGCATTGTATATATACATACCAATATATGTATATTATAATCTTATAATAAAAACATATAGTATAAAATATAAGAATACTTTTAGTATTTAGAGACGTTTTATTCAATACCTTTGGGTTTAGACTTCTTCAAATAAGTGACTCTGGCATTTGTTTATGAAGTTTAGTGTCGAAATATGAACACTAAATTTCGAGATCAAAGAGTCGGTTCAAGCCAATAAATTTATCCAACGGTCAATATCCTCTCTCTACCTTCTATCTTCGATCTAATCTAGATAACAACCATGTCGCATATGAGGCAAGAGATTTGGCCAAGATAACCCATTGTTCTAGAATCTAGAGTAAGGTGGAATATGGGCAAAACCACACTTGCGTACGCATACTGGGATTCGTAGGTAACAATAGGTGTGACTTATGTGTGTGCAAGTGTGATTCAATGCTGCCCGATAAGATATTGTTATCGACTTTATCTCTTCGGCGAATGACAAATCGCGAGCCGCCTGGCGCTGCTAAGAGACTTAGGACCGGCCGGGCTCTATGCCGATAGTGGCTCTGGATATGGCTCTACTGCAAGAGTTTAGAGGCCATCGTCTCTATCAGAAGTCAGCTGCGGATGTGCCTCCCGACGGGAAAAGTATCCAAATTCCTTAAGTGCGCAATGCGCCCTTTTTTCGTCTGCATTTGGCTATGTCTACAAAGCATTAAGTTCCTGGCTGGACTGTCGGCCATGGGCGTGGTGGGGTGAGGGAAGAGGGTAGGTATATTAGCGGGTGTATAGGCAAAAAACATGGGCGCGAATGTGTATGCGGGGCTTTGTTAGAAGTAACGCTATCAACAATTCTTTGACAGTTTGCCGATAGATCAGTTTGCGCGTGGAAGGCTCCCATTTCATTGCAAAGCTTAAAATTATTTTAATTTATAACAATCAGTTTGTTCCGTTTACTACTAAGAAATATAAACATTTGATTTTGTATCGAGAAACTCGAGTTTCTGTTATTGAGTAATACTGTTTATTAGGACGTTGTCATTAAACACATCCATTCGAAAAAAAAATGGTATGTCATCGATTTCCCAAAAATTACCCTACAAGTATATCAAATTCATCAAAGCATTTTAATAAGTACCATAATCCAGATTATAATAATCCGTACACAATCTAGTTTAAAAATAGTGACGCTAAGAAACTACCAATATAATTAAATTTTTTCTGTTTTTTCCAAATCAAAATTTAAAAATTTTCGTTTGTGCCATTTTTATACTTTTGCAAAGGCTATTATAATTTTGGTCAAAAGTGTGCAACGCAGTCAAGGAGACACTTCTGACCCTATAAAGTATATCTATTCTTGATCAGGACTGTTTCTACTCGAACTAGTCTATCAGCTATCGACGATTTATATCCTACCTGAACTGCAAGGGTATATAAATTTTGGCTCCGCCCGAAGTTTGTTTTCTCTTTTTTTTTATATTTTCAAAATCTAGGAGGTGTTTTTTCTCTAATAAAATTATAGGTTTTTAATTTTAATTTTTAATGCAGTTTTGAATAATGGATATTAACTTAGCGAGCTTTTTGTGAAATCAAAATCTTTAACGTTTTTGATTATCTTAACCGTAAAGTAATTTGGAGATATCCTTTTGTCAGGGGTTAAAGGGGGTAAATTGCGAATGTATGTATGTACATATGTACAATGATTTTCGGCTAAAAATTGTAATTTCCGATTGTAAAAATTGTAAAACGAGAGAAATTAGTAAAATTAAGAGTGAAGACAGCTGTATCAACAACAACGTAAGCCCTACCTTTCTTGCACAGGTCTTGCCGCACCAGTTTCAACTCCTGATAATGGTCTCAACTTTTGAAATTGTCATTCAGATGTTTGGGTTCCTGATAATAATGATTAGTCAGTTCTGGAGCTCGAACACATAGATATTTCCTTAATCTTATCACCTTTTTGTTCGTGTGTTTGTGCGGTAAAATAAATGTGAGAAGAGAGGCGAAAGAGAGCCGCTTTAAGAGCGTCTGAGCATGTCTGGAAACCAGTCTGTAAAGAACCTTCTTACTGCTGAGGGTCTCATTTTAACTTAAAACTCAAATTCCAATTCGACCAAACCTGATAATGCCTGGGATAATTTCTTTTCTTCTCTTGTTGGCAATAAGAGTGTGCAGGCTTCGAACAACGACGATCCTTTGCACGGCCGGTCGATACGTGGAAACTACGAATAAGAGAGTGTCGAGCCTAGTCGGTTATTGGTTTTCAAAAGCTATTCCCGATAAGCAATACCACCAATTCGAGGTAACAAATTATTTTGGAGAGATACAGAAGTCGGTCAGTTGTAGTTATGCTTTTGTTTCGCGTCGGTTCCTCATTTTTTCTATACCTAAATCAAAAGAATTTTAAAAGTGAAAAGCGTCCATAATGGTTAAATCCATTGAAAGAATTCTCCGAAAGAGGGTGAGTATCAGCCATCTTTCAGTAATACGTCAATCTGTGCTAAAAAAACAGTTGGTTTTTTGGTGTTAGGTCATAGAAAAAAAAACGTACCTATGTGTTTACACAAATACACATGTGACACATTTTTTATCCCTCTACTAATACATAATTTTTTTTATAACGCTTTATTAGGATCGCCGATGTTGGAAAGTTCATGGAACATTTTTATACTCTACTATTATTCGTTCATGCTAAAGAACAAAATATATATACATGTCTTAGCAAAAATTCACATATAACATAAAAACATGCAAAATAATGATATTATTTTATTATAAAGCTTTGTAAATGACCCATGAGATAACGTTACTTTATTATTATTATTATTCCATTATAGAATCTTTAACCCCGTTCGAAAAACTCGTTTATATGTATGTATATGTATATGTATATATATACAAACATTTTTTACATTTTCATTCATTTTTTAATTATGGTTATTGTCTTAATTTTTGTATCGATTCTAATAAATAAGAATGGGATGAGTTAAAGTAAAACCTCCAACATTTTGGTTTAAATAAATAATTAAAAAATATTTCGAAATATTCTTAAAGTAAATTCAATTTGTCTGTATCAATAGTGAAGACAGTAAATACTACTAAATTAATTTTACTATTTAAGCAGATCAAGCTTATACTGCTTATGCAATTTATCGAACTATAAGAAAAGGGGAGGCATCAATATATAAAACCATTGATCATGATTTTTCGATTTAAGATAATTTCTAGCTAAGAAAGAAGCATAAATTATTTTAAGTAATTTTCAGAGTTGCCTCATAATGTGTACTTATAAAAAAACAAGAAAGAAAATCTAACTTCGGGCGGAGCCGAAGTTGATATACCCTTGCAGTTAAAACCGGATATATATCCCAAGAATCGGATATAGTTGGCTGATCCTTATGAGAATATGCAGAGGGTATAATAAGAGGGGAAAGCTAACTTCGGTTGGAGCTGAAGCTGATATACCCTTGCAGCTAAAACCGGATATATATCGCAAACATCGGATATAGTTGCCCGATTCTTATGAGAATATCATTATAAAACCAATTTATAACCAATAAAAAATCGAAAAGCTTCTATCTTAAAAAATATCAAAGTTGGAATTTTTACATAATACCATTTCCGATCAGTCTCTCAGTTTTTAAGCTCAAAGCTTCCCACTTTTCACACACATTTCTCTCTCCTGCACGCAGTATTTCTTCACACACGCAGTCGGGATCGGTTGAGTATATCTTATAGTTTCTATATGAGTCAATATGGGATCAATTGTAGGGTTGTTGATAATAAATCAAAATATCAATATATCGATATTTTTTCGAATGATATATTTATATCGTAATAATTTTTTGGCCTAAATATCGAAATATCGATGTTTGTTTTTGATATTTTTGGATATTTTTTCCTGGTCAATGAATTTCAAAGCAACGCGGATTGCACTTCTGTACCAAGTTGAGCAGTGGGATATGGGATTTTATGGATGGGATCGCTTTATGGGATTTCCAATGGAAATTTTCCATACATCCAATGGGTTGCTTTTCCACGCAGCTTGAGGCAAGCTGAAGTATAATTTCAGCTTCTTATTTTGTTCCGACAATAAGGAGCTGAAATTATATGACGGACACACACATAAAGCAAAGGGTATTAGATTGGGTATCAAAACATTGGGATTTATTTTGTATATCATAAAATAAAAGTTAAGTTTATACAATATATAAAAAGTATATATATATAAGTATATATATTCATGATCAGGATCACCTCCTGAGTTGATATGAGCATGTCCGTCTATCCGTCTATCCGTCTGTCCGTCTGTCCGCCTGTCTGTCCGTCTGTCTGTCTGTTTCTACGCGAACTAGTCTCTCAGTTTAAAAGCTATCGACTTGAAACTTTGCACACAACCTTCTTTCCTTTGCACGCAGTATATAAGTCGGAACGGCTCGGAACGGCCGACTATATCCTATAGCTGCCATATAACTGATTGATCAGGAATGGTATAACTTTAGTGTTTTTTAAGTTAGAGAGTTCAAATTTCACATGAGAGCTACTTTTGGCAAAATAATACGACATGCCAAAATTCATAAGGCCGACTATATCCCATAGCTTCCATATAACTAAACGATCGGAAATAACACAACTTTCGTGTTGTGTTAAACAACATCTTAACACAACATCTTAAACTTCGTACAAATACTAATTTTGGTAATCAGATAATCAGACCTACCAAATTTCATAAGGATCGGCCGACTATATCCTATAGCTGCCATATAACTGACTATAGAAAGCTGGAACTTGGTACAGATTATATTTTTGGTCAGTTAATCCGACCTACCAAATTTTATAACGACCGGTGATCTTATAGCTGCCATATAACTGAACGATCGGAAATGGTTTTTGGTAGAAATACCAACTTTGGTATTTTTGAAGATAGAAATTTGGGATTTTTTTTAGATTCTATATAATAATAACATGAGTTATATTATCATATTCTCATAAGGATCGGCCAACTATATCCGATGTTTGCGATATATATCCGGTTTTAACTGCAAGGGTATATCAACTTCGGCTCCGCCCGAAGTTAGCTTTCCTTTCTTGTTTTAGTTAGAGCAGTGGTGGGCAAAACTAACACATGTTTAAAATTTGAGTGTGTGCGTAGCAGAGAAAAACAATCAGAGCAGAGAATTCACTGAGAGAAAAAAAACGTATTTTTTATTTAATTTTTCGTTTTTCAAAAGTTTGAATGGGAACTAAAATAGTGTATTTTATTTCAAAGACATCTTTTCTAGCAACATTTCTTAAACAAATGAAAAACCACGCTTCCCTATCTATATTCTCAATGAAGAAAACTTTTTCCAACCCAATTTCTGAACGATTTTTCTTTTTTCAACCCAATTTTTCTCAGTGGAAACATTTTGATTTTTAAGTTTGGGCTGTCAAATGAGTCAAAATGAGAGCAAATGAGAGAGCTTCTAAAAAAAATTGAGAATGCTCACAGTGTCAGTGTGCCGGCAGCGCTGCGGCAGAATTTCCTACCCTATACTCGCGTGCTATGTAAAATGAGAGTTTGCCCACCACTGAGTTAGAGATTCAACAGATAAGGGAATCCCCTAATTGTGCAGGAAAACAATTTATTCAAAAAATATCGAATATATAAAATATATCGATATTTCCCAGTGATATTTTAAATATTATCATCATATTTTTTGATAAAAAAACAAGAAAGGAAAGCTAACTTCGGGCGGAGCCGAAGTTTATATACCCTTGCAGTTAAAACCGGATATATATCGCAAACATCGGATATAGTTGGCCGATCCTTATGGCAATAGGAATATATAATCCAATTTTTTACAATACAAAATCTAAAAAGTCCCAAACTTCTATCTTCAAAAATACGAAAGTTGATATTTCTACCAAGTACCATTTCCGATCGTTCAGTTATATGGCAGCTATAGGATATAGTCGGCCGATCCTTATGAAATTTGGTAGGTCGGATCAACTGACCAAATATATAATCTGTACCAAGTTCCAGCTTTCTATTTTCTAAAAACACGAGTTGGGTCAAAGTCGGGTCATTTCCGATCGTTCAGTTATATGGCAGCTATACGATATAGTTGGCCGATCCTTATGAAATTGAGTAGGTCGGATTATCTGACCAAAAATATAATCAGTACTAAGGTTCAGCTTTCTATCTTCAAAAACACGAAAGTTGGGTAATTTCCGATCAATCAGTTATATGGCAGCTATAAGATATAGTAGGCCGATCCTTATGAAATTTGGCATGTCGTAATGTTTTGCCAAAAATAGCTCTCATGTCAAATTTAAACTATCTAACTCTAAAAACACCAAATTTATACCATTTTCGATCAATCAGTTATATGGCAGCTATAGGATATAGTCGGCCGATCCCGGCCGTTCCGACTTATATACTGCGTGCAAAGGAAAGAAGGGTGTGTGCAAAGTTTCAAGACGATAGCTTTTAAACTGAGAGACTAGTTCGCGTAGAAACAGACAGACAGACAGACGGACATGCTCATATCAACTCAGGAGGTGATCCTGATCAAGAATATATATACTTTATTGGGTCCGAGATGTCTCCTTCACTGCGTTGCACACTTTTGACCAAAATTATAATACCCTCTGCAAGGGTATAATAAGGCACTATAATTCTACGAATGGACTACCTTGTATAATTGTATCATGTATGTATGTATGTATGTGTGTCAAGTGAAAACACCAAATTTAATAAAGAAATAAAAAAATCGAATAGCCCATAATAACATGTATGCATGGGGATCTCAAACAATTGATTTTTATGTGATTTTATATAAGACGAATTCTATCGCTTTGCCGGAGAGCGCCTAATTAGTTCTGCCCTTTGAACTCGTATAATCAAGATACGCTTGTATGTGAGCTGTGAGAATGCCGATTGGCAATGTCAATAAGTTTTGAGCTTTTATTGGCTCGGAAGCTCCTGGGTTTGAAGCTGTAAATAGAAATTCAAATGAGTATATGAGGTTTACGATACGGGGCTAGGGAATGGGGCTGAGAATTGAACTGAAGATCTAATTCTCAGTGCGAGAACAGCTTTTCAGTGTCGCACATCACGCGACTGACTTTATCTTGTTCCGCAATCCACGACCAATCATTAAATGGACGGTGGCGGTTATATTCGGATATATTCTATATATTAAATATATTTTGTGAAAGGAAGGCGTTGTTGGCACGAGGGCTCCCGGGTGATGAAATGCTTAATATCTGAGTGGTACATTTGTGTGCGCTTTGAGCCCAGTAAAATAGCTAAAAGCCGTGTCAACACGAAACGCAAACATATTTCACGCACTAACCCAATGTACGTAATACCTACTTGTACTGGAGTTCGTACCCCTTCTTGTAATAGTAATGGTAACCAGAACCGTAGCCATAGCCGGGCCTTGTGTATTTGCCACACAATGATTGGGGACGTGCATCATAGAACATTTAATTGAAGTGTTAAAATTGCCCACTTAACACCGACTTAAGGTTAAGGTGGGCTAAGCAAAAGTGTGTGTGATTGGGACTGTGTATAACACCAACAGCTGCTCCAGCTTCATGTAAGGCCGGATATGGACAAATCTGTAAACACCAATAGCCAAATAGAAAAATAGCAGTATTAGCAAATACATCAAGTGTGATCGAAATGAAAATCTGCGTCAAGTAGCCCCAAACTGACCCAGAACATTCAGCCAAAAGATACTGGTCCGAAGCCTGCAATGTCGTTGATCGCCGTAGATCGAAGATGATCTCTCTGACCGCTCTCGTAGCGCTGTCAGGATCCCGGACTCAGATCATGAATTTTTTCGGCCATGAATATTTGAGCGGATTTCGAGGCATCGATCGAGTTGGTTCCTATTCGATCCCCTCTTGGGCCGACAAGGACTCATCTTACCTCAAGGAGCCTTTTCTATGGAACAAGCGTAAGGTTTGTGAACACCGAGTGATTAATCTAAATTCTTCTTAAAATACGAACGGCATTAATTAAATTTCAGCATTAAACTATGAACCCTTTGGTTTTTGATGTTAAATGCTTAAGGCTTTAAATGTTGAAGTCCAAGAGTTTGTAATGCTAACATCACAATGTTCGGGGACTAATATATTTTTAAGATTTTTCAATGCCTGGCCATAAACTCACACTTTCACATTATAAAATGCCTTACGTTAATGTAACTATTTTAAAAGTGTAATTTACAACGTGTTATATTTTAAATAATCAAAAATAAACAAGAAAATTAATGTAAATATTGTAATCAACGGCAAATCAAAGTTATAAATATTTTAAAGTTTTCTCAATCGCTTGTTTGAAGCTAAATAAAGGCAAAAATTGAAAAACTTGAGAAGATTCTCTGAATCTCTGAAGTTATTGAGAATCCTGTCGAATCCGATACACAAACCCTCAAAAAAAAAATTAAAAATGGCAGTGACTACTTTTTTAAATTTAAAATTAAGGTGTGTTGAGAAGAAAATTTCTTTTTAAATAACCCAAATCTTAATCGGCAAACGAATGACGCACATTAAAAGTCAATACCTTATAGCGCAATACAATTTTTCTTATTTTGATTAGATGTCGATTTAGGGGTGAAAAAGCCGCTTACTTTTCATTTCACTTGAATGAGATCTGTCATTTTGAAAAGTGAAGGCGAACACCATATGAAATTGAACACCAGAGCACTTTTACTTTTTGTCAGAGAAACTTTAAACAGTAAACACCGAAGCCTGCGGCACAAATCAGTTTCTTTGAGTATAATTTGTAAGATATATAAACAGTTTTGTTTAAATTTATGTTTTGATCATTTTGAATATTGTTTGTATAACAATATAGCATATAACATTTCGTTATTTGTCTATATAATTAAAAACAAGAAAGGAAAGCTAACTTCGGGCGAAGCCGAAGTTGATTTACCCTTGCAGTTAAAACCGAATATATGTATCTCAAACATCTGATATAGTTGTTCGATCCTTATACGAATATCATAATAAAACCATTTAATTACAATAAAAAATGTAAAAAAAAAAAAAAAGACACAAGCTTCTATCTTCAAAAATACCAAAGTTGGTATTTCTAACAAATATCATTTAAGATCTTTCAGTTCTCTGGCAGCTATAGGATATAGTCGCCCGGTCGTTATGAATATTGGATCAGCTGACCAAAACTGGAATCTGTTCTAAGTTCCAGTTTTCTATCTTAAAAAACACGAATGTTGGGTCATTTCCGAGCGTTCAGTTATAAGGCAGCTAAAGGATATAGTCGTTCCGATTTATATACTGCGTGCAAAAAAAAAGAAGGGTGTGTGCAAAGTTTCAAGTCGATAGCTTTAAAACTGAGAGACTAGTTTGCGTAGAAACAGACAGACGGACAGACGGACTTGCTCATATCAACTCAGGAGGTGATACTGATCAAGAATATATATACTTTATAGGGTCGGAGATGTCTCCTTCACTGCGTTGCAAGGGTATAAACATTTCCTCAAAAAGGGAATTGCTAAATTCTACTATTACTGTTTTTATGCGATGCAGAATTCACGATTAAAGATTTTAGCAGATTCGTGTGTACATAAACGCCATTTCGTGAATTCGGCAACACACGAAAATTCACTATGATTTCAGCCTCAAAGCATGAATTGTTGGTACAAATCAGAAGGCAACGCCATGCATTGAAATTTTATCAAATTTCCACTTAGCGACTTTGGAAATTAATTTTCCAGCGCTTATTTGCCGATTGTAAAGCCTAGTACTGAGTTGACGAAAATCCGCTCTTGAAAATCTGACAGCTGTCAAACTCCATATAAAAAAAAAACGGTATAAAAAAAAGAAGAAGAATTTTTCGTCTCCTAAATTTTTCGGGTACTGAGTTGAGAAAAATTTTAGCTATTGAATTGAATGGCGTTGCCGGATCAAAAAAATAAACAGCTGATTTTGGGGTCTTGAAATAAATCATTTTATTTATTTCGATAGCTAAAACATGGAGGGAAAATTGATGAAAGGAAAAAATAGTCGGCCCGAAAAATTTTCGGCGTGCGAGGATAAATTGATATTAATTAGTGCGGTCAAGGCGAAGCTCATAATATGGGATTTGACCCACAAGGGGCATTTTAATGCCATAAAATGGCATTGAAATGATTTGTGATTGATTTTGATTTTGATTTTGACCCAGTTTTGTTTTTCTTACGCAGCTCCTTAGCGGCGAGATACATAAACAAAACACCAAAATCCAATTGATTTGAATTCATATTTGCTTATGTATTTGCTGTTTTTTTGTTTAAGCCTAGTACTGAGTTGACGAAAATCCGCTCTTGAAATTCCGCTTGGGAAATTGCACTTTATTCAACTACCGAGCTAGTGTGACCAAAAAAATTAAGAAAAAGGGTAATACTGAACAGCTGTTGTTTGTAAACAAAAAAACAATAAGCAAATATGAATTCAAATCAATTGGATTTTGGTGTTTTGTTTATGTATCTCGCCGCTGAGGAGCTGCGTAAGAAAAACAAAACTGGGTCAAAATCAACATCAAAATCAATCACAAATCATTTCAATGCCATTGTATGGCATGTACTAGGCTTAAAGCCTAGTACTGAGTTTTCGAATATCCGCTGTCGCACGAGTGACAGCTGTCAAACTCCATATAAAAAAAACGGTGTAAAAAAAGGAAGAAGAAGAATTTTTCGTCTCCTAGAAAAAAAGAAAACTGGGTCAAAATCAAAATCAAAATCAATCACAAATCATTTGAATGCCATTTCAATTATGGAATTAAAATGCCCCTTGTGGATCAAATCCCACATTATGGGCTTCGCCTTGACCGCACTAATTAGCTTGAATTTATCCTCGCGGGCCGAAAATTTTTTCTTTCAAATTTTTGCTCCATGTTTTAGCTATCAAAAGAAATCAAATGAATTCTTTTTACACTCCAAAATCAGCTGTTTATTTTTTTTGATCCGGCAACGCCATTCAATTCGATAGCCATAATTTTCGTCGTCAGAGTACCGGAAAAATCTAGCAGGCAAAAATTTCTTCTTCTTCCTTTTTTTACACCGTTTTTATACCCTTGCAGAGGGTATTATAATTTTGTCCAAAAGTGTGCAACGCAGTGAAGGAGACATCTCAGACCCTATTAAGTATATATGTATATTCTTGATCAGGATCACCTCCTGAGTTGATATAAGCATGTCCGTCTGTCCGTCTGTCTGTCTGTCTGTTTCTACGCAACCTAGTCTCTCAGTTTTAAAGCTATCGTCTTGAAACTTTGCACACACCCTTCTTTCCTTTGCACGCAGTATATAAGTCGGAACGACCGGGATCGGCCGACTATATCCTATAGCTGCCATATAACTGATTGATCGGAAATTGTATAACTTTGGTGTTTTTAGAGTTGGAGAGTTCAAATTTGACACGAGAGCTATTTTTGGTAAAACATTACGACATGCTAAATTTCAGAAGGATCGGCCAACTATATCTTATAGCTGCCATACAACTGAACGATCGGAAATGACCCAACTTTCGTGTTTTTATACCCTTCCAGAGGGTATTATAATTTTTGTCAAAAGTGTGCAACGCAGCGAAGGAGACATCTCCGACCCTATAAAGTACATATATTCTTTATCAGGATCACCTCCTGAGTTGATATGAGCATGTCCGCCTGTTTGTCTGTCCGTCTGTCTGTCTGTCCGTCCGTCTGTCTGTTTCTACGCAAACTCGTCTCTCAGTTTTAAAGCTATCGACTTGAAACTTTGCACACACCCTTCTATCCTTTGCACGCAGTATATAAGTCGGAACGACCGGGATCGGCCGACTATATCCTATAGCTGCCATATAACTGATTGATCCGAAATGGTATAACTTCGGTACTTTTTGAGTTAGAGAGTTCAAATTTTATATGACCGCTATTTTTGGCAAAATAATACGACACGTCAAATTTCGTAAGGATCGGCCGACTATATCGTATAGCTGCCATATAACTGAACGATCGGAAATGACCCAACTTTGAAATATATGAATTTAAATCAATTGGATTTTGGTGTTTTGTTTATGTATCTCGCCGCTAAGGAGCTGCGTAAGAAAAACAAAACTGGGTCAAAATCAACATCAAAATCAATCACAAATCATTTCAATGCCATTGTATGGCATGTACTAGGCTTAAAGCCTAGTACTGAGTTTGCGAATATCCGCTGTCGCACGAGTGACAGCTGTCAAACTCCATATAAAAAAAACGGTGTAAAAAAAGGAAGAAGAAGAATTTTTCGTCTCCTAGAAAAAAAGAAAACTGGGTCAAAATCAAAATCAAAATCAATCACAAATCATTTCAATGCCATTTCAATTATGGAATTAAAATGCCCCTTGTGGATCAAATCCCACATTATGGGCTTCGCCTTGACCGCACTAATTAGCTTGAATTTATCCTCGCGGGCCGAAAATTTTTTTCTTTCAAATTTTTGCTCCATGTTTTAGCTATCAAAAGAAATCAAATGAATTCTTTTTACACTCCAAAATCAGCTGTTTATTTTTTTTGATCCGGCAACGCCATTCAATTCGATAGCCATAATTTTCGTCGTCAGAGTACCGGAAAAATCTAGAAGGCAAAAATTTCTTCTTCTTCCTTTTTTTACACCGTTTTTATACCCTTGCAGAGGGTATTATAATTTTGTCCAAAAGTGTGCAACGCAGTGAAGGAGACATCTCAGACCCTATTAAGTATATATATTCTTGATCAGGATCACCTCCTGAGTTGATATAAGCATGTCCGTCTGTCTGTCTGTCTGTTTCTACGCAACCTAGTCTCTCAGTTTTAAAGCTATCGTCTTGAAACTTTGCACACACCCTTCTTTCCTTTGCACGCAGTATATAAGTCGGAACGACCGGGATCGGCCGACTATATCCTATAGCTGCCATATAACTGATTGATCCGAAATGGTATAACTTCGGTGTTTTTTGAGTTAGAGAGTTCAAATTTTATATGACCGCTATTTTTGGCAAAATAATACAAATTACGACACGTCAAATTTCGTAAGGATCGGCCGACTATATCGTATAGCTGCCATATAACTGAACGATCGGAAATGACCCAACTTTCGTGTTTTTGGAGATAGAAAGCTGGAACTTGGTACAGATTATATTTTTGGTCAGATAATCCGACCTACCAAATTTCATAACGATCGACCGACTATATCTTATAGCTGCCATATAACTGAACGATCGGAAATGGTTTTTGGTAGAAATACCAACTTTGGTAGGTTTGAAAATAGAAGTTTGGGACTTTTTTTAGATTTTGTATTGTAATAAAATGGATTATGTATTCATATTCCCATAAGGATCGGCCAACTATATCCGATGTTTGCGATACATATCCGGTTTTAACTGGAAGGGTATATAAACTTCGGATCCGCCCGAAGTTAGCTTTCCTTTCTTGCTTATAAATTTTTTTTATAAGATATTTTGACACGTAAATTATTAATTTTATTTATATGGGAAATACAATTTTTTTTACGCATCTGTAGTTTTTTTTTTTATTTGCATATACAAAATTGCATTTTCTATATTCTATATTACTTCATTTTATTATTTTGTAGGGCTCTAGAGTAAGTACAATAAATGACTGGCTGCAAATACAAATCGGTGGATCGGAGGATGTTAAGAAGAAAAAGCCAAAATGTCAAAATCGCATTAAGTCAACGAAATACACATTGATTACATTCCTGCCGCAAAACTTACTGGAACAATTTAGGCGCATAGCGAATTTTTACTTCCTTGTGATGACAATAATATCTCTACTCATCGGTAATTATTAAGAAAAAGTATATTTCCCAAGTGTAATATATTATACAAAATTTTGTTTAAAATGTGTGTGATATAAAAATGAATATTATTAATACGTATATATCCAACCCTTAGATGAGTATATGTTTCTGTGTCCATGTATATTTTTGCCCAGAATTACCTTAAGTCTGAGTCTTTATAGCTCACATCCCAACCAAATATGTTTTTCTGTGATGTGTTTTGTAATATTGATTCCATCAGTTAAAAAGCTAGGCTAAAAAATGAATTTTAATATGAAGAGCTTTGAATCCTAATTGCTTGTCCATAAACTTGATAAGATCGATAAAGAATCTGTAAAATAATCTTTAAAAAATGAAAAACTTTATTATTTTACATCTAAAATTAAATTTTACAATTAAACAAGAAAGGAAAGCTCACTTTGGGCTGAGCCGAAATTGATATACTCTTGCAGTTATAGTCGACTTATAATATAAGTCCCAAATATCGGATATAGTTGGCCGATCGTTATATGAATTTTATTAGAATACAAAATTTAAAAAAGGTGCCAAGCTTCTAACCAGGGACTGCAAATAAGACTTATGAGTTAAAAAAAATTGAACGACAAAAAAGCCGTTGTGGGGAGTGGGAAAAGGGCACATATACCATTTTTTAACGCTGAATCCAGAAAAACAATAAACTTTTATTTCAATTTCTATTGCTAAAATTGAAATATAACTCTTATTTTCAATTTTTATAATAATTATTAAGAATAAGAATTATTTTTCAATTTTTATAAAAAAAAATAAAAATAAAAATTATGATTCAATTAAAAAAAAAAAAATTGAAAATAAGTGTTACAATTCAATTTTTATTATAAAAATTGAAAATAAAAATCGAATGCGAATAACTTCTGAACCGAGTGGACTATTAAAAAACCGCTTACATTTTTATGATCTGTGGCGCAGTACCTTTAAAATTATGTCCTTAAAGGACATAATCAAGGATTCCTTAATAATTCAATTAATAACAGTGTTCATTACAAAAGGAAGACTCGATTATGTGAATTATGTGAAGAACAATTTTTTAATAATGGCATCTGCAATGACAATATTACTCTTTATTAAAAAAACAGGTCCTAAAAATGTTTTAATCATGGAATCCTCAATTATTCAATTTATTTAGTTATATTTATACTAGAAATTTTCAAGTGTGGGCCAACCATGTAAAAGTACACACCGAGTTTCTTAAAATTATTTCGATTATATTGAAATATTTGTTGTATTAAATTCGTTTCAAGCCAAAGCTTATAAAAATCGCCGAAATATAATTGTTCGCTTTGCAATTTTTGAGTGGCTATAAAAATAGGTTCTAGTGCCGCCAACAGCAAGTTAATTTCCTCCCAATTTGATTCCGTTAACTGCAATGTTTCACTTCGATTTTCTTTTGAAAACTCCTTATATTTGCATACGTTTTTCAACATAGTGTACGTTGAGATCCACCTTGTTGGCACATCCAGAAGAGGTTGGGGATGTATCCATAATTTTAAAATAGTATTGTCATTTTTAAGTGTAATGTTATGCATTTAATTTGTTTACCTATAAGTCGGAGTTCGCAAAGTTTTTATTATGGATCGTGCGCTATCGACAAGGAATCTCCGACTCCTCTCTTTTAGCTGGTCATGAACAGCTAATTGCATGGGATAGGCGGCACATCTAATCGAATGTATGGTATAGAGTGAACGCGAATATCTTTTATAAAGTCGTCATCGTCAAACTCGTCACAAAATTCAGAATTCAATTCTTTGTTCATGAAGTCGATCGCTTTAATGACAATCTTGCCATTGTCTGAAGTGACAGTGTAGACTTGCTCCTTTTTTATTAAAAACTCGTTCAGTACATTTTCAATTTTCATGCTTCATGGAGCGCAATCACGCCAAGCGTCTTTACTTCAATGCGGTGGTCTCGATAGTATTGGACATTGATTCCCAATATATCCCTGTTGACCCACACAAGAAATATAACTAAATAAATTGAATAATTGAGGAATCCTTGATTATGTCCTTTAAGGACATTGGATACATCATTTGAAAGGTACTGCGCCACAGATCATAAAAATGTAAGCGGTTTTTTAATAGTCCACTCGGTTCAGAAGTTATTCGCATTCAATTTTTATTTTCAATTTTTATAATAAAAATTGAATCGTAACACTTATTTTCAATTTTTATACCCTTGCAGAGGGTATTATAATTTTGTCCAAAAGTGTGCAACGCAGTGAAGGAGACATCTCCGACCCTATAAAGTATATATATTCTTGATCAGGATCACCTCCTGAGTTGATATGAGCATGTCCGTCTGTCCGTCTGTCTGTCTGTCTGTTTCTACGCGAACTAGTCTCTCAGTTTTAAAGCTATCGACTTGAAACTTTGCACACACCCTTCTTCCCTTTGCACGCAGTATATAAGTCGGAACGACCGGGATCGGCCGACTATATCCTATAGCTGCCATATAACTGATTGATCGGAAATGGTATAACTTTGGTGTTTTTAGAGTTACAGAGTTCAAATTTGACACGAAAGCTATTTTTGGCAAAACATTTTGGCCAAATTTCATAAGGATCGGCCAACTATATCCTATAGCTGCCATATAACTGAACGTTCGGAAATGACCCAACTTTCGTGTTTTTGAAGATAGAAAGCTGGAATTTAATACAGATTCTATTTTTTGTCAGTTGACCCAACCTACCAAATTTCATTAGGATCGGCCGACTATATCCCATAGCTGCCATATAACTGAACGATCGTAACAATTACGGTCCCTGCTTCTAACCCTAAAAATACTAAAGTTGGTATTTCTACCAAATACCGTTCCTGACTGTTCAGTTATATGAAAGCTATAGGATATAGTTGGCTAATCATTATGACGGATAATTTTCCCAAAATTATAATCCATAGAAAATCTCAACTTTCTAAAGCAAAAAATACCAAAGGTATGGCATTTCAGATAAATCAGTTATATGGTAGCTTTAGAATATATTCGGCCAATCCCGACCGTTCCGACTTTTATATTTATATGTATATAAAACTGAGGGCCCAGTTTGCGTAGAAAGAGACAGACAAACAGCCAGCTTATAAGAATATATATACTTTATGGGGTCCGAGATGCCTATAAGCTACTTAAAATTCTTTCTTAGCATATGTATATTACATATTTCAAATTATTGGAAATTTATAAACAGATAGTCCTGTGTCTCCGATGACATCACTTCTCCCACTCGTATTTGTGATCGCCGTGACCGCGGCCAAGCAGGGATATGAAGATGTCCTGCGCTACAGGACCGACAATGTAGTCAATGCCTCCCCTGGTCGGTATAAAAAGCTCCTATTCTCAGGTCAAAAATTATGAATCCTAATCCCTTTTTCTGTTACAGTGACAATAATCCGGGAGGGAAAGGAGGCGATAATCAAGTCACAGAACGTTGCACCTGGGGACCTTGTTGTCGTTGAGCGGGACTGCGATGTACCCTGTGACCTGGTACTTTTACGCTCCACAGATCATCACGGGAAATGCTTTATAACAACGGCCAACCTGGACGGCGAATCAAATTTGAAGACATTGATGGTACCCCGGGACCTACCCGCCGTGGAACTGGAGGAAATGCACAAACTGGGCGTTATTGAGTGTGAAGCTGCCACAACAGATCTGTACAGCTTTAACGGAAAAATTGAGCTGAAAAACGGCGAAGGACGAGTCTTGCCACTCACCTCCGAAAATGTTCTGTTGCGTGGATCTAGAGTAAAGAACACAGAGTGTGTCATTGGGTGCGCCGTCTACACAGGCATGGTTACCAAGTTACAGCTAAACAGCCGACTCACACGCAACAAAAATGCCACCAGCGAGACGTACATAAACCGATTCCTAGTCGTCATCCTCGTGGCTCTCATTGCGATAGTGACCTTGCTATATTTCCTCAAACGGTGAGTTCTGAGATCTAACATAGGATATTTGACAAGAAATTATAGTATTGTAAATTACAATTTGTAATTAATAATATTTTCAGTTACAACGAACTTTTTGTGATACCAAGGCTAACCTATTTGGGGGATGCAACAGATAGCTACAGTGTGAAACAGTTTCTGCAGGACTACTTATCATTCTTAATTCTCTTTAATTATCTAATTCCCATCTCACTTTATGTGACCATCGAGCTTCAACGGGTGATCGGTAGTTTGTTTATGGAATGGGATTTGGAGCTTTATGAGAAGGAGACTGACCAGCCGTGCGTGGTTAATACATCGAATTTGAACGAAGAGCTGGGTCAAATAAACATACTCTTCTCAGATAAAACGGGAACTCTAACCAAGAACGAGATGAATTTCCAACAATGTTCAATAGCCGGTCGGAAATTCCTCTTCAAAAAGACTCGCCTGGAAGACGAGGAGACCAGCGCCTTATTGGACATTAACAAGTTCAATGTAAGCTGGTCGTTTTTTTTGTCTAATACAATGTTCAATAGCAACCATTTGCTCTTAGATGGACCAGCGACTTTTCTTCCAGGCTCTCTCAATTTGCCACACCATTCAGGTGGCCTCGGACCCGTCGGAAGAGAGTGAGCCCAGCAGCGCTAAAAAGGAACCGAAAAGCCCGGGAGCGGCGAAAACAACCAGATCGGGACCTTCCGAGATGTACCCGATATCTGACATTACTGAAGAGAGTCACAATTCTAGTCAGCAAAGTGAACTCAATGTGTCCCACTCTATAGAGAATTCGGTTTCGGCACACCCCAATGGCAGCAACTCGACTTCCACGGCCTCCGATGTCAATCCATTGTTGGTCAGCAACGATAGCTATAGTGTGGAGCGACGTAAAAGACCAGTGGTAATCAAACGCAGTCCTAATTTCACACGCACCGCAAGCCGGGTACACAATGCCCCAGCTGGAGACTCGCAGTTCAGCCAGAACGACCTGGGCTCGGTCGTTCACTCTGTCCTCCAAGGAACTTCCAACGTCCGTCCCATTTCCCTCCAGTTCCAACGCTCTACCTCAGAGAGAGACTTGCCCCAATACGAGGAGGCACATACAGTGCCTCTGGGCCACCGGCGAGCCCATTCCTATGGGGCACCCAATGCGTACCTAACTAGTCCGGTAACTGTTGATGCCCCAGGCTCTAACATACTGTTTCGATCTCCGAGTACCACCTCTCGGGAATCCTATGCAGCACCTACATTTACCCGCCAACCCACCATCCTGGTTCGTGCCGAATCCCAAAGACGGAAGAAGGAGATCCACGATTTTATATTGTAAGTCCTAAAACAAATTTACGCGCCATTTTGCATTACCGTCTTGTTTTGTTATTAACTTTGACTTTTTTGTTATTTTTAAACTTTTGACAGCACTTTAGACTATCAGGCTTCGAGTCCAGACGAGAAGGCCTTAGTAGAAGCTTGTGCCAATTTGGGAATGGTTTACATGGGCGATGACGACGAAATTCTCCGTATTCGGATTGTGCCTCCACACGTAGACTACAAACGACCATTTATGAGTTTCAAGGCAAAGGAAGAGACGTTTCAGCGTTTGCATGTCCTAGAATTTACATCGGATCGCAAGCGTATGAGTGTCATTGTGATGGACGGCGAACGCAGAAAGTGGATCTACACCAAGGGAGCTGAAAGCTATGTTTTTCCTTTGTGTGCTAACAGCTCGGCAGCTAGGATCTCCAAGACAGATGCTCACATCAGTGACTTTGCCCGCATGGGTCTCCGCACCCTGGCGATAGCCCGACGATTGGTCACTGAGGAGCAGTACCAAGACTTTTTAGTCGAACTGGCCCAAGCCAACAACTCCCTTGAAAGTCGAAAGCAGCTCAGCGAGGAATGCTATGCGAAAATTGAATGCAGTAAGTCTTATATTTTTAAGATATATTTTTAATAATCATTCTTTGTTTTTTAGTCCTGATTTGAACAATTGTTTATCTTACCTTTTCAATTTATTTTTCCCCTTTAGATCTAGACCTTCTGGGTGCTACAGCAGTGGAAGACGCCTTGCAGGATGACGTGGCCGATACTCTAGTTTCGCTTCAGGCGGCTGGGATCAAAATTTGGGTCTTAACAGGAGATAAAGTGGAGACGGCTTTGAACATTGCTCTGTCCTGCGGGCACATACCACCCGACGCAAAGAAATACTTTATCATCGACTGTAAAAGCCGGGAAGAAATGTTACTGCATTTAAACGCTCTGGATCGGGAAGTGATCTTTGGCATAGGCCAAGACTGCGCCCTGTTGATTGATGGAAAGAGCCTAAGCGTGGCGTTGTCGGAGGCTAGCTCTGAATTTCGAGACGTGGCTGTTAAGTGCACTGCTGTGCTATGCTGTCGACTGAGTCCCCTGCAAAAGAGCGAGGTCGTATCCCTTATCAAATCCTCTAATGAAAACTACAACACGGCTTCTATCGGTGACGGCGCCAATGACGTGTCAATGATCCAAGAGGCCCACGTGGGCATCGGGATCATGGGACGTGAGGGCCGACAGGCAGCACGCTGTGCGGATTTTGCCTTTGCAAAGTTCTGCATGCTGAAACGGCTGCTGTTAGTCCACGGCCACTACCACAGCGTGCGACTGTCCCTGCTGGTGCTTTATTTCTTCTACAAAAACATTGTCTTCATGGGCATCATGTTTCTGTTTCAATTTCACACGCTCTTCTCCTCGTCTTCCGTCTACGACTCCCTCTTTCTAACACTCTACAATGTGATATACACGTCCCTTCCCATTCTATTCATAGCTATCTCCGAAAAACCCTACACAGAGGATAAGCTTATGCGGTACGTACTCAAAGTCTTAGTGGTTGTTTTTTCACTATTAGGTAAACAAAAACTTTTTCACACAATTTCTAATACATACGTTTTTAAACAAGGTGTTCAAAAACACCTTATTCGGGTGCCTCTTTCTTCAACGGTGTTCGGAAAAGAACCGTGTCCGCCTATCCGTCTGTCTCCAAGCTAGCCTCACGGTTTGAAAGCTATCGATTTCAAAATTTTCACACATCCTTTTTTTGCACGTATAAGTCAGAACGGGCGTGATTGGTCGATTATATTTATAGCTACCTTATAAATATTTGATCGGAAATGCCATAACTTTTTATACCCTTGCAGAGGGTATTATAATTTTGTCCAAAAGTGTGAAACGCAGTGAAGGAGACATCTCCGACCCTATAAAGTATATATATTCTTGGTCAGGATCACCTCCTGAGTTTATATGAGCATGTCCGTCTGTCTGTTTCTACGCAAACTAGTCTCTCAGTTTTAAAGCTATCGACTGAAACTTTGCACACACCCTTCTATCCTTTGCACGCAGTATATAAGTCGGAACGACCGGGATCGGCCGACTATATCCTATAGCTGCCATATAACTGAACGTTCGGAAATGACCCAACTTTCGTGTTTTTGAAGATAGAAAGCTGAAACTTAGTACAGACTCTATTTTTGGTCAGTTGATCCAACCTACCAAATTTCATTAGGATGACCTAATGAAACCTACCGACTATGTCCTATAGCTACCATATAACTGAACGATCGGAAATGGTATTTGGTAGAAATACCAACTTTGGTATTTTTGAAGATAGGAGCTTGGGACTTTTATTTTAGATTTTTTATCGTAATTTATTGGTTTTATTATGATATTCTCATCAGGATCGGCCAACTATATCCGATGTTTGCGATATATATCCTTTTTTAACTGCAAGGGTATATCAACTTCAGCTCTGCCCGAAGTTAGCTTTCCTTTCTTGTTTTTGTTGAAATTAGAAGGATGGAACAGATTTTATTTTAGGTTAAAAGGTTTAGGTTTCAAAATGTATTTTTTAATTTGTAAATTATTTTGATAATAATTTTCTAATAAGGGTCTGGGTGTGTATCCGATATCCGGCACACTACGTCCGATATGTGCGATATATATATATATCCGATCCGATATTCAGTGAGCGCAAAATTGGTTACATGGTCCAAACTTGATTTTTAAATTTTAAAAACACATAAACGCGAGTAAATGGTAATGCCTCTTTTTCTAAGATTATTAATTCAACTCATAACAAATCAATCAAAGCCAGCTTATAAAATATGTCAGATTGTTTTTAAAAATGTCTAAATAGTGTTCTTTACGCATTATGCAATTTCTTACGCTCACCACTTCAAACAATTAAATTTCATTTATTAGGTCTTTCTCCTGGTCTGCGCCAAACCTTACTTTTTTCCATCCGATTGAATTTGGATTCGTTAATAATTACACAGGCCGAAAATTTCCAATTTTTTTTCTCGACGTATAATTTAGCCTACTACTTTTAGTTTTCACTGAACCAAAGTCCAGAACAAACATAGGTGAATAAAATTTTCCCATACTTGTATATTGAATTATGTTGGCCTTGTAATTGCGTTAACCATTATTGTTATGAGTACATATTATTTTTGAAATGTATGTATATCAACTAAAATTTATGGAAATGGCTCCCTAAGACCCTGAGCTGGCTCCCTAAAAGTACTAGGCTCCCTAAGGTACCCTGGCTCCCTTAAGGTACTAGGCTTTATGAATACTAGACATGAGGAAGGCATGAGATTTAAAAAAAAATGAGATTCAAAACTCAAATTTAATTGACGAATATATTGTAACTATAATAACTATAAGTCGTGCTTTACCTTGAATCCTTAATGAAAACTTCATTATATACTAATTTTAATCAGAAATTGTAAAATCGTCCATAGAAAAATGTTTGGGGAAAAATCATAGGAGCACAAAAGTAAATGTATAAAATCAGTGATTTCAACTTTGGATGAGTATTCCAAAGATACGGTAACTGAATGATGCATTTTTTAAATTTAAACTTTTTAAACTATTTAAATTTTTTAAATACAATATTTTAATAAATTAAACTTTTCTCTTGGGTGTACCGCGGAAACTGTGGGTGATGGAACCTACATATGTATGTATGTTTGTTCTGAACTTTGGTTGAGGGAAGTTTAAAGGTTATGGAGCAGGCGAAATTATGCGTGGAGATTTTATGCTGTCGGCCTATTATTTACCCATTATATTATCTTTCAGAACACCAAAACTATATAAAAAGAACACGGATAACAAACAACTTCAGTGGCCGTACTTCCTCATGTGGGTGCTGTTCGCCGTCTACCATTCCATCATCATATTCTACTTCGCTTTCTGCCTGTTTTCTTACAACAACGTAATCCTAAATGTTGGACAGACAGCGGCGTTTTCCTGCTTTGGCACATTATTAATGTGGACTGTGGTAATTGTCGTAAATCTAAAGCTCTGGCTGGAGTCAATGTACCTCTCCTACTGGTACATTTTCACCATTATTATTTCTATTTTGGGCTTTATAATTACCACAGTTATTTATAACGTCATCAATTTGTAAGTGCTGCTGCCACGTAAAACTTAATATGGGTTGCAAATTTTTAACTTCTTTGCAGGGACTTTGACACTGACATCTATTGGGCCTACAATAATCTATTAGCTTCGCTACCAACCTGGTTGTGGATCCTACTAACGTGTGTGGCTTGCTTGGTACCCGACTACACCATCCGAATACTGCAAAGGTCACTAAACATCAAGCACTTCAGCATTTTTCCTGGAAAACAAAGAAAACTTAAGATGCGCAAAAAATTTGAATCCACCTACTTGTAATCCATCCCGGACTATAGCTATTGTTCAATTATTTATTTATGCTATGTGTAGAATTTTTTTTTTTCAAAAATACAACTTTTTGTTTGTTTTTAATAATTTTATATAATTGAAATTTTTATTCTTTTTTATTCTGAGTACAAAAAATTGTGACTGACCGAAGAGTTTCCTGACGACTGAAGAAGAAAGAGAATAATATAATATATTTAAACAAGAAAGCAAAGCTAACTTCGGGCGGAGCCGAAGTTTATATACCCTTGCAGCTATAACCGGATATATATCGCAAACATCGGATATAGTTGGCCGATCCTTATGATTACATCATAATAAAACCAATTAATTACAATAAAGAATCTAAATAAAAGTCCCAAGCTTCTATCTTCAAAAATTCGAAAGTTGATATTTCTACCAAATACCATTTCCGATCGTTCAGTTATATGTCAGCTATAAGATATAGTCAACCGATCGTTATGAAATTTGGTAGATCGGATTGACTGACCAAAAATAGAATGTGTACCAAGTGCCAGCTTTCTATCTTCAAAAACACGAAAGTTGGGTCATTTCCGATCGTTCAGTTATATGGAAGCTATAGGATATAGTCGGCCGATCCTAATGAAATTTTGTAGGTCGGATTAACTGACCAAAAATATAATCTGTACCAAGTTCCAGCTTTCTATCTTCAAAAACACGAAAGTTGGGTCATTTCCGATCGTTCAGTTATATGGCAGCTATAAGATATAGTCGGCCGATCCTTATGAAATTTGGCACGTCGTATTATTTTGCCAAAAATAGCTCTCATGTCAAATTTGAACTCTCTAACTCTAAAAACACCAAAGTTATACCATTTCCGATCAATCAGTTATATGGCAGCTATAGGATATAGTCGGCCGATCCGGGCCGTTCCGACTTATATACTGCGTGCAAAGGAAAGAAGGGTGTGTGCAAAGTTTCAAGACGATAGCTTTAAAACTGAGAGACTAGTTTGCGTAGAAACAGACAGACGGACAGACAGACAGACGGACAGACGGACAGACGGACATGCTTATATCAACTCAGGAGGTGATCCTGATCAAGAATATATATACTTTATAGGGTCGGAGATGTCTCCTTCACTGCGTTGCACACTTTTGACCAAAATTATAATACCCTCTGCAAGGGTATAATAATATGTGTGGTAATTAATACACTGTTAAACTGTATAATCTTAATCAGCTATGCCCACAGCCATGCGCATTATGGGGCGAACGACCACTTTTTTTGGCCATGAATCATTTTTTTAAAGTCCTTCAATAAAGTATTGAGAACATGAGAACAGTGGGAGTGAAACTTCCCCACATTAGAACCACTGGCCAACATTTCACCCCCTTGTTCACTAATTCAAAAAACTAATAAAATCACAAGTTTGGTGTTTCAAAATTTATTTGCATTAAGATTCTTTGCACAATCTTTATATATTACATGTTTATACTTCTATGATATATACCGCCTTCGTCTGAACTCCCCCACATACTGTCATTTGTTCGCTTTTCAATCCGTTTTTATCTTATATCCGATTGTGACCAGCTTGTAGCTCTGGGTGACTTTAATTTCCCAAAACTAAAGTGGTCTAATATCGATAACTCGCCATCTTTATCACTTATTATGGCTTCAACGCGGGCATATTTGACATGTCCCAAGGTTAAATTAACCATGTTCGAAATTCGTTAGGTCGGCTATTACATTTATGTTTTGATGTACTGATGTCCTCTCTCAGGTTAAGGATCTGGGTGTCCCATTAGACTTGAAATTCAAATTTTCCGACCATATTTTCATCATGGTTATTAAGGCTAAAGGTGTCCTTGCTTTTATTAAAAAGTGGTCAAAAGAATTAAACGACTCCTATATTACTAAAATTTTATTTATTTCTTTGCTGCGTCTGATACTGGAATACGGTTTATATGTCTGGAAAACTCCCAATATGGAGTACATTTTTTAACATGCTTAACATGCATTTTCACATATCTAAAAAAAGGACTAGAAGAATTAGTCCTTTATTCCTTAGCTATTGTAGTTCGACTTATGCGCAACAGTTCGACTTATGCGTAGGGTCTTATGTTCGAAATGCAATGGACCCTACAGTATAATCTTACTTTCCTCTCCTTAAAATATAAAAAACATCTATTCTAAACTTCTATCGAGAGCACAGTGTTTTTTTCCTCGTTATCTTTCTTATTTTTCTATTGACTTAATAACTCGGATTTATTCCCACTATTCAACATATGTTATTCGGCAGCACCGTTTATATCGCAAGATGTAGACACATATTAGAACCAGTATAATAATTGAGATGGTCAATGCTACAAACGAAATTGTTGTCTGGTGGTCCAGTTGATACGGTGAAGTTTTTTCTCTTATCACGGCTAATCGACGTTGCAAAACCTTTAGTTCTGAGTCGTCCATATTTTGTGATTGGGTGGAGATCCCTATGAAAGATTTTGATGTTGTGTTTATGGGCACAGAAATGTTTCAAAATCGACTGAACGTAGTTCGTTTCGCAGTATTCATAGTGCCAAATGTAGCCAAGCTCACATTAACATAGCGGGCTGTGCAACCAGAGGGCATCCTCAGTGTACCAGTTGCCTTTTTGTTGAAGGTTGTTGAAACTTCGTTGCATACATTGGGCATTGGGTCTCAGCCATATTATGTTTTTGTACACTGTACTGCCCGGAGATTTCGTTCCAGTTTTGTTATTGAACCTGAAATTCTCATTTACTGCTTACATTGTATTCCGTTTGATGCTTGTAACATGCTTGTATGAATTGATTGAATTCGCTTTCATCAAGCCCTATAAAGCGATCTATTAGATCTTTGACGGCAATTATCATTATCTGAAGTATGTATAATGCCCAACATTAAGAATCCCAAATTGGAATGGAAACAATGATGAAAACTTCTAATACTTCCGAAAGGGTAATTAAGGTATTGTTACCCGAAATATAGCGTGAGTTTGTAATGCGCTGACAATTTTTCTGGCAAGATCTTTTTGCGGTTGCGGTTTTATTTAAAACTGTCCAACAGGGACAACCATTAAATATTGTGGCAGAAAACTTGGCTTATGTGTAACTTAAGTTAGAGTTGGAAAAATAAGAAAGTCTAAGAGTTATTCCGGATAAGTTCCAGCGGGTGAGTTCTGCGCAGCCGCCGCATCTGTTCGCTGTTGTCGAGGAGAGTGGTCGCCAACTCCTTGGGGTGGTTGCGTAGTCTCTGGATGTACTTGCTGCTGCTTCTCTGGATCTCCTCCTTCGCCCATGGGAAGCCAAGCAACTCGTGGATTGTCTGGTTGTCGTGGTAGACGTGGGCCCCAGTGGGCGATACGGAGGGCTCTATTTTCAAACGTCTGGATAGTCTGAATATTAGTCTTGCTGGCCATGCCCCAAAGTTGGATCCCGTATGTCCATATTGGCCGAATAACCGCCTTTTAGATTAGAATTTTCGAAGAGGTCCTTAGCTTCGACCTCCTACCCATCAGCCAATAGTACGCCTTCAATCTTACTTCACACTGCTTTCGCTTTTTCACTAGGTGAGGGTTCCAAGTAAGCCTCCTGTCTAGCGTGAAGCCCAGGTATCTTAGGATGGGGAAGCTGTTAAGGTGGACCGGTGGGAAATTTCCCCGACGGAGTGAAAATGTGGTGGCGGTGGATTTATCATTATTCACTTGAATATTCCACCTTCTCTGCCAATCGCCGAGGAGATCTAGTTGCTCCTGCATGACCGCAGCTGCCTCTGTAGCGTTGTCAGCAGCGGTCAGGAAGGCGGTATCGTCCGCATAGGTCGCTGCCATTATGTTGGGGCTCCGCAAAACTGGGAGATCGGCCGTGTAGACATTGTATAATAAAGGGCCCAGCACGCTGCCTTGGGGGACTCCGGCGCGGACCTCCCTGAGTCCGGAAGTGGCCTCTCCGCATCTGACCGCAAATTTTGCGGTCCTTCAGGAACGACTCCAGAAAGAGGTAGTAAGGTCTGGGCAGGTTAGTCTTTAATTTAAGAAGTAGACCGGAGTGCCCGGTCGAAGGCTTGTTTGACATCCAGCATTACAGCCAGGCAGTACTTCTTGATTCTTCTTCTTCTTGTCCAGGATATACTGCACCACTCTGTGCATTGTTCCGATGTTCCGCCTGAAGCCAAACTGGTGATTGGGAATCAGACCAGCCTCGTCCAGTACTGGCAATGCTCTACTCAAGAACACTCTTTCGAGTATTTTGGAGAGTATCGATAGGAGACTAATCGGACGATTCCGGGCTTGGGTATCATGGTTACCAGAGCATGTTTCCAGTTGGTCGGAAAGTACCCTATTTCTAAGCATCTATAATAAATATTCGTCAGTACCTTGATGCTTGAAGGTGACAGCAGTTTTAATGCGGCTGCATTGATGCCATCATCGCCCGAAGCCTTGTTGTTGCTCAAAAGTGAAATCTGGACGGCTGTCTCCTCTTCCGTCACAGGTGGTATTCTGTCGTCGCCTCGTGCGAGCTCTGCCAAGAGTTGTTTCGTTTCTGCTGCCTCTTCTGGCGAGCAGCGGTAGAAAGAGAAGAATACGCTTACCAGGTGTTCGGCGAACTGCCGTAAGTTCGCTAAACAGGTGGGATCCTCTTAAAAGGACGTCATATGCTTTTCGTGACGCGCCACAGATTGTTTTGTGGGTCACCCGGTTCCAACTGTTCAACAAAACCGTCGAACGCTTCCTTCCTCAAGTCCGCCAAGAGTTCAGAGAGCCACTTGGAGACTCTATTCAGGTTGGTCTTGTCCCTCGGGTTTCTGGACAGCATCCAGACCCGCCTGGATGGACGTCATATACTTTTCGTGACGCGCCACAGATTGTTTTGTGGGTCACCCGGTTCCAACTGTTCAACAAAACCGTCGAACGCTTCCTTCCTCAAGTCCGCCAAGAGTTCAGAGAGCCACTTGGAGACTCTATTCAGGTTGGTCTTGTCCCTCGGGTTTCTGGACAGCATCCAGACCCGCCTGAGTCGCCGCTTTTCCAGCTTGAGAGCCGTAATGTCTGGATTCCAAAAATGGATATCCCTGTCAGTGGCTCTCGGGCGGTTCGGAAGCTCGGAGCTGCCTCGGCTGCTGCAGCTTGGGTTTGTGCAGTCGACGACGGCCTCGACGGCCGCCTCAATCTGATCGGGGGATTCCAGAGTTGTGTTAAGATCCGCGGCAGAGCACATTCAGGACTGGAATGTCCCGATGTCCGTTGTCTTATAAATAAGCTTCTTCCGGGTCGACCTTAATAACTTAACTTAACATAACTTCTTAACTTCTAATACTTCCGAAAAAAATTAAGGGTATTGTTACCCGAAAGATTGCGGGAGTTTGTAATGCTGTATTGCGCTGACAATTTTTCTGGCAAGATCTGATGGGGTGGTAAATGATACCGGATTTGATCGACTTGCTCTAGTAGTTGTGTTAATTATAGCGACTGATGTTCGCCAACGGCACGTTGGTTATCTCACTCTGCATCCGCTGTAGTCTATTTGCCAGAAGACTCATTTCATTTTTATGTTTCTCAAGGAAAACATATGAAGTGTTTGCTCTTTTTTTTACTAAATCTCTTAATAACAAGAAAGGAAAGCTAACTTCGGGCGGAGCCGAAGTTTATATACCCTTGCAGTTCAAACCGGATATATATCGCAAACATCGGATATAGTTGGCCGATCCTTATAAGAATATGATAATATAACCCAATTTATTACAATATAAAATCTAAAAAAAGTCCCAAACTTCTATCTTCAAAAATACCAAAGTTGGTATTTCTACCAAAAACCATTTCCGATCGTTCAGTTATATGGCAGCTATAAGATATAGTCGGCCGATCGTTATGAAATTTGTTAGGTCGGATTAACTGACCAAAATATAATCTGTACCAAGTTCCAGCTTTCTATCTTCAAAAACACGAAAGTTGGGTCGTTCCCGATCGTTCAGTTATATGACAGCTATAGGATATAGTCGGCCGATCCCGGCCGTTCCAACTTATATACTTCGTGCAAAGGAAAGAAGGGTGTCTGCAAAGTTTCAAGTCGATAGCTTTAAAACTGAGAGACTAGTTCGCGTAGAAACAGACAGACAAACGGACAGACGGACATGCTCATATCAACTCAGGAGGTAATCCTCAATCAAAAGATTGAGAAAGTTTCAAATTACGTTACTATTAATAAAATTAACGAACATTGTAATACTTTTCCATAAAATCTGATTATAATATCACTAATATTCCTACTGATATTCGGTACACATTATCACTGATCATTTCTCAGGCTCCACATCTTAGCGATTTTTTTCAAATATTGCGGAGCATTTATTTTTTACACAGTTATTTTGAGTTTTTGCAAAAAATCCGGGCCCCTCTCAGAAGTCCGGGCTCGGGGGGAAAACACCCCGTCGCGCCCGGAATATTTTTATTAAGGTAAACTACTGAAAGGGCCCACTGTTCCGTGTTACATAGGCTGGATGAATGCCTCGTTCTTATTCGCATTGATAAAAACATTGTCGCACGCTTCCATTGATAATGTTATCTTTCTTAGAGCACACATACGCCTATAAATATATTTATCAAAAAATTCCACTACGTTATGCACCACCACGGTGTAAGCTACGGTTATTACCTCGATCGGATTTTGGTAACGTTCTATAGATGAAAGCAGACGCAGCTTGTCAGTACGTGTTCAATATAATCAATAGTTTTTTGTTTAAAACACAGATATAAATGCTATCTGTACAAACAGACTTTAATACGCCCAAACTTAGAATATATATGTGTGTGTACAGATATGACTATTGAGTACAACGAATGACTATACCAATGAAAATTCTTAATCATTTTCGATAAGACAGTCTGTATAAGTTTGCCTTTAGAGTGCCACAGAATTTTCGCTACAGAACCAGCCTATTTTATTGTATCGCTTTTATCCCACATCGACTATGTCTCAGACCAAGGCGTTGTCTAGAGAAGACCTAACGGATCGAAACCTGAGCGTAAGCCCACAAAAGTCAACCACTATCGTTAAGTATGAGAAATCATCATGTTTATTCTGCAACGAGTGGTTTGAGGCCCAGACATTTACGGTACGACTAATTATTTTATGTGTCTATCCGGTTTTAATCTGGTTCTGTCGTCGTGTTTACTCCAGGAACATCTAATCCACTGCGGACAGGTGCTGGAGGAATGCTCCAATGGCTGCCAAGCCTTCATACCACGGATTCGCATGCGCATGCATTTAAAAGAGTGCCCTCGATACAAGCAGCTCCAGAACCAGCGCGGGAGTGTCATAATAGACCACCAGGAGCATTCGGTCCACCGTTTACAGGTGCTGCAGCAGGATGTGGGTGCCATACGTTCAGTACTCAACGAGGAGATCAGGCAACGTCTGCACCTCATCACTGACGTGGGAAACATCAGAAAACAGAACCAGGTGGTCGAAGATTGGACTCGAGATATGGAGGAGCAAGTCGGGAGCCTTCGAAGCCAGCTGGAAGACGAGTTATCGCAGCGTAGTTTTGTTGCTGAGCAGAATCGACTTGATTTCCAGTACTGCTGCGATATTACTCGCGTAAGTCCTCCAATTTTGGGTTTGATTGCTGAATAAATTATATATTACTATATATTGCAATTCTAAACTTAGTCCCTAAAGGATCAAGTAGAAGAACGCCTCGATGAAGCCCAGAAGCTGGTTCACCAGCTTACGATGGACGTTAACATCCATCAGAATCAGTTGAATGATAATATTCTAAAACTAGAGGAGATTATTTTTGAGAACGAGAGGCTGAACCGGTAAGTAACCGCAAAATCGGAACCATTATAGGTTCGGGGATGATTCCTTCTCTATTATAAATACATTCACACGACTAAAAAATACCCGTATACTCTACGATCATCTAGAAGTTACCATATCTTTAAAATACTTATTTAAGGAAGAAAACTTTAATTTTATAACTCTTTTTCCCTGCTTTTTTGAATTGGCCCTAACAATTTATCCATTGAATTTTTGACATGACAATAGACCACAAATGTGCGCGCATGAACATTTCCAGCGCTCTGTTGGCTCAGTTTAGAGGCAAAAAGACCGAGTTTTGGCGCCGATTGATAACTGTAGACGAAACTTTGATTCATCATTATGCGCCCGAAACAAAAATCCAATCTAAACAGTGGATTGAAAAGGGGGAACCGGCCCCAAAAAAACCTAAAGCTGTGTATTCGGCTGGGAAAGTGATGGCGAGTGTTTTTTGAGACAGCCATGGAATTATTTTTATCGACTATCTTGAAAAAGGAAAAACTATAACAGGAGCATACTACGTATCATTATTGGACAAGCTATTTCGACAAGAAATTTCGAAAAATCGGCTACATTTCCAAAAAAAGAAAGTCTTGTTCCACCAAGACAACGCACCATCTCACACCTCAACAGTCGCCATGGCGAAAATCCACGAATTGAGGTTCGAACTGCTTGACCATCCACCTTATTCACCGGATCTAGCACCAAGAGACTTTTTTTGTTTCCTCAACTTAAAACTGCGCTAGGCGGCCAGAGATTTTCTTTCAAATGAGGAGGCAATCTCTTTCGTAAACTCGTATTTTGCAGACAAAGACATCAAGTACTATTTAAAAGGGTGTAAAAAAAAAGGAAAAAAAAAATTTGAAAAAGTCACGTGCATCATTGTTAGGTCGATTATTTATTAGACAGCCCTCGTAAATTATAATACCCTCTTAAGGATATAAAAATAATCAAAATCTTTTCAAAACTCCGTATATATTTATACATTTTTATGTACAGACATTTCGTCGCTTTTCCACGAAAGTAGCGTAAGTATACTTTCATATAGCTTTTTCCCAAATTGAGATTTTATTGCCATATTTTTATAAAATATTTGTGCCAGTAAACAAATAAAGATTTCATATCATACAGCTTTTTTCCAAATTGAGATTTTATTGCCATATTTTTATAAAATATTTGTGCCAGTAAACAAACAAAAATTGTAACTTAAAGATCTATAGTTTCGGTAGAGTTAAAAATGTAATTATAGTTTTGACATTACCTTTCTTAAAAACTTCTCTTAAGGAAGGTTTTTCTGTAAAGTTAAACTTTTCGACATACGATACTTTTGCAGAAATGCGTCGATATACATATGTACATATATATAATCCTTAGGGTATATGTATACTTTGTGACTATATAATTTATAGGCGGCTCTGTTTAATTTTGGCTTTCCTTTCTTCTTTTCTTCTAATAGCCTAACAAAAATCAAAGTATGTTACAATTATAAATAGAGATTCATTTTTTTGTTCTAGTGATAAGTTCTTTCAGATAGAAGAGTTTATGCATGAGATCAATGAGGATATCAAGACCAAACTAGGTAGTAGTGACCACATCACATCGAAACACGCCACTCTAGACTACGAGGTCAAAAACATAAAGAACATTGTCTGTGAGACGGAGGAGCGCTGCGATAAGTTGGATCGAGCTTTACATCAGACCATGCAAAATTTGTCGGACTTGGAGAGCCAAATAGCTATGCAGCAACGCATAGCTAGTTTTCAAAACATAAGAGGTATGGTTATATATGTATGTATCTAAAAACACTCATAACTTAAAAATATCATTTTATTATTGAAGGAAATATTATTGAAATTTCGAAATTTTTTTTAAGTCTACCTACAAGTATTTCATTTCATTTGAATGGTTCTACCGCTACAAAAAGTATAATATTAAGTACGTAATCAATTTGGGTGAAAATATTCATAAATGGCTACCTTTGGCCACCAAATAAAAAATTTACTCCCAAAATGTCTGAAATCCATTTTTTGTCACGAAAAAGGATCAAGGGCAATCTCAATCTCAAAGGTCAGTATAGTTTTTTTCTTTAAAAAACATTTTTTCTGTTTTTTTGCACACAATTAAATCAGTTTTTTTTAAATTACTTTTAATAAAATTGTTGGGTCGGTATGATTGGAGGTGTCAATCCATATTTATTTAGGGCATTTCCAAGGCTAAATTCTTAATAAGGTTCCTAATGAATCAAATCATATGTTTAGGCCATTTAATTTGGCGCATCAAGGACTATTCCAAGAAAATGGACGAAGCCAAGCAGTACGAAACAATCTTGCACAGTGCGATGTTTTCCAACAAAGCCTTTGGATACGCTCTGCGGGTATGTAAAGTCAAACACGATTCTAGGAGATGTACTTAATCTATATTCTGATTCAGTTGGATATTTACTTGAATGGAAAGGGCACCTGGAAGGGAAGGAATCTGATCGCTTGCCTCAACGTCCTTGCCGGTGAGTACGATCCACTCCTGGCATGGCCTTGCCGGTTGCAAGCTGAGATTGTGATACGCGACCAGAGCTCGAATATATCAGAAGCCCAGGACTACGTTAAATTGATTTTCGTCCGCAAAAAGAGCGATGACTTTATCCACAGTAACCAATATTTCCATATTCCCCACAGAGTGATCGCCAGCCGCAACTACCTACGCAATGACTCTCTTTTTATAGAAGTCCGAGTACTAAAGTAGTACATTTTTTGTCTCATAAAAGTCAGTGATAGTCAAATAACAAAAAGGAGACTTTCATATAAAAATCAAAAATATTTGTTCCTGGTTTTTTAAATTGTAAAGGTTGCACTATTTATAGAAATACCCTTATGTTCAATTCTAATACATCTAATAACTTTTTAATAGATTATTTTATTAAAAGTTTAAAAATTTTTTTGATGAGCATATAACATTGAATCTATCAAAATTTAAAATTTAGTTTGGTGTACCTGTAGAAGTTTCTAATGCTTTGATGAATGCTAAATGCTTTTTTGGGCAAAGTTGAGACAAAGCTGCTAAGCTTCATACTTAGCTTAATTGATTACATACTTTAAACTTTAATAGGTAATAATATTTTGTATTTCTTATTAATGCATTGGAAGCACAAAAGAAACTTTACAATGAGCTGGAAAACAGACAAGGTCTTTTTAATAAATAAATTGGCAGCCTCTAACGTTATCCACATATTTGAAACATAATAGGCTTATATTTTATAAATGTATATCAAACATAAAGTATTCGAATAATCCATTCCGATTTAAAATTGTAATAATAAAGAGATGGTTAAGAAGAGCGCTGTTCGCCCACCAGTGCGTAAAGAGCATGTTTGTAATGGCCGGAGGTATCACCCTAGAAAAATAAATATTTGATTCGTAACATATTCCAGGGGTATGGTGTAATGTTCCTACCTTAATCCAGCTCTTCAGGGACTTGCCGTATAAGCGTTCAAATGCCACCTTTATGTCAACCATATCGATCTGAAAGCAAAATCTAAATTTACACCACGCCAGAAAAAAATGTACACCACTTTTTGACTGCATTACCTCACTGCGCGTAATTATGACGCGGATCAGCTGGGTGTCGTTGGTTCCTATGCCAGCCATGGACTTGTGCAAGCGCGACGCGAAGTACTCGGCCTTGTTAGTGACGCATCTGAATATGGCGATTAGGCCTTCCATTATGTCACCAGAAAACTCTTTTTTGATGGCCTTCTCCAGCGAGTGGCCTGTCATGTTCTCATACTCTTGAAATATCTGGGGAATAACTTAGTGAATATGGAATCATTTGGAGGGCGTTAGCTAAAGTCTTCTGACCAGTTTTAGCTGCTGATAGTTCCTCTGACAGAGTATCATATTAAACATGCTCTCGTCCGTGCCAACACGTAATTCTCCAGCCTTGAGCAATTCTCTGGCGTCGTCCTTGGCTAGGTTGGGATCAACACGTCCACTTTCATCTCGTGCCGCTGTACAAAGCGAGATAAGCAACCGCTTAAAGTTTCCAGATGTCTCTGACTTCAGCTCAGACTCTAGATGAGCGCCATACACTTTTCAGATTTTAAAAATAAATTATAACTTTTTTAATAAACTCACTCTTATCGATTGATACTTACACCGTAAGTACTGATTTTTTATTGTATAGATCTCCATATTGGAAAGCGTGCAGAGAATTTCGATGAGGACCTCCTCATCGGTGCCAATTCCAGCCATGGCATTATTTAACTCAGCGCAGTAGAAGTCTACGATTGGGCGTAGAAGACCGACCAGTAGCTTTTCGAAATTTCCACTTGTCTCTGACTTGATGTCTTCAATTAAATCCTTTCCGAAGTGGGTCTTATACTGACGCTGGATCTCCTGGCGCTGTTCGTTTGACCGCCGGCAAATTATGTTGATCAACACTTCCTCATCAGTTCCAAAACCCTTCATGGCTTTTCGAAGGTCGTGGGCATCCTTGACTGGATCGAAACCCTGCACGGGCTTTACAGTAGGAGCTCCCTACGAAAGTCAGGCAAATAAACAGTAATAACAGCCGATACATGATGCATAAGATCCATAAATAAAACTTTTATAAATCAAATATAATAAAAACAAAGGTTTAACTTCTAATGGATCATGTTATGGGCAGCGATTAATCACGAACCTCTTTAAGAGCTGTGGGTGGCCGATACTCGTGCGGTTGACCATGCCCATACCCTTTCCCATGCCAATGACCCTGCCCATTTCCGCCTCCACCTCCGTATCCCTGCCTTTGACCTTGTCCTGGTCCGTACATATTTTCCGCTGATATGGCTCCATTATCCTTATAAAAAGTATTACCTGAACTTGGATGCACATTCTGTTGATATTGGTGTTGGGAAGCGAATTGTGAGCTGTGCGAAGGTGATGGGTACGGGTTTGGGTTCGATGAGGACGAAATGCTCGGGTAGGGCGCCGAAATGGGTGCAGGATAAGGGGCACGAACATTCTGATGGGAAATGTACGGGTGCGCCTGGGTCGGACGCTGAGGTTGGAACTGTAGCTGGGTAGGTAACGGGTATGGTGGGTTCTGATTCATCGGTTGCACCCACCCAGCTCCAAAAGGCGCTCGTGGTGTTTCGCTAGGCGAGGTAGGAGGTTGCAACGGGTCAGGCATTCCAGAGCCCTAAATCAATTTATTGTTTTACAAAATATTTAGTTGATAAATTTTATAAAATTGGTTACTAGGACGGATCATTACCATTTTGATACCCGGAACTTGCAAAGTATAAGGGTATATTGTATTCGTGCGAATATATGTAACATAGAGAAGGAATCATAAAGTATATATATTCTTGGTCAGCATCAACAGCCAAGTCGATATAGCCATGTCTGCTTGTCCGTATGAACGAGTAGATAAGATAGTTCTATAGGCTTTCGCATGGTAACTCCTAAAATATAGACGCAGTTCAAGTTTGTTTCAAATTTTTTCCAAGCTTTCTTTCTTCCCTTAAAATTGAATATTTTTGCTGCACCAGTACAGGAAGTTATTTTGAAAAAGTTTTGAAGGGGGTTAGGTAGTTAAATAACTATGACAAACACGCTAGGCAATCCTAAAATATCTGAAATACATTTATTGTTTATTTTGTTTAGTTAAACAAAAGCTCAAACAGGAATAGGATTCACCCTGAAAAAGGTATCTTGTATCCACTTATTTAAATAGAAACAAAAAAGGAAAGCTAACTTCGGGCGGAGCCGAAGTTGATATATCCTTCCAGTTAAAACCGGATATATATCGCAAACAACGGATATGGCCGGTCCTTATGAGAATATCAGAATAAATCCATCTAATTACAATAAAATATCTTAAAAAAAAATTGGTATTTCTACAAAAAACTATTTCCGATGGTTCAGTTATATGGCGACTATAGGATATAATCGGGCGATCCCGGCCGTTTCGACTTATATACTGCGTGCAAAGGAAAAAAGGGTGTGTGCAAAGTTACAAGTCGATAGCTTTAAAACTGAGAGACTAGTTTGCGTAGAAACAGACAGACGGACAGACGGACATGCTCATATAAACTCAGGAGGTGATCCTGACCAAGAATATATATACTTAATAGGGTCTCCTTCACTGCGTTGCACACCTTTGGACAAAATTATAATACCCTCTTAAGGGTATAAAAATCGACATGCTTAAATTAATGTTTTTTCTACCTTAGTTAATAATAAAAATTTTAACTTACGAAGGGGTACATTATGAGGGAGATTCTATTCGTGAGTATTCCTTTAATTGAGATTCAGTACTGAAAAAGTAAAAAAGGAAAACTAAAATAAAATTTTCTTTTCAATAGTACAAATTGTGGCCAACTAAACACAATCACATAGTACAATTTTTTATACCCTTTCATAGGGTATAATAATTTTGGAGACATCCATCCTCCCACCCCATTAAGTATATATATGTATTCTTGATCAGGATCACCTCCTGAGTTGATATAAGCATGTTCGACTATCCGTCTGTCTGTCTGTTTTTCCGCGAATTAGTCTCTCAGTTTTAAAGTTATCGACTTGAAACATTGCACTAGTTCCCGTAAGAAAAGAAAGATAGATGGTCATGCTTATATTAACTCAGGAGGTGATCCTGATCCTTTATATACCATTTAGGGTCGGAACCTTGTAATTTCCCATTTATAATGTGTGACGGTGGGGAGCCCCTTATGTTTAAAGGGACTTGAAATTTGAATTCTTTCCTTTTCAGAATATTATTTATGAAACTACATAATAAGTTTCGTTCGTGTAGTGATTTTCTTTTATTCGCTACTTTGTCAACTTTTGTTCATTTATACGATACATTTTACAGAAAGAGTGTAAAATATTTTAACGTTCGTAAAAAAATTGACGTAATATTTAAAAATATTTCGAAAAAAATACTAAACATTTATATTCATATGTACACATGTAAGTAGATAAATAAAAACATATGTATGTTCATTTAAATTCATTGATATATAATCGAAACCCGTGAAAAAAGAAGTACAAATTAAGAAAAAATCAATAAACAGGCATAACTTTCACCAAACTTTCCTGGTACTTACTAATGAAAAAAGTTCCGTTCTTTATTTGATTTAGTTTTATAATGATCTCGGTTGATTGTTGTAGACAATTTTAATCAAAGTCAAACAGCTGAAGAGCTGGTGAATTTACTTTTTTTTTCTATAGATCTATAGACCCCTGACACAGATAAATGTTTTTTTATTATCTTAATACACTTTAGAAAAAATACTATCATATAGACCCCACATTGGTATAAAACCATTCGTATTTTAAATAATTACACTTGTCTATGAACAATCAACAGATAGCCGCAACGCACACAGATGCAACGCACTGCATGCACGTGTTCGTATCAGTGAAATCGTTTTTGTGGGCCTTTCGAGATACAATAGTATCCAAACTTCAAGAAGTTTCCAAGCCCTCTAGACGAATCATGCGTCACTTTTTTGAAGGATATATATTTACATGCGTATTATGCGTTATTATTATGCGTATCTATACATATTTAAGTCTCTGGGATTAGGTCTGAAAAACACCACAGCTTTATTTATTAACTACATATGTATAAAGTTTAATATTTAGACATATGTTAAGTAAGCACTAATTCCGAGTCAAAAATAAATAAAGAAATATTTGTATTTGAATTATTATTGAAGCACTAAATAAGTCCAGGACAAAAAACTAAATAATTAAAAACACTCTCAATTACTTTTAAGTATCTGAACATCCGTCGACCAATGCGGGACTTTGTAGTAAATTGTATTGTAAATATATATAGTCGTGACGACTACCTGTTGGCATAAGATATGCCGATTGGCCGATAGGTCGATACCACAGGGATGTACAAATATGTGGTGTCGTCCATCTTTAATAAACGTTATTTTCAAAAACTATTTTTCACCTATAAGCCTACTTCTGAGCTCGAAAAACATGAACTTATAATGTAAACGTACAGTGTGAACGTATAATTTTAAGTTATATACTACGGTCCCTCCTAAAATTTATTTGAATTTGAATTCAAAAATTTACCATTTTCATTTTAAAAGTCATTTGTGGATTTTAAGCCACTGGGGTTTAAATTTTATTTGGGTTTAAAAATATTAATTTACAATGATTTTTGTTTAAATTGGCGCAATTGTTTTCATGAAATTGGCATTAAGATATTGGTTTTCTCACAATTCTGAAAGGAATTTTCAGCGCATCGCATTCATCAACTTGACTTTGGCAAGCATTGATTTGATTTATTGATTGATATTGATTTTCTACAATATTAAAACACAAAAAGGTTCAAAAGTGTCTTGCAAGTATATAACTTACTCTGTAAAACTGGATGAAAGAATCCATTTTTTAATCTTTTCGATAGGTACCTGTAAAACGTTCTATGGTGCGGGTGGTTACTTTGGTTACTTATTTTTTGTTATCGGAGTACGGTAAAGCCTAGTACTGAGTTGACGAAAATCCGCTCTTGAAAATCTGACAGCTGTCAAACTCCATATAAAAAAAAACGGTATAAAAAAAAAAAGAAGAAGTACTGAGTTGAGAAAAATGTTAGCTATTGAATTGAATGGCGTTGCCGGATCAAAAAAATAAACAGCTGATTTTGGGGTCTTGAAATAAATCATTTTATTTATTTCGATAGCTAAAACATGGAGGGAAAATTGATGAAAGGAAAAAATAGTCGGCCCGAAAAATTTTTAGCGCGAGAGGATAAATTGAAATTAATTAGTGCGGTCAAGGCGAAGCCCATAATATGGGATTTGACCCACAAAGGGCATTTCAATGCCATAAAATGGCATTGAAATGATTTGTGATTGATTTTGATTTTGATTTTGACCCAGTTTTCTATTTCTTAATCAGCTCCGTAGCGGCGAAATACATAAACAAAACACCAAAATCCAATTGATTTGAATTCATATTTGCTTATTGTTTTTTTGTTTACAAACAACAGCTGTTCAGTATAACCATTTTTCTTAATTTTTTTGGTCACACTAGCTCGGTTGCTGAATAAAGTGCAATTTCACAAGCGGAATTTCAAGAGCGGATTTTCGTCAACTCAGTACTAGGCTTAACAAAAAACCCTGTCAAAAAATGTTTTTACATCCACAGCTGGAAAAAATATTTTTCCATCTCAGTACTAGGCTTTAGAAAATTTTTGGTCTAAAACAATGGTATGATTTTAATTCAGTTTTCAGCACCCCAAAACATTAATATGATTTTGACGTATTCGTATTAGTAACGAATAGCAGAATGTAGGCTGTGAGTATGACGTTTTACACATTTATACTGTATGTGTATGGCAGAGCTCCGGCATAGAAATTTCCTATGCCCCTAAAATTGGGCCCTGCCAATGGTCTAAAAATATGTTTTCCCAGTCTAAGCATACATTTGCAAGTTATTTTGAAAATGTTCAAGTTTGCCCTATGGACAAACTGATTTGAATTTAAAAAAATTAATAACGGCTACAGTAGATTTTTCCGACTACATTTCACCCTATTCCTGGGGTCGCAAACGTACGTTCGTACACAATTAGTGCAAAAAAATTAAAGAAAAAAACATTTTCTGATACTATTTTTTTTGTTTCCGATAGCATTTAGTGAGTCGCGAACGTACGCGAAATGGAACTCGGTTTTGGCTTGCTCTAGCAAAATCAAAAAATCTGGGAATTGGAATGGAATATTTTAATGCAATAACATTACTTTTAAAATAGAGCCATGTAGCTTTCTATCGAGTCTATTCCCAAATAAATAACTCCATAAGTATTTTTTAAATTAAATTAAGTACGGGTCGCGAACGCACGATGTTTCCACATATAAACACTTTTTTTTTTTATTTAAAAATTAAATTTTTATTTTATTTTAATTTTAATTTAATTTAAATTCAATTTTTACTTCTTTTATCCATCTAAAAATATTTATAAGCTTGTTAAACAAAAAAAAATTTTTTTTTTTAAATATTATTTTTTATACGTACCTCATACATACGGTCGCGAACGTACGCCACTTTAAAATTCAATATATAAAAAATTTTTATTTTAATTTCAATAGTTAACACTAAAATGGCTTAACACATGAAGTTTCATCCACTTGCTTTCACTTAATGCGAAGTAATTACAATAAAATTATGTTTTGGGTCGCGAACGTACGATTAGAACATAAATAAGAATTAAAATACAAATTAAGAGGTGATTAGGCTCTCTTCAATTTTTCTTGTCTTATTAGATTGTTATTAAGAGATTTAGTGCAAAAAAAGCAAACACATCATATGAGGCCGTGACAAACCATGACACGAGGTTAGACCCCCGTGACCACAAACCGTGATGTTAACCCGGACCCCCTCCCCCCACCGGGCGCGTCACGCAATATATGGACTATGTTTTTTTTTGAGAAATAAATAAACATAAAAATGTCTTTAAAAGTAAAAGATAAAGGATAATCCCACATCTATTCTATTCAATCTTTTGTTTTAATTCCTATTTGGGTGTACAAAATTTGTTTACTAAAAATATTACCTAACATGCATTTTTGTTTCAATTGGCGCGATATTTCAACATATTTCGAAGAGGGCCTCTTATAAACAATAACAACGAAAACGATTGAATCCAAAAGATTCCAATTTGGACGGTTTGTTGAAACTGATTCATAAGGTTATTCTTAAATTTTATGACGAACAATTAAAACCAACGCCCACACTCATTAGAATGAACCATCACAAGATTGGCATAACCATATTTTTTTTCCCAAAAATACAAAATCGCAATTAAACAATTTCTACTAATTTAATTAGATCGATGATTACTATGACATCGAACTTATAAACTACAATTTGTCAAGCATTCACTCTGTTTAAGCATTATCAAAACAACAAAAAACACATAAAATGTCTAACAAGACTGTCAAACGGGATGAAAGTGCGGACTACTTTTCCTGTGTACATTTTTGGTAATTTTTTCGACCTAAGTGTGATCCGTTTGATGGCGAACAGATCCTGTGATTTTTCAACTATTTGCCTCTCACTCATTCTCGTAGTTGAACAGTTTTGTCAATCTGGTACTAGACTTATCGTATATTCTGCAATTTAAGGTCACACTACTCATATTTTTTGGTATTCAAGCAACGGTCACTCAAAAATAGATAAAAAATATAAATAATTCAAAGTAGTAATTTATAAAATAAATTTTATAAAAATGGAAATGGACTACGACGACTCAGGTTGGCAAGGCCGTGCCAAAACCCAGAATAATGCCGAGGTAAGTTAACAGGAAGGTTAATTTGAGTTTCAAATTTATTATGGTGCGCGCTTGAATGTATGTACATATTTACATACATATGTATGTATGCGCCATCAACACTTGGAATTTGAAGAGTACAATAAACCAATTAAAACAAATCTTGAAATCCCAGGAAATGCCAGAGGACAACCCACAGAAAACGATACAGGAGTGCCTGGAAAGGTTTCTCACTCCTGACTATATCATGGAGCCAGGCATTTTCACGCAATTGAAACGCTACTTTCAGTCCGGCGGGTCTCCAGAAGAAGTCATTTCAATGCTCTCAGAAAATTATAAAGCAGTAGCCCAGATGGCTAACCTTTTGGCTGAATGGTTAATTCTTGCAGGTGTCAAGGTTACCGAAGTCCAAGCAATGGTGGAAAACCATCTAAAGGAGATGATCTTGAAGTCGTTTGATCCGAAGAAAGCTGACACTATATTCACAGAAGAAGGCGAGACGCCCGACTGGCTCACCGAAATGATCGATCACTACACATGGCGTTCGCTTATCTACAGGCTAGCCGAGGAGTATCCCGACTGTCTTATGCTTAATTTTACCATAAAGCTCATTTCTGATGCCGGTTTCCAAAGCGAAATAACTTCCATTTCTACAGCGGCACAGCAGATAGAAGTATTCTCGCGGGTGCTTAAAACATCAATTATCAAATTTTTAAACAATCCCGACGACGTTCACGGTGCCATTCAAGAGTGTGCACGCATGGTCTGCCACGGTCAGCACACCTATGTTTACTCACAAGTACTCATCCAAGTTCTAAGCCAGGAACTGAAGGGTGGTTTTAACATGAAGCGCCTGTCGCAGGAGATTATTAAATACGCCTTGCAAAAGTAAGATAAAATTGGTTAAAGTACAGGAAGTGGTACAAGCTACCACAAAGTGTTAATTTTTCACAAACGCTTAGAAAGTTCTAATTCGATAAATTTTAAAAAATTTTTTTCCCGATACTGGGAGAATGTATGTAACATAGAGAAGGAACCATCTCCGACCCCATAAAGTATATATATTTTTGATCACCATCAACAACCAAGTCGATATAGCCATGTCCGTCTTTCCGTCCGTCCGTATGTCCGTATGAACTCGTTGATCTGAGATTATACTCCTGACTCCTGACTGGTATAGGGTATAGGATATGGCACGGAGAATCCTGCAACAAATCGGAAATCCTGGAAATAGTCGGGAAACTCGACCATAGCCGCCTTTTCACGTATTTATTTTAATCCTTTTAATATTAGTATTTGTATTTCAGCAACCAGAATGTGACTCCTATTACAATGGCTCTTAACGGCTCTGCGGTCTACCCACAAGCTTGCCAGGCTCTCACTTCAATGCTGACCCGTAACACTCTTAACCCTGCTGATATCACAGTACTCTACCGCAACTATTCAGGCTCTGACCCACCGCCTATAGACTTGATTCGTAACCCGCAGTTTCTTGAACTTCTGGTGGATGCTCTTTTTCGCTCTGGAGTCAAAATCAATCCAGAACACAAATCAAAGTATATGTTTCTGTTAGCCTACGCGTCCGCCGTAATTGATCAACCAGCAAAAAAAAGACCTCTAACCGAGCGCAACCTAAATAAGGAAGAGCTAAAGAGTACAATCCAAGCAATCGAAAAAGCCCACGCCATTTGCAACGTTGACCAAGGCTCTACAGAGCTAATCGCGGAACTTCAAACTTTATATAACTGCATCAAGTGAGTTGCTATACGATATTAAGTTATTTTGGTTCAGAACGTACGACCTGTTCCTTTTTAGATATCCTGTAGTAGGAGTCGGTGTGATTCGGTGGATAGAAAATGTTGTAATGGAACCATCATACTTTAAGCTTTCAACGGACAGCTGTCCCACACACCTGGCAGTACTGGACGAGGTAGCAGCCGTACATCCCACACTTCAACAACAGATCCTCTTCCTGCTGATTCGTCTCTTCGAATCAAAACAAGACGAGCTGGAGATTCTTGTACAACTGGAGATGAAGAAAATGATATTGGACAGAATGGTAAATCTTCTAACACGAGGCTGCGTTGTACCTGTTCTACGGTATATTAAACAGTGCTGCGCTATTGAAGACACCGATATTTCCCTGATACGGTACTTTGTCACGGAAGTTCTTGAGACAATTACACATCCCTATTCTCCCGAATTTGTGCAACTCTTCCTACCAATGGTAGAGAACGAGGAAATAACCGGTACGATGCGTGGCGAAGGCGACAATGATCCAGTTTCTGAATTTATCGGTGAGTTTGATATATGCGTGCAATACTTTTTAATTCCAACTATCTGCTTCTGTTGATTTCAGTTCACTGTAAGGCGCACTATACCACCGTTTAATGACATTTGGCAATTAAGTATTTTTGATTGAAAATAAATAAATTAAATTCAGTTTATAGGCAATATTTTTAACTAAATTTTGATATTTTACAACCTTGGTTTTATTTTTTTGTAAAGGTTTTTTTTCCTGCTTCATCATATGCAAAATATTAAATAATCATACTCAATATAATAATGAAAAAATATTTCATAATCCAAGCATATTGAAGAATGTTTGAATCAAACTAATTAAATTTTAATACAACATTTTATTGTTTCCAATTAATGTTCATACCTCTTAACAGAATCATTTAATTTCGCTTGAATGCGTGTTCTACGCAGCTTTCTTCCTATGTGCCATATTATAACTTGATTTACAAACATATATATCAGTAATTTATACATTTAATTCATAAATTTTCTGAAATCCCATTTTCAGTTCCAATATTTACACATTTTGTTTAATGTGGTTAGGTCTTAGATGAAATCAGTATAAATTTGTTTTTTTAAGAAAAGTTCCCGGGAGCCGAGAAGTATGTATGGCATTTAAAAAGTCTCTGGTTTTTTTTGTTATTTAAAACTATTAAATATAAAATTAAAAGAGTAAAAACTGATGAGGCCATGGTCCAGGGCAAAATCAGAGTCGATGATTAGCAGACACACCCCACTGCTAATCCTCAAGAGTGATTTGCACGTTCCACAAAATGTCTTTGGTTCGCGTTAGGGAAGAACATTCCTTTGTAGTATGTTATGTGCGTTCATTAGCTTTGGATGGCAGCGTTAAGTACTTTTCTGACTTTTCTAAAAAATGGTTTAATTGCTCTTTTTAAGATCTTTGGTGTCACCGTCCTTTGTTTGGCCGCGTCCGAGGATCTTGGCCAGGCTGTCCCAAATGCCGCCAAAGAAGATGGCACAGCACAGATTTTCGAGTGGCAGGAAAGGATCGTGGATACCCAGCAGGATTGACGAGAGCTTGAAATAAACCAGAAATATTACAATACCAAAGTAGACCAATGCATGTGGTGCCGAGATCCAGTCAGTTTTCTTATCCAGAACAAAGATGATTGAGGCCAGCAACGACGCTTTGGTATAGCTGCATAATTAAAAAAGGAGTATATCGTGTAAAAAAACCTTGGGAAAATAAGCAATGACTCTTACAAGCTCGGCTGCATGAACTCCATGGCAGTCGGAGTCCAGGCCCCACGGATGAGGCGCTCAATCAACTTGGTGAAGCCTGCTCCATTGCCCTTTAGCGTGCCGATAATAATCATGATTATCCAGGCGTTGGGGTAAAGTTTAGCCGCGTGGCCTACGCCGTCGTAAACCTTCTTGGCCCGGTAGATCTCTTTCATGGCACTAGCGACTATCTTGACCGGCAGGAATTTTGCCACCTTATATCCCACATCAAACGGTGTGTAGAACACGCCGTACCTAGAATAAGGATCATAAACCTTTAAGTTTTTGTGGGAAAGTTATCAAATTTTTTTAAATTGACATACCACACAGCCGTACCCACGAGCAACTGCCCCGTGTTCTTCAGGGGAGCCAGAATTGGCTCTCCAAGCAAGCCGTTGGCAACCATACCGCCGGCGAAGATCACCAGCATTGTTGATAACCAGCAAGCCAGCGGGTGCTTCCGTGAGAATGCCTGCGCGTTTGCGCCCAAGTCCTCGCGCACGGCCAGCGCGGCAAGAAGACTGTGAGCAATGTCAAAAAACGGAAACATTTTCAGTTTGATGACCTGATTGGCCACGTCTAAAAATGCCTCTGGATCCATGATCACAGCCGACTATTTATTAAGCCTCTACGGATGATAAAGTAATACAAAATAAATACATATGTGGACACGGATTAGTTTTATTTTTAATTTTTTATACCCTTGCAAAGGGTGTTATTGATGCAGCAAAGGAGATATCTCCTATAAAATAGATATATTCTTTTTCTATATATCAGGATCACCTCATGTCCTTCTGTCTGTCGGTCTGTTTCTACGGGAACTAGTTTCTCAACTTTAAAGCTATCGACTTGAAATTTACAATTGCACACACCCTTCCTTTGCACGTAGTATATAAGTCGCAACGTCCGGAATCGGCCGACTGTATCCCAATAACTGCCATATAACTGATTGATCGAAAATGGTATTTGGTAAAAATATTAACTTAGTTTTTTTTTACCAAAAGATACCAGATGGTTGGCATTTTTTTTAAATTTTATGTTCTAAAATTGGGTAATTTTTATAACAATTTTATAAAATTTATAAAAAAAAATCCTACAATCCTACAATCCGATCTTAACTGCAAGGGTTCAGTTGTGAAAAAATTAATAGCACCATTTTAGTACATTTCGATTTGGGCGAAAAAATTTAGTTACTGTTGAAATTTATTAAAATTAATCATTAAAATTTTCATTTTCTTATATTGTTGTATAAAACAGCCTTACTTACATAAATTAAAAATCCTTTTTAAATATTTTGCTTAATAATACTCGTTAAAAAAACGAAAAAAATAATAGCACCACTTCCAGTTTACTTATCAAATTATTAAAATTAAACCCCTTTTTCTTGATAGATTTAACCAATTTAATAGATTTATGTATAATTTATACATTTTGGTAAAAAAAAAGTAAACAAAAAAGGACGGGCGGAGCCGAAGTTGATATACCCTTGCAGTTACAACCAGATATACAATGATAGAAAAAATAATATAAACGAAAATTTATATTTCATTTAAAGGCCTTTTTTTAAGTTTAAGCTTTAGAAATATTTATGAAATCCACTGTGTTAGTAACGTGGATAACGATACTTGGCCACGATCTTCTTTTTGAACGCTTTTCATCCGCAATTTTGGTTTTTCATGGAAATTCGTCAGAAAACCTCGTGTTTGGGTTGGAAAAAATAATAGAAACGCGGGCGTATTTTGTTAAAATCTGTGGTTATTATTCGTTTAAATTAAAATAAAAGGTATTTTTTGATTATTCTTATTACAAGGATTGTTATTATAGCAATTTTTTGGGTCGTGGAGCACATTGCACCGCAGTAGAGAGGAATCTAATCCTCACATTAAAAGCAGAAGTCCAATCCATGGTACAAATTGTCAAACTATTGGAATGCTCAAAAAAAAAAGTGTTTTCTGCTATCCACTATACAGATAAAAAGGAAAAACGTGGCAGAAAGGGAGCAACTTTCACAAAATTTGACACGACCCTTATTAGGAAGTCGAAATAGGAGCCTTTTCTTTCTTCGAAGGATCTTATAAACTATATGAACGCATTCTTAACGAGTCATACCATTTGCAAAAGACTGATTGAGCGTGGTTTAAAAGCGCATTCAGCAAGGAGAGTTCCTTTTATGAGCAAGAGAGTTCCTTTTATACGTATTAAAAATACGTATTTGAGCCCAAAGGGAAAATTCGTTTCTATTATTTTTTCCATCACTATATAGGATATAGTTGGCCGATCATTATGAGAATATCATAAAATAACCAATTTATTACAATACAATAAATACAATTTTTATTACAATTTATTACAATAAAAAAGCCCCAAGCTTCTATCTTCAGAAATACAAAAGTTAGTATTTTTACTAAACACCAAAAACCATTTCCGATCGTTCAGTTATATGGCACCTATAAGATATAGTTGGCCGATCGTTATGAAATTTGGTAGGTCGTATTATTTTGCCAAAATTGCATTCATAATATTGCATTCCTAAATTCATAAAAATAGCATTCAAAATTCGACTGTCTAACTTTAAAATCACCGAAGTTATAGCATTTCCAATTAATCAATTATATGGCAGCTATAGGATATATCCGACTTATGTATATACTGCGTGCGAAGAAAAGAAGGTTGTGTGCAAAGTTTCAAGTTGATAGCTTTTAAACTGAGAGACTAGTTTGCGTAGAAACAGACAGACGGACATAAGCATTTCTCAACTCAGGAGGAGATCCTGATCAAGAATATATATATACTTTATAGGGTTGGAGATGTCTCCTTTATTGCGTTGCACACTTTTGGAAAAAATTATAATACGCTCTGCAAGGGTAAAAAAATTGTTTAAATTTTACGCAAGAAGTACTGAAATGTGAATAAATGTAATAGAGAAAAAAATATATAGAGATAGGAACTTGTAGAATTAATTTGGTTATTTAGTCAAATTATCCAAGAAAATAGATAATACAGCCGTAAACTATTGAAACAACTTTTTTACTGTGTCAGGGCAAGGTAGTTTAGCTATAGTCCGCTAAAAAGCTTAAAACGGAACTCAAAATACAAACTATTGGTTTAAACAGTTCGCTAATATCCAAAGCAAGTTAATATGCTTCCTTCATCCCAGGAAATGTCCCACCTTCAAATGGGACACACATATTAACCAGAGCATACCATATAGTTTTCTAAGTAACCTCCAAATGACACAACTCAAAAATGGGGAAAAATTGTATGTTCAGGTGGGCGCAAAGTGATTTTTAGTACATACATACATATATTATATAGAAGTCCAAAAAACTTAGAATAAAAACTTCATACAACAAAAAAATAATTAAGCATTGAGGGTACAGTACAATTGTCTGGGCGTATAGAGTAGGTCTTCTATATGGTATCATGGTATAGGTCCTCATGGTATAAAATCCATCATGAATTCGCATAAAAGCATGAATATCTTGAAGACATCTACGATACCTTTTTCAGAGTGTAAAATTTCATTTATAGCGGTCCTTTAGCAGGACAATCATACAAAAGGTGCCAGAGGAATGGTTCAGAGGAAACTCTATGAACGTGTTTGAGTCACTTGGGCAGTCGTCTGACTTCAATCCTACGGAAAATATCTAGTCCACAGTCAAAGGAAATTGGTTTTAAGTCTATTTCAACTAGCATTGGAATCATTTAGAGAACTTTATCTTTAAAGTAAAGCATTGTTTGATTCAGGTGGCCTTAATTTGGGTATTTATATTTTTAGTGCACATTTTTTTTTTTTTAAATTTGTCATTTCTCTGGTTCAGAACCCGTTTTGGAAAAGTAGTGCTATTATTTTTTGCGATTTTTAACTACACTTTTTTTTTATTTTAGTATCTAAGAATCACAAAAATTTGCCTAAGGCAGCCTAACAATTAAACAAAAAAATTTGTTTCATCTTGCTATCTCCTTCTATATTCTTATCATTGCCGCTACCTTTCGCTTTAAACCGTGGAAATTTAAAAGTGGATTCACTCTTTCACTCGATTTTGATAAATGTCAAAAATGATACAGTTATATTTTTGGTTGTTACAAATATTTGTTATTATGTTTACATCCTTTTATACCCTTGCAGAGGGTATTGTAATTTTGTCCAAAATTGTGCAACGCGGTGAAAGAGACATCTCCGACTCTATAAAGTATATATATTCTTGATCAGGATCACCTCCTGAGTTAATATGAGCATGTCCGTCTGTATGTTTTTACGCAAACTGGTCTCTGATTTTTAAAGGTATCGTTTTAAAACTTTGCACACACCCTTCTTACCTTTGCACGCAGTATATATGTAAGTCGGAACGACCGGGATCGGCCGACTATATCCTATAGCGGCCATATACTGATTGATGGGAAATGGTATATCTTTGATGTTTTTAGAGTTAGAGAGTTCGGATTTTGCATGAGTGGCACAATAATACGACCTACCAAATTTCCTACCGATCGGCCGACTATATCTTATAGCTGCCATATAACTGAACGATCGGAAATGGTATTTGGTAGAACTAACAATACCGAATTGGCTCTGTTGAGGAAAAAAACGGACAAACCCACAAACGGGTGGACAAATTAGCCAACAATTTTTATGGTGAGAAGAAAAATCAAATTTTATAAAAAACTTTTTAACGGATTTTTGAATCTGGCTGAAGGGCCAATCGACGCGAATTCAATTTTAAAATGTTGTTGAAGAAAAATATTTTACCTGGGATTCCAATGTTCCCCCTAGCCCAAAATTAGTGAGTCAAAATCCCTTTATTTTTATGCGAATTTATCACAAACTTTCAGCAAATATTTGACAATCATTCTCATTCATATATCATTCTCAACATCATGCTAGCAGCCTTCTTCCTGCTGTACTAATTCTAATGCATTAAAATCATATCAATGTATTAAATGCCGACCACTGTTCTGTTATCCATGTCAACTCCTCTATCTCTGATAGGCTCCACGCGTTATTACGGACAGACGGGCAAACGGCCATGGCTATATCGCCTTTCTGTTGATGCTGATCAAGAATATATATACTTTTTTTGGTCGAAGACGAGTTCTTCTCTATGTTTCATACATTTACACAAATACAGTATTCCCTTTTACTCTAAATGTACCAGGTATAATTAGTATATAAATTTACCTAGATGGTACTGATGTTCAGGAAATTTAAAAGTTTTGTCAAACTAGCATAAATTGCCTAATATTATTAGGCAATCTACATAAGTATAAGAAGAAAATAGGTTCGCGATGTAAAGACCACATGTTAGTGTTTGTTTTTATACATTTTTTTAAATTCATATTTATGTAATATAAAACGAATATTTTTTTATGAATATCTTACTAACATCAGATACCTTCTTATTCCCATGATATTGCTTCTATTGCCTATTATTTTATATGTATATAACATATTATTGGAATATGTTACATAATACCTTAAGTTAGTATGACAAAAGACAGTGTTTTAAGAAATCAACATATATTAAAAATTTCAGCCTTTTAAAATGCTATTTACATTCGAAAGTATAACACACTTTTCGATTCAAAATTTTCAACTTTCTCGATTCAAGTGCAAGTTTTTGTAGATGGATTTTTTAATTTACAGTGTTCATTTTGGCACAACAGAAACATTTTCTAGTTAAGTCCAAAAATAAATTTTGCTAGTGAATCTGAGAGGGCTGTTAAAAGAAGCGCACCGGGTCGGCACATGTACATGCATACATTCTCATATCTACAATAATGAATGCTACATACATTAAGCGACAGCTTTTACATACATATTTATGTATGTATGTACGTATATATGATAAGGTAGAGCATTTGATAATGCAACACCCATCCAGATGTGGAAATACACATTTGATTACGGCTTCGTAAGCATAAAGCAGTGGTAAGATTTTTTTATCCCGAAAACCTCGAAGCCGAAAATTATTCTCGCTTTTGCATAAACTCAATTTTATTTAACTTAGGTGTGAGCTTTTTCACATTAATTTTTCGATGTTGTTGCTTCTAATACGTCAGTTTTAATTAGCTTTTGCGGAAGCTGCAGAGATTTTTCTGCGCTAGCCGACAGCTGGCTATTTTTGAGCAGCTTGAATGTGTACACCAATGTATGTATGATTAATTAAATCACTTTTATCTTTAATACTTTACTGATAAAAATTTAATTGCGACTATTGATATTAAACATACACACACATACCCGAATACTTTAAAAATGAAATAGTGCGAACCGATTTTTACCTTTGGCCTGCAGCTCAAAAATCGGATAACGAATAGCAGGCAACACGTAGCAACCGTATGCAGCACGAACACAGGGAGACTGGGCCAGGTCTGTGGTTACATGCATGCCGCTCAATAGATCGTGTTATATATTTAGAATTTTCAATTTTTAGAGAAAAAAAATATTCTGTATACGCTTCCGCCTCTGATTCAGTGTGAGCAACCACAAACCATACAGTACTGTCTGCACTACTTTACCACATTTGGCGGCAAGATTTTTTTGGTTAAGCAGACAGCATGTCATTTCGCATTCCTAATAAATATTCCTTAGCATTACATATGGTTTACCAGTGATCCTTTATGTAGGACCCTCTTATGTAGCATGTTAAATATCAATATGCATATTACTTTTGAGTATTGCAGTCGCGACTTCAGAATAAGGAAACCTGGTTAATAAACAAAACGTGATACCATCAAATTAAAATAATAAAATACTACTAAAAAACGTTTTGAAAATAAAAGGCGTAAAATATACCAACCGCAAAAATAAATATTTACTACCTAATGCTTTTTTTGGTGTTTAATTTCCTGATGGTCAATAAAAAGGTCTTTGATTTTTTTTAAATATTTCAGAACTATATTTTAAATTAAATAAATTTTATATTTCTATATACATAATTATATTTCTAATTAAAATTTTAATTTTTTTCCATTTTTTTATTATCAATGGTTAAAAAAACGGAATTTTTCGTTGCCACACAATATTACAAATTAAATCATTTTGACAGACTTTATGGACACATCAGTTTTTTTTTTAATTTTAAAATATAACATAGTGGTGTTATTACACTATTAGGAATAAAAAAATGTGTATCACAACCAAAACATTTACACTATTAAGAAGACGAGTTTTAATGACGCAAAGCATACCCACTAGACTAGTAAGTAAAATACCCTATCGGATTTGGAGTCGAAAATTTCTATATTAAAAATGTTCTTATGGTTTTTCACTTAATTTTTTGATTAATTTGACACCAATAAAAAAAAATTGTTCCTACTTCCTAAAAGTAAAAAATTGTGTAGTTTTGTTTTTCAGCATTCTAGTAAATTTTACCATACATATGGGTCATATTTTAATATAATTTTGGGTCACTTGTAAGTCACACCGAAATTTCTGCAAAAATAATACACATGAAAATGTTTGCTGTTACTTGACGGCGCTTAATCATCTGTTTTATGATATTTTTTGCAGCAAATTTTCACATAATTGCAGTACACATCTCATACACTTGCAATATAATGTATTAATACGACTTATTCGTTCACTATGTGTCGAATTATCTTATTAACTACGTTTTATACGATACATTAATTATATTATGTAGCACATTTTGTTGAAAATATAAAAGTGAAACTCCAGTAATAAAAAATAGTTTAACAACACTACTTTTTGGAGTCCGATATGTATGTACGAATATACATATATACACACATACGCACATATTCAGCACGTTTACTTGCCTACAGTAAACATAAACTTTTTATTTATTTCATAGTCTATTTAGCTAAAAAATCACACAATAAATAACTCTATTTCTATAATTTTAATCTAAATAGATTTAGAGATCCACCAATTCGGTGGTTTATTTGTATATATAATCTTTAGTATTGAGGTCGCAGTGTGGCGAAAAAGGTAAGACTTTCAGGTTTTAAGATTTCTCTGCGTCTACATATATGTAGACATAAGTTAATTTTTGTTTCCTAACCGTACGACCACATTGTTCGAATACAAATGTCTACCAAATGTTTGTATTTATGTGTTGTATATTTATTATAATATACAATAATTGTAAATGTATGTGTAAATACACAAGTGCTTAGACATAAAACACTGGTTTTAAAATCTTCAAAATAATATGTAACATAAATTTAAACGAATAAGTACACATATACATATACACTCATGTATATAGAGGTTGGTATGTTCTTACGTATGTATATACATACACATATATGTACTTGTATTTTTAATCTGCCGGTACGATTCTTCCAACTCTTTCCAATTTGACGAAACCGTTTAAAAAGACAATTGTTTTTTTTTTTTAGTATATCGATCCATTTGAAATGATGAGCCCACCAATTCTCGATTTATCTATTTTTGTATGTTTATGTAAATATGTTTGTATGAATAAACATAGCTCATTGGCCTCGCTGGGGGACATTTGTCCTCTCCCCCATTCAGGGAACATCCCTTTAATGGATGCTTCATCCTCATAATGAAACATTTTTTTTAATGCGTCTCCTTAAATTAGTTTTAACAAGTAATTGATGTGGAAACAGGACTGTCTGCAGACTACTTCATTTTCCATGTAAAATTTTTTTTTGAAACAAGAAAGGAAAGCGAAGTTGATAGTCGGGAGTTGACGAAGTTGATATACCCTTGCAGTTAAGATCGGATGTAAATCTCAAATATCGGATATATTTGACCGATCGTTCTCATAATTTCACTATGAAAACAATTTATCAGAATAAAAAAATTTCAAAAAGTCCCAAGTTTCTATCTTAAAACTGACTAAGGTAGATATTTTACCGAATATCAAATACCATTCCCGATCGTTCAGTTATACGGCAACTATAGGATATACACGGCCGATCCTTATGAAATTTGGTTGGTCGGACTATATGGCCATCTAGGAACTTGTTTTTTTTTTTTTAAAAACACGAAAGTAGGGTCATTTCCGATTTATTTTAAATATCATAAATAAAAATTAAACCGAAATATCCCTTAAGCGGTAAAAGCTACATATATCAGTCATATATACATATATGATTTTTACAGTCCCTCGTTTCAAGTAAAATAATAAATGGGATGTAGCAGGATATCTTGGGAATACGCATTCATCACTTGTGTATCTTATTTTTTAACACTTGTGGAACACTGTTTTGTTGTAATTCGAGACTTAATAGCATTTGCGTGGCAACAGTATAATTACAATTTTGTCATTTAATTTTGACCTTAGTAAACGATTTTCAGATGGCCTCTAGTTCTTCAAAGAAAAGCAAGTCCTCCGGTATGCGTATTCTGTGGATACCAGGGCGTAAGCCCCACTCCAAGGGGCGCTATAACGCTGCCAACAAGCACATCCCGTATTTGGGGCAGCAAAAAAAGAGCGAGGTGTGGTCTCTGGGAGGCAGCAAAGCCCAGTCCGAACTAATTGATTTGTAAGTAAGGTATTCTGCATGGTATGGTTATGGTTATATGTTTATATCACTTATTGTTTTTAAAATGTTTCACAATTCAGAGTGGAAATTAAGTTAGTTTTTATTTTAAAATGTAAAAAATCTTTTCTTAACTATAATTTGTGCCCTCTTAGGCCAACCTCTGATGACTCCAACATCATACCCAGTTCGTCTTTAAGTATCATGGCATCTTGCTCATTGGTACAAAGCACTAACGGCTCCTGCGAAGATATAGCTGTTATATCTGAGAGTGCCACTTTACCGATCACAGCTTCGAGTTCTGACTCACAAAGCATGAGTAGTCCCTTCTCGGATATCACGCCATCCACTTCATCGTCCAGAGCCATGGGATCTTCGAATGTGATTACAACAGTTGAAATCCAGCATTTGGTAAGAATTTTCGCTTAGTTTTATTCTTTCTTATCGCGAACTTTCAACCTCAATGTAGCAAAACTTCCTTTGTCCTAATAACTTGCCAAAGGTTTCAGCTACACTCCAAGCACCTTCCGAAACTGAAACAGGTTTCAACAGCTCTACAGGAACTACAGCCTCGGTAGCCACAAACTCATCGCCAATAGCAAATCATAAACCGGAAGTTCCACTTACATCTCCTTCTCTACATATTTCCCCACAGAAGAATAAATATAAAAATCACAATAATAATCAGGTAAGAATAATAACTCTTAAATATGTGTATGAATAAAAACTAATATTTTTTTCAGGAGGACATCAATTCCATAGAGAGTCTATCAAGTTTTCCAAGGTTTCAGTGTAATACCGATTTTGATTGGATTGATGAAATGGTGCAGCAACGCAACTGTAATGAGCTGTCGCACAAGAACAAGCGCAAAAAATCGAAGAAGGCTCTACAGAGCTTGGAAACAGACCAGTTGGATGGAAAGATCTACAACTCCGATGACTCTAAAGAAAAGCTTAAAGACAAAAAAGATGACAATGGCGACGAGAAAGTCGTTAAATGTTTATACTACTCGCTTATGTGCTGCGACTGCACTATATCGTAAGAACTTCATTACTTCGTTTTCCATGTAAAATATCCCTCGATTAAATATGTAATATGTATATCTTAATTTTGTAAACCTTAGCATAATTACTGCACAAGGGAAAGTATTTCGACAGAAGACAAAAGTAAAGTATTAACGAATTTATAATTTACAAACAAATTATTATTAACATTCGAATATAAATAAAAGCAACTCGAATTTGCAGTTGTTTTTGATTAAGATTAAATTAGTCCATTTACTAAGAGTATTTGTCGTATATTCAAAAAATAATTGTATATATGTATACATTACATTATCTATTTTATTTACACAAACTTCAATTTTTCCTTTCTACTTAAATTTTGACTTATTTTTTTTGGATTGGGTGAATTCTGTTCTTGGGTGTAAATAAAATTTAAGATACATAATACCTACAACTTTTATTTCTTTTCCCGTCTATAAAAAAAATGCATTTTCAACTTGACATAACATTTTTCATAAAAATTTAATACAAACATTAAATTTACAAGTATATATATAAAAACAATTCACAATCACATAAATTTTATCATTTTCGGATGTTAAATATTTCGACTCTAAGTTTCTCAAAGTAATGTAAAAATTTACTTGTCCAGAGCAAGAAATCCAAGATCAAATTCTTGATAGTACAATTACGTTCGCTTTTGAGCTTATCACTGATAGAGCAATCAGCTACAGACAAATGTATGACTTTTTAGCGAAATCCTGTCCTTGTTATCGAGAATAATGTCACCAGTCGTCTCCTCGAAACTAATGGATTCGGGCTCCAAATTCTGCTCGCCTTCGCATTGAAACTTGATCGAATCAATATCTTTTGTACTCTCAATGTAAAACTCTTTTCCGTGAAGTATGGGTTTAGCGTTGGGTTCAAAGACAAGCCTCTTTACTTCCGTGCTCACATTTCCGTCTTCTTCATCTTCTGAGTTTTCGTTGTCGCTATTGTCGTCCTCGCCAATGTTAAATATAAATCTTGCCTCACTTTTAGGTGTTGCTAATGAGTTTTCTCGCCTGCTGGATTTGCTCATTATTTTTTTATAGCGCACTGAATTCCTGAAGACGTGATTACTGTTTCGCTGCAATTAACAAAATTTTTAACTCTATTTGTGTTTCAATTTATTAAAAAAAATCTATACGTTTGATCAGCCTTTTTTTTATACCTTTGCGGAAAATATTTTTATCGTGAACCCAAAAACTGAATGAATGGAATCGCTAAAGCTGTGCTTGTTTATATGTTTATATTTGAAGAAAAATGACCTTTTATCCGTTACGTGAACCAAGAGGTTGAATAAGAAGTTTAAATGAACCTTTTTCAAAGTTCATTTTAATAAAAATATAGTTATTTGAAACTAAATTCACATGAGGATAAAGGAAATCCAATAAAGGAAATCTAGTAATGGAACCTTCGGAGCAGTTAAGATCGGATAAACATCACAAATATTAACAAAACAAAAAAGGAAAGCTAAAATATGTATATACATGTATTTTAATTCTTTTATAATTCTAAAAGCGGTCCAAGAACTATTTTTGACAAAATCGACAAACCGCCATTTATGCTTTTCGAAAATATTTTCAGGTTTATTGAAAACAAGAAAGGAAAGCTAACTTCGGGCGGAGCCGAAGTTGATATACCCTTGCAGTTAAAACCGGATATATATCGCAAACATCGGATATTGTTGGCCGATCCTTATGATTACATCATAATAAAACCAATTAACTAAAATAAAAAATCTAAAAAAAATGTCCCAAGCTTCTATCTTCAAAAACACAAAAGTTGATATTTCTACCAAATACCATTTCCGATCGTTCAGTTATATGGCAGCTATAGGATATAGTCGGCCGATCCTAATGAAATTAGGTAGGATGGATCAACTGGCCAAAAATAGAATCTGTATTAAGTTTCAGCTTTCTATCTTCAAAAACACGAAAGTTGGGTCATTTTCGATCGTTCAGTTATATGGCAGCTATAAGATATAGTCGGCCGATCCTTATGAAATTTGGCATGTCGTAATATTTTGCCAAAAATAGCTTGCCTGTAAAATTTGAACTCTCTAACTCTAAAAACACCAAAGTTATACCATTTCCGATCAATCAGTTATATGGCAGCTATAGGATATAGTCGGCCGATCCGGGCCGTTCCGACTTATATACTGCGTGCAAAGGAAAGAAAGGTGTGTGCAAAGTTTCAAGTCGATAGCTTTAAAACTGAGAGACTAGTTCGCGTAGAAACGGACAGACAGACAGACAGACGGACAGACGGACAGACGGACATGCTCATATCAACTCAGGAGGTTATCCTGATCAAGAATATATATACTTTATAGGGTCGGAGATGTCTCCTTCACTGCGTTGCACACTTTTGGACAAAATTATAATACCCTCTGCAAGGGTATAAATATGTCATATTTATATCTTACCTGTAAAACAGCAAATATTACAGAAAAAATCGTTATGATCAGCAAGCAAACTGCTACGGCAATGGCTGTGATGGCCGTCAGTGGTGAGTTCAAGTTCAGAACGAACTCGTTGCTATTTCCTTCATTTCCAAATGTCCTGGATTCAACATCGCCTCCATACGAATTGCCGCTTGCAACAACCGTGCGACGTTTTCCACCTGTCGAGGTGACTTTACACTCGCCTAAAATTAAAACCAATGCCATATTTTAGGTCACGTCAAGACAATTTTTGAATATAGCAGATTTAATTACAATGACTCTGTCAAAATATTTTGTAGTAGGACAACATGAGGAAACACACAAAACTATCCACAGGCGACTCGAACTTATTAAACTTTCCACACCTATTAATATTAATGAACTGCTAGCTTACATTCTTACCAGTTTCTTCACTGCAATGACAGCAGTTCAAAAGAGTTGTTTGGTTCTGACAACAGGAAACGCATTGGCTATTAAGCTGCTCCAGGAAAAGTGGCGCTAAGCAAGCTTTACAGGAGTACGGTCCAGGGCCGAAGCACGAATGACACGAATCGTGACACGTTTTGCATTTTGATGTAGTTGAATCGTAGTACTGTGAGCTAAGGCAGTCCATGCACAAGCCCCCATCTAGCATAGAGTGTGGGGGACACGAGGTGCATGCGAGGGGTCCAGCATCTAAAGTAATTTTAAATGATTTCGAATTTTAAATGAAACATTTCTTCAGGCTCCTTAAAATTATATATTTTTTTTTCATTAAGTTAACCTTTGTAAGTTATTCATGACAGCAAAAAAGATCACTCTTCTGGAGTTTTTCTTGTTCAAAGACATTCTTTTAAACAATTTTAAATTTTTTGTATTAACAAAATTACAATTTAAGGGGAGGGTAAGGTATTAAATTTTTTTTTTCATTTTTTTTTTATTTTTTAAATTGAATGCATAATATCTGAAGAATATTGTGTCAAAATTTCAAGTCAATTAAAGCAAAATTGACGAAGTTATTAGTTATTGACAAAGTTGCTTATAAACGTTTTACACTGGATTACACTGGTGTTTAAAACTTTAAAGCGTTTTTCCCACAACTCACGTTTTCAAAGTCGGTGCCCCTCATAACTTCAAAACTACTGCACCGATCCTTTTGAAATTTTAAACACTATTTCTGTACATATTTTACGAGGTAACGCTGTCGAGTTTTTTTTTTTTTTGTTCATAATTTTTATTTTGCAATGACAAATTAACCGATTTTTTTCCCAAAAAATTGAGTTTTTCACTTCAAAGTCTTCGAAAAAATTAAAAAATTGAAATTTTAAAAAAATCTTTACAGCGTTACCTGGGCCGAACTATTATCTTACGAATGAACTTTCATTTTTTGATTACAAATGATCCAGCACCGAGTTATAAGGGGCACCGCAATTCAACTTTTTTTGGCGACACGTCCGGACAATTGCTACCATTGCCATATTTTTAAATATTTTTTTGTAAAAATTTGATAAAACATTCTTCTAATGTCATACTTTAATATACCGTTGGTTGAATAAATAAATTTTAACTGTGTCGTCAGGAAAAAAATCACAAAAACATGGCTTTTTTCGCATGATTTGACCTTACCCTCCCCTTAAACGTTAAAAAATAAAAAAAAAAAAAAAACCAAGAAAGGAAAGCTAACTTCGGGAGGAGCCGAAGTTGATATACCCTTGCAGTTAAAACCGGATATATATCGCAAGCATCGCAAATCTATAAAAAAAACCCAAGCTTCTATCTTCAAAAATACGAAAGTTGATATTTCTACCAAATACCATTTCCGATCGTTCAGTTATGTGGCAGGTATAGGATATAGTCGGCCTCGTGAAATTTAGTAGGTTGGACCAAAAATAGAATCTGTACTAGAGGTGGGCACGGGCCGGGCTTTTTTTCGTGGCCCGCGGGCTTACACAGGCCCGGAGCGCGCCCGGGCCTTAAAATTAAGATTCGTGCGGGCTTCGTGCGGGCCCGGGCCTTTGCAAAACGGCCCGGCCCGTAAAAAACCCGAAATAGGCCTAAAACAATTTTGATTTGACCGCGCTAATATTTTTTTTATTCTCGAATTACAACCGCCATTTATCGTATTTTAATTGCTTATCAATGTTACTATCGATTGGCTTAAACAATATTTTACTTCTTTGCACACCACTATTTAAAATTTGGCGTCCTATTGTGAAATTCATAAACTTTGAAAAATAAAATACAAATAAAAACATGAATTAGGATTAATAAATATGAACTTATATATACATATGTATACATAAATAACGTCTTTTAAATTTTGAAATATGTTTAAATAAGTTTCGTGCCGGGCCGGGCCGGGCGCGGGCCTTGATGAAAAAGTTTCGTGTTCGGCCGGGCCGGGCCTCTCAAAAAAGATTTTGTTTTCGTGCGGGCCCGGGCCCCAAAATACAGGCCCGCGCCCACCTCTAATCTGTACTAAGTTTCAGCTTTCTATCTTCAAAAACACGAAAGAAACACGTTTAGTCATATGGCAGCTATAAGATATAGTCGACCAATCCTTATGAAATTTGGAATGACGTAATGTCTTGCCAAAAATAGCTCTCTTGTCAAACTTGAACTTTCTAACTCTTAAAACACCAAAGTTATACCATTTCCGATCAATCAGTTATATGGCAGCTATAGGATATAGTCGGCCGATCCGGGCCGTTCCGACTTATGTACTATGTGCAAAGGAAAGAAGGGTGTGACCAAAGACGATAGCTTTAAAACTGAGAGACTGGTTCGCGTAGAAACGGACAGACAGAAAGACGAACAAATCAACTCGAGGTGATCCTGATCAAGAATATATATTTTTTATGGGGTCGGAGATTAATGTGTAGTTTTATATAGCTATATTGCCTTTTTGCGTCCCAAAAAGGATATGCTTTAAATATTTGAACTTGGATATAACTCCAAAATTATGTATTAAAATTGAACACAAATTTGTTAACAATAATCAAATTTATCGACCCCTATCTGAAAATTGATCGTAGCCAAAATTTTGTTCAAAATGCACTTTTTGTTAAAAAAAAATTAAGCCCCTTCATAAACCACAGAATATCTTAAAAAGACCAAAGTTATAGAATTTCCGATTAACGAGTTATATGGCAGCTATAGGATAAAGTCGACCGATCCCGATTATTCCGAATTATCTAAGGCGTGCAATAATAAAAGTATGTGTGCAAAGAGTCGATATCCTTACTGATAGACCTGTTTGTGTAAAAACAGATAAAAAAAAAGATGGCCCTGCTTCGGATTTGATTGACTGCTGATTAAGAATATATATACTCTAAGTGGTCGGAGATATTGTCTCCTACACTTTTGAAATCGTTGCACACCTTTGAACAACATTATTACAGATCGTATTACGAGTAGCAATTGATTGATTCTTTTGGCATTACAACTTGTAAAACTAAGGAGAGTTCTCACCATTGCACGTTTTGCAGTAGTGGTGACACTTTTGACATCCAAAGTCAGATTTATAAAAACCCTCGGGACACTCTGGATGACATTCGCCGGCTGCCAGTTGCCAACTGGCCGGGCACTTCACGCACTGATTGCGACGAGGCCCGCTGCAAGTTTGGCAACTAAGATGACATTTGGCGCAAATTCCACGATCGCTGTAGTACCTAAAAAAATCATGTAATATTTGACATTATCTAAAAATTGTCCAAATTACTTACCCATCGGCACAGGTGGTGCGACATTCACCGTTTTGAAGCTGCAAACCCTTCAAACAGTTACTGCAGTTGGTACGTGAAACGCATTGGTTGCAAGTGTGAAGACACGGCGAGCAAACGCCTGTCTCCATAAAAAACCCTTCCTGGCAGCCGCTGACACATCGTTGCTGCTCCAGCAGCCGGCTCGGAGCACAGGACGTGCAATCCGTTTCCGTAGGCCCGTTACAGCTCTCACAGGAAGGGTGACACGCTCGGCAGTGACCTTTCGATTGGCTGAAGAACTCTGCTGCAAAGCCATTGATAAAATAATATTAATGTATACCAGTTTGACTTCTATGGAGATTAAAAAATTGTTTTTAATAAGATAAGCATGGCAACTTAAAATAAAATAAATTTAATACTATACACTTGTTGGTTTATACACCAGTTTCTCTAATCATTAACAGTCAGGTAATATTTAAACATGGTATCGAAGAGTATAAGAGTATATTGTATTTCGTGTAACATGTAAGTAAAATTGAGAAGGAATTATCTCCGACCCCATAAAGTATATATATGTATAAGGGCTGAGGAGACCTAGCCCACGGCGACCCAAGCATACTTCGATTTTTTAAACAGACAGGACCCGAAAATGTTGAATCTACAATTCGCTCAGTGAAGTTCGATTCTCTCGCTAATTAACTTTTGTTTTGCTGCCTTCGTATACACCTCTGATATATATTCTTCATCAAAATCAACAGCCGATTCGATAAAGCCATGTCCGTCTGTCCTTATGACTGCGTGGATCTCAGAGGCTATAAGACATTGAGCTATACAATTCGGAGACTTCCACGCAGTTTAAGTTGGTTTCAAATTTTTGCCACGCTTCCTCCCGCCTCCACAAATTGAAACTTTCTGTAGCGCCAGTACAGTAAGGTTTTTTTAAAAAACTCGGTCAAATGGGGTATTTTTTGGGGACTTAAACACAGACATATGTATATATTGGACTATATATATAGGAACATGGACACGTACGGTATCCGCGCAGGTCAAGTTTATGTCAAAATTTTACCACACACTCTCCCCCGCAAAACGGAAGTCTGGTTGTTGCGCCGTTCGTTAATGTTTTCGAGCATTATAAATTATACAAACTATTGGCCATTGGCAAATTCTGCCCAATCGGCAATTTTTTAAAAGAGTAATGGACATTTATCTGTCAATTTCCATACTGGCATGTTACAAATTTGAACGCGTAGATCTCGGAGGCTATAAGAGACGATACTATCTAATTTGGAACTGCGACTCGTATGTCTCGTAGGACTCGTATTGGACTAAAAATTGTACCACTGCCATTGCCGTCCCTAAAACTTAAATCTTGTATCGCCAGCTCAGAAAAGATTTCAAAAAATGTTTTGACGCCAAACTACCCCAATGGATAATCTACGACTAAGCCAAATCAGCAAAACCGGACCGTTTTTAGAGAAGTTATAGACTTCGGCTTTCCCTCTGGATTGCTTTAGTTGTTATTTCCAAAGCATACAAAATTATGCCATTAAAGGTTTGGTTTTTTTTTTTAGTTTTTATTGAAAGTCTATACTTTTAAAAGTTTATCAATGTGTGGGTGGAAGAGATGAGTACTGGGGTCATATAGTCGGGAAACATGACTACAGACGTCCTTGCTTTATTGCTTTAGGGGTTACACCACTGTAGAATTTAAAAAAAAATGATTTTTTTTGCTTAGAAAACAGTTTAATAATCCTAGAATACAGAGTAAAAAGAATTATTTGAAAGTAAACGTTTTAAATTTTTTATAAAGAAAAAACGTCCTTTAGTTTCATTCGCCAATCCCTCTCCTTCTGGTCTAAAAAAAAATCCTTCTGGTTACAAATGCTCAAAAAACAAGGGTTACAGTGGTGTATCCCCTTTATCATTCGAGATTTTTGTAAAACACCTATATAAAAGACTTACATCCACTACAAGCCTCACTTCCAGGCACGATACATTTATCTTTTTTCAACGTCCAGTTTTCAAGGCACTCGGAACAAATTCCATTGCTGGTACAGCTCTTGCATCCCTCCTGGCAGGGCATACACTCAAACCGTTTTTTGTCCGCAAAAAATCCGCTGGGGCAGCTGTTAAGGCATTTTTTTTTCCAGACATATCGACCAGGGCGACACGTGATGCAGTCCTGCTCCGTCGAACCGTTGCAAGTGGCGCACGACGAGTGACAGAAGGCACATCTGTTGTAAAAACGATGAAAAATGCTTCAGATCAGCAATAATCACATTGTAACACACTTACTTATTATCATCTGTTTCAAACGTATTTAACGGACAAGCCGAATAGCATTTGTTTTCATGCATAACAAGATGATGGTCGCAACTTGTGCAAAATTCTGGATGATCCTGGCACGAAGCGCAGTTAGATTCACAGGGTATGCATGTTCTGTTTCTAGAATCTGTAAAGAGAACGAATGTAAAAATAAGAAGGAAGGAAAGCTAACTTCAGGCGGAGCCAAAGTTGATATACTCTTGCAGTTAAAACCTGATAAATATCGCAAACATCTGATATAGTTGGCCGATCCTTATGAGAATATCACAATAAAACCACTTTATTACAATACAAAATCTCAAAAACAATACCAAGCTTCTATCTTCAAAATTCCGAAGTTGGTATTTTTGCCAAATACCATTTCCGGTCGTTCAGTTATATGGCAGCTGTAAGATATAGGCCGCCCATCCCGTCCGCTCCGACTTATTATACTGCGTGCAAAGGAAAGAAGGATGTGTGCAAAGTTTCCAGTCGATAGTTTTAAAACTAGTTCGAGTAGAAACAGACAGACGGCCATGCTTATATCAACTCAGGAGGTGATTTTGATCAAGAATATATATACTTTATAGGGAGATGTCTCCTTCACTCCGTTGGAAACTTTTGACCAAAATTATAATAACCTCTGCAAGGGTATTAAAATGAAAATAAAACAAGAAAGTGAAGCTAATTTCGGTTGGGCTCAATAAGTTATATCCCTGCAGTAAAGCGACAGTTTATACTGTAAGATATGTATATAATTTTGGTCATTGATTGATCGTGTGTTTAGTCTTCTGGTGATCGCCTGCTGATTATTTTTAGTCAACTGTGCAATCTGTCGAATTTTTAAAAGGCTCATTGTGCAGGTGGACGCTTGCGCCAATTTTCAAAATACATTTTAAACGAAATTGGTCTGACACTCAAATTCCCATAGGGATCGGTCAACTATATCCTATATTTGCGATATGTAATACATATTATGTATCCGCTCCAATATATATCATACTATATACACATTAATTTTACTGAAAGGGTACATCAACATCGGTTCCTTCCGAATCCCAAAAATGGTATTTTGGTGTTTTATGGCTTACTTTCAAAATACCCATCAGGACAAATTTGCAAGCAGACGGCAAGATCGATGACATGTAGATAAGCTGGAGCACAGGTAAGACAGCTGTCAGGTCCCGCACCAGCACACGTCTCGCAAGTATCGTGACAGGGCCAGCATGTGCCGACCTGGTTTGGAAAGGAGCGCGGTGGACAACGACTGACACAAGTGCTGAAAACCAAATAGTCTTGGGTTATGCCAAAAATAGTTATGTTTTACTTTGCGGTCGTACTTATCCAGTCGGTAATGACTGCAGGCCACACACTGGGTGGGTCCTCTTCCGTAACATCCTAGAGAATCACACTCAGAATCACAGGAATGCATTATCAACATTTCTTTACTTCTTTGGTCAGATGCTCCCAAAACTTGAACGAAAGATGCAGCGGAAGAAGTGTATGAGTCAACCGAAGCTGTAAGAGGGACGCTTATATTGCGGCCATCCAATGCAGCAGTAGCTGGTTCTGGATTCGACCCAGCGCTGGTGAAAATGTTCTGGTAGTTGAGGTAGCTCGAAAAGCTGTCAGTGTTAAAGTTTCCGCCTTCATTGGCGGGCTGCCCGATATTCGACCCCGATGGTGGAGCAGAGGGAAATAGAAACGGATTCGATCCCAGATTACTTCGTAGCTGCGAATTGCTATTGAAAAGCTCAGATTTTAGCCGCATTGGTTGAACAGAGGTACCGTAAAATATGAGCTGCCACTTAGAAAGAATTCCCGGTTGGTTCACGCGTCTCCGACCGCCGTTGAGTACTTGCAAGGTCCATCTTCCCTCAGCTTTTTCTCCCCAGAAATGGACGCTGAGGAAAGGCCAATCGTCAAAATTTGACTTGACTATATCGCGTGGCCTTTCAAACAACAATGTGCTGGTGGTACCCATCGGAGACGTAAGTAGGATGCGCAAGTTCCCGCGAGGAAAGAAGCGGAGTGTAATGCGGCACTGCACGTGCTCCAAATAGCGGACTTCATTAATGGTGCCAGCACAACCATTCACATCCATATGTGTGTCCAATGTGAAACCATAAGTACCGTCAATTCTGCGGTCCTCGTTGTTCTCCCGTGACTTACAAATATGCTGTGGCGGAACAGAAGTCCATTGCTCCGCCAATGAAACCATTGCCCCGGCGTCCATCAACCCATACCCGAACTTATGGCTGTACTTCCGCTTCACACCGTTAAGCATCCAACCGGCTTCTTTTTCTAAGGGCGCGGGACGCGAGGTGTACACAACTAAATATTGCATGTCGCGCCACGTCAAGGCAGGGTTTGCCTCGAGTGCCAGTGCACATATGCCTGCCGCGAGAGGCGCTGAAGCAGAAGTTCCAGTGTGCTCTACAGTGCAAATGTGATCAGGCCGCAAGCGGCCATCCATGTCCACAGTAGCCACGCTTTTATCGTGACCCGGAGTTCCCGAACTATACGTAGTGGCTAGGGTGGAGGAACATTCCTCTAAGTACCAGGGTTTAAAACTGTAGGGTTAAGATTAACCATTAAGAAAAATCGAAAGGCGATAATCATTGTGAAACTTACCCAGCTTGAGTAGCGCTCGAAATAGAAAGTGTGAAGATTGAGTTGGTGTATCCGTCACAGTTGCAAGAGTCCGTGTAGCGACCACCATTTCCTGAAGCCCACACGAATATCGAGCCTTTTCCTTGCCGCCCGCTAGTAACACCGTAAATAAAGGCCCGGCGCGCCAACGGTCCTGGTCCGTCGACCGTTGAGCCATCATCCTCTGGTCCCCATGAGGCACTGTAAATGTCGATATGCGAAGGATTAAGGCTTAATGCTTGTGCCTCCACTACATCGTTGACCTTGCCATCTAACATACGAACTCCTGCAATATAAAAAGAATTTTTATTACATTGTCCCCTTGCAGAGGGTATTATAATTTTGGTTTAAAGTGTTAAACGCAGTGAAGGAGACATATCCGACCCAATATATATTCTTGATCAAGATCACCTCCTGAGTTAATATGAGCATGTCCGTCTGTCTGTTCGTCTGTCTGTTTTTACGCGAACTAGTCTCTCAGTTTTAAAGCTATCGAATTGAAACTTTGCACACACTCTTCTTTCCTTTGCACGCAGTAAATAAGTCGGAACGACCGGGATCGGCCCACTATCCTATAGCTGCCATAAAACTGATTGATAGGAAATGGTATAACTTCGGTGTTTTTAAAGTTAAAAAAAAAGTCCCAAGGTTCTATCTTCAAAAAATACCAAAGTTGGTATTTCTACCAAAAACCATTTTCGATTTTTCAGTTATATGGCAGCTATAAGATATAGTCGGCCGATCGTTATGAAATTTTGTAGGTCGGATTAACTGAAAAATATAATCTGTACTAAGTTCCAGATTTATATCTTTAAAAACACGAAAGTTGGGTCATTTCCGATCGTTCAGTTATATGGCAGCTATAGAATATAGTCGGCGGATCCTTAAGAAATTTGTGTCGTATTATTTCGACAAAAGTAGCTCTTACGTAAAATGAACGTAAAATTATGTTGAACTCTCTAACTTTATAAACACCAAAGTTATACCATTTCCTATCAACCAGTTATATGGCAGCTATAGGATATAGTCGGCCGATCTCGGCCGTTTCGACTTATATACTGCGTGCAAAGGAAAGAAGAGTGTGTGCAATGTTTCAAGTCGAGAGCTTTAAAACTGAGAGACTAGTTCGCGTAGAAACAGACAGACGAACAGACAGACGGACATGCTCATATTAACTCAGGAGGTGATCCTGATCAAGAATATATATACTTTATAGGGTGGGAGATGTCTCCTTCACTGCGTTGCACACTTTTGACCAAAATTTTAATACCCTCTGCAATGGTATAAAATGATCTCTCCTTTCCTGTTCTTTTTTCATATTATTTTGAGAAACTTTTATTCGAATAAGTATACACTTACCGCCTATACTGGCATTATAAGCCACACCCACTCCACAATAATTGTTGAAGGCTACTGCCGCAACTTCACCGGCACATCTGGTTCCGTGTTTGTTGTCCCCATTATCTTGGGGTGTTGGATCAGAGTCGTTTCCGTTTATGTCGAACGAAGCTTCTGGATCCTGAGGATGAAAATTTGTTTATATCAATCAAATTGTCATCTATATGCATTGTATATATATAGGATAGTGAGCTATACATAGTTCTGAACCAGATCCGGGTGGTTTGTCTGGATGCCGTCATCCAAAATGGATACCACCACTCCTTTCCCAGTGTAGCCTTTTTGCCATGCTGGTCCCACATTCATATCCAAACCGTCTTTGGCACCTCCGTTCTGTGAAAAAAAATTATAAAGATATATGATATAGTTTAAATTATGCCTTTATTTATAAATAATAAAATTTCAATACATAAAGAAATAAAAACATCAAAATAAAACCCATTTATTGAATAAAACCAAAAACAAAAACAAGAAAGGAAAGCTAACTTCTTTTAGTTGATTAGAAGTTGATATGAGAATATCATAATATAACCAATTTATTACAAAACAAAATCTAAAAAAAAAGTCCAAAGCTTCTATCTTCAAGAACACCAAAGTTGGTATTTCTACCAAAAACCATTTCCGATCGTTCAGTTATATGGCAGCTATAGGACATAGTCGGCCGATCCCGGTCGTTCCGACTTATTTACTGCGTGCAAAGAAAATAAGAGTGTGTGCAAAGTTTCAAGTCGATAGCTTTAAAACTGAGAGACTAGCTCGCGTAGAAACAGAGAGACAGACAGACGAACAGACAGACGGACATGCTCATATCAACTCAGGAGGTGATCCTGATCAAGAATATATATACTTTATAGGGTGGGAGATGTCTCCTTCACTGCGTTGCATACTTTTGATCAACATTTTAATACCCTCTGCAATGGTATAAAAAATATTAATGTATACAATTTATAATGGCAAAAATATAAATCAATAGCAAAAATATAACTGAATTATCATTTACTATAAACAAAAAGGGAAAAATTTTTTTACTGAAATTTTAGATTGGGGAAGAAATAAATATTGGGAAGAACTGAAAGGAAATAAAAATTAAATCAATTTTGGGTTAAAATTTTAGCTCTAATAGATGGATTTATAAATCATGAATTAAATGAGAGATGATTACATACTTTACTCACCAGATACCACTGCTCCTTGAACAACGGATCCGGAAAAATTGAATGCGAACCGACATCCCGGTACTCCATGCGAGTTGAGTGCGCGGTTAGGGAAAGGGACTCTGGAGAGAACGAAAGATGAGGATTCGTGTCGACTACAAAGCTACCAGTTGGACGCAAAACATTATATGGACTGTAAGTAGGCAAGTCCTGGTATGGACCATCACGCTTCCTACGCACTTTTTCGTGCTGTTGCTGCATCCACTCTACCTACAAAAATTTGCCTAAGTAACTTATCAGCAACGAAACAAAATGTAAACTTACTGCATCTTCCGATCTAAGGGCTCTTTGGTGCTCTTGACTGGAACGCAGCGAACGCTTCGAAACGTGAAGATGTTGGAAGAGATAATAATTATCAAGAGCTCCGATCTAAAAAATAAATTATTGAGCATGAAATTAAGGACATCAACTATGATTACTTAAAAACAGTGGGAAGGACATGGCTATATCGACTAGTCTGTTGATACTAATGTGTTGAATATATTTACTTTATGGGGTAGGAGATCATTCATTCTCTATTTTTCATACAAAAAAAATATATGTGCACTATTCTATGAATACCGGGTTTCAAAACTGTCTTGGTCATCGGACGTCTCAGACAGCGGGTATGGAATGGGCAAATGGCTTTAATGATGCACAATGTACTTGTGCATTGTTAATCACTAAAAATAAACACGAGCGTAGGAAGAGTGCTCGTGTTTTTGATTGGAACTTTCCTTGGTGCTTATTACTCATATTCATATTAGCTAAACCCAGTATCTCTCCTTTCACCCATATATCACCATATCTTTTTCACCCATATCTGCCGTCTGCGAAACTTCCAAAGGGGAAAGTCGCACATTAAGAATGGGGCCAACAAAGCGTACTACTCCATGGTAAACAAGCAAAAGCTGGTATGCATCTGATTATGGTATATGTATTGTGGCTGTAAAAATATCTTGCGCAATATTTTATTACCAAACGATGATTTTTTGCACATTTACCTATTATTTAAATTCGAAAGGTATATATATATATTATTATATTTTATATATTATTATATATATTATATTTTGAGAAATCTTACCTGTCCCTTATTTTCAAAGCCGTACTTTGCTGCGATCACATCAGCTTGTTGCTTACCGGCTGGTATTCGCACCGCAAACTCGTTCGTATATATCGCATCCTTGGGAATACTATAGGCGCCAAAAATGTCGACCACGTCGAGATCAAGGCTTTGTAATTGCTCATCAATCTGTTGCTTTAACTCAACATCATTTTTTCGGCTGGCTCCGTTTTTATGAGTATTTATATAACTTTTTAAATTTTTCCCATTGCTAATTATCTGTGCTTGGCCCTCTTGGCCTTTAGCTTTAATCGCCCCAAGACTTTTTTCAAAACCGAAGCTTAAGACAACCTTGTGGGTAGAGTGCTTATTGGCTTGTAGGTCTTCTTTGCTAAGTGCCACACTCGTGTTACTGAGTGTTCTGGTGTATTGCTCGCTATTTTGCAAAGCACTACTAGTATCTCGGCTTAGGATTACTAAAACTAATAGAAAATATATACAGCTCTGCGATATTTGTTCAAATGTACATAAATAGATTCTATTGAGTCTTGCATTTCTAGATTTACGGGTCAGTATCGTCGTTTTCCCTAGACCTAAAATCCTTTTCTGCGTTAGTAACTCCGTTTCCGTGCGCTTGCGGTGCTTCCGATACGTGGGTTCTATGTCGAATGTAGGTCGGGAACAACTTTGCCGCTGTTCCGTATTAAATGTGACACCAGTTGCTATGCAGCTTGATCTTGTAATCGGCATTTTATCTATTTTCAGCTATGTTTAAGGTAGTTCGATGCTTCCAGAAGAGTCCTCCTTCTCTTTTTTAGTGATCATCTACTATTTTTGGGATGTGGGGATTGCCGTATCTGAAACGGGAAAAAGATGTATTCGCACCAAAAGTCGGAAATATGTATGAACAACCTTGGGTTGATAAACGTGAGTGAGTGGGGCGTAAGATGAAGTCAAAATCACTGATGAATCACATTCCACTGATATTAACGGCCAGCTTTGGTACTTTGGTTACAGACCAGCGAAGCACTAAATGGTGTTTACGGAAAAAAAAACCGTGACTAAGTAGATAAGACGGGTTATTCAAAACGCGAATCGCAAACTTAGATGTACAGGCAATTTGTGACTTTGTTTTATTCTTTATTATTCCCAATGAAAAAACACTTTTTTAACTAAAAAGTAAGATAAGTTAACTTAATATGGTCGGAGATGTCTCCCTCTCCCTCCTCATATAACGAGGAATGGATGGTAAATCGTCCTTTATATAAACTTTTTAACTTAAGTTATGTAAAACTATTAACTATTAAAGTAAGTGAATTCTTCATCGAGATGACCTCCTGAGTTGATATAAGCATGACCGACTGATTCTACGCGAACTAGTTTAAGTTTGGACTGACTAACTCTAAATTCTCTAACTGAGAGATAAATCTCAGTTTCTAGTTATCCAGTCCAAACTTTATACATGTCCTTCTTTTTTTGCACCCAGTAGCTGGAAGCCGGAACAGCTGTAATCTGCCTGGATCGGCCGAATATACCCTATAAATGTCATACAACTGTTTCACTGGAAATAACTTAGACACTAAGTCTTAGAGGCACGAGATTTCTTATATATTTTATTTTGGACTTACTGATTCAATCGGAAATGAACCAGCTTTGTTGTTTTTAAATAGATTGTAATTTTGGCCAATTGATCCGACCTTCTAAATTTCCGATCATAAGGATCAGCCGACTATATCCTATATCTGTCATATAACTGAACTATCGAAAATGACCCAACTTAGGTTGTTTTGAAGATAAAAGCTTGTATGGTTAGATTTTTTATGTTGAGAAATTGGCTCTCATAAGGACCCAATTATGTCTTCAACATATTTCCGATCCTAATTGCAAGGGTATATTAACTTCGGCTCCGCCTGTGGTTAGCTTTCCTTTCCTCAGAGACAGTTTTGATGCCGTTTAGAGAAACTTATTGGAAGAAAAGGTTAATTTTTCAACAGGATAACACCGCCATCCACGTATGTAAAGCGTCAAAGCAGTTTTTTGAGGATCGAACAATGGAACTTTTGGGGTGGCTAGCTTGCAGTCCCGACCTAAACTCGACTGAGAATGTGTGGGGTATACTCCCAAATTGATTATACATCAATGGACGAAAGTTTAAAAATTTGGCAGAGCTCAAGAAGGCTATTGTTGAAAAATAGGCCAAAATCGACGAAAACACATTGCAGGATTTGGCTAATTCAATGTCTAACCACTTGGCTGAAGTCATTTCAAAGCAAGGAAGCAATACCCCTTATTAGGTAAGAAAATACATTTTCTTTCTGTGATTATACATTTTTTAAAAATTATTTTCTTTACAATGAAAGGATCAGTAAAATAAAAAAACTGAATCTGTTTTCAACGTATTTCTTACCGATATTTACAAATAAAATGAAAACAAAACAAATTAAAAATCATTTACGATTTTATTTAAAAACTAGAAAGCAAAGCTAGCTTCGGGCGGAGCCGAAGTTGATATACCCTTGCAGTTAATACAGGATATACATATATGGAAAATATCTGATGTAGTTGGCCGAACATTATAAGAATATCACATAACCAATCTATTACAATACAATATCTAAAAAAAAGACCCAAGCTTCTATCTTCAAAAATACAAAAGTTGGTATTTTTACCAAACACCATTTCCGATCGTTCAGCAGCTATAAGATATAGTCAGCCGATCGTTAGAAAATATGGTAGGTCGGATTAACTGACCTAAAATATAATCTGTACTAAGCTCCAGCTTTCTTTCTTCAAAAACACGAAAGTTGGGTCATTTCCGATCGTTCAGTTATATGGCAGCTATAGGATATAGTCGGCCGATTCTTGACCTGACCAACTGACCAAAAATAAAATCTGTACTAAGTTCCAGCTTTCTATTTTCAAAAACACGAAAGTTGGATCATTTTCGATCGTTCAGTTATATGGCAGCTATAGGATATAGTCGGCCGATCCTTAGGCAATTTGGCATGTGACATTATTTTGAAAAAAATAGCTCTCATGTAATATTTGAAATTGTAAAATTTGAAAGTTGTACCATTTCCGATCAACCAGTTATATGGCAGCTATAGGATATAGTCGGCCGATCCCGGCCGTTCCGACTTATATACTGCGTGCAAAGGAAAGAAGTCGATATCCAATAGCTTTAAAACTGACGGACAGACGGACATGCTCATATCAACCCAGGAGGTCATCCTGATCAAGAATATATATACTTTATAGGATCGGAGATGTCTCCTTCACTGCGTTGCACACTTTTGGACAAAATTATAATACCCTCTGCAAGGGTATAAAAATAAAGTGTCCCAATATTTATTTCGACCAGGTATATCTTATAGCTTCCATATAACTGAACGGTATTTGGTAAAAATACCAACCTTGGAATTTTGAAGATAAAAGCTTGGTACTTTTCTGAGATTTTGTATTGTAATCAACTGGTTATATTCTGATATTCTCATAAGGACCCATTAAGCCGTACTGACGTATAGATAAGGTTATACCAAAGATTATAAAGTACATAGATGAGACCAAAAATTGGAACAAAAAATGGTGGGTTCCAGCATTGGAACATTAAGTTTGAGAGATTTTTCGCGCGACAACGAATGAGGGATAGCCTTGTGGTAGAGTGCTTGGCTGATGTTCAGAGTAAAACGAGTTCAAATCAAACTCGGGACAACCACTTTTTTATATTTTAAATCTATTTATATTATATTTTATAATAATCCAATCAAATGTATATCCATTGATAATCCAATCAATATAAATTTTTGAAATAACCTAAACATCACCACAGTGCGTAGTGGAACCCGCTGTAAAAATGAAAACATTTGAGAGCGGGCTTTACGACAAATGGTTGGCAGATGAGAGAGGGAAAGAGAGAATTCTATTTTTAGAACGTTACATCTTTGGAACGATGAAAGTTTGAAACGTTCAAATTGAACCAGTGTGAAAGCAAAGAGATCAGAAACATCTTCTACTATCTTTACTCTTCAGCTTGAATTTTACTATGGATTCTCGCTTTTACTTCAATACCAACTTTAAGTATCGTAAAATCAACTTGGAGGGTAGCCTAGGTGGAAATCGGGCGCTCCCTATCCTTGGGGTCCTGGGTTCGATTTTACCAATTTTTCACAAGCAAATTTTAGTTTTATATTTTTAAAGTATTTACTTTTTGTTTTTATTATTATTTTTTATATTTACTTTATTATTATTTTTGAAGTGAAACTTCTTTAGGCGCGTCGGGGGCCCCAAGACAGATTGAAAATAGGCGAGTGAAACAGTAAGTTCGGAGCGTTATCAAAAACCGTCAAATGTCGCTCCTTCCCACTCTCGCCTATTCGCTCTCTCTGTCGCTCTCTCGCATCGCAAGCGCTGAACGATGTGAGCTACGTCGCGCATCAGCCGTTCAGTAAGTGTGAAACGAGGTTGGGATATTGCGTTGACCTGTGATTCGCACTGAACGAAGAGATATTCTTAATAGTTTCTAACAATATCGCTAAATCGAAGAAGTATACGTATTACGGTTATTGATTTTTTTTTATTGAGTAACTATTTAGAGGAAATTCAGTGTCTGTTGGTGACCAATTAAGTTACGGGGAAAATGAGTCAGAGTGAGACTGATGTGACGCAAACTTGCGCATTAGATGCGACTCATCAACAGACAGTTGTCTCCAATATGCCTGATGAAATGCATGGCAATCCAAGGTAAATATATATTAAGTAAATATATCAAATAAATATATCCAAAAACAAAAAAAGAAAGTTAACTTCGGGCGCAGCCGAAGTTGATATACCCTTGCAGTTAAAACCAGAAAAAATATAATCTGTACTAAGTTCCAGCTTTCTATCTTCAAAAACACAAAAGTTGGGATAATTCCGATCGTTCAGTTATGTGGCTGCTATATGATATAGTCGGCCGATCCTTATAAAATTTGGTAGGTTGGATTAACTGACCAAAAATATAATCTCTACTAAGTTCCAGCTTTCTATCTTCAAAAACTCGAAAGTTGGTCCATTCCCGATCGTTCGGGATATGGCAGCTATAGGATATAGTCGGCCGATCCTTATGAAATTTGGCACGTCGTAATGTTTTGCCAAAGATAGCTCTCGTGTCAAATTTCAACTCAAATTCAAATTTCAAATTTCTAAAAACACCAAAATTATACCATTTCCGATCAATCAGTTATATGGCAGCTATAGGATATAGTCGGCCCGGTCGTTTCTACTTATATACTGCGTGCAAAGGAAAGAAGGTTATGTGCAAAGTTTCAAGTCGATAGCTTTAAAACTGAGAGACTAGTTCGCGTAGAAACAGACAAACGGACTGACGGACAGACGGACATGCTTATATCAACTCAGGAGGTGATCCTGATCAAGAATATATATACTTAATAGGGTCTGAGATGTCTCCTTCACTGCGTTGCACACTTTTGGACAAAATTATAATACCCAAATAATACCAAAATTATAATAATAATAATCGGCAAGGGTATAAATATATCACATATATGTATGTACATATATGTACATAATATATATGTACGATGAAATACATCACGAATGGGGGATTTTGAATACATAACCTTGTTAGCGTGTGGATTTGAATAGAAAATTCCCTAAACTCGTAATTAATACACAGCTCCGGTAAATTGGTTTATCGCGTACTTTCTGCCATCAATACGCTTTTTAATCGGAATATAAAATTGATTGAAAAAAACAAATATGGAAACCTGAATTCAACACGAAAGAGGGGGGAGAGATCTAAACCGGGGCTCGCATGCATGGAAAAACCAACTTAGAAGTTTCACTTCTGCGGTGCGTGAGTCTGACACACACAGTTTTTATACCCTTGCAGAGGGTATTATAATTTTGTCCAAAAGTGTGCAACGCAGTGAAGGAGACATCTCCGACCCTATAAAGTATATATATTCTTGATCAGGATCACCTCCTGAGTTGATATGAGCATGTCCGTCTGTCAGTCTGTCCGTCTGTCTGTCCGTTTCTACGCGAACTAGTCTCTCAGTTTTGAAGCTATCGTCTTGAAACTTTGCACACACCCTTCTTTCCTTTGCACGCAGTATATAAGTCGGAACGGCCCGGATCGGCCGACTATATCCTATAGCTGCCATATAACTGATTGATCGGAAATGGTATAACTTTGGTGTTTTTAGAGTTAGAGAGTTCAAATTTGACACGAGAGTTATTTTTGGCAAATTATCACGACATGCCAAACTTCATAAGGATCGGCCGACTATATCTTATAGCTGCCATATAACTGAACTAACTAATTGAAGATAGAAAGCTGAAACTTAATACAGATTCTATTTTTGGTCAGTTGATCCAACCTACCAAATTTCATTAGGATCGGCCGACTATATCCTATATCTGCCATATATCTGAACGATCGAAAATGGTACTTGGTAGAAATATCAACTTTCGTAATTTTGAAGATAGAAGTTTGGGACTTTTTTTAGATTTTGTATTGTAATAAATTGGATTATATATTCCTATTCCCATAAGGATCGGCCAACTATATCCGATGTTTGCGATATATATCCGGTTTTAGCTGCAAGGGTATATCAACTTCGGCTCCGCCCGAAGTTAGCTTTGCTTTCTTGTTTTTTTTTATATTTGCTTTATTATTAATATTTTTCATTTCATTCTATTACTACGGTTGTAAAAATATGCTTTTATTAATTTTATTATGAGAAATTAGAGAAAAGGAAGAAAATACACTACTGGCCAAAATAATAAGTACATAGGTATAGGTATCATTTCTTGAGCCATAGCTTGAAAGCTATGGCGGGCTGAATGCAGGGCTACTAGTTGATTATATTTTGTAAGATTATAGTGTTGATAAACATTCAAATCAAAAATGAAAATGGGGAACCCCATTTATCCAGTGCTAAGCCTAAATTTGTTCTGGATGGTCGTTTTTGGTCTCGTCAAAATAATAAGTACACTTCCATTATTCACAAATTTGAAAGGATTAAGTTTAGAATTGGACTACGTTATGTTGATTTTTAATGATTTGTTGCATTTTAAGTAAATTTGGGTTACAAAAAATTCTTTAGATGGGCCGAAAAAAGCATTGTACCCTGGAAGAAAAGAAGATTGCCTTGAATCTTCAACAAGAAGGAAAAAGTCTACGAGAAATTGCGACAAGCCTTGGACGCTCGTTGTGTTTTGTTCAGAATGCCTTAAAATCGAAAGATTCTACCGAAAAACGAGGAAGAAAGAAGAAATCTTCCCAAACGACGGACACCCGCATCGTCAGTCTAGCAAATAAGGATCCCTTTATGTCTTCCAAGTCCATTGCCGCTGAAATCGGCAATGAAATATCATCTCGAACGGCTCTGCGCAGACTTAAAGGTGCCGGCCTAACAGAACATACATATAGCCAGAAAAGTTCCTTTACTTCGGAAAAAAAATTTACAGATGAGGCGCCAGTTTGCACAAAATCATTTGGCATGGTCTGGACCAGAAGGTTCAAAAAAATTGAACAATGTGTTATGGAGCGACGAAAAAAAAATAAACCTTTTTTAAATAAAACTCTAGACGATATTTACGACGCCCAAAAGGTAAAGAATTCGACGCCAGGTATATGAAGAAGACCGTTAGGCACGGAGGCGGATGCATAATGGTTTGGGACTGTTATTCTTGGAATGGCGTTGGTCCGATACATCGCATAACTGATATAGTGACCCGATTTGGGTATAAAAGCATACTCGCTGACGTTATGATACCATTTTCTGAGGAAAACAAGCCTTTGAGATGGGTCTTTCAACAAGACAACGACCCAAAACACACCTCAAAGCTGGTCAAGGCTTGGTTTACCGAAAACGAAGTAAATCTTATGAGTTGGCCAAGCTAGTCTCCGGACTTAAATCCGATAGAGAACCTATGGGAGCACTTAAAACGTCATATCGGAACAAATAACACAGTGCGACAATGATTTGGAACTTTTGAAGAGACCTAGTAGGAATTGTTCATTAGGTCGAGTATAGTATAAAACCATGTTTGAAATTTTTCATCATACAATTTTTTTCCATCAAATCTTGATTTATTTCGAAAAAACGGTTTTTCGAAAGTGTTTTGCTCTTAAAAATTCCTGAACGCGTAATTTTAGGCCGATTTTCAATTTTTTTACGTTTTTCAATAGTTAAATGTTGTAGCTTTTGAAAAAAATATACATCTTTAATTTATTTAAACAGAAAGGATACAAATTTTACAAAAGAAACTGACATTTTTGAATTTTTGTCATGTTTTTCCAACTTTGACGTTATTTTTTCGGTACAACTTCCAAGAAATGGTATCATTCTTAACACATATCAATATTGTCTCATTAATCCGAGACCAATTTCATAAGAAAATTATGAAAATTGTTGAAGTTATAACGCTTTTCCCAAAACAAGTCAGTGCAATTTTACTAGCGTTCTGGAGTAAAAGTGTGTGAAAGAAAGGAATAGGCGGAATGGAATGGCACACTATTGCTCCGGAACGCTATGAAGATTGGACTGACTTGTTTTGGGAAAAGCGTTATAACTTCAACAATTTTCATAATTTCGTTTTCATAAGGTCTCTTCAAAAGTTCCTCCAACTTTTCTTTTTTTTGTCGCACTGTGTAATTTTCGAAATGCCGAAGAATTGTGGACATTTGTCCAAAAAACCTGGTATGACATTCCATTCCTAGTATGCCAAAACGAATTGCCAAAGTTGTACAAAATAAGGGTGGATATACTAGATACTAGTTATAAATTAAGGAAATCAAGAAAATGTTGAAAAATTGTTGTTAAGTTTTGAGTTTTTGAGTTTGTAGAATTGGTGTACTTATTATTTTTATATTTTTTTACCCTTTTTTATGTTTTTTAGATATAATCAACCACAAACTTTATAAATGAATTGAAAAATGCCTATGTTAACTATTTTTATAATCTAATATATATAGAAAAGCTATAAGTAAATTTTAGTTTTTCTTTATGATCATTAAAAAACTTTTACGAGAAGTTAAAGAAACCGTACACGAGTGTACTTATTATTTTGGCCAGTAGTGAAGTGACCGACTGACTCTCTTGGAATTTTATTTACCGGTCATAATTTTTCATTTTTTCTTCAATATTACAATTATCTACCGTTAATTTGGTTAATTTAATTAAAGATAATTTAAAAAAAAAAAAAGAAAAACATCGAAGTTCTAACAAGGTTCTATTCAAACCTTGAAAAATTGTACAGCCACTAGTCTATGCATTAAGCTACCACCCTGACTTACTAGCACATTGACGCATTGCATTGAGCCGTAACATATTCATACAACGGTACACACTTTTGTTGACGGATACATATAAAGAGTTCTAAAAATAGAATCGTATGCATGTGCGTACCAACAAGCTCGACGAAAAAAGTTGACCGTTTCGGTCCCTGATCTCCCATTTAAATTTAATTTAAGGAAATTTAACCCTTCAGGGTTACCTTTTTTGTAAGAACTTCTTTGTGAGGATTAAGAAAAATATTGGAATGATGACAAGTCTTGAAAAAACTTTCCCCAAAATAACCATCTATAAGAACTTTATTCACAACGATTTTCAAGGATTGAACTATTATCTTATGGAACGTAGCTGTCATCGGAGATATAGATATTATTCAATTATTAACTACCTAGTTCTACAACTTTTTTTTTATTTGCAAAAATATCTGTATATTCCTTAAATAAAACAAAAAAGGAAAGCTCACTTCGGGCGGAGCCGTTGCGATTAAGATATAGTTGCCCGATACTAATTAGATTTTCATTATAAAAACAATTAATTAGAATACCAAATTGAAATACAAATTAAATAATAAATTTATCTTGAAATGATATTGAAATTATATTTTCATAATGATGAACCAAATATATCCGCCATTTACGATATACAATATACATATATGTATGTATAGTATATACATATATAACCTATATATATATATAACCTTCAGTATATAACCTTCAGCTCCGCCCGAAGTTTGTAATCCTTTTTATAAAATAAGTTCTTAGTGTGCATCGACTTGTGAAACCTTCACATTTATCAATTATTTTATTTATCAATTACTTATGTGAAAGGAACTCCGCTTAGAACGTCTTCGCTTTTATCGACAATCCGCTTATACCGAAAATTTTTTTCACAATTCAACCGGATATTGCGAAATGCCGAAAATAAAATACGTACAGGGAAATACATCAAACTACGCTGTAAGAAGTGTATGTATTTATAGGTGATCGGCACCCTTGCATGTGTGCGTAGCAGCGACGCGAAGGTTCTTACACTCTCACTACTCTCTGTAAGTTTTAGCTATCGCGTTAGCAAGTGCAATATTGAAATAAATTTATTACAGTTTTTGTTTTGTTAAAAAAATCAATTTGTTTTTATTTTAGAAACCTATTACGAACATGGCAACCATAAAATAAACAAAATAAATTATTTTTTGTTTCTCCTATTGGTTATAGCGTCATCCAGATATAACGACGTAAAATCGTCGGTCCTTTGAAAGTCGCTATAACCGGATCCTTTGCACTTCTCATTACTTAAAAAGATACAAAAACAACATAAAAAGGATGATGGAAGAAAATGTCGCGTACATGTAGCGTGCCGCAATGATTCAAATTCAATATAAATTCAATTAATTTAAAAAATCTCAAAAAAAACCCAAGCTTTTATCTTCAAATATACCAAAGTTGGTATTTCTACCAAAAACCATTTCCGATCGTTCAGTTATATGGCAGCTATAAGATATAGTCGGCCGATCGTTATATGTAGGTCGGTTTAACTGACCAAAAATATAATCTGTACCAAGTTCCAGCTTTCTATCTTCAAAAACACGAAAGTTGGGTCATTTCCGATCGTTCAGTTATATGGCAGCTAAAGGATATAGTCGGCTGTTATATGGCAGCTATAGGATATAGTCGGCCGATCGTTTCGACTTATATACTGCGTGCAAAAGAAAGAAGGGTGTGTACAAAGTTTCAAGTCGATAGCTTTAAAACTGAGAGACTAGTTCGCGTAGAAACAGACCGATCCGATATATATCCTGTTTCAACTGCAAGGGTATATCAACTTCGGCTCCTTCCGAAGTAAACTTTCCTTGTTATACCCTTGCAGAGGGTATTATAATTTTGGTCAAAAGTGTGCAACGCAGTGAAGGAGACATCTCCGACCCTATAAAGTATATATATTCTTGATCAGGATCACCTCCTGAGTTGATATGAGCATGTCCGTCTGACCGTCTGTCCGTCTGTCTGTCCGTTTCTACGCGAACTAGTCTCTCAGTTTTAAAGCTATCGACTTGAAACTTTGCACACACCCTTCTTTCTTTTGCACGCAGTAAATAAGTCGGAACGGCTCGGATCGGCCGACTATATCCTATAGCTGCCATATAACTGATTGATCGGAAATGGTATAACTTCGGTGTTTTTTAAGTTAGAGAGTTCAAATTTTACACGAGCGCTATTTTTGGCAAAATAATACGACATGCTAAATTTCGTAAGAATCGGCCGACTATATCCTATAGCTGCCATATAACTGAACGATCGGAAATGACCCAACTTTCGTGTTTTTGAAGATAGAAAGCTGGAACTTGGTACAGATTATATTTTTGGTCAGTTAAACCGACCTACATATAACGATCGGCCGACTATATCTTATAGCTGCCATATAACTGAACGATCGGAAATGGTTTTTGGTAGAAATACCAACTTTGGTATTTTTGAAGATAGAAGTTTGGGACTTGTTTTAAATTTTGTATTATAATAAATTGGGTTATATTATTATATTCTTATAAGGATCGGCCAACTATATCCGATGTTTGCGATATATATCCGGTTTTAACTGCAAGGGTATATCAACTTCGGCTCCGCCCGAAGTTAGTTTTCCTTTCTTGTTATACCCTTGCAGAGGGTATTATAATTTTGTCCAAAAGTGTGCAACGCAGTGAAGGAGACATCTCCGACCCTATAAAGTATATATATTCTTGATCAGGATCACCTCCTGAGTTGATATGAGCATGTCCGTCTGTCCGTCTGTCCGTCTGTCTGTCCGTCTGTCTGTCCGTTTCTACGCGAACTAGTCTCTCAGTTTTAAAGCTATCGTCTTGAAACTTTGCACACACCCTTCTTTTCTTTGCACGCAGTATATAAGTCGGAACGGCCCGGATCGGCCGACTATATCCTATAGCTGCCATATAACTGATTGATCGGAAAAGGTATAACTTTGGTGTTTTTAGAGTTAGAGAGTTCAAATTTGACACGAAAGCTATTTTTGGCAAACCATTACGACATGCCAAATTTAATAAGGATCGGCCGACTATATCTTATAGCTGCCATATAACTGAACGATCGGAAATGACTCAACTTTCGTGTTTTTGAAGATAGAAAGCTGAAACTTGGTACAGATTCTATTTTTGGCCAGTTGATCCAACCTACCAAATTTCATTAGGATCGGCCAACTATATCCTATAGCTGCCATATAACTGAACGATCGGAAATGGTACTTGGTAGAAATATCAACATTCGTATTTTTGAAGATAGAAGTTTAAGACTTTTTTTAGATTTTTTATTTTAGTTAATTAGTTTTATTATGATATAATCATAAGGATCGGCCAACTACATCCGATGTTTGCGATATATATCCGGTTTTAACTGCAAGGGTATATAAACTTCGGCTCCGCCCGAAGTTAGCTTTCCTTTCTTGTTTTTTTTTTCAGTTTCATTGCGTACAAATGTCGTGACACAAATGTGACATCAGAGAATTACCGATATTTAGTTTTAACTGCAAGGGTATATCAACTTCGCGTCCGCTGAAGCTAGCTTTCCTTTCTCGTTTTTTTTTTTCATTTGTAATTATTATATGAGATCAACGAATAATATTGTGCATTTGGGCTTACGTTCTCCCTTTTTGTATTAACTTTTGAATCACATTTTTCCTCTCGTCAAGACAGTTATTGGCACGTATTATACTTGACCAAACTTGGTCAAAAACTATTTTCACGCCATTGAGGTGGTTAATAGCAAATAATGGCGAACAAAATGGAAAGTCATGGAATGACGATGCAACTGCCATATTCTGGTATTAATAGTTAATATGTAAAAAATTAATTTGATTTTCCAAAGCATATAGAAATTATAGTCGAAACACTTTTTGCTCGACCAGCACTAATAATATTTTGATCGCAACTGGATGTACATACACACATACATAGTTACGTTACCACAATAGAAAAAACATATAAAAAAAAAAAACTGAAACAAATATATTATACATATGTAAATTCAATACACAAAATTGCAGAATGTGCAGCATGTAAGCACAACAAACAATTTAAAATATACACACATATACATATTTAAATAAATATTGCATATTTACATAAAAGTATGTAAATAAAATCAGACTGTTTTTAATGCGAAAGGGGGGATTTAAGCGCGTAAATCCATGCCGTTATTGATGGCGTTTGGAAAAGAGGCGAGACAATTTTGTTTAAACAGTTTTTATATCCCTGATTTGTTGTTCGCGTCCAAATGGACATTTTTATAAACGCGTACATAACCACAGTGTTTGACGAAGAAATTTATCTTTGTATGTATATACGTATGAACATTTATACATACGTACGTGACTGATGCACATAACTGTCTTTTTTATAAATAAATTATATCCATATTTATGTAAGTCTACATGTACATACATATGTACATACATACATACATATATTCAGTTCAGTTCGGTTTTCAGATGTGGGGCGTGTTAAACTGACTGCAGTGTAATGCAGTACAAAACCTGCTGCATAAATTCTTTATGTAATAGGTACACATTTATGTACAAAAATAAATATAAGACATTCGGGTAATCGAATATGGCCCTTTGACTTATCCGGCAGGGGATTAAACTGATATGATTATATATTGCGATAGCATTATATATATATACATATATACAATCTGTCACATTTTGCGCGACGCTTTTTAACAATATTGTGTTTTTTATGCTTGCATACACTTTTTGTTTTCAAAAATTCGCACTTTGTCACTAACAAATATTGTTACAGGAAAAAGGTTGCACAAATAACATTTCCAAATTGAAGAAGAAAAAAACAGCAGCTCAAGATAATTTTTTATCTGGCTAGTGTACATCCATATGTATGTACATACATATGTATTTATGGGTTCCTGTAGGCCGACCATGCATACTCGTTGATAGGTGGCTTAAACGAATGTGTTAAATGCACGTAACGCATACATACATATGTATGTATGTTCGGATATATAATCCGCTGTGCATTAAAATTTACATTTATTTACATATGTATGTATATTTTTACTGCATTAAGTATATACATTTTTGTTCAACGAAAGTGTGTGTGTAAAGGGCAACGGAGATTTATCGAAATCACAGTATAAACTTCACCCACAGAAATTTTAACACGGATGATTTGACTGTAGCAACAAGCGAAACGACTAAAATTCGGATCGAAACCGAGGTTGAAAGCGAAAAAAAAATAAATAAAAAGAGAACGCGTGCTTACCATGCGTACATAGGAACTGGCCGAGCGGACCCGACCGAACGAACAACCGACGCAACGTTGACTGTGCCGTAAGCTTAAACTGAAAACTATTTTGAAGTTAATACATACATACATACATAGAGACAAAGCTGACTTCGTTTGCCTGTTTCTTTTTCGTTGGTTTGTTCAAACCGCATATATGTATGCACATACATATGTACATGCAAGCACAAGGCAAATGATACATACATACATAAATAGCCGTGTGTACACGCAGTAGCAACAAACATTTTTACACTGGTTTAGAGCCTTATGTATATATAAATATATATATATATGTATGTATGTGTGTATGTGCACACATTCACATTTGAAACTCACGAAAGCTCAGCTTTAGGAGCTTTTGAAGCAAAACATAATGCAAAATATAAAAAGCAACTATGCTGTAATATTACTAATTAGTATTACGTATGCACCTTCACAAACGTAAAATATGATTTTTTGCCTGAATGTCACACTTAAACCTTAAAAAATGGTTTAAGATGCTTTTTTCTGACGCCTATATCGGTGTTTATGTATGTATGTATGTAAAATTATCTGTAGGTATACAAATTATATGAATTTTATTCATACATATAGCGTATTTCTTGTCCACTTGAATTGCGTTGACGTTCGCAGCGATTTAATTTTATTTATTTTTTTTTTTAACAAGTTTGATTTTGATTAATTTTCTGATTTGCTCGACATAATTCATAATTAACCCACGAAAGCTGGGCTTATGTACATGCATAAAAATATAGAAAAAGTTGTGTTGACAAAAGTTTTAACCCCCTTGAGCACTGATTTGCGGTTAGGACAGGTTATGGTTATGGTATTTATTGGAAACTTTCATACAATAATACATATTTAGGCTACATTCACATGTTTGTATGCACATACAGTGGCTCGAAGCTTATTTCGTGCAAGAACAAAATAAAATTTTAAATCAACATTGCTGCCAAAATAGAAAGATTTTTAAAAAATTTAAACGCAGTAATATAAAAAAACTCTTTATTAACTAATAGGAACAAAAAAACTTACTAATCTACAAAAACAAAACAACTTTTCATAAAAAACTAAAAAAACAAGGCACTTCTGGCGTCGAAGCTTATTTCGTGCAAACACTTAAAACTACTATAAAATATGAAAATTGTTAAATCTAATATTTGGTTGGGCCTCCCTTTTGTTTTTTAACTGCTTTTAAACGGTTTCCCATTGATTCCACTAATTTTTTTGTGGTTTCAACGGGAATTTTTCGCTACTCCTCCAGCAAGGCAATCTTCCGCTCATTTCGGATGCTTATTTTTCTCTTCCTGATCGCCTGATCCAAAACCTCCCACAAATTCTTAATAACGTTGAGGTCTGGAGACTGTGCTGGGGTTTTCACTACATGTGGGCAGTTCCAGACCAACCAAATCTTCACGTTGGCAGCAGTGTGCTTGGGGTCGTTATCCTGGTAAAATCGGAATCGGAATTTTCTATTTTGGCAGCAATGTTGATTTAAAATTTTATTTTGTTCTTGCACGAAATAAGCTTCGAGCCACTGTATGTGAAATTCACATTCACATTGTGAATTCGATTATTATATTAAGGGGAGGTTCTTTTGGATTTTTTTGAAAAAATCGATTTTTTTTTTTATAAAATGAAAGTTAAATATGTGTAGAATATACGTGCCAAGGGATATTTCGATGCGACGCGTATTTCTTGAGCTAGAGCATTTAGCTAGCTAGAGAGCTAGAGACCATGATAACAAGAAAGCTATCTAAAGGCAAAGTTTCTAAAAACTTTAAACGCGTTTTTCTCGGAACCATGTTTTCAAACCTCTTGTCGCGCACAGGGCTCGTTCTATTGATCCGATTTCCTTCATTAAAAAAATGTTTAAAAGTACATACTTTTTTGTATGCCTTTTATTTTGTTTATTTATAATTTTTAAACGAGATCAAAGTAAAAAAAAAAAGAGAAAAAATGTCAATTTTTTTTTTTTAACGTCCATGAAATTGGTTTATTTTTACCAAAATTAATTGTCGTTAGGTATAAGGCATAGGAAATTCCATCAATTTTAATAAATTATATTAAGTTCTAACTTAAGTTCACTACCAGCGGCCCTACACTCGACAAAGCAGAAAAATAGAGGTCTACGAGATCCGCCATTTTGAAGCCGCCATTTTGAATTTCCTGAATATTGAATATTTTGTATAATCGTTAATAAACAACAAATCAAAAGTTCAAAAGCATAAGTTCGTATGTCTTTTCATTTTCCCGCAATCCATTCTCAAAGTTTGCTTAATTTTCGGAAAAATCCAAAAGAACCTCCCCTTAAGTGAATACTGACATACACCCTTTTGATACCCGGTATTCGTAGAGTACAATGTATTCGTACAATGTACAATGTGGAACATTGTAGTCTCGGGAATGTATGTATGTATGTATGTATATATGTATGTACATATATATATAACAGAGGTCGGCACGGCCCTATCTCGGGGGCATAGGAAATTTCTCTGCCCGAGCTCTGCCACACACACACAGTATACGTGTGTGAAACGTCATGCTCACAGCCTACTTTCTGCTATTCGTTACTAACACTAATGCGGTAAAATCATATCAATGTATTGGGGTGCCGACCACTGATATATAACATGGAGATGGAGTAATCTCCGACCCAATCGAGGAAATATGAACATACACACATATGTATATTCTTGATTGATCTGTTTTGGTGTGCTAAACTTGTGTCCAGCGTTTTTTTGGGGTTGCTGCACTTAAGGTCCTGCGGCAGGAAGATAGCTAGCTAGGACGATATAAGCAACCATAGATACTCTCAATATGACAACCTAGTCGTATGTAAAAGAATCAAAGATCAAGTCCTTGCAGAATCGAATTTATCTTTCATTAAAGTTTGGCGAAGCATAGTGTACTAAACTTGTGGCCACTACTGTATGTATGTATGTACATACGTACGTACATGCATATGTATACAGGGATGTTCCGGTTTTCACTTTCACGACCTGAATTTTGACCACAAACTCATTGAGTTTTTGGCAAAAACTCTTCCGCACTTATAACCCTTCGATTCCTCTCCTTTTAATGTGATCGCCCTTATTACCAGTAATAAAGGTATTTGAGTTTAAACTAAATCGATAGATTAGATCGATAGACAAAATGAATCATATAGCTGAACTAATAATTTCTATAATAATGTGGAATTTTTGAAGTTTTTAAGTTTTTTTGTTAATCTTTATTAATTGTTTATTTAATTTAAGTTTTGTTACTTTTCTTATAATTAAAATTGATTACTCTATAAATAGAAACAAAAACATTAACGATTTTTTTTTTGTTTACGAGATTTCGAGATTTGAAATTACCTATGTAAAGTGTGCTATTCAAGTGAAACGCCGTGTATTTAGGTTTTCGGTTAAACTTTAATTTTCGTCGTCAGAGTACTAGGCTTAAGATTTTTGAGTTGATTTTTATACCCGGTACTCGTAGAGTGGACGTATGTAACATACAAAAGGAATCATCTCCGACCATAATGTATACATATGTACATATGTATGTATATTCTTGATCAGAATCAACAGCAGAGTCGATAGATCCATGTCCGTCCGTCCGAATGAACGCGTGGATCTGACTATAAGAATAGAGTTATAGAATTTGGCATGGAGACTCATACAATAACAACGCAGTTCAAGTTTTTTTTTTCAAAATTTTGCCACACCCCCACCCGCCTCTATAAACCGCGAATTTCTGTAGCGCCAGTACGGGAAGGTTTTTTATTAAAGTTTTGATACCAAACTATTTCTATTTCTTTGACACCAAAAGTTTCATCACAATCGGCCGATTTTTAGAGGAGATATAGCCATATACATTTACATATATGTACATATGTGCATTACCCATACAAACGGGCTAAAACTTTGAACGCGTCGATCTCGAAGACTGTAAAAGATAAAACTATCAAATTGGGAACTTGTGATCGTTTGGTATCCGCGATGCCCACTCCCGCCCCCAAAACAGAAACCAGGTTTTAGCGCCAGTTTGTTATTGTTTTTGGAAAATATTTTAATGCTAAACTATTCCAATAGCTAATCTACACCTACAAAAGCACGAAAATCGGATACATTTTAGAGGAATTATAGACTTTTTAGTTTGCTTGCCTACTGAATCGGTAGTATGGCCTTAGGTTTGTTGTTGTTTTTTTGGCCAAGTGCAAAAGTATGCTCCAACATTTTTTGGAGCCATACGTTTAAAGTTTAAACTTTAAAGGTTAGTTAAATTGTGGGTGGAAGAGATGAGTACCGGGTATAATGTAGTCGGAAAGGTCGACTTTTTACCGTTCTTTCGTGTTATTATGGTATTTAGGGTCTCGGATATCCGATCTCGGAAATCGGATAACGCTTTCCCTGGAAACTATCAGTTTAAAATACCGGATTTCAGTGTTCTTCCATAAAAATGCATATAAAAGTTGAAAAAGAAAAATTCCTTCATACAGTAGTATTGATCTTATACAGGCATGCTCCGGTTTTCACTTTCGAAAAAATTGGTGCTCCCATTTTCACTTTCACAAGATTTTTTCGAATTCCAAAACGAAAAAATTTGTCTTGCCGAAATGAAAAGTAAACGCCTTTTTCTATGTTAAATCGGATCTTATTTGCAAAAGGAAAAAAAGTAGTTGACTTATTGGTTTATTGTCGTTCTTTTAAGACCTCTAGAAGATCAATTAGGCTTGTAATTATTTTTAAAACGAGTAATTTCTGACCCCACCTCAAATTTGGATATCAAATTTTGCCGTCGGCAACAACAATTTTCGTTTTGGTGAACGACCGATAAGTCTGACACCATAAGTTATCGCCTAAGCTGCCATACTTTTGATAGAATAAAAAATCAAGTTAAAAATACTTGTATAATCAAATGGATGGCGATAAATTTGTTGAAATTGGGTAAAATATGTTTTTAAAAATTAATTAATTTAATTTAATTAGTTATGTTCTAAAAGTGTATAACAAAAATTGTTGAAAACACCGGAATGAAATGAAAATTAAACCCATTGAAAAGGTGGCATCCCCTTAACTTGGCTTTTCTGGCTTTTCCCCTTAATTCTTTTGGCTACGAAAGATGTAATTGAATATAAAAAAGGCATTTTTTCGCGTTGTTTGCTGCTGACTAAACCTCAAATCACCTGTTTCGGCAGCAAGAAGTTATGAGAAATGAAAGGTTTCGATAGCAAAACGATAACTAAAAACTTGTGAAAACCGGAGCACCTAAAAACGAAAATCTCGGTTTTGGTCCCAAAACGAAAACGAAAACTGAAAGTGAAAACCGGAGCATGCCTGATTATTCATTTATTTAATTTTCTATAATATATCAATATTATCTAAAAACAAGAAAGCAAAGCTAACTTCGGGCGGAGCAGCTAAAACCGGATATATATCGCAAACATCGGATATAGTTGGCCGATCCTTATGAAATTTGGTAGGTTGGATCAACTGTCCAAAAATATAATCTGTACTAAGTTTCAGCATTCTATCTTCAAAAACACGAAAAGTTGGGTCATTTCCGATCGTTCAGTTATATGGCAGCTATAAGATATAGTCGGCCGATCCTTATGAAATTTGGCATGTCGTAATGTGTTACCAAAAATAGCTCTCGTGTCAAATTCTACTCTCTAACTCTAAAAACACCAAAGTTATACCATTTCCGATCAATCAGTTATATGGCAGCTATAGGATATAGTCGGCCGATCCGAGCCGTTCCCACTTATATACTGCGTGCAAAGAAAAGAAGGGTGTGTGCAAAGTTTGCAAAGTCGATAGCTTTAAAACTGAGAGACTAGTTTGCGTAGAAACAGACAGACGGACAGACGGACATGCTCATATCAACTCAGGAGGTGATCCTGATCAAGAATATATATACTTTATAGGGTCGGAGATGTCTCCTTCACTGCGTTGCACACTTTCGGGAAAAATTATAATACCCTCTGCAAGGGTATAAAAACAAGCTGGAATCGTTAAATTCGTCATCTTCAAGACAAACATTATTTTTGTATTCGCACGAAAGCATCTCAATTACCTCAATTGGAAGTAAAAGACTCTTTAGTTTCTTATGCATCTCGATAAATTAAGGACGAAATAATTGGATCTAATGTATCCATAGCTCTGTTGAACACATCAGCGAAGGAATGTAATCGGTTGTGCTTTCTTGAATGGTGACGCCTATCTGATTAATACAGCTTGTTTCAGGACTCAGACGCTTCTTCTCCAAAATAGTCGACTGGAAGCACCGTACTTTCCATTACATCCATTAAAAATTGGTGGCTTTTTTCTCTCAAAACGGCAGTATCCACATTGTTATTTGCATGGCGTTCAAAAAAACATTGTACAGCCATTTGATGCTCAGCCCAGTCCCTTTCGCTGTTCCAAGCAGCGACCAAATCGGCTTTGGAGAAAGTGAGGTTATCTAAGAAAAATTCAAATTGCAAAAATAGTGGAGAAAAGTGTACAATAAGACTAACAGCCTTTGCTCAGTATTGACAACGCTACAACATACACTTGGACGCATTGAAAACTTTCTATTCCTTAGAAAGTTATAGCAGAAAGTAGGCTGTGAGCATGACGTTTCACAAATTTATGCTGTGTTCATGATACTATTATGATACAATTGGTGTTATGATATTCTCATAAGTATCGGCCAACTATATCTGATGTTTTTGATATACACTACTAGCTGACAATGAAATCCGGACACCTAAGTACTTTCAATAAATGTGAACTTTGCATTAGTATGGTAGGAGCGCGTGTTTTTATATCGAGTTGAAATTTTTTCGTTATATCCGGAAGGTATTAAGCTTTCATGATCTGAAAACATTTTTTTAATTAATAAATTTCTTATGTTAAAAAAAATTTTTTTTTAATATGTCGAATAATCATAATTTTAATAATCGAAAATCTTAAGCTTCCGAGGAATAAGCTCTAACGTTGGACTTATTTAGTATTCTTTCGAGGATTTCCTACCACATTTTGAGAAAACCATAACTCTAAAGCATTTGCCAGGATCAGGAAAGAAAAAGAAGACCACCTACTACAAGGATCGAATCCTTTCACGATTAGGCATGACTGATCGTTTCTAACAGCAAAACATGTAAGAAGTAAGTTTTTCCAGTTGAAAGGAGTCGAAATAAGCACTCGAACCGTTCTAAGGAACATTGATGAGGAGGAACAGGACTTCATGGCCGGCGAAAAGGGAAAAACCCAGTCTTGACCGCAAAAATGCTCCAGAAAAGGCTACAGTGGGTCAAAATGCACGAATCTTGGACTGTACATAATTGGCGAACCGTCATTTTTGTAACGACACTAAAATAATCCATTTGTCTTACAATAGTATGAGCTAGGTGCGCCCCAAACGCGACAAACGCCTCAAAAATAATTGCTTGCCTCGAAAGGTCAGGCAAGGAGCATGCCAAATGGTCCGGGGATGTTTTTTTTAAGGGGTTATATACAGTTGTGATATATGAAAAAATCGATTTTTTTTTTATTGCATATTCTTTAAGTATATTTTATTGGGAATGCTCTCACAAAAATTCATAACGATCGGAGCATTAAAACCGAAGCTGTAGCTATTTATAGCGCACTATCTGCATATAAAACTTGAACAAACTTGAAACTTTAAACGCGATTATCTCAGAATCTTTTTTTTGGGAAATTACCTTTGCGGTGGACACGATTACTAAAAAACTACTAATCCGATCAACACCAAATTTTGACCACTTATTTATTATGATATTAGCTAGTCCGTGAACGAGGGATTTTCAATTTTTTTGAAAACTCCTTTTTTAAAGCACAAAAAACGAAAATCTTATACCTTGAAAAAGTACATTTTTTGTTAAAAATGTCGCCATTTTTTTTTTAATCAAAATTTTAAAAAATCCCTCGTTCACGGACTAGACAATACAACATACTAACTAAACTTTTTTGAATTTTGGATTTTGGATGAACCGTTTTCGAGAAATCTTGTCCACCGCAAGACACCATCGAAAAAAGACGATCCGGGAATTCGGCTATAACATTTTTGTTATGTAATATTTTTTTATGAAAAAATTTAATTAAGTACCCAGAATCATGTACTAAACAACGTCGGTAAAACATTTTTCATAAATATTTTCTATGGTGTCAAAAAAAAATCGATAAAAATCCATATTTTTGCGCGGTACAACTGTATATAACCCCTTAATATGGTGTTGGTTATCTGGCATTAATTGATGGAACTATGAATACTGAAAAGTTCCAAGGTGTTCTGAATATTAACATTAGGATTTCGGAATCGGATTTCTATCCGATTCAATATCGTTGTCCTATTTTAAAAGTTAAAATACATAAAAACAAAACCAAAAAAATAAGAGAATTTAATTTAACAGTGGAAAGTGTCTGTTATAAAGACATAATTAAGAAAACTAACGAATACTTGGTAGATTTTATGTCATCAAGAATAAAGGCCGTATTAAAAACTCAAGGAAGACCAACTAAATACTAAAGAACCAAAACAAAATTATTTTTGAATATCAACTTCAGCTCCGCCCGAAGTTAGCTTTCCTTTCTTGTTGGTATTGATATTTATGAAGCCATATGTTTTAAACTAACATTAATAGAATAATAAAAAAAGTAATGCCACAAAAAAGACCAAATTCCTCATAGTGCTCTGCCTGAAAACCGACAGTGTGTTAACAGTGTCAAACGACTGTAAATTTTAATGTGCTTACGCACTTTGGTCCAGACGACCACTTTTTGTGTCAAAAATTAATAACTCGTGAACGGGACAATACTTTTAGTTCTGCTTCCTGTATTGTGTTAAAAAAAAACCAATTTTTTAAAAGAAATTAATCGTGTTTTTTAATTATTTGTAATTAATTATTTGTAAAAACTTAATTATTTTTCATGCTCCCTACTTCATAGAATGGTAAAAAAATGGCACTCTGACACCCACTAGTCAAAAAGGAGTATTTTTCATCTCACAGTAAGCTTTTTAAATTAGAAATATAAAAAAATGCGCGCAAAAATTCAATTTTGGACAGTATTTATGCGAAAAAGAATTAAAAAACCTACAAACTTAACCATACCTTATGGTTGGACTAGGTTAGACTCGTCTTATAGTGATAGAAAAAATCATATAAACAAATATTACTGTTTAACGTAAAGCCTTTTTTTCTAAGTTTAAGCTTTAGCAATATGTACGAAACACACTGATTAGGTTATGGGGATAACGTGGATAGTTACGATCTTCTTTTTGATCGCTTTTCGCCCGCAATTATGATTGTTCATGGAAATTTATAAGAAGACCTCGTGTTTGGGTTGGGAAAAAAACACGATCGTACTTTGTGAAAATCTGTTGTTTTTTTCGTTTTAATTAAAATAAAAGGTGTCGTTTAAAATATTTTTAAATTATTTTTCATAGAAGTGCTTAAAAAACAATTTTTTTTAAAGTGTGTTTTTTTTTAGATGATCCATTCATGGATGAAACATCGATGGATTATTCGATTGACATGCATTTTTTTTATTCGAAAGTTAATCTTTTGGCAAATATAATTTCTGTCATATGACCGCGACGGCTGACTTGGTTAGAGTCCAATCTGGAATTCCAATTTTCGATGACTTTTTCCAACATTTGTGGCCGTATATCGGCAATAAGACGGCGAATGTTGTATCCCAAATGGTCAAGCGTTTTTGGCTTATTCGAATAGACCAGAGGTCGGCACGGCCCTATCTCGGGGGCATAGGAAATTTCTTTGCCCTAGCTCTGCCACACACACACAGTATAAATGTGTGAAACGTCATGCTCAAAGCCTACTTTCTGCTATTCGTTACTAATACTAATGCGGTAAAATCATATCAATGTATTGAGGTGCCGCCCACTGGAATAAACCAATGACTTTATATAGCCCCACAGAAAGTAGTCTAGCGGTGCACTATGGGCCGAAACCCCGTTTTTTTTTGGCAGAAACTCCAGTTTTACAGATACTGTCCTCAAATTTTACACATACGTTTAAGCTATTTTTGTCGAATTTTGAAATTTTTTGTTTTTTAAATTGACCACGCCTACTTCGGGCGGAAACGCCGTTTTTTTTGCATAAACTCCAATTTTAGATATACTTGGCTAAAATTTTGCATATATGCTTGAACTATTTTTTTCGAATTGTATTGTTTTGGAAATTTGACCACGCCTATGGCCGCCGCCTACATCAAGAGTTGGCCATACTGTCATTTTTACTTAATTTTTACATAAACTTAAGTTTTTCATAAAAAGAACTACAACTTTTACTAAATATGGTTCTATTAGTTAAAATATTTAATTTAAACCTCTAACAGCGCCGTCTTTCCGGTGGCTCTCCCCCCAAACTTCGAGGAGCGCTGCATGAGAGAATTCATAAACACCTGCAACATGTATTGTTTTTTCGAAAAGGGGCAAAAACGGTCAAAGAAGACGAATTAAATTTGAATTCCTATATATTTATTAGTAACTTTACCTGGTTAGTTGCTTACGCCGATATGCGCTGGAAAAGTAACACTCCACAAAACACAACTACTTTTGTTACACATTCCTGCTAAATAGATACTTACAAAACATTTGACAACACAGACACAAATATAATGATAACACGAAATAGTTTTATTATTGATTTTTCATACCTTGATCTTTGTTTTCCATATTTAATATGGTATTTTTACTCAATTAAGGCCAATTGTAACACAATTAAAAGTTGCCTTAAGTTGCCTGGTTAAATGACCGCGCTAAATTAACAGGGTTGCAATAAAGCTAAAAAAAAAATGTATAATTATATTTATTTGGAATGTCTATTCATCAAAATTGTGTTCATGGTCAAAAAATAGTTTCATAATTTTTTTTCGATTTTATGCCGCACTGGGACCATAGTGCGGTGTTAAACCACAAGATCTTGGAGCCCAATTCACAGGTCCAAAACGTGAAATTAGTCGGTCACCAAACTGGTTTTTCAATAAATCGGTTGTGGCACGAGCTGTGTGACATGTTGCGCCGTCCTGTTGGATTCTTGCACGAGTTGTATTTTGTAAACATGCAAACCAATATCCTTCCGCAAAATCTCCATAAAGTGGATGGACACAGTTTCAATTCCTGTGATCGATGGCGGATGGACTTATTTTACTACAGCTTAAAAAGCTTATCGAAAGGCGACTCTGCTTTGCCAGGAACCAAGACATCCGACAAAATTAGAACAATGTCCTTTGGTCCGATGAGACAAAGAAAGATTTGATTGGATCTGATGGATCCCAATGAATACAACATTTGATCCCAAGTAAGCCAAAAAGACGATTAAACACGGAGGTATATAATGCTATGGGGATGTTTCTCTGCTCCAGGTGTTGGTCCGTTTTATTGGGTGCAAATCAATTTACATATGTATGTGCTACAGACAATGTAAACATAATGAAGGATGTTATGTTACCATATGACGAAAAGAAAATGCCTTTAAGGTGGGAATTTATGTAGGATAACGATCCCAAACACAAATCAAAGTTTGACAAAAAGTGGTTCCTGTGGTTATGGATTAGCCAGCTCAGTCACCTGATTTAAGTCCTATTGAGGATTTGTGGGACATTCTAAAAAAGCGTTTAAGTGGGTTTAACCCAAAAGTAAGGAATATTTGTGGAAGAAAGTTTAAAATGAGTGGTATAAGTGCTCCAATCTGGTGGTGTCTATGCCCTGTAGGTGTGCTGCAGTTTTGAAAAACCATGGTAACGCAATTAAATATCAAAACTGAAATCATTATACCCTTGCAGAGGGTATTATAATTTTGGTCAGAAGTGTGCAAAGCTGTGAAGTATATAGTGAAGCATATATATTCTTGCTCAGGATCACCTACTGAGTCGATATGAGCATGTCTGTCTGTCTGTTTCTACGCGAACAAATCTCTCAGTTTTAAAGCTATCGACTTGAAACTTTGCACACACCCATCTTTCTTTTGCACGCAGTATATAACGGAACGGCCGGGATCGGCTGACTATATCGTATAGCTGCCATATAACTGATTTATCCAAAATTGTATAACTTTGGTGTTTTTTTAAATTAGAGTTTTAAATTTTGTATGAATGCTTCTTTTAGCAAAATAAGACGACATGCCAAATTTTATAAGGATCGGCCGACTATGACCCAACTTTTGTGTTTTTTAAGATAGAAAGCTGGAACTTAGTACATATTATATTTTTGCGGGTTTTAACTGCAAGGGTACATCAGCTTTAGCTTTCCTTTCACGTTGTCCGATCCTTATGAGAATATCATAATTAAACCAATTAATTACAATAAAATATCTAAAAAAAAATTTATATGGAAGCTATAGGATGAAGTTGACCGATCCCGGCCGTTCCGACTTATACTGCGTGCAAGGGAAAGAAGGTGTGTGCAAAGTTTCAAGTCGATAGCTTTAAAACTGAGAGACTAGTTTGCGTAGAAACAGACAGACGGACATGCTCATATCAACTCAGGAGGTGATCCTGATGAAGAAAATACTTATTCTTTATAGGTTCGGAGAAGACCTTTACTGCGTTGCACACTTTTGGACAAAATTGTATTATCCTTTGCAAGGGTATAAAAACTAAAAATATATAAGGGGTCATCATACATATTTGTGTAAAGGGCTGAACCTGAAAATATAAAGTAGAAAAAAATGGATCTAGATACATTTACCGAAAGCAATTTATTTAAAGAGTTAATGAAAACGAATATTTTGTGGTTTTTATAATAAATTTTTTTTATTACGATTAGGTCAGAGTTTTCATGAAAAATATGCACCAAATATTTTAAACAGCATTCAGCGGTGATTTCTTTGAACACATAAGGCACTGATTCCGTATGATTTGTAGTAGGGTCATCTGAGGTACAGTTACAGGATTTATCTTCTATACCTTTGACCCCCTGCAAGCAAAAACTGAATTAGTCATAATTCTCGTTATTTAGTAACAGGGTGAAATGCTGTGCATTTCTAGATCAACTTTCAAATAAAGAAAAAGTTCACAAAAACTTATGTTGCATCGGTAAAAACGAACAACGCGAGTAACAAAATATAATCTAGCAATCTAGTTACAGATGTTTTAATAAATACAGAAACAAGGTAACACGATGTTCATACTGGGCATGATTGCCAATCAAAAGGTCGTAATTCGCAAAAAACCACACAATATTGACATCTTGAGAATTTTTTTTATCAAAAGCGTTTTTGGTTAATTTGTAAATCCACAAACTTACTCCAAGCTTACACCAAATGCCATGGTAATGCAGAATTGGATCAAAAACATTATCCCTGACATATATTCGCATTTCCGCAAAAGTATCGCCAGTGGTAAATTCAAACTTTATAGTAGAAAAACTTTTTTTCAAAAAATTTAGGTAAACAAGAAAGGAAAACTAACTTCGGGCGGAACCGAAGTTGATATACCCTTGCAGTTAAAACCGGATATATATCGCAAGTATCGGATATTGTTGTCCCAAAAAAAAGTCCCAAACTTCTATCTTTAAAAATACCAAAGTTGGTATTTCTACCAAAAACCATTTCCGATCGTTCAGTTATATGTCAGCTATAAGATAGAGTCAGCCGATCGTTATAAAATTTGGTAGGTCGGATTAACAGAACAAAAATATAATCTGTACCAAGTTCCAGCTTTCTATCTTCAAAAACACGAAAGTTGGGTCATTTCGGATCGTATAGTTATATAGCAGCTATAGGATATAGTCGGCCGATCCTTATGAAATTCGGTAGGTTGGATCAACTGACCAAAAATAGAATCTGTACTATGTTCCAACTAGTTTGCGTAGAACAGACAGACATGCTCATATCAACTCAGGAGGTGATCCTGATCAATAATATGTATACTTTATAGGGTCGAAGATGTCTCCTTCACTGCGTTGCGCACTTCTGGACAAAATTATAATACCCTCTGAAAGCGTATAAAAAGTAGACGTCCTGAGCCTGATTTTAACTCGTTTTATTCTGCACATCAGCCAAGCACTCTACCACTATAGCCACTATATCAGTACCACTATAGAAAATCTACTATATCCGTCCTTTCTTGTTATATATTGGGTACAGTACAGAGTATATTAAAGAAGAGTATATGGGTATATTACATATCTGTAAATGTTCGTAGTTCTAGTTTGTTTTGACCCACCTCGCAGTATTACATATTTTGAAGAAAAAAATATATGTATAATAAACAACATTTTTATTTTTACAAGCAAGCTAAACTAGCTTCAAATTCTTTTACAAAAGTAGCCATAAGAATAAAAAACATAAAAGAGAGCTAACTTCGGGTGGAGCCAAAGTTGATAGACCCTTGCAGCTAAGATCGGATTTGTATCGAAAATAAAGCATATTTCGGTCGATCTTTACAAGAATTTCATAATAAAACCAATTTATTGGTATACAAAAAAAAAACAAAACGTCCCAAGCTTTCATCTTCAAAAATACGAAATTTTTACCAAATACCATTTCCGATAGTTTAGTTATATGGCAGCTGTAGCCGGTCCGATGAAATTTGGTACGTCGTGTAGGTTTTATTAAATACTAGGTGGGCTAAAAAGTAACCTCCTTGACCACCAGAATGCGCTCCTTATAGTCCATTCATAATTAGGTAGCCATGTTGAAATTCAGCGCGGTACAGCCCTTACTTTGTTTTGACAGCTGATAGTTATTGACGTGTTTGACTTATGTTGACCATGGAAAAAAACGATTTTTGTTCCCTCATAAAAAATTCCACTACCGATGAATCCGCAGTGGCAGGGTGTATACATGAAAGGGTGTTGTCTGGCCGGAAAGTGAAAGTCCGCGAGCTAGCAGAGGCCGCTAAGATTAGTACTGAGCGTACAGGACATATTTTGGGCGAGATTTTGCACATGAAATAATTATCCTGTCGTTGGGTGCCTCGTACATATGCTGACTCTAGACAAAAAAAAAACAAACGTGAGAACACTTTGAAAGTGTTTGGCCATGCTAGTGCGGTATCGGGTGTATTTTTGGCGTCGATATGTGACTGTTCATGAAACCTTCTCCCATTATTACAAACCAGTCCTCGAAAAAGGAAAAACCCTCAATAGCGAGTATTGCAGACCGAAATTGCTATTGCAGAACCATTGCTAAAATCAACGATTTAGGACTCCAAGTGCTTCCCCATGCCATTATTCACCCGATCTGGCTCTTTCCGACAATTACCTCTTTCCAAACCTCAAAAGATGGCTCATCAATAACAAATTCAGCTCGCGGGAGGAAATAATCGATGCTGCAGACGAGTATTTTACAGACCTTCCGGAGAATTTCCTTTCAGATGGGATCAAAAAGTTAGAAACTCGTTGGGATAAGTGTATCGACCTAAATGGAGACTACATTGAATAAAAAACAAGAAAGGAAAGCTAACTTTGGGCGAAGCCAAAGTTTATATACCCTTGCAGTTAAAACCGGATATACATATATCGCAAACATCGGATATAGTTGGCCGATCCTTATGGGAATATGAATATATAATCCAATTTATTACAATACAAAATCTAAAAAAAAGTCCCAAACTTCTATCTTCAAAAATACCAAAGTTGATATTTCTACCAAAAACCATTTCCGATCGTGCAGTTATATGGCAGCTGTAAGATATAGTCGGCCGATCGTTATGAAATTTGGTAGGTCGGATTAACAGAACAAAAATATAATCTGTACCAAGTTCCAGCTTTCTATCTTCAAAAACACGAAAGTTGGGTCATTTTCGATCGTTCAGTCATATGGCAGCTATAAGGTATAGTCTACCGATCCTTATGAAATTTGGCATGTCGTAATGTTTTGCCAAAAATAGCTCTCGCGTCAACTCTCTAACTCTAAAAACACCAAAGTTATACCATTTCCGATAAATCAGTTATATGGCAGCTATAGGATATAGTCGGCCGATCCGAGCCGTTCCGACTTATATACTGCGTGCAAAGGAAAGAAGGGTGTGTGCAAAGTTTCAAGTCGATAGCTTTAAAACTGAGAGACTAGTTTGCGTAGAAACAGACAAACGGACAGGCAGACGGACAAACGAACATGCTCATATCAACTCAGGAGGTGATCCTGATCAAGAATATATATACTTTATAAGGTCGGAGATGTCTCCTTCACTGCGTTGCACACTTTTGACCAAAATTATAATACCCTCTGCAAGGAGCTTATTCATTTCCAAGGAGCTTACTTTTCAGCCCACCTAGTAGTATCCATACAAAATCCCAACAAGTCTAAAAACAAAGTCATGGCATTCCCAATCAATCAGTTAAATGACAGCTATAGGATAAAGTCGACCGATCCTAGCCGTTCCCACTTATAGACTGGATGCAAAGGTAAAAAGTTTAATGACGATAGCTTTAAAACTGAGAGTCTAACATAGTTTGCGTAGAAACAGACAGACAGACATGTTTATATCAACTAAGGAGGTGATCGTGATCAAATATATATATATATATTTTATAGGGTCAGAGATTTCTCCTTCACTGCGTTTGAACAAAATTATAATGAAAAAATTTGTTTTGGTTACCTTTTTATCAATTTTGTAATAAATTCAACAAAAACTCGTCGTTGAATTTTTAAATAGTCTGAGTAATCTCTTAGAGCATTAATATATGGTTGCAGACATTGTATGTCCTTCCGCCCCGCTTACTAAAACATATATTTTAGTATATGTATATTATTATATAAAGTATAATATTATTATTATAAAAGTAAAAAGTATATTATATTTTTACCAAAACTAAACTTGAAATTTTTACTTGTTACACCTTTAATATGTATGTACATAACTACAAAGGTATCACAACGACTTAAAACATTTCGAAATACACGAAAAACGAACCCTACTGATCAGAAACATCTCAAAAGTTTAATAAGATTGAAATTTTTGTTAAGAAATTTTAAATTAAATGACATTTAAACATATGTACTAAATTTTCTTTTGCATATAAGCAGTTGAATTTAACAGCTTATTTGGTACGCAAAGTTATTAGTCACTCTCTTTTCCGATACAATGCTACCGAAATCATTTTATAATAGTAGCTTTACCCAAGAAGGGAAACTTCTGGCGGAGACTAAGTTAATGTACCATTGCATTTAAATTTGGATATATATCAAAACAAGAAAGGAAATCTAACTTCGGGCCGCGGTTGATATACCTTTTAAGTTAAAACCGGATATATATCGCAAACATCGGATATAGTTAGCCGATTCTTATGAGAATATCATAATATAACCAATTTATTACAATAACAAGAAAGGAAAGCTACCTCGGGCGAAGCCGAAGTTTATATACCCTTGCAGTTAAAACCGGATATATATCGCAAACATCGGATATAGTTTGCCGATCCTTATGGGAATATGAATATATAATCCAATTTATTACAATACAAAATCTAAAAAAAGTCCCAAACTTCTATCTTCAAAAATACCAAAGTTGATATTTCTACCAAAAACCATTTCCGATCGTGCAGTTATATGGCAGCTGTAAGATATAAACGGCCGATCGTTATGAAATTTGGTAGGTCGGATTAACTGACCAAAAATATAATCTGTACCAAGTTCCAGCTTTCTATCTTCAAAAACACGAAAGTTGGGTCATTTCCGATCGTTCAGTTATATGGCAGCTATAGGATATAGTCGATCGATCCTTAAGAAATTTGGTAGGTTGGATCAACTGACCAAATATAGAATATGTATTAAATACCAGCTTTCTATCTTCAAAAACACGAAAGTTGGGTCATTTCCGATCGTTCAGTTATATGGCAGCTATAGGATATAGTCGGCCGATCCGAGCCGTTCCGACTTATATACTGCGTGCAAAGGGAGGAGGATGTGTGCAAAGTTTTTTTGGGACTTTTTTTTTAGATTAGATTAGATTTAGATTTTTCATTGTAATTAATTGGTTTTATTATAATGTAATCATAAGGATCTGCCAACTATATCCGGTGTTTGCGATATATATCTGGTTTTAACTGAAAGGGTATATCAACTTCGGCTCCGCCCGAAGTTAGCTTTCTTTTCTTGTATAGCTTTAAAACTGAGAGACTAGTTTGCGTAAAAACAGGCAGGTCGGAAATGTCTCTTTCACTGCGTTGCACATTTTTGGACAAAATTATTATACCCTCCGCAAGGGTATAAATATCGGTGGGCCGATTCTTATGATAATTTCATTAGAAAACCAATTTCAAAGAATACAAAATTTAAGAGAAATCTCAAAATTGAGTCATTTTATTTCGTTAATACAAAATTAATTTTAATAATAATAAAGGAGATTTCTACAATGCCCAGGCAGTTCAAGAAAGAAATAGACCCATCCAAATTGGAACTTGAGCTCGTCATCCGTGATCAAGTAAGTTTGTGTCGAAATTTTTCCACGCCAACTTTTACCCCCAAAACAGAAATTTGGTTGTAGCACCAGTTCTTTAATGTTTTTGGAAAATGTTTTAATGCCAAACTGTTCCAATTTTTAGAGGAGCTAGAGACTTTTTAGTCTGCTTTCCTACTGAATGGGTACTATGGCCTAAGATTTGTTTTTGTTGTTTTGCCCAAGCGTTTAAGTGTGCAACAGAAAATTGTTGCTGAGAATCCGTACCGTTAAAGCTTAAACTATAAAAAGAGTAATTAAATTTTGGGTGGGTATAATACATGTAGTCGGAAAAATCGTCCTTTCTTTTTTTTTAATGTAGAAAAGGTTTTTTTCTTCAAAAACACCAGTTGTTCAACTAAATTTAGTTAAAAGGTAGTTTATAGGAGCTATAGGATATAGTCTGGCGATTCTTTAAAAATTTTGAAATACAAATGAACTAACCCAAAAAAATATTGGTAGAAAGTCCCAACTTTTTTCCTTAAAAAACAACAAAGTTGGGTAATTTTCGATCAATCGGTCAAACGTTGCAAAGGAAAAGCTGTAAGAGGAGCAAGGGTCAGAGCACGAACAGCTATAGAGGGACAATTAGCGGTACCACCAGGGAATCTGACGCAGATCGGGATCTGTGTGAGGAGCAGGCCCACAGCGGAAGCATTGTTTATGGAGAAGAGGCCAAAGCACAAGCAGCTACAGCGGGAGCAGGAGCCGGAGGATAGGCTGTGGGCGAGATAGAGGAGGAAGCTATAAGGATCGTAACGGAAAAAAAAAATAGTTTTACTCATACATCCTGCAGCATAAGTGGCAGGATACAGCGAAATTTGTATTTATTGTCTTATTTATTTTCACTTCTAAATAAAATTAGTTCACCAATCCAAAAACTTATATATATACCAACTTATATATTTAAGTATGTAAATGTTTTCTTTATTTCTTTTATATATATTTATGTTATATTTGCGTATGGTTATCCATACTATATTTAAGTTGAAGTTTTCCCTGTAGCTTTGGTGCTTTGTTTTTCTTTACTAGAAAATCTAAACCAAACTCACCAAACTGTTTTTTAATGCTCTTTGGTTCCATGGTTACCAAGTTTCTCCGTTTCGCGTTCCAGTGCATCGGATTCCTTTGCGGACTTCCACCGCAGTCGCAAAAATGAACCAATGGTTGGGGCGGTGCCCGGGTCAGCTTTGTGTTACATTTTTTTTTTAACGCTTTAACTGGGTTAAATTTTCGATGTTGGTAAGATGGGTTACGATCACGTAAGGGTACAGTATTACAACACGAAAGTTCATTAGCAAAACCAAACAACGTCAGACCTGCTGTAGTAGGAGCAAAAGATCTACTACTCGCCCATGGATGATCAGGACGATCTAGAAACGATAAGTTATTCTAACAAAATTTTTACTTTGGACTTCGGGCCTTAGCCGTCCATATGCCGCTTCAGTATTTGGAGTACATTATATTTAAATATGCCTGTTGAAGATGTATATTGAACAGTCTTTGGAGTTAAAAAAAATAAAATATCGGTACTTAAACATATTGGTCAATTCGTACCACTAAAGGAGCTTATTTTTATTTTGTTGCAAATAGGTGCATTTCTCCACAGCTTTGCATGCGACCAGGTCAGAACAGAACAAAGTCAGCACGCAACAATGTGAACCATGATCAAACAAGAACTTCAATAAAACAACAGCGACTAATTATTAATAACTTAATTATATATGAAGCCCAGAAGATTATACATAGGAGCGGAGAAATTAGTATGGAGAATAAAGAAAGTGATAAGCTTCCATTGTAATCAAAATCTACATAGTATTTTAAAAAATATTGAATGAAGAAAGTAGGGATCTAAAATAAACTTTTCAAAGGGTAAAGAATTTAAATTGCAGTATTTTTAAGACTTCCGGCCGGGGCGGGAGACGTCTAATTTTTCATGAAATAGTCGTAAATTCTCAGGCCATAAACGAAATAAATAGTGTTGATCCACAATCTAAATAAAAAAAAAGTCCATGATTGACTCACTTAATGTGAGAAATGATTTCTGAAGAAGAGTGCTGGTCTTAGCGGCACGGTAAGCTTGGTAGCTAATACATTGTAAGAGAAGGATCGCACATATTGGGCGAAACAATGAAATTGGGATAGGGAGCTTATTCTGCGCATTCTGTAGTTTAATCAGGTAGTTTCAAAATTCTTCTTCAATATCAGTGGCTTTAAAGATTTTTGTGCTTTTATTAACTGCTTTACTTTTCTTTCCCCTAGACCTCATTTATTTTATGGTGCACAATAGACTTCTGTATGAATGCATCCAAAACGACAATTGAATCACTTATTCTAAAAGTGGACACAATCTTTTTTCAGCACAGTTGTATTTTCGTTTCAAATGTATTTATTATAAAATAAAGAATTTGGAAATGAATTATATTTAAATTAAAACTAATTATAATAATTATTTTGTTATTAAAGAATCTATATTTAAATTATTAATAATCAGTAGTGGCAAGCTTCGAGCGTTATTCGCAAACTAAATTTTTGTCAACAGAAAATGTTTTTCCTATGAAACACTGCTTTCCAATGCTACACTGCTTGCGGGATGATAAAGCAATTTGATAAAGCATTTAATTTGGAAAACGGTCTTTATTTATTGATCACCACTGCATTATGTTTTTTGCGTTATTTTTCGCATAGTAAATTTTTTTTTTGTAATTTAAAATTTTTTTTTTTTTAATTTTTAAACACCCTAGACATAAAAAAATATGTAACTTTAACTTTAACTTGTACACGTCAAATAGTTGTACATGTCAACACACAAGCTGTACAGCGTGTTGAAAAAGACATAAATCTAGTACTCACTAACGAAAAGTAAAACGATATACTTTACTAACTCGAAGTGAGTACACTGAAAATATTGTGCTATCATGTTCCGACCTAAAGAGTATACTGTACAGTAAAGAATGAATGCAGTGTTGGAGAAGTCTACATTCATGCAGAAGTCTAGTGCACAACATCGATGAAAACATCTCCGATTCTTTGAAAACATCGATATGCCTATTGATGTTTCTGCACCTCTAGCATACCGCGATAACGGACCGGACAGATAAAACTGCATAAGGTTTAAACGAGCCAACCAAATTTCAACCTTTCTGAATGATTTTTCTCAGAAATCTTTTTTATTATAAATCCTTCACTTCTACACAGAACTATATGCGTATCCAGTGCGCTGTAACTTCTGAAAAAATAATGAAAACGTGAGTAAGGCGAAACTGAAACGTGCATTGATTGCTACATTTCATCTGAAAACTATTAAAAAAAAAAACAAGAAAGGAAAGCTAACTTCGGGCGGAGTCGAAGTTGATATACCCTTGCAGTTTAAACCGGATATATATCGCAAACATCGGATATAGTTGGCCGATCCTTATGAGAATACCATAATAAAACCAATTAACTACAAAGGAAAATCACAAACGAGAAAGGAAAGCTAACTTCGGGCGGAGCTGATATATACTTTACTTTCCTATATCGCAAACATTTCATATAGTTGGCCGATCCTTATGAAAAAATCATAATAAAACCAAACCACTACAATAAAAAATCTAAAAAAAAAAAAGCCCCAAGTTTCTATCTTCCAAAATACAAAAGTTGGTATTTTTACCAAAAACCATTTCCGATCGTTCAGTTATATGGCAGCTATAAGATATAGTCGGTCGATCCTTATGAAATTTGGCATGTCGTAATGTGTTGCCAAAAGTAGCTCTCATGTCAAATTTGAACTCTCTAACTCCAAAAACACCAAAGTTATACCATTTCCGATCAATCAGTTATATGGCAGCTATAGGATATAGTAGGCCGATCCCGGCCGTTCCGACTTATATACTGCGTGCAAAGGAAAGAAGGTGTGTGCAAAGTTTCAAGTCGATAGCTTTAAAACTGAGAGACTAGTTTGCGTAGAAACAGACAGACGGACAGACGGTCAGACGGACATGCTCATATCAACTTAGGAGGTGATCCTGATCAAGAATATATATACTTTATAGGGTCGGAGATGTCTCCTTCACTGCGTTGCACACTTTTGGACAAAATTATAATACCCTCTGCAAGGGTATAAAAAGACTGGATCAAGCCAAATTCAACACCTGAAAATTGTATAGTATGTTAGCTTTGAGAGCTTACAGCTGATCTAGTTGATCAGGTTTATAGGTTTTGGTATTTTTTTGTAACGATATTCAATTATTTGACTATCAGTAGGAAACAAAATTTTAATGAATTTTAACAGTTGAAAATTTGCTTAATCTGATGCTAGAATAGCCAAATCGGCCACTGTGGGACGGACGGGCGGACATGGTTATATCGACTCAAAAATATATATACTTTATAGGGTCAGAGATGATTCCTTTTTTATGTTACATATATTCACACGACTACAATATACCCTTGTACTGTATGATGATCTTCGTGATCTCGATGGGTTGGGTATGATTCAGGCTGGAAATGACTTTGACTTTAGTCAGGAGCTCTCCAATAGCGATAGGGTTGAATGTGTTTGCGGGAGCCGTATCCAGTCGTCAAAGACGTTAATTTATAGATGCCGAGGGGTGTTAGAGTTTGCCGCGTTTTCGCCCACCGCCGGTGTGACCAGTTCCCGAGCTTCATGGTAGATGAGAACTGTAGAACTGGGTGTAGTTGCAAGAACCTGACCAGAGGACTATTTGTGACTTTAACACTTTTTATATCCGGTACTCGTAGAGTAAAAGGGCATGAAAGTCTGTTGTGTTTAACGTGGGCACCAGCTCACGGTGCGTCAATCTCACGGCCTCCTTGGGAGTGGGATATGAAACGATGTGTCAATCATCATAAGTATGGTGGATAAGACTGTAATACCTTATGACTTGGCTTCGGCCGTTTCATATAGCTATTCCAAGTAGCTATGCTATATTCTACCCGGGCCACCAACGCGTGACTATTCTGGAGTCAAAATTGGAAGTGTCCTTGTTGGCACGGCGCCTGATCGGAGGCTGTGATAATTTCTGGTATCAGGGGAGCCAGAGCACACTTGTTCCATCTTGGCTATGATTGAGGCCCTTTAGGGAGCTGCGTGGTGGTTGTGGTTTAATACCCAAATACGGGTAGAGCCTTTGGGTTTGACGCGGAGTTGCGTTATACAACCGGGTGCCGGTATCCCACAGACCGGAAGAGGTTTAGATAGACCTACATACTTAACCGAGGATATAAGCCATGATTAGAACAGACTGGCTTAAGTGTCGGTATCCGGCATAACATGGTTCCAAAGGGGCGCTGATTAACGCATTGTTTTATATCCCATGCCTAAGGGGCCCGTGAGATTGAGCCATCAAGGCTGGTGCTCACGTTAAACGCTTAAAAAGTGTTTCAGTCACAGAGAAACAAAATTTTTAAAATTTTATGTTTTGTTCCTATAAAAATATTGTTATTTTTTATTTCATAATATAACAGCGATTTCTTCAAAAAATAATATTTGAGAAAATGCAAATGGTTTTCGTCTTTACAGATTTTTATCTTTCGAGATGTTTTGAATGGATAATCATCTCATAGATAACCTACTTAGAGGTCTCCGAAAAATACGAAAAAAATCGTTCAACTATTGTTTGCAAGCACTGGTAAAAACTGAACATATAAAGTTAAATATATATTTATCACTAAACGTTTTTTTCCCGAGTCCGTTTTCGAAAATTTTGTCATTGCTCGTTTATTTATATCACAAGTAAGTCCGTTTTGAGCATTGTACGACATTAATACCCTTGAAAGATGAAATTTCTATAAACAAAAATTTATTATTATTATTATTCAAAAAACCACCCAATTCCATTTTATAATTATACCTTCTTCACATTTTGTTCAAAGACATATTTTTCTTACATATTCCATTCACTTGTTGGAAGGTTCCTGTTGTAGGATATATCATTCAGTTATGTATCATAACGGTATTGAACGGAAGTTGCACGAAAATTATTATTATTGTGAATAACTTTTAAAATGTTTATCAACAAGAATAAAAACAAATCGTGAGATATTTCTACTCACCCGGTAAGCTGTAAGTAATTTTTGCCAAAATAACCCTAATTATCCTTTTAATTTGATACATATTTGTAATGCCAAGATATAATTACAAAAAACATTTAAGTGCATTTATTATTTTAAGTGGCAAATTAAATTATAGGAAATTATATGTAATATGTACTAGATGTACAAAAAAAATGGAATTCCCCCTGGAATTCCGGGAACGTGTTGATGACTTGGAGCGCTCCGGACGACCATCGACGTCAACAGATGACCAACACGTCAATGAAGTGAAGGAATTAGTGCTCAATAATCGTCGGTTGACTGTTAGAGACCTTACTGATATGATCGGAATATCACAAGGATCTGTGAAAACCATTTTGTAAGACCATTTGAAAAAAGTTAAAAGGCTACGAAAAGTTAAATCTCGTTTGGTACCGAAAACGTGACCATTTTTCGCGACAATTTCGCCAAGAATTCGACGCATACCGTTCCGCAACCACCGTTTTCTCCTGATTTGGCTCCGTGTGAATTCTGGCTATTCTGAAAACTCAAGAGACCACTTCAGGAAACGCGTTTCGAGTCGATTGAAGAAATAAAAAGGTTCTGTACTATACCGGAAAGGTTCTGTTTCGAGGATTTGAAAAAAAAACATTGGCATAAGTGAATTTTATCGGAAGGGGATTACTTTGAAGGATAAAATTGATTCAGGATAATAAATAAAGAATTTTCATTTAAAACAAATTCACCTTACTTTTTGCCCACAGTAGTACTAGAGGTCTGCAGAAATACATTCTTACTGCTTCAGCCGTAGAATACATCCGAATGTGTGTACATTCCGAATGGAATAGAATGAATGAGTGCAAGAGACACAACGAATTGAGTGAGAGAGTAGGAGAGCAACTCATGGGCATTCTCTTGCTTTGAAACTGAGTAAGTTGGGGTGGGAAGTAAGGCTGCAAACATAGTGCGCGCTGAGACGAAAACAAAGCTGAAGATGAAGCTGAAGGCGAAAAACAGTGCAGAACAATTCATGCAAATTAGCTCGCCTGTAATCATAGTGCGCGCTGAGACGAAGACGAAGATAAAGACGAAACGCATGCAATCAGCTTCAAACGGTGCAGTACTGTTTTTAAAAACGAATCGCTTGCTATTTTGCTATTAAAAATATAAAAATTAAGGAAACAAAGAAAAATTGAATAATTTGAATAATTTTCTACCTTAACATTTAAATTAACCTTTGGTTTTGGGATTTTATTAAAATTTGTCCAATTTTTAATAATAAGCGGTTCAATTTTTTACAGAATGTAATCAAACTTTTTTTTTATCTTTACGCAGCTCATATAAATGATGAAATTCGCCGAACGCTTTTATACCTAAATTAATTGGGTGACTTCTTCCATTCACTTTTTTTTTGTATGTATTTTAATTTAAAAAATAAACTTTCCTCTAACAGTAGCTCCTCATCTGATGAGAAATCTATTGCGACTAACAGCATAAAATCGTAACAAATTTGTCTTGTCCTATGCAACCTATTAGCTTATTCGCAACGCAAGCAATTCGTCTTCAGCTTTGTATTCGTCTCAGCGCGCACTATGTTTGCAGCCTAAGAAGAGTGCTTATGGAATAAGGAATGCAGCCGAATATCTCGAATGGTTTTTAACACACTCTATGCATTCATTTATTTTCTTCGGTTGAGCAAAACGCTTCTTTTAATACTTTTTTCATGATGAGGGAGTTGACCGAAAGGTAAATTATAATAAAAGTGTTTTTGTAGCGAATGTATGAATAATTCTTTTATTCTTAAGGTTTTAAACTTTTATTATTATTTTCTTTGTGTTTTTCGAATTAATTTCGTACAAGTAAACTCCGGAGCCAGTCTGTATATTCTTGATCAACAGCAGAGTCTGAAATGCCGAAAAAAACAGTGGTTCGTATAGTCAAAGGTTATAAAGTACATTGATGGGACATCACGGCCCAAAACGGTCAACTTTTTTCGCCGAAATTGTTGATGAGGGGGGAAAGGAAAAAGCAAATGCAAACGATTCTATTTTTAGAACTCTTTACATTTATGTATGTGTCAAAAAAATGTGTGGCTTTGTATGTATACATATGTCACTGCTTGGACGACGGCGTAAAAATGTTTGGGCTTCCAAATTTCAATTTCTCGTCTATGTCTTAATTATGTTATCTTTAATTTTAGTTATAAAAAAAATTTTAAATTATTTCCGGTTAATAAAATTTTAAGGGAGTCCGTCCGCCATTTTGTCATCCGACACGTCCGTTACTATTTTCCCCATTTCTCATAATAAAATGAATAACATAATTATTTTTTTTTTTTTAAATAGAATGATTTTAAAAATAATAATAATAAAGAAAATATAAAAAAAGTAATAATAAAAAATAATAAAATTAAATATTATAAAAATAATCATAAGCCTAAAAATCATTTTTGAAATATTCAAACAACCTCCACTCATTAAATCGATTCCTGGAACTCACCGGTAAAGGAACGCGGGCTTTTTATCTAGGCTACCCTTTTAGTTTATTTAAGGATACTCATTGTTGGTATTAAAGCAGTGGTCGGCACGTCCCTATCCTGCGGGCATTGGAAATTTCTCTGCCTGAGCTCTGCCACACACACACAGTATAAATGTGTGAAACGTCATGCTCACAGCCTAATTTCTGCTATTCGTTAAAAATATTAATGCGTTAAAATCATATCAATGTATTGGGTTCCGACCACTATTAAAGTAAACGCGAGAATCCATAGTAAAATTTAAGCTGAAGAGTAAAGATAGTAGAAGATATATCTGATCTCGTTGCTTTCACACTGGTTCGATGTGAACGTTTCAAACTTTCATCGTTCCAAAGATGTTACGTTCTAAAAATATAATTATTTCTTTCCCTCTCTCATCTGCCAGCCATTTATCGAGGAACCCGCCCGAGGATGTTTTCATTTTTATTTTCCGAATTTTTACACCGGGTTCCACTACGAACAGAGGCAATGATAAGGTGATTTTAAAATTTTTTATTTTTCTTGATTGGATTATAAATTTTGGGGAACACTTAAAACCAATTAAAATATACCTAATATAAATAGATTTAAGTCTCATGTTCCGGCCTACTTCTAGAGGTTATTTAAAAAAAAATTTTCGTAATAAAAAATAATGTGATCGTTTCAATTCAAATATGTTTTTATAGGCATCATAAAATATTTGAAAATATTTTGTTTAATTTATTCTTGTGTAGTTTAATATACTTTATAGCATACCAAAGTATGCATATAAAAAAAGTGGTAGGTCCCTGGCGCAGGTGATTTCGACTGATAGAGTCATCCGAAACAAAAAATTAGAAAAGATTATTGTTTTGTAAGCTTATGGCTCTTTCCCGTACTAGAATAAAATATTTTCATCAATAAACAAAAAAATTTTGAAAAATTTTATTTTAAAATAATGATAAAAAAAAAACTAATCATTAAAAATAAATGATTCTAGTACTTGTGTTACTTTTTAGAACAACATGTCCAAATTTCAGCTAGATCGGTATCATAGTATTTTGTGAATCACCTGCGCCGCACACAAAAATGTCGTTCCGAGAAAAACGCGTTTTAAGTTTAGACGCTACCGAGTAACTCATATTATTCGGTGTAGGCGCGCTCTCGATTATGGGCCGTATCTCTGTCATTATTTTATATTATTATTTTAAACTTCAATAAACAGTACTTTCGAAATATGTGATAAAAAAATCGATTTTTTCAACGTCACACATAAGACTACATTCTTAAAATAAACAAAAAAGGAAAGCTAACTTCGGGCGGAGCCGAAGTTGATATACCCTTGCAGTTAAAATCGCATATATATCGCAAACATCGGATATAGTTGGCAGATTCTTATGATTACATCATAATAAAACCAATTAATTAAAATAAAAAAAAGTACCAAGCTTCTATCTTCAAAATACGAAAGTTCATATTTCTACCAAATACCATTTGCGATCGTTCAGTTATATAGCATCTATAGGATATAGTCAGCCGATCGTTATAAAATTTGGTATGTCGGATTAACTGACCAAAAATATAATCTGTACCAAGTTCCAGCTTCCTAATTTAAAAAACACGAAAGTTTGGTCATTTCCGATCGCTCAGTTATATGGCAGCTATAGGATATAGTCGGCCGATCCTTATCCGTTCCGACTTATATACTGCGTGCAAAGGAAAGAAGGGTGAGTGCAAAGTTTCAATACGATAGCTTTAAAGCTGAGAGACTAGTTTGCGTAGAAACAGACAGACGGACATGCTTATATCAACTCAGGAGGTGATCCTGATCAAGAATATATATACTTTATAGGGTCGGAGATGTCTCCTTTACTGCGTTGCACACTTTTTACCAAAATTATAATACCCTCTGCAAGGGTATAACAAGAAAGGAAAGCTAACTTTGGGCGGAGCCGAAGTTGATATACCCTTGCAGGTTAAACCGGTTATATGTCGCAAAAATAGGAAGTAGTGGGCCGATAATTATGAGAATATCATAATATAACCAATTTATTGCAATACAAAATTTTAAAAAAGACTCAAGCTTTTATCTTCAAAAATACAAAAGTTGGTATTTTTACCAAAAACCATTTCCGATCGTTCAGTTATATGGCAGCTATAAGATATAGGCGGCCGATTGTTATGAAATTGGTAGGTCGGATCAACTGACCAAAACCAAATTCCAACTTTTTATTCTCAAAAACACGAAAGTTGGGTCATTTCCGATCGCTCAGTTATATGTCAGCTGTGGAATATAGTCGACCGATCCCGGGCGTTCCGACTTATATACTGCGTGCAAAAGAAGGAAGGTTATGTGCAAAGTTTCAAGTCGATAGGACAGACAGACGGACATGCTCATATCAACTCAGGAGGTGATCCTGATCAAGAATATATATACTTTATAGGGTCGGAGATGTCTCCTTCACTGCGTTGCACACTTTTGGACAAAATTATAATACCTTCTGCAAGGGTATAAAAAGAAACAATACTATAAACCTTTTCATTAACAACAGAAGTAGATTTTTTCCTAAGTTGGACATTTTTGGCTGTACACAATAATAGGTGTAAGGAACTAAACGTTTAAATGGATATTCCACTATTTTTGATCTTTTTGTACATTAAGTTGAGTATGTATCATTTAGTAACCGGTATACTCGCCATTATTTTTGAGAATTTTCTCCATTCGTCTTGGCATGGATGATATCAGCTTGCGACAAGTTCCAATTGGGATGGAGTACCATGCTCTTTGGACAATATCCCAAAGTTGGTTTTTATTTTGACAAGAAGACTTTCTTACCTCTCTTTTGGGTTCACCCCAGAGATTTTCGATGGGATTAAGGTCAGGGGATTGACTCGGCCATTCAAGAACATCCACATTTTGCTCACGAAAGCACTCCCTGACTAGTAGAGAGGCGTGTTTTGGGTCGTTATCCTGCTGGAAATTTCATAAAATTGGCATATTATCCTCAGCGTATGGCAGAATCACTGTCTCTAATAAGTCTCTGTATACGAATCTGTCCATTATTCCATCAATGCGATGAATCGGACCAACACCATCCCATAGGCTACCACCTCCATGTTTTACAGTCTTACAGGTGTACTTGGGATCAAATTATTTGCCTTTCGGACGGTGAACATTCCTTTTAGCATAATTTCCAAATAAATTTATTTTGGTTTCGTCACTCCAGAGAATGTTATGCCATTTTTTGTCACCCTCCGGTCCTGACCAGGCTTTACGATCTAGAGCAAATTGTTTCCTCATCTTTTTTTTTCGGCCGAAGCAAAGGAACGTTGCGGGCAATCCTACCTGGTAGGTTTGCCATTGCCAAACGTCGCCGAACGGTCCGTGATGACACAATATTTCCATTTTCGTTGGAAATCGTCCTGGAAGACTTGAACGGGTCTCGTTTAACCAACTGAACCATGCAATCATCGGCCCTAGATGATGTTTTTCTGGGTGCTCCCCGAGTTTCACCTATTTTTTTCGGTTTTAACGCATTGGTTACAAAGTTCAGAGATCGTTTCATTAAAACAGCAATCGATTTATATGTTTATCCTTCATCTTGGAGTCGTCGAATGAGCTTCCTCTCTTCCGCACTGCAATGTCTCCCACGGCCCATCTAATGCAATTTTAGTGATAGTTAAGTCCCCATTTAGTTAAATTATCGTAATACCTTACCTTCTGCAACCAAACAATTATCCTGATTAGCTTTAGATTAAAGTTTTGCTCGACACACCTATTTTATTGTCCAGGCGAATTTGCAGTTTGAGCAATAAAGTTTTTACAATTTTCTTCACCAAAAATTGATATAACATTGTGACCATAATAAAAAAGTATAGTTTTCCCATAAAATGTTATGTTTATATCGATTAAAATTGATATTCAAAAAAAAAAAAAATTCACACCTATTATTTTGTCCATGAGTGTATATGGCAGCTATAGGATATAGTCGGCCGATCCTTATGAAATTTGGCATGTCGTAATGTTTTGCCAAAAATAGCTCTCGTGTCAACTTTGAACTCTCTTACTTAATAAAACACGGAAGTTATACCATTTCCGATCAATCAGTTATATGGCAGCTATAGGATATAGTCGGCCGATCCGGGCCGTTCCGACTTATATACTGCGTGCAAAGAAAAGAAGGGTGTGTACAAAGTTTCAAAACGATAGCTTTAAAACTGAGAGACTGGTTTGCGTAGAAACAGACAGACAGACGGACATGCTTATATCAACTCAGGAGGTGATCCTGATCAAGAATATATATACTTTATAGGGTCGGAGATGTCTCCTTCACTGCGTTGCACACTTTTGGACAAAATTATAATACCCTCTGCAAGGGTATAAATGTATTATATACATATTTCATACGTATGTATATTTGTTTGATTATAAAAATACATGTACAGTTTATATGGTGGAAGGAAATGTCTTCTCACTGCATCACTTCATGGATTAGTTGACTAAAAATGAAATCTGTAGATAGGCCAACCTCATGCGACTGATTCATTCTTCTCAGTAGCTGGAGTAATAGATGTCCTTTAAATTAATGTATCAACATGTCTGTTTACATTTTTAGTTTATTTTTTAGCATTTTTAGCAGAAAATAAATTTTTAATATCATCTATCAAGCTATTTGGAATTAAATAAGTGGAGATTACAACAGGAAATCTCCAATGCCGTTTTGAAAAAATTAGTTATTTGTGGTGTACAGCAGAACTCACCACAGAACCGTACGTGAATAAAATATGAAAATGCATTTGTTAAACAAAAAGGTTTTAAAAGTAGTTATGTTGAATTTTTTTTTAACTTGGATAACCCCAAAATAAACAGGGTAATTTGTTTTGGAACAATTAACAAATTAAAAAAAAAAAAAAAAAAAAAAGGAAACTCATAACCTGGGGAATTTGTTAAATAAGTTTCGTGTTACATTTCTTGTAATTACGTGGACCAACTTCCAAAATTACACTTTTCGGTGTTCAAAGTTATAGGAATCGTCATCGATGGGCATTCGTTCAACTCCTCATAACTTCATTAATTTTGCTCGGATCGATTTAAAATTTTAGTACATTATTTTTGATATTTTCAGAGAAAAAAATATATTGTTCACACATGAATGAATTTAGTTCCGAACAAAAGCAAGGACTCGCAATAAATGTAGATAGTCTCAAATGGCATTAATTTTAAAAATATAAAGCTGCAAAAATAATAAAATGTTAATGATGTATTTAGCATCCTATAAAAATAAAAAAAACAAGAAAGGAAAGCTAACTTCGGGCGGAGCCGAAGTTGATATACCCTTGCAGTAAAAACCGGATATATATCGCAAACCGATTCTTATGATTAAATCATAATAAAACCAATAAACTACAATAAAAAATCTAAAAAAAAAGTCCCAAACTTCTATCTTCAAAAGTACCAAAGTTGGTATTTCGGCCGATTCTAATGAAATTTGGCAGGTTGGATAAGCTGACCAAAAATAGAATATGTACTAAGTTCCAGCTTTCTATCTTCAAAAACACGAAAGTTGGGCCATTTCCGATCGTTTAGTTATATGGCAGCTATAAGATATTGTCGGCCGATCCTTATGAAATTTGGCATGTCGTAATGTTTTGCCAAAAATAGCTCTCGTGTCAAATTTGAACTCTCTAACTTTAAAAACACTAAAGTTATACCATTTCCGATCAATCCGGGCCGTTCCGACTTATATACTGCGTGCAAAGGAAAGAAGGGTGTTTGCAAGTTTCAAGACGATAGCTTTAAAACTGAGAGACTAGTTCGCGTAGAAACGGACAGACAGACAGACGGACATGCTCATATCAACTCAGGAGGTAATCCTGATCAAGAATATATATACTTTATAGGGTCGGAGATGTCTCCTTCACTGCGTTGCACACTTTTGGACAAAATTATAATACCCTCTACAAGGGTATAAAAATGTACAGTGCCCACAACATTTATTCGTACACCTTTCATTTTCTTAATAATATGGATTTATTTGCTAAGTATTTGCTACTAGTCCAAAATTTTAAATGCACACTGTTTGATATGTTTGTTATGTACATGTTTCGCAAAAAAAAAACAATTCTTTTTGTGCATACACAAAGGTAATACGCTTTTTTCTTTTGATTGATTTTCGTGACTTTTGAGTAGAATGGACCACTTGTGCATTTGTTGTCAGTTTGGTGCTTGTTTAGAGGACAATTTTATTGGCTGCAATTAAAATGGGACGAAGTGCTGATTTACCAGTAGAATTACGCAAAGTAATTTTGAATTTGCATTTAAAAAACAAGTCTCTTCGCGAAATCGGTGAAACAATTGGCAGATCGCACTCCACTGTGCAAAGTGTAATAAAAAACTACTTAAATACTGGTCAATTGGCCTCAAAGCACCAAAACGCTGGAAGGGCAAAAATATTAACGCCACGTAAGGAACGCAAAGTAGTAGCTGAAGTGGTCCAAAACCCAAAAACTACAAGTACAATGCTATGTCAAAGCTTGCAAGAAGATGTACAAAAAAAAAGTTTGCTCTCAAACGGTGCGCAATTGCCTGCATAATGCTGGCTATCATTGGTAGAGTGGCACGCCGCAAGCCATACATTTCGGACATAAATAAGAAAAAACGATTAGACTTTGCCAAACGCTACAAAGATGAACCAGATTCTTTTTGGGAAAACGTAATATTTAGCGACGAATCAAAATTTAACATATTTCGTGCAGATGGGCCTTCGAAAGTCTGGCGGAAGGTGAATGAAGAGATGAATGAAAAGAATCTTATTCCAACAGTTAAGCACGGAGGCGGAAATACGATGGTTTGGGGGTGTATGGCAGCATCAGGACCTGGTCAGATGGTGTTCATCACTGATAAAATGAACAAACACATGTATTTGGACATTTTAAAAAATAATTTATATCCAAGTGCCGCAAAACTTGGGCTAGATCAGCAAAAGTTTTTGTTTCAACAAGATAATGACCCGAAACATGCTTCATATCTCGTACAAGAGTGGCTTATTTACCACTGCAAGCAGTTAAAAACCCCACCGCAGTCACCGGATTTGAATCCAATAGAACACCTCTGGGATTTATTGGAGCGCAGGATCAGAAAACACCCAATAACATCAAAGGCCACTCTCGAAACAGCCATACGAACTGAGTGGGACAAAATATCGGTTCATGACACCAAACGTTTGGTCAAAAGTATGCGTCGACGTTTAGAGGCAGTCATTAAGGCCAAAGGTGGTCCTACAAAGTATTAAAAAAAGATTTGCGTCCGTTTTTTTTAACACAATTCTTATTATTTTGTTACTGTACGAATAATTTGTTTGCGTAAAAAAATGCCTTATTTTTGTTTTTGAAAATTTCTTATATGTTTTGAAAATGAATTAAATACTTTTTTTGTTTATCTGCATTGGAAAAATACTTCTTTTCATTGTTCAATAAAGTTTTGTTTTAGTTTCACTAATATAAACCAAGTTTCAGATGTTTGAAGTTAAAAATATGGGGTGTACGAATAAATGTTGTGGGCACTGTATATGTTGAGAGCACCACGCGGAAGAACGGCTAGGCACTTTTTATCAACTTAACTTGGTTTTACTTTTAAAAACTAGTAATATGATTAATTTTTCGCAGAATACTTATACATTTTTTTAAGATATTTTATTTCTTACAATAATTAAAATAAAAAGGCAATTGGCTGAGAGTTGTTAAATATACTAGTAATTAAAACATTTTATAAAGGTTATAAATTTCATGGAATTTTAAACCGGAGCCAATAGGTTTATTCCAACTTTAAACAGTATTTTCGATTTTGTTCACTAAGCCAATATATGGAATTATATTTTAAATATTGGATATAGTTGGCAGATTCTTATGAGAACTTTTTCAAAATTTTTAAAAGTCAAAGTCACAAACTTCTATTTTCAAAAATACCAAAGATGGGTCATTATTAAGGGGTTATATATCTTCTTTTAAGGGGAGGGTAAGGTCAAATCATGCGAAAAAAGCCATGTTTTTGTGATTTTTTTCCTGACGACACAGTTAAAATTTATTTATTCAACCAACGGTATATTAAAGTATGACATTAGAAGAATGTTTTATCAAATTTTTACAAAAAAATATTTAAAAATATGGCAATGGTAGCAATTGTCCGGACGTGTCGCCAAAAAAAGTTGAATTGCGGTGCCCCTCATAACTCGGTGCTGGATCATTTGTAATCAAAAAATGAAAGTTCATTCGTAAGATAATAGTTCGGCCCAGGTAACGCTGTAAAAATTTTTTTAAAATTTCAATTTTTTAATTTTTTCGAAGACTTTGAAGTGAAAAACTCAATTTTTTGGGAAAAAAATCGGTTAATTTGTAATTGAAAAATAAAAATTATAAACAAAAAAAAAAAAACTCGACAGCGTTACCTCGTAAAATATGTACAGAAATAGTGTTTAAAATTTCAAAAGGATCGGTGCAGTAGTTTTGAAGTTATGAGGGGCACCGACTTTGAAAACGTGAGTTGTGGGAAAAACGCTTTAAAGTTTTAAACACCAGTGTAATCCAGTGTAAAACGTTTATAAGCAACTTTGTCAATAACTAATAACTTCGTCACTTTTGCTTTAATTGACTTGAAATTTTGACACAATATTCTTCAGATATTATGCATTCAATTTAAAAAAAAAAAAAAAAAAAAAAAAAAAAATTTAATCCCCTAAAAAAAAAAAAAAAAAAAAAAACGAAAATTTTTTTTTTGCTGAATCCTAAAGTTATCCCCAAAGAGAATATTTTCCCAAATTTTCATAGAGATCCGAATAATAGTTCGATAGGAAAACAGCGTTTTGAGGCGCGGTTCGTCACGGCTGCGGACAGCGTCATGCAACTTTGAATGCGATTATCTCAAAGTCGTGTTTTTCCAAAAGTGCCTTCGCTGTGACCACGATTGCACCAGAACTATTTGATCGATCTTCTTACATTTTTTTTTAAATAATTCGTAATGATTGTGCCGAGTTCGTGAACGGTTCAGTTTTTCTGCGCCAATTTTGATTTCGCAGATCAGAATTTTTTAAAAAAAATTTTAGAACTCGAAAAATCAACTTTTTGGAAAAATTGTTACTGTATGCAGAAAAAACCAAATATTCTTGATAATAATCGTTCACGAACTGGAAATAATACAATACTAATAAAAAATTTTTGGTTTTTTTATTTCGGTTGACCTGCTGGACTTCCATCGTGGTCACCGCAAGCCGCTATAAAAAAAGGGTTCCGAGAGAATTGCCATAACTTCGTAAACTATTTATATTTTTTCAAGAACAAACGCTTGTTTTTTCGATAAAAACATGTATTATCAATAAATAATAGCTTCAGTGTCATAAAATAATTGCTACACACCTGAAAAAAAATCCAAAGTTCCCTCAATTTTGTTGCTCAAAAAGGTATATAACCCCTTAACTGATCGTTCAATTATATGGTCGCTACCAGATATAGTCGGGCAAAAACAAAAAAGTCGACAGCTTCAAGTCGATAACTTTAAAATTAAGAATCTTGTCGCGTAGAAATAGGTAGATTTAAAACATGAAACATGATTATATTACATCCAATCATAAAACATGATTAGATTATGATTATGATACTTATCGGTTTCATTGTTTATAAATAGAGTTTAGGAGTAATTTAAACGTAAGAGAGTATTATTGTTATATTGTTAGCTCCCATTTTTATAATCCTTTAAGGTTGCAGTGCGCAGACATGCCAGATTTTTTCTATAGGTAAGAAGGACAAAACAAACAAAAATTGACCTTTATTTTGAGTTTGTGAGGAATTTCTCGTACATTTTTCTTCAGTTTGTTAAGGTATAGGTGGCTAGTTTTTGAAAATTAGTTAATTTGAAAATTTCAAAAACCCTCGAGGCATAACCCAAATCAAGGGGTCTGAGATTTTTTGCAGAGTCCTTCAGATTTTAATTTTCAAACTAGGATGTTTAGCATTTTTTTGTATATTAATTTTTCTAAGACATTACCAAAAATTTATTTTTTGCACACTTACTACTTACTTACTCTACTGCCGCAAAAAAACGGACTTTAGGTAAAATTAAACATTCATAAAACACTGTTTCCTAATTTGTTTCGGAATAACTTAGAAATAATTGGAGTATATTTCTTTAATGGATGTAGGTCATGTTAGTCTGTCCCAAAAATTTTTTTCCAACATCCTACTTTGGGTCAACATCCTACTTTGCTTCAAGCCGCTTGTGACAAGACACAAGTCCTTACAATCCGACCAGGGTATGCATTCTTGGCTGTAAAAATAAAATACCCACGATGCAAGCAGGTTTTGTTTGGAAATTAATTTATTTTTATGCGAATGCGAAATAGGTTCTATGGACACAATCCCGTCAAGCAACATTGTCATAGCGTGGATTTGTGGATGTGGGCAGATAAATATCTGCTTGTCGCGGTAGATTGGTTTCTGAAAATTGGTTTAAAATAGTAAGAACTAAGGCCTCCCCTAGTTTGAACTATGACAGCGTTTTAATTTTTCGTAATTGTTATTTTTATAATTTGGGCATGGAATTAAAAAGTAAATTAAGTAGTCCATGTGTGAAAAGAATTTTTTTTTTTTTTTAATAATTTAATATTAAAGTAAAGCATACTTTAGAAGACGCATTGTAATACAAAAATATTTCGAGTTATCTTTAGTCTTTATTTGTGAATGTTGAAACCATAACTTTGCGACTGTGTTTCTTAAACGCAAACATGAAATATGCCTTTATGCCTTTGCGACAAGAAGTATTGCGAAAAAAAAACGAATGTCAATTCGTAATTTTTTAATTTTAAATATGTAACCATAATAATAAATTGAAATTATTGCATATGTTCAAACTCGGCATATGACTTCTTTATGCTTAGTTGAAGTGATTTTGAACATCAACTCGCGATACACTTTTAACAATAATTTGAACACATTCGTGCAATGTACAATAAATTTTATTTTGTGTATTTCTGGTGACTGAAGCACCTAAAACGCATACAATAGTCCAGAAATGAGATAGTCCAAAATAAGGTCTTTGGATTTATTTTATTACCCTCGTTGAAGGGACCGTACTAAGTGCGACCCCGATATTTTTTAAAATCATTTAAATATCGTAATATATATAGTCGAGACATAGCATCAATGAAATATTTTCCTACTCGACTTTAACTGCGTCTATTTTGGAAGTGTATTAAGACCAGAAATTGAAAACACTTGACACAACAATTTTGGAAGTTTCGTCTTTTTAGTGTTAAGACATTATTCGGATAAAGCAATTTTTAATTAAATAGAAAAAGGTACACCTTAGAAACAGCTATATATAGTCAAATAATTTGATTTTATAAGTTCAGTAGAACAAATATCCCATAAAGTTATTGATTCATGCATCATTATTTTCAGTGTTTATGTGACCTTTACAATACTCACCGTATTCCAAATATTTTTGGATTCAAAACAAAAGCTCAGAATCTTGAAATTAAATTAATTGAATATTGTTACATCTTTATATATTTAATTTTAATGATTGACAAAAAAATATTCATATTTCTTGAGAAAATAGGACTACATATCTCTAAAATTATCGTCATGATTAAATAGATGCACGTAATGTTTCGAAGATGATAGGGATTTTTTTTCAATACTGCATTTCAAGCATATTGTTGTTTTCAGTATATATTATTAAAGATTATTCCTTTTAGCGGCTTAAATTGTTTATTTTTTTTATAAAGATTTGACGGTCGATATATCTGTCAAAATTTTAAATCAAAGCTTGGTATTAATTAGAGTGCACATCGTTTTAGAATCCTTCTGTGAGAGTTCGTTCATGGTTTGATTATGAACGATTTAAAACCAAACGTAAAACGTAAAAGTACGTTTCTTTTCATCCTTATACGCGTGTTTGCTCCAGGGTCTAAAACCGTCGGCGTCCCCATGGGACATTATTTCCTCCGCCATTATTTCCACGTTGATTTCCGCCTTGGTTCATATTGTTAACCCCAAATTCAAAAGCGAAGGAGTCCTATTCGAGCAATGAAATACAATTGTTCAATTGAGTGTTACTTAACCATATTGAGCCCAATTTTTTAAATACAGGGAAAATTTACTTCTTTATATAAACCCAAAAATTCGTAATTTTTCTTCTTAAGAACCCCACCAGTTCCATGGTTGCAAAAGAGTAAATCTCCACTCACAAAACAATGGAATATATTTCTGTAGAAAACCCTATGATGAGGAGAGCATTGGCAACCGATCTTAACCAACTCTATTAAAATGTATAGGCATTCTTAAAATCCAATGTAAAACTAAACAAAACCGAAAACTCGTATGCATGTATTGCATGCGCAATTTTAAAATAATAATCGCAGCCTTTGCAATAAAACGCTTATATAAAAGTCTATGATGACTGTCGGAAAAAATGGTTCCCCGTATCATTTTCATTTTCAATGATACACCCGTTTGACAATAAAAATCCCTTTTTTGCATCTGGTACAAATTTAAAGTTTTTAAAGAAAAAACTGACAATGTTATCCTTTCAAAATTGAACTTGAGTTTGGTTAATTATTTAAGAGAAGTGAAATATGTTGGAGTTGTACCACGTAAACGTGGTAATTGGTATGGGATATTCTTGTTAGGCTTTCTACATACCTGTTTATTGGGACCACCAGGTCCAGAGTTATTTCCCACCATGGTTGAGTTATTGTTGTTATTGCCTGTTAAAGAAAGGCATTATTACTTTGTTCCTTAAAAACTAAAAAAAAAAAAAACCATCAATCACCTCTAAAAACTTCAAATGGTGAATTGCTATTGCCCCCGAAATTGTCAAAGCTTGAATTGTTTCCGCCACCGCCAAATCCTTCCTGTTGGTCAAGTAGCGAATTTAGCTGCTGAGCTTGCATAAACAAGGTGTTTTCCTGCTGACGACGACGCATATCCTCCTCTTGACGCAGCATATGGTTTTGCATCTCACTTTGATGGCGGCGCATAGTTTCCTCTTCGCGTTTGCGCATGTCCTCAACTTGCTTCTCGCGCATTTCCCACTCCATCTTCTTACGTTCATTGTCCACTTCGCGTTTTCGCAGCTCTATAATATTATTCATTAAATTATGTTTAAAAATTGTTATAACTGTCGTAAATATATAATTATCATCTTAAATTGTATTTTAATAAATGAGAAAAATAAAAAGAAAATTTTTTAGTCGCGTTAAACAAAGTTAATATGTATATTAATGGAAAACAATTTTATTTTTTTGGAAATCATCAAAAATATATAATACAGGGGGCCCAAGCTCTGCATACGGAAGAGAAAACTTCCATACCAATGCAAAAGATCACCAATACATTGTTGAGAGAATTATTTTTCCCATCCATGAGGGTGCACTTAAAAAGTTACATATACAAGGGCTATAGTTAAACTTATAGTTAAATTCACAAGAGGTTTAAAAAAATCAATATAATAAAAAAAAATTTTATTATAGCAATTAAAAAAAGGCCCTCAATTTTTTACAACAGCTTATTATTATACTATGACAAATAATGGAGAGCTTCTTACTTAAAAAAAAATGTTTGGCGAAGAAGAAATTTATTGCTTTAGGTCGACCTTTTTAGCAGAAACAAAAACAAGAATGTATTTCTTGCAGTGAAAAGTTTTCGGCACTCCAAAAACAAAATTCATTCGTATTACGATTGATTAAGGATTGAGAATAGGGAAAACACAAAAAATTGTTATTGTAATTGCCCTTTGCCTATGCTAGGAGCAACGAACCTTATGGCGTGAGCAGTCTCACACAACTCCGTATGCATGAGCATTTGCAAAAACAAAAGAGCAGCGAGAGCAATGGGATGAGCACCACTGGTATAATACTTCGTTGTTTGGATATTTATAACACATTTACTAAAAATGTGTAAATACCAAATTATTGTTTGGTAGAAATTTAATTCATATTAAGTTATTGTTTAGGTTCCATTTTGCAACGTGAACAAAATTATTTTCTGGTTTTAACAGTCGTTAAGCATTTCCGATTTAAGGGGAGGTTCTTTTGGATTTTTTTGAAAAAATCGATTTTTTTTTTTTTAATAAAATGAAAGTTACATATGTGTAGAATATACGTGCCAAGGGATATTTCGATGCGACGCGTATTTCTTGAGCTAGAGCATTTCAAACATACCCATGATAACAAGAAAGCTATCTAAAGGCAAAGTTTCTAAAAACTTTAAACGCGTTTTTCTCGGAACCATGTTTTAAAACCTCTTGTCGCGCACAGGGCTCGTTCTATTGATCCGATTTTCTTCATTCAAAAAATGTTTAAAAGTACATACTTTTTTGTATGCCTTATACCTAAAATTGGCATAAAAAATTATTTATTTTTAATTTTTAAACAAGATCAAAGTAAAAAAAAAAAAAAAAAATGTCAATTTTTTTTTTAAACGTTGATGAAATTGGTTTATTTTTACCAAAACTAATTGTCGTTAGGTATAAGGCATAGGAAATTCCATCAATTTTAAAAAATTATATACATTTCTAATTTAAGTTCACTACCAGCGGCCCTACACTCGACAAAGCAGAAAAATAGAGGTCTACGAGATCCGCCATTTTGAAGCCGCCATTTTGAATTTCCTGAATATTGAATATTTTTTAATATTGAATATTTTTAATCATTGATAAACAACGAATCAAAAGTTCCAAAGCATAAGTTTGTAGGTCTTTTCATTTTCCCGCAATCCATTCTCAAAGTTTGCTTAATTTTCGAAAAAATCCAAAAGAACCTCCCCTTAAGGGGGGAAATACAATTAAAAATTTATTTTTTTCGAAAAATTTTTTTGTCTTAATGTACTCTAAATATGTCTGGGAATAAGCCTTTCAAAGCATAAAGCCGTCCGGTACTTATTTTCAAAGTAATACGCAATTTAGTGAGTGCGTGTCAGTGGTAAACTTTAGTGAGTGGTAAACTTTAAACGCTTCTACTGAAAAGTCGTGTTTTCAAAGTCGCCGTGCAATGTACAGGTCAGAGATTTCATTTCAATCGAATGCGGTTTTTTTCTTTATGTTTGAAATGAAATTCTCCACAACATGAATGTAAGGATTTTTCATATTTATTTGTTATAACATGTTTTTTTTACAAAGAAAGTCGAAAAAAAGTGTGTTTTTTTTAAACATTTTTTTCAATTTCAAATTTTTTCATGGAAAAACCATTTTTTTACATATGAAATAATTCATGTTGTGCGCTGTACCTCTAAGTTTAATGCCCAGTTGCTGTTTTTTGTTTTAGACGTGATCCTGGGCCTGGAGACTGCACGGCGCAAAGTTTATCCCCCAAAACACGTCTCCACATTATTGATCATAAATGGGCTTAATTACAATACTTTTCGAAAAACTTGACTGATTTTCATTGCCCAATAATTTCCTAATAACATGCAAAAAGAATCGCTAAGATTCATTCAATTCCCTACTTGCAATCCACTCCCAAAGATAGGCCTCAATTTAGGTCTTTTAATTGTATTTCCCCCCTTAATAGCTTTTAAACTGAGAGACAAGTTCACTTAAAAGTTCGCTTTTTAGTGTAGGAGATGTCTTAGTGTTCCACACTAAGGATTAATTTTGGTATTTGGAACAAAGGTATTTCTAACAAGAAAGGAAAGCTAACTTCGGGCGGAGCCGAAGTTGATATACCCTTGCAGCTAAAACCGGATATATATCGCAATCATCGGATATAGTTGGCGGATCCTTATGATTACGTCATAATAAAACCAATTAATTACAATAAAAAATCTAAAAGAAAGTCCCGAGCTTCTATCTTCAAAAATACGAAAGTTGATATTTCTACCAAGTACCATTTCCGATCGTTCAGATATATGGCAGATATAGGATATAGTCGGCCGATCCTAATGAAATTTGGCGTGTCGTAATGGTTTGCTCCAAAAATAGCTCTCGTGTCGAATTTGAACTCTCTAACTCTAAAAACACCAAAGTTATACCATTTCCGATCAATCAGTTATATGGCAGCTATAGGATATAGTAGGCCGATCCCGGCTTATATACTGCGTGCAAAGGAAAGAAGGGTGTGTGCAAAGTTTCAAGTCGATAGCTTTAAAATTGAGAGACTAGTTCGCGTAGAAATAGACAGACGGACAGACGGACATGCTCATATCAACTCAGGAGGTGATCCTGATCAAGAATATATATACTTTATAAGGTCGGAGATGTCTCCTTCACTGCGTTGCACACTTTTGGACAAAATTATAATACCCTCTGCAAGGGTAAAAAAATCAGCGAAGGAAATTTTTTGTCGTTTCTTTCTTGACTTAAACTAATCTGCTAGCATTTCACATAGCGCTTAAAAACTGACAATGTAAAATTCCTGGAGAATGACAGTCAAAGATTATTTTTTTTATTCCATCCTTAGCAAAAACATATTAGCTTTATAGGGTCGGTGGCTTCACTGCATTTCTAACATCACTTCAAAGTTAATAAAGCCTTTAAGGGTATATATTATACCAAAGATTATAAAGTACATAGATGGGACATCAGGGCCCAAAACAGTCAACTTTTTGCGTCGAGCTTGTTGGTGAGGGGTGAACGCACATGCATTCGATTCAATTTTTAGAATTCTTTACATGTATCCGTCAACAAAAATGTGAACCTATGTATGTATGTGTGACTGCTCGCACGACGGAGTAAAAATGTTTTGGCTTCCAAATTTCAATTTCAATTTCTCGTTTCTGTTTTCGATGCGCAGATGTGGTAGTTGGTAGAACAAATAGTATTTTTAATCGCTGCAGATCGAGACAGGATGGTAGCGTAATGCATAGAGTAGTTACTCTATGTGAACAGAAAACTGTGTTCAAATCGTCGTAAGGACTTTGAACTTTTTCTTTCTTTTTATATATATATATATATTTTTTTTTCTTTAATTGTAATATTTTTCTTTAATTTTACAATTGTAAAATTGTTTTATTCTTCATTATGTCCCGCTAATAAAATTTCAAGGGAGTCCTTCCGGTATTTTGTCATCCGACACGTCCGTCACTTATTTTTACAACAATTGTAATAGAATGCAATTAAAAATAATAATAACGTAAAAATTAAAAGTAAAAAAAAAAATAATAAAAAAGTAAAAGTAAATATAAAAATAATCATAAAACTAAAACTTTATCAAAATTGAAACAACCGCCCGCTAATGAAATCGAACCCAGGACCCCATGAAGAAGGACCGCGCACTATCCATCTAGGCTACCCTCGAAGTTGATTTTATGATACTTAAAATTGGAGCTAAAGGAGGCACTAGAATCTATACCAAAAACAGAGTAAGGATAGTAAAAGATATTTCTGATCTCTTTACTCTTACATTGGTTCGATTACAACTTTTCAAACTTTCATCGTTCCAAAGATGTTACGATCTAAAAATAGAATTCTCTCTTTCCCTCTCATCTGCCAGCCGTTTGTCGTGGAACCCGCTCTCAAATGTTTTCATTATTACAGCGGGTTCCACGACGGTAAAAATGAAAACATTTGAGAGCGGGTTCCACGACGCGGCCTGCCAAAATGCCGTAGAACCCGCACTTATAGACATTTTTACAGCGGGTTCCACTACGAACTGAGACGATGTTAAGATGATTTTACAATTTTTTATTTTTTTCATTGGATTATAAATTTAGGAAAACACATTAAAATAATAAAACATTAATATAAATAGATTTAAAATTAAAAAAAATTGACTTCCCGAGCCTGGTTTGAACTCGTTTTACTTTGCACACCAGCCAAGCACTCTACCACTCGGCTATTCCTCATTGGTTGTCGCGCGAAAAATTTCTCAAACTTAACTTGTCGCGCAATGGAACCCGCCATAGAAAATTTTTCTTTGTATGAGATGTCCTATCTATGTACTTTATAATCTTTGATTATACTTATAATCTATATTTTATAGTTATGTACTAACCTTGGCGCAAAAGCTCTGTTTCTTGCTCATAACGCGCATATTCCATCTGGGCCTCTAGCTTGTCCTCTTCCATTTTAAGCTCGCGCTTGAGAGCATCTTGCTTACTTTTGTAGAGATCATGCAACTGCTTCCACCGCGATCCGTACTCATGCTCAAACGAGTTAATATCTGCAAACCTGGGACCTACACTGCGTTCCTGGTTGAACTCCGGCATCTTCTTGTTCAACGCCTTCTCTGGCAACCCGTCATTATCGTCATTAACTTCCATTGGTTCTACCAGGCAGGGTCGGAGTGACGCAGTCAAAAAGAAACATTTCTCGTTGCACAAACGAAGACAAGCACTAGCCGATGACTTCTTAGCAAACTCAACAATTCCCTCGCCGAGGTGCTTTCCGCGGTCATCGACTGTGATGCTAGCCCGCTCGATAGGCCCAAAAATCTCAAATGACTTGTACAGCAGTTCGTTGGACACAAATGGAGTAAGGTTGCTTACTCGCAGAATGGTAGCGTTAGGAGCGAAACGGACGCGCAATTGGCGTCCCTTCCGCATTGACCCGTCTAGAGCCCGTTTAGCTTTCTCAGCGTTTATATGATAGTCAACCTTAAGGAATGTAAAATTTTTTTCTACATTTGAAAATATTTCCCCAATCTCGCCGAAAGGCTTGAACATTTCACGGAGCTCGTCATCAGTGACGTCTCCGGTAAGATTTCCAACGTACAGACGGTTGCGGCCAGAAAATTTCGCTTCAGTAGGCACTTCAACAGGAGCCAGCTCCAAAGTAGGTCCGGCAATGCTCCTCAACCTTTGCGCTATAAAGAAGTCTTCTCCGCCACGGGAACCACCGCCACCTCCATCCCGCCCGCACATGGTGTTATTAGGTCCGCCAGGGCCACCTGAACGTTGGCCACGATTTCTGTTTTCCCGCTGCTGCTGCTGCTGTTGATGATGTAGCTGGTTTCCGCCAACTCCGCCCCCACCTTGATTGGAGCCAACACCACCGCCGCCTCCCCCGCTAACGTTATTACCAGCACCGCCTCCTCCACGGCCTCGGAAACCTTGGACTTGACCTTGCTGCCCCTGACCTTGACCTGGCCCTTGGTTTGAATTCTGATTTTGTTGATTTTGATTGGTCGGAGGTGGATTGTTTTGCTTTTCGAGTCCATTTCCTGCATCCGGTTTTGACGATTCATTAGAAGATTTCAGCTGTAGGTTTAATATGTGGTTAGATCAAATTGAAATTAAATTTAGGTTTCATCAACAACGATAATATGCTTCAAAAATCTATGTGAACTTTAAGAGGAGACATCTCCGACCATATAAAGTAAATTCTGGATGAGGATGAGGTTAAATAAGCATATCCGTCTGTCTTTTTTTACGCGGACTAGACTCTTAGTTTTGGAGCTATCGATTCCAAACTATGCACACACCCTTGTTGCATGGTATTTCTATGAGTCGTAATGGACTCATATCATCCTATATTTGACGCATAACTGATATAACAGGAATTTTGAAGTATAGACTCTAAACAAAAACAAACCAATATTTTTGAGGCACTTTTGTGATTTGGAAATAAATAATAAATATAGTAGGAAAGCGGAAAATAATTGGTCTAGCTAAACATCATACAACACGATTTCAGGCGGGAGTGTACGAACCACTTTTTTGACACAAACTTGTTATACGCTGGTATCCGCGTTTACGAGTTTAAGTTCCGAATCGGTTAGTCCTCTTTTATAGTCGCCGAGATGCAGGGGTTAAAAAATTTAAACACTTTAGTCGATTTGGCTGAATATTGTTTTCCAGAAAAAAAATTTAAATAAACTTGACCTGTGCGCTTCATGCAAAATCTTATATTTCTAGCTCGTATAGTCTCAGAGATAGATGATTCCTTCTCTATATCCCTTACGTTACACGTACACAATATAGCCATTTACTCTACGATTATCCGGAATAAAAACGGAAACGGTCAAGCATGAAAGATATGAAATTTCCGGTTCAGGTACACTGTGCGTCTCCAGATTAGCGCCCCCTTAGTATTTGTAAAAGAAGTAAAATATTTTCAACACAAATAAAGATGGAACTATATATCTATATATTATATAGATATAGAACTTATATAGAACTAATATATTTTTTTTTAAATATAATTTGGTTGATTTTCTAAATAAAAGAATGCTCTTGGACTTTTTATAGGTTTTTATTAAATTAAAAACTAAAGTAACATATTTATTTGTATGTAAAAACTGCGTCATCATATTAGCGCCTCTCAAATAAAATTTTTAATTTCTTTCTCAATTTTCTTAACACAACAACTCATTTATTTTTTCTGTTTAATTAAATACTTTTCTTTTCTTGGATATTAAATATGGGCAAAGGAACTATCATATCGTCGGAGGAGATGTCGAAAATCCTTACATGTCATGAATGTGGACTTTCCACAAATAAGAAAACTTATGGAAAAATTTCGAATGAGGTAATAACCGTGTTATCAGTGCAGAAGATTGTACATACTCCGGGAGCCTTTCAGCACCCGAGTCGACCGCCAAAACAATAAAAAAAAGCCTGGCTTTAAGGCAAACATATAAACTGTTTTAAGGATGTAGTCTCATGTTCCGGCCTACTTTTTAGAGGTTATTTCAAAAAAATTTTTTTTGTAATAAAAAATAATGCGATCGTTCCAATTTTCACATATGTTTTTATAGGCATCATAAACTATTTGAAAATATTTTGTTTAATTTATTCTTGTGTAGTTTAATACACTTTATAGCATGCCAAAGTATGCATATAAAAAAAAAGGTAGGTCCCTGGCGCAGGTGATTTCGACTGCTAGAGTCATCCGAAACAAAAAATTAGAATAGATTATTGTTTTGTAAGCTTATGGCTCTGTCCCGTACTAGAATGAAATATTTTCATCAATAAAGAACAAAATGGCAACTGACAAAAAAACGTATTATTAAAAATAAATGATTCTAGCACGGGACAGAGGTGTTACTTTTAAGAATAACATATTAATTTCAGCTAGATCGGTACCATAGAATTTTGTGAATCACCTGCGCCGCACACAAAAATGTCGTTCCGAGAAAAACGCGTTTAAAGTTTAGACGCTACCGAGAAACTCATACATTTCGGTGTAGGCGCGCTCTCGATTATGGGCTGTATCTCTGTCATTATTTGATATTTTTATTTCAAACTTTAACAGTACATTCTTAATAAACAATACTATCGAAATATGTGAAAAAAAAAAATCGATTTTTTCAACCTCACACATGAGACTACATCCTTAAGGGTGCTTAAGAAAGCTGACTAGTTAAAAAGGCTAAAACTTAAAAATAAACCACCTCTTAACAGAGTCCAAAAGAAAAGAAACGCGACTTACGTTTTCTCAAACGCATATAACGTGGTCCAATGAGTGGAATTTCGTCGTATTTTCAAAAAAATGTAACCTAGGAGGTCCCGAAAAATATTACTATTATTTTCACGATTTACGTAAGAGAGAGTTCATTTGGATCGCTTGCATAGTCGGGTTTGAGGAGTGATGGTATGAGGTGCCATATACTATTTAACCCAAAAAACCTGAACGCAGAAAATTAGAATTGGGTTCTAAAAAGTGCATTTCCGTTCTTTAAAAACTTATTTGGGAATGTGAAATGGCATTTCCAACACGACAAGGCTTCAATTCACACAGGCCAGTCCGTAAAACGTTGGAATCAGAAGGAAATTGTCAGTATTCTGGAGTTGCCGCCATACTCCCAAAACTGAAAAATAGTAGAACGTCTGGGGATGGTTGGCTAGTAGCTGTAAGAGGGTGGCAAGAAATATGGTACCAAGAAGGATTTGCGGTATAAAAGAGGCTTGGTCCTTGGAGAGGAAGAGGAAATAACAGTTACATGTTTAATCGTTTTGAAAATATTTCATTTAAAATGGGAATACTAAGAGGGCACTAATGTGGTGACGTTTCTGATGAAATATGTTTTTATATAAAAGCCGTCGTTCCAAATTTAAACATGCTTCAAATTGAAAAGTTTTTAACGGTTACCCTCCACTGCATTTCACACTTATGGAATAAATTAAAATACTTCCTGCCAGGGTATAAATAATTCCCAAGCGTATACTTCTCTAAGAAAGTTGTTGCATTTCTTATCATAGGAAATGGTCAGTCCCAAACTACCCTAGGAAAATTGTTTTAAGTCAGAAGATTTAAGTCTAAATTTGAAGTAAAACTGAAGTACGAAACTCTAAATTCAGTACAGACAGATGGATATGCTTATATTGATTAAGAAAAAGATACTGCGCAAGAATTTTTTTTATAAGGTCAGAAAGTTTTCTTTCACTGTGTTGCACAGTTTTGAACAATATCATAAAAAGAACACAAAAACTGTTTAATAGGATCCGACAAGTTTTGAAACTTTTGTTGTGTAATTTTTTATATAGTAAAAAACAAGAGAGGAAAGCCCATTTCGGCCGGAGCCGAAGTTGATATACGATTGAAGTCAACATCGGATACATATAGAAAATATCGTATATAGTTGGCCGATCGTTAGGAGAATTTATTAAAATATTTATTTAAATAAAATAAAATAATTTAAATAAATAAAATAATTAAAAAATAAATTATTAAAATACAAAATTTTAAAAAGACCCGGATCTTATATCTTCAAAAATACCAAATAAGGCCGATCGATTATGGTCGTATTAATTGGTAAAAATATGATCTGAGGAAAGTTCAAGCCTTCTACCTTCAAAAACACGAAAGTTCCAATCTTTCAGTTATATGGGCGTTATAGGGTTACTTCGACCTTATGCAATTTGGTGTGCCTTATTATTTTGCCAAAAATAGCATTCACAGAAAATCCAAACTCTGTAACTCTCAAAACACCAAAATTAAAGCATTTCCGATCAATCAGTCATATGGCAGCTGTAGGATATACTAGTCAGCCGATCCCGTTCCGAATTATGTATATACTGCGTACATAGGAAAGAAGGGTGTGTGCAAAGTCTATAGTCGATCCTTCGGGACTAATTCGCGTAGAGACAGACAGACGGACAGCTTATATCAACTCAGGAAGTTATCCTGATCAAAAATATATATGTATACTTTGTAAGGTCGGAGATGTCTCCTTTACTCCGTTGCACACTTTTGACCAAAATTATAATACCCTCTGCAAAGGTATAATTATCCGATTTTTAATAGAAAATAAAGTTAAATGAATAATACAGACAAATATGTTACGAAATTATACTACTAACAATTCTCCAGCCGGCTTTAAAATACAATGTCCTTTCAATGGAATTGGTCCAATAATCTGTACATTCTAATGTACATAATAATGTTCTATTAATTATGGAGTTTGTTTTTACACAAATTTTTTATGATTGAAAAAATTCAAAATTACCAAGCTATTCACATTTTTTTTGTGTTTGGAACGAAAAAAAATTTCTTCGTTCTTTACAAAAAATAAAAGAAAATCTTCATTTATACGAATTAAAAAATTGTTTTCCGTTGTAAAACACCAAAATTTGTATGTATACATACATACAACATATACGTTTGCAAAAGGATACATGCAACTAATTGCGGCGATTATTAAGATTCATAAAAAAAAATTGTTCTATTATAATAAACTTACATTTGTATTATTTTGATTCTGTCCCTGAAAATTAGGACGATTTTGATTTCCTCCGCGATTCCGGTTGCGATTTGCAGTAAATCCACCCTTATTAGGAAAATTCTTATTTTGATTTTGAATGGGACCGGCTGCGGCACCACCACCACCACTGACAGCTATGCCACCATTTTGGTTATTTGGGCCACCAAATCGTGCCTTTTTTTCAGCAGGACTTCCATCAGCGTCATTTTGCTTCTGAGCGGTATGTTTTCCAATATTTTTATTAGCTTGGTTTCCCCTTTGTTGCCGTTGTGGCAGTGGACCAGAATTGGAATTTTCCAATTTTACCGCACTTTCCATTTCAGAGTGATATTCTTACTAATAAAAATTTATGGAACAAGGGTAGACAACCGTCCTCAAAAAAGCACTTACAATGAATAAAACGTACTAACGAAGTTTTATGAGGTTCTTGTGAAAAAATTGATGTCAAGACAGCTTCACTATGGCTTAGTGGAACCAAATGGAATGAAACAAAGACGGCTATTTAGTACGGAAATTTAAAAATTTTAAAAATTATATTACCAATTTAAGCTATGTGTCACAAGATAAAATCCCTTTGATTACCGCTATATGATGAAAAACAAACTATAAGTGTAAACTATTTCAGCTATGTCTTAGTATAATGTATAATGTTTTTTTTACTAAAATAATATAATAAAAGAAATTTTAGATAGACCTTTAAGCATCTCTCAAAGCAGAGGCGAGAATATGTAATTATGTTGCTTCCTATGAACTCATATCTAAAAAGCGACATTCAAATGCACAGCCTTGGTAAATGAGTGAGTAAATGAGCCTTGAGTGAGATAAAATGCTGAGACCAAAATAAATTAATGAGTAAGTGCGACTGTGTAGGTTTTACTCGCACAACATTTGCAGGATGAAACCCGAATTGAATGAGTTAGAGTTAGAGATTGCATTTGAATTGTTTCTCGTGTATGCAAGAATGTACGATACAACTAGTCATATCTGCCAGTATTTTTAGACGTGAATAATAAAATAATTAAAATATGGAAGCAAGTCATTGTTTTTTTAAATTTATTTTACATATCTTACGAATAAGAATGTAAAAATAATTGCAATATTTATTAATACATTTTTTTTCAAAAAAAAATTTTGTAAAATAATTTAATTTGAAAAAACCAAAAAACGCCGAAAAAAACTAAACAGAAAAAAACTAAGAAAATAATGATAGCGGTTAAATCCATATGTATAAAAGAATTATGCATATATTCGCAAAAAAAACAATATCATTATAATTCACCTTTCAGTCAACTTACTCATTATTAAAGAAGTATTTAAAGAAGCAAATAGAGTGCTTTTGGAATGAGAATTGCATTTGTCTATGCATTCGTTTTGTTTCTTTTGTTGAAGAAATAAATTCGTTCAAAAAACAAAACGAATGCATTGACGAATGCAATTGTCATTTCAAAAGCACTTTTGTTTTAATAAGCTCTATCTAATAAATAAGCCATTTTAAGCTATTTATAAGCCTAGTACTCAGATCAACAAAAACTGTTTTCCAGCTATGGAAGTGAGCCCGTCCTCAGATTAAAAAATTTAAAAATTAAGTTTTATATTTAATAAATAATTAAAATTTAATAACTAATAATTATTAAAAATAAAAAATTAAAAATTTTATTATTTCATCCCATTTTACAGGTTCAGTGACAAAGATTTGGACCTTATTATACCCTTGCAGAGGGTATTATAATTTTGTCCCAAAGTGTGCAACGCAGTGAAGGAGTCATCTCCGACCCTATAAAGTATATATACTCTTGATCAGGATCACCTCCTGAGTTGATATGAGCATGTCCGGTCCGTCTGTCTGTCTGTTTCTACACGAACTAGTCTTTCATTTTGAAAGCTATCGACTTGAAACATTGCATACACCCTTCTTTCCTTAGCACGCAGTATATAAGTCGGAATGCCCAGGATTGGCCGACTATATCCTATAGCTGCCATATAACTGCACGATCGGAAGTGACCCAACTTTTGTGTTTTTAAAGATAGAAAGCTGGAACTAAGTACAGGTTCTATATTTGGTCCTTTTCATAACGGTCGGTCGACTATATCTTATAGCTGCCATATTACCGAACGATCGGAAATGGTTTTTGGTAGAAATACCGACCTTGGTTTTTTTGCGGATAGAAGTTTGGGACTTTTTTAGATTTTTTATAAACATTTGGGTTTAGACAATTCTAGTTGTCTAAAATTATAGATCTAATTAAATTAGTAGAAATTCTTCTCGTCATTTCAGATTTGCGCGCTAACTTAATCAAAAATAATTTAAAATTTATATTTTTACACCCAAATAGGTTCAAAATACCCAAAGGACTTCTCAAATCAGTTGTTCCCAACATTGTCAATGTTTAAATTCAAATTCAAATCAATTTTAGGATGGACTGCAGTGCGTTACTTGAAAATATTCGTTCACACTGGAAAGAATAAACGTTTTTACTTGTCAAACATGTTTTTCGATCACAGTACTAACGCTGATGTCAGAGTGCGCGCGAGAAGCGAAGCGATGCAATGAGCAAAACGAGAGATCACAGAGTGAGAGCTTTGGGAGAAGCGAGCATAGTTCTATTTTTTAGTTAATGACTTTGTGTTAAAAAAAAAGTGGCGTTCACCAGCTTAACTGCAGTAGAAACAAACAAGAAAGGAAAGCTTACTTCGGGCGGAGCCGAACTGCAGTAGGAACAAACAAGAAAGGAAAGCTTACTTCGGGCGGAGCCGAAGTTGATATACCTTTGCAGTTAAAATTGGAAACGTCGGATTTAGTAGGTCGATCCAACTTATTACAATAAAGCTAAAACAAAGTCCTATGCTTCTATCTTCAAAAATACCAAATTTGGTATACCTTTTCCGACCGATTAGTTATATTGGAGCTATAAAATATAGTCGACCGATCGTTATTAAAGTTGGTAGGTCGGATCAACTGACCAAAGTCTGTACTAAGTTCAACTTTCTAACTACAAAAACACGAAATGTGGGTCATTTCCGATTGTTTGTTATATGGCAGCCATAGGATATAGTCAGCCGATTCCTATGAAATTTGGTATGTCGTAGTATTGTCAAAAATAGCACTTATACAGAATTCGAACTCTCTAAATTAAAAAACAACAAAGTTACAGCATTTCCGATCTATTAGTTATGGCAGATATAGGATATAGTCGCCCGATCTCGGCCGTTCCGACTTTTATACTGCGTGCAAAGGAAAGGAAAGAAGGGTGACTGTAAAGTTTCAAATCGATAGCTTTAAAACTGAGAGACTAGTTTGCGTAGAAAGACGACCAGACGGAAATGCTTATAGCAACTCAGGAGGTGATCCTGATCAAGAATATATATACTTTATAGGGTCTTTATACTTTTCTGAAAATCTGGCGAACGTTATTTTGCAGCGATGTGATATGAGTAAGTGTGTTGGGCAAGGATACAATGGGGCAGCAAATATGGCAGGTCATTTGAGTAGAGTCCAAACAAGAATAAGAGAAAATTATCCCAAGGCAAGATACATTCATTGTGCAAGTCACCGTTGGAACCTTGCTTTGTCGAATGCCATGTCTGTTCCAGCAATACGTAACTGTCTTGGAGTTGTTAGTCAAATTGTAAATTTGTTCAGGAATCATTCGAATGCAAACAAAATTTTTCAAGAAACTATTCAAAAACATGCTCCAGACAGTAAAAAGAAACGACTTCTCCGACTTTGTGACACAAGATTTATCGAAAGACATGACAGTATTATTGTGTTTTTGGAACTTCTTGAATGCATTGTTATAGCTTTAGAAGAAATCGCTCAAAAAACGTATACTATTTTTTTACCGGCATCAACTCTTCACGCAGCGAGTCAAAAAAGTGAATTTTTAGTCAACATTGTTGTTTGCAAAAAACCGTTCAGTTTGACCCTTCCACTGTCGATTTTCCTCCAAAATAAATCATCAGATTTTGTTTCCGCTGTTCAGTATACAAATGAAGTATTGAGTTCACTTCGACAAATGCGGGAAACAGCTAACGACACTTTCAGAGAAATTTTTCAAGTAGCGTCAAAATTTTCTGCATATCTTTTCGACACTGAAATTTAAGCTCCCAGAGTTACGTCACGACAAAAATCTCGTGCGAGTCCGCAAACGACATCGAATGAAGAGTACTTCAGAGTCACCACATTCATTCCTTGCATCGATACTTTGATACAAAATTTGACGAACAGATTTATCAAGAACGAAGATATTTTATCCAGTTTCCAGCTGCTACTGCTAGGTTATGCTTGCGAGAAAACAGTTGATGAACTGGAAGAATTAGGTCCATACTTTCAAAACGAAATGCCATTGTCCCCAGTTCAAGCTGAGTACAAGTCAACTCTTTTCCATACTTTCAAAACGAAATGCCATTGTCCCCAGTTCAAGCTGAGTACAAGTTATGGTGTACCAAAATTTGATCACTTGACCCATGAACCGAAATTTCGAGACTGTTGGAGTGTTGTGATGGAACATTTTTTCGCGGGATAAATCTTCTTCTCAAGGTCATGGCTACTCTTCCAGTCACAACGGCTAGCGTCGAAAGAACGTTTTCAACAATGAAGAGGATAAAAACTCTACCTCGTAGTGTGATGGGCCACGACAGACTAAGTGCACTCGCGATGATGTCAATTCACTGGGATACTGTTGTTGATCCGGATGACGTTCTCGACCGTTTAGAAAAAAAAAAATTAAGGAAGTTACTCATTTAAGGTGTATGATCTGAAGGAAAATACATACTGCATTCATATTTTGCTATTGGCAGATATTTTATGTGAAACATAAATAATGCTTAAATTTTTTTTTTTTATACTTATACTTTACTTTTTATAATTATCTTATACTGTTTACTGTACCTTTTTCTTGCACAATAAATAATAATAGATCAAACGTCACGGACTGATTAAAGATTGATGTGTGATTTGCCTTTTTCTGAATTTATTCGAATAAGTCCACATTTTTTATTGATTTTTGTCCTTTGGACAAAATTTTTTGGACAAAATTATAATACCCTCTGCAAATGTATAAAAATTTGAGAAAAACGTGTAGACTGATCCTGAAGCCAGAGCAGTAAGCTCTAAAGAAAGAAGGCAGGTTGTATCCGGCCATGCCGACTTGTTTAATAAAGCGTACAGCTTGTAGGTGAGTGAAGGATAGTGTGGTTAGATTAAATATTGCAGAAACGCAAAGGCGGATCCTTGCCGAAGATTTTGGTGCGCACCACGGAAAGGCACACTGTGAGCATCTGTCTAGTGGGCGGAAAACTTGTTGGAGTATTGAAAAATCAGAGAGAAAGTTTCTGTTCGGAGGGTGGAACGATCCAGTTGCAGGCCTCTGCAGAAGGCGTGTTACTTATTGTGTCGGTCCACAGTGGAGATGAGGGAATACGGCACAGACGGATCAGAAATTTCTTTGCGGAGACCGGTTTTAAGTTAACTTGGTCGGCGAAAGCCGGAGGACACTGCGGAGCAAGCGAGATAGAGCAGCAACGTGGGCGAAAAGCCCATAAGATCCAAAGTGCCTAGGAGGATGCAGAAAGGCGTATAGTTGCTTGAGTTTGACACAGCCCATAGATCACCTGCAATTGGTTCAGTGATCCGAAAAAAGGGAGTGTCCTTAATGCGACCCTAACATTGGAAAAACTCCCGTACAGGTGGCATGTTGAAAGCGCTTTTAGAAACGCAGCAAAAACAAAGGTAATTAGATAAAATAGTCATAGCCATCTGCTTTAGACAAATTTCTGAGTCCAGGCTTGAACATCGCGGTGATTCTACAGTTAAAACGTAACTTTTTTGGCAACTGCAAACGTCTCAAGCACTCCATTGTCGCGGCAAGAAAAACATATCCTCTCCTATTATTTTTGTAAATGGCCAGATATTACTATATCTGGTATACCAGATATGATATTTTTTTTAATCTTTTTTATTCTTTCTCTTAAGTGATAAACTTTTATCTGCCAATTTTATTTGCCACTTTTATATTATTTATCCCAGTTGTAGCGAAAATAGCTGTTAAGAGTTCGTAATCAAACCCAACTTAGAATCTAACCAAGTAACCCATCGACGTATCGAATATTATAGAATCCAAATGAAGTTTAGTATTACAAGCTTTGTGGGGAGATTTAGTCTCCTTACACGCCAAGACAGGTGACCGGAGGTAAAGAAGGGTCGAGGAGGTACGAAAGCGGCCAAAGGTGTCAAGCTCCGGTCAAGAACCGGGCAATGACGGGGGGTTTCAAAAGGATCTGTACGGGGGGAAGGTAAAGACCAGGAGTAAAGTAAAGGCCGCCACTCCGTGGGAAAACAGAATCAACGTGGAACGTAACGGTTTTACGGAGCGGCAGTACAACAGGCGTGTCTTGGATCTCTCCGAACTTGTTTTACGTGGCGTGCTCCACACTGAAGGGATTACAATCACGGCACTCGAATATGCCTATAAGAGGCATATAGTGCACCAGAGTTCTATAACGCTACTCCACGTCGAGTCCGAGGTTTCTACCCGCGATATGGGTATAGTAACAACGCCTGATTCCCGGCTTAAATAATAATTCCAGGTACGGTCCTTGATTCATTTTTTTATTAGTACCGGCACTGCGGGCGTTACGAGGTCAACCAACTCTAATTGAATTGTACATTGCTGTACAATGCTTTAATCTATTTCTTTTGAGAGAGCGCGTCATTCTCATCTATGCCGTCGCTTTTCGCTGCCGGTACGGATCTCCACAGGTATCAACCACAGCCACTTCGATATTCCCACAAGGGGGCCTACCTCAATGGTAGTGCTTGAACACTATCCAACCCTCCCAATCCCAATCCTTATTAGGATCGCCACATGAGCGTGCGGCGGTACCGCTGAGAGCTTGTCTATGCAGAAATGCATACAACGGACGGCGACCCGCCAACGGGAAGGTGGTGTGATTTTGGAAGCAGGATTAACGGCCGGATCAGAATCCACGAGGATTAAATGGCGCTCCAAGCTATATATAATGCGCGCAGGTGTGCAAAGACGAGTCGCAGACTAGCTAAGAGTGTGTCCCGAAGGCCTGCGTGCGGCCATCGAAAGGGCGATATTTAGGGTGAGCCAACGGTGACGCACAGGAGCAACAGGAACAGCAGCGGTGACGGAGCAGCAGCAGCAAGCATAGCAACAGAAATGGCCAACCGGAAACGCTGACGGCGGAGCCGAGCGGAACACAGGAGGAGCAGAAAGGATCCGGAGCGGATTCAATTTGGGAAACGAGGAGTAATTTTTATTTTGTTTGAAGAGGGTTCTAAATAGAGATGAAACGGATATCCGGCAACTATCCGGTATCCGGCCTATCCGGCCTCCATGATACTATCCGGCCGAATACCGGATAGCTACGATTTGGCCGGATAGATATCCGGCCGATTTAAAAAAAAAAAATCTTTATAAAATACATTTACATTTACACAAGTACATTTAGTACTCATACTGCACTAAGGGCAAATTATGATGGATAAATGCCAATTCCTCTGCATTGAGAGGTAGCAGGCGGTTGCGTTTTTCTTCATTAATAAGGCCAGCTTCAGAAAAAGTCGTTCGCTATACACAGTAGTGCATGGAGCAGAAAGGTAGATTTTTGCAAACTTTTCTAAATTTGGGCATTAGCTGCCCACCAAGAATAAGGGTGCGATCAATTCGCATTGACTAGAGATGAAAGTCCAGCTCACAGGTTATGGATATGGATACAACTGTTAACGTCACTCATCAACGAAAAAAACCAAATCGAACCGAGTCCACCCGATCGTTGGCGCGACGTCTACATTCGGATATTCGGCGGCCGGATATCCGGCTATACGGCCAAATGGTCGGCCGAATATCCGGTATCCGGTATCCGGCCAAACTGCTATCCGTTTCATCTCTACTTCTAAATAAAGGTTTTATAACGTTTTGATGCTTTTTGTATTCTTTCTGGGCTCGGGAAATCAAGTCGAACTATAAATTCGGTGGAAAAAACCTACAAACTCTGTGAAAAACAGTGCTTCCAAACTTGGCGACCAAAATAAGTGATTGCATTGAGTCTTGAAGTAACATGGCATAGATATCGAGAAAAAGAATTGGATCTACACACTTAGAAAAGAGAAGCTAAGGGAATTATGCAGAGAACTCGGCTTACCAACAGACGAAACCGTGGAACCCATGAGATCCCTGGTGGAGAAGTGGGTCGACGAGACCAAGGGCGACGAAGAGGTTCATGCAAAGGTCCACCCCCAGATAGAGAGCGCTGGTCGCTCTCATAGAGAGCTTGGCAGTGTCAGAGCCGAGACTAAGAAGGAGCATGGAGCCATAGTCAAGGAAACATGTCTCGGTTCAGGTGGACTATGCGAAAGTGGCAGGTGCGGCACTGGTCGTTTCGGTTCAACGGAACAGGAGACCAGACGGAGTTCCAGGAGTGACATGGTCCGCAAAAAGGTATGGACTGGACATAAACACGATCCTGACGGCCATGCCAGAGTTACGGCAGGGCAGGGCTCAAAGATGGTTCAAAATAAACGACGAGGAGCGGCCAACGAGGGTAAAATTCAAGGGTAGCTTTAAAAACTTTTTCTTGCCGAAAACATAATTTGAGAAGTTGGCGGATCAGGTTCATTACCGAAAGCAGCGACGAGGGAAGCCGTTCAACGAATACATGGTGGACCTTTAGTCCCTAATTGTTCTGCAAGATATGCGGCGCGACACAAGTAAGAAGCAGAGAATGCTTTCAGCGGGCGGGAAATGTGCAGATGCCCGAGCAACAGAGAGGAGAGCAGGGATCGGGCGGTGCTGCCTCTAAAAATTAATCGGAGGACTGTCAAGAAACAAGTAGCAGTTTTCAGCAATTATCGAGGTCGGAGGCACAGAAGTAAAGGCCATGATAGACCTTGGAGCAAAAGAGCTACAACCCTCAATCAACGTAAAGAGAGTACGCCAGTTATGAGGATGACATCATGGTAACGGCGTTTCGTCCCAGACTTCGCAGAAATTGCAAAGCCCCTGAACGAGAGAGTGATCACCTACGCCAGTCAGATTGGGGCTGATACAAATTACTCAGCAACGGAAAAGGAGTGCCTTGCCATAGTATGGGCAATTAGGCAAATGAGACCCTACTTGGAGGGATACCAGTGCGACGTGATCACGGACCACATGGCGTTGAAATGGCTTAACAACATCGAGAGCCCGCTTAGGAGAATTATGAGATGGGTGTTCGAGCTGCAGCAATATTATTACATCATCAGCTACCAGAAGGGTAAGCTTAAGAGAGTCATGCGAAAGTATGACAGGAGATGCAAGACGTGAATGAGGTAAAAGCCAAACCAGATGCAAGCGGTGGGAAAGATGCTAAAGCAGTTCCGAAAAAGACATAGGCGACGGTGTGGGTGGATTTTGTAGGTTGCCCAGATCTAAGCATGGAAACACGGTGTTGTTGGTCATGATTGATCGGTTTTCGAAGTGGATGGAAATGGTGCCAACTATATTCTATAGCTGCCATATAACTGAACGATCGGAAATGGTTTTTGGTGGAAATACCAACTTTGGTATATTTAAAGATAGAAGCTTGGGAATTTTTTTTAAATATTTTATTGTAATTAATTGGTTTTATAGTAATATTCTCATAAGGATCGGCCAACTATGTTTGCGAAGTTTGCGATATAAATCCGATTTTAACTGCAAGGGTATATAAACTTCGGCATCGCCGAGCACGCAAAACAACTTTACGCTAAACAAAAAGGGGGAATCAATTGATACTTGGTACAGATGTTAAGGAAGAGTGTACCAAAATAACAAAACAAAAAAATCGATTATCGATAATATGTTGCCCGCAAAATTTGAAAAGTCACCTTACATTTTTGAACATACCTCGTATATTGAAAAATCCATACTACTGCAGGTTTTTTCATATTTTAGTAAGAGGCTGTTTTTAGTATTTTTTAAGTTCGTGAGGCACTTTGTAAACCAAAGAGGATTTGTTGAAGCAGATGGACATTTCCATGGCACACATGAATCAAAAAATGTATTTTAAGTATGGTAAAATGTTTCTAAGGTGACATTTATATCGGTAAACGTCAGAATATCGGACTAATCATGTGTATCGATAAAGGAGACAAAGGAGACGTATATGCAATTGCCCTTGTTGAGCAAAGCGCAGAAGAATTATTCCATCACAGCAGTGTCAGTGGAAATAATTTGCATAAATCGTTTTAAGCCTTACGTGAAAGGGCACAGATTTACAGTCGTTACTAATCTTCCCCGTGAAGGCTAATGTCACAGCCTATCTAAGATCCCGTCTTCGAAGTAAGAGAGAGCGAAGTTTAAAAATTAAATGTAGATTATGAGTCTCCTCATTTCGAGTCGAGCGAATACAAACTGTTTGCGTAAACGGAAGAGGCCAAGAAGGACACAATGACTGATTTAAAATTCATGGATGGAAAGGTTTTCCGAAGGGTTAATCAGGTAAAATAAAAGACGCTGGGGGATCAGTTCGCTTGGAAGTAGTGACCCAAGGAGGTCATTCCAGATGTGATGACAGGCGCAAGATAGTCCTATGGGAGCACAGGAAGGGTTCCATGCAAAGTAGCAGAATCCCAAAGGTTCTTTCAGAAAATTTACGTTCATTTCTTAGGTCCGTACCCAAGGTGATGGTCGGGTAATGGAGATACTCATTGTATTGAAACACTATACAAAGTTTATTTTTCTGAAGACAGTCAAGAAGTTGTCGGCAGGAGGTGTTCCATACTTTTGGCGTGCTGGAGACGGTGTTTTAAGATAATGGCACCCAGGATAAAGGAGAGGCATTTAGACGTTTGATGCGGGAGAATCGGGTATCGCAAGTGTTCATGGTATATTCGCATCAGATTCGCGTCAAAGCGTCAGAATGGGTAAATAGAAAGCGAGCCAGAAGAACTGGGATGAGCGTTGTTCTGCTTTGAGGACGGCCATTCATGGGGGGACAGGAGCTTCTTCCTACTATTAAGATTTTGGTCATGGGCTTGGGAGGCTTGCATAAGCTTTTTAGGGTATCGGGTTTTCTAGAAGACGGAAGTGTTTTGTTCTCGCGGGAAAATTTCCTTAATACAGTTAGTAACCAAGCTAAGAAGGTCTTGAAGAAGCAGGGCGAGAAAAACGAGAGACTGTACAATACGCGTTCCTGGGATGTACAGTTGGCTGGAGCTGATGCAGAGTGGCAACGTCCAGATGTATCGATAAGAAAAGTGGTGGGGGCTGGCAGCTTAGCAACATGGTGGAATAGGTTAGGTCAAGTAGTGCTGGAAAAGGCTCGAGGGTCCACACAAAGCGTGCTTTCCTTTAGTTTTGACTCGCCAAAGTGATTACAAATTTATTAAATAGAAAATAGAAAAAAAGCAGTACGAAAAGGCCAATATTATCTCAAAAAAACGTAAAGATTGATCCTAAAGACAGGCAGTATACTCTGAAGAGAAGGAGACAGGGCGAGGATTGTGTCCGGCCAAGCCGGCGTGTGTAAAGGAGCGTGGCCGTACAGCTTATAGGTCAGTGACGGATAGTGAGGTTATTTGTGCCCAAGTGGATTGAGTTCGACACAGCCCATAGATCGCCTGCGATTTGTTCAGTGTTCCCAAAAAAGGGAGCGAAGAAGACTATTTTAAGAGGCTTTATTGATCTTGGGAAGCCTTAAGCGATCCTAATATTTGGAATTCCTACAGGTGACATGTTGGAAGCGCCTTAAGAATCGCAGCAACCGGGTAAGGGTAAGGTGTAAAAACACCTTGCTTACATAAAACAGTCATAGCCATTTGCTTTAGACCAATTTCTGAGCCCGGGCTTGACCCTCGCGGCGATTCTACAGTTATAACGTAACTTTTATGGCAACTCGGAACGCCTCAAGCACTCCATTGTCGCGATAAGAATTAGATACCCTCTGCTATTATTTTTTTAGGTGACTAGATATAGTCACTCTTGTAAATTTCCCAAAGTTACTTGTATCTGCCAATTTTATTTGCGACTTTCATATTAATTATTCCAGTTGTACCAAAAATAGCTGTTAAAATTTCTTAATCTACCCAAACTCGTAATCGTAACTCGTTTCGTAATCTAAGAGTTTCGTATCGATTATAAGAGAATCCAAATGAAGTTTAGTATTATAAGCTTGTAAGATAGAAGAATGAAGAGATACAATGTAGATTGGAATTAATGAAACCTTTGAAATGTATTAAGAAATTTAAGTCGCGTTTACTTCGTTTGCCGAAGTAGGCAGCTTGTTTGCCTGAAGGTTACAGTCAGGAGAGTTGTGAGGCCTGCCCTTTGACAGGCTTTGCACGCATTAGATTGATTTCGATTCTATTTTGATTCTATGATAAAGGAGTGGGGAGAAGAGAGCTTTAAGGGAACCCACCCACTAGCCGATGAGATCAGCCGATGAAAATATAAAAAAAAGAAGAAAGAAAAGCTAACTTTGGGCGGAACCAAAGTTGATATACCTATATATATATAGTTGATATATCGCAAACATCGGATATAGTTGGCCGCTCCTTATGAGAATATCATAATAAAACCAATTAATTACAATAAAATATCTAAAAAAAAAAGTCCCAAGCTTCTATCTTCAAAAATACCAAAGTTGATATTTGTACCAAAAACCATTTTCATCGTTCAGTTATATGGCAGCTATAATATATATAAAGATATATATTGTTGGCAGCTATAAGAATCGTTATGAAATTTGTTGGCAAATGGCAAGTTCGAGGTGCTGATAAGGATATTGTTGAGTAAAATAAGAGAAGTATACAGCAGATACCAATCGCCGGTACTGGAAGTACTAATAATGAAAACACTGCACGAAGATTTTTTCAGCAACCAAATGTAAATGCGCGCATAACAGGAGTACACCAAATGTTAATATTCCGAATTAGCGTTGTCCTGCAAGCATTTGCCTGTAAACATTACGTAAACACATTACTTACTGAGACTGTAGAAATTGTTGTTAATAAATACATTTGGTTTTACATGCCATCGTCTGTTCACAGAATTGTAATTCATGGAGCAGACATCATAAACAGTTTTTTTCTTCCAATTGGTATAATTTCCGAGGAAGCTCTTCAAGCAAGAAATAAAGATTATCGAAACATACGCGAGAACATTACAAGGAAAAATTCAAGAAAAAACACAATGGAGGATATAATGAATACGCTTTTTGTTTCTTCTGATCCTCTAATATCTTTAATGTCAAAGGACTCATCAATTTCGACATCGAAAAGTATTATTATGGACAAAGACGTAAAGAACTTGCTTTCAGCAGAGAATTATCCGACTCTGAAAGTCAAGATTCAGAATAATAATTTTATTTATAATTTTTGTATATAATGTATATGTTTTTTATTTGCTTCTTGTATAAAATTATATAAGTTATAATTATATTTCTTACTCTTTTCTTTTGAATACAAAAAATTTAATAAAAGTCTATTTTTTAAATATGAAAAAATTAAAAAAAGGATACTATACATTTTATTTTTGTTCACATAAAGCAAAATTGAGTAACAAATCGACAATAAAAAACTGATTGAAGATATCTCTTATACTTTAGAAGTTATTAATTAAATGCCGCTTGCGAGGTCAAATCGACCACTGCGCAACATGGTCCCTTGGCCTCCCAATGATTACCGCTTTGCAAGCCTTAGCGTTAGCTCCAAAGGCAAGAAAAACGTCAACAAATAAATATCACAGGCGAAATACATGTACTGCCGAAAACCTCCCAACCTTACCATAAGTTTCTAATTACTGCGTTTATGCGATGCCGAATTCACGTTTTCGTTTAACCACTTCAGGCGCATCGTGTGTGCATAAACGCCATTTCATGAATTCGTGAGCACACGAAAGTTGACTATCAGGCATGCTCCGGTTTTCACTTTCAGTTTTCGTTTTCGTTTTGGGACCAAAACCGAGATTTTCGTTTTTAGGTGCTCCGATTTTCACAAGTTTTTAGTTATCGTTTTGCTATCGAAAACGTTTCATTTCTCATAACTTCTTGCTGCCGAAACAGGTGATTTGAGGTTTGGTCAGCAGCAAACAACGCGAAAAAATGCCTTTTTATATTCAATTACATCTTTCGTAGCCAAAAGAATTAAGGGGAAAAGCCAGAAAAGCCAAGTTAAGGGGATGCCACCTTTTCAATGGGTTTCATTTTCATTTCATTCCGGTGTTTTCAACAATTTTTTTTATACACTTTTAGAACATAACTAAATAAATTAAATTAATTAATTTTTTAAAAAACATATTTTTCCCAATTTCAACAAATTTATCGCCATCCATTTGATTATACAAGTATTTTTAACTTGATTTTTTATTCTATCAAAATTATGGCAGCTTAGGCGATAACTTATTGTGTCAGACTTATCGGTCGTTCACCAAAACGAAAATTGTTGTTGCCGACGGCAAAAATTTGATATCCACATTTGAGGTGGGGTCAGAAATTACTCGTTTTAAAAATAATTACAAGCCTAATTGATCTTCTAGAGGTCTTAAAAGAACGACAATTAACCAATAAGTCAACTACTTTTTTTCCTTTTGCAAATAAAATCCGATTTAATATAGAAAAAGGCATTTACTTTTCATTTCGGCAAGACAAATTTTTTCGTTTTGGAATTCGAAAAAATCTTGTGAAAATGAAAATGGGAGCACCAATTTTTTCGTTTTCGTTTTCAAAACGTATATGTCATACTGGGTTTCCGGGTAGTAGATTATTAAAGATCATAAATTTGTGTTTATTTTCGTTGTTAAGTTTACCTTAAAAAAAAACCGAATTTACGCGAAAACCATGGGATTATCCTAATATCCCATGATGACCTAATGGCCAGGTGAACCTAATATCCTAATCCTAATATCCATGATGAACCAATGCCACCAATTGGTTCAATGAAAATCATCCTTCGTTGAATGAACACGTGCAAGAATTTTCAATTGCGTAACAGGTAGTGCAGGTATGGATGGTATATCAGGTATTACCTGAATCGGAATAATCAGGCATGCTCCCGTTCTCACTTTCGGTTTTCGTTTTCGTTTTGGGACCAAAACCGAGATTTTCGTTTTTAGGTGCTCCGGTTTTCACAAGTTTTTAGTTATCGTTTTGCTATCGAAACGTTTAATTTCTCATTTCTCTTGCTGCCGAAACAGGTGATTTGAGGTTTGGTCAGGAGCAAACAACGCGAAAAAATGCCTTTTTTATATTCAGTTGCGTCTTTTGTAGCCAAAAGAATTAAGGGGAAAAGCCAGAAAAACCAAGTTAAGGGAATGCCACCTTTTCAATGGATTTCATTTTCATTTCATTCCGGTGTTTTCAACAATTTTTTTTATACACTTTTAGCACATAACTAATTAAATTAAATTAATTAATTTTTAAAAAACGTATTTTACCTAATTTCAACAAATTTATCGCCATCCATTTGATTATACAAGTATTTTTAACTTGCTTTTTTATTCTATCAAAAGTATGGCAGCTTAGGCGATAACTTATGGTGTCAAACTTATCGGTCGTTCACCAAAACGAAAATTGTTGTTGCCGACGGCAAAATTTGATATCCGAATTTGAGGTGGGGTCAGAAATTACTCGTTTTAAAAATAACTACATAACTACAAGAACGACAATAAACCAATAAGTCAACTATTTTTTTCCTTTTGCAAATAAGATCCGATTTAATATAGAAAAAGGCATTTACTTTTCATTTAGGCAAGACAAATTTTTTCGTTTTTGAATTCGGAAAAATCTTGTGAAAGTGAAAACGGGAGCACCAATTTTTTCAAAACGAAAACGAAAACCGAAAGTGAGAACCGGAGCATGCCTGAATATTATCCCTTAAAATTGGGTTGTAAATATTCCTAACGCATAAATTCATAATACAACAGGTAAAATAGGTATATAAAATGATCCTGACATTTTATTGCCTTGAAAAAAAGGGTAAAACTGGGTTAAAGAAAAAAACTTAAAGGGTTAAGAGATTATACTTTTTTTTGTAATATTACCTAACTTGTCTATGTATTGAAAAAACCATTTATCCGTAGATCAGTCTAAAAAAAATTTAATCGAGTGACGACGTTACTCTGCCGGTTGAAATTCAGTAAATTTAAAGTGCTTGAAAATTATTTCACCGAGAATCCCTTTAATGGGGATTATTTCTCTCGGCTATGAAAGGCAATGCGGAATCAGAGGGACAGTAGTGAACGTCTCAATTTCAGTTCCTGATATTGTGACTGCGCTTCCGCACTCTTTCGACTCTACTCATGTCATCCAAGTCCATTTAAAAAGGAGACACACAAAGGAGCTCACAATTTCATGACTGAAACTATTCGACCCGCTCGGGTCCTCGAAGCTGTACGGTACTTAGTGAATACCGAACTCTACAGAAAGCACAACATTTCACTGAACGAATCATGGCTAGCAGGACTTCAAGGAATTAATGAAATTCCTTTTATTGCGGATGAATCTGATCGCGAAGCAGTAGAGCAACTTCTTCAGCAGCAACACCTATCCCAAAATGCTGCAGAGCTCGAAGAAAATTGAAATCCCGGAGGACATGAAACATTATTGGAAAAAAATGATACTACAATTTAGCGCATTGCATTGGCACCGGGTGAAGGCCGTCGGCCAACAAGCTTAACGCTTGATGAAGACGCATAGGACATTTTCTATTTGCGGAGAATTATTTAAAGGAAATACAACCTATGCGAAAAAAGCCAGATCTCAAATCGGATTTTACGACCGTCATTGCGCTGTAGTTCCTAAAGTTTTATACATGTATAAACTTTACGAAATGCAGCGCATTCAAAATTCTATTTCAATTTCTTTACGCAAAAAGTTCGGTGCAGTTAGAGCTGGTAATCTGCGGGATGAGTCATTTGTTGACAGACTTGTTCAACATGATGATGGCTACCACATCCTTAAAGGCTTACGGTCTGCACCAGCTCATTGGGAGGCTGGAGAAAAAAAAAGTTGTAGCTATGATTCGACAATTTGGGTTGCCAACCTTTTTCATTACTCTTTCCGCTGCTGAAACTAAGTGGAATGAACTTTTAGTTATCCTTTCCCTTCTATTGGACAATAGGGCTATAAGCGAGGAAGAAGCGGCAGCTCTTTCCAGCTCCAAAAAGGCTCGGTTAATCCGATCCGATCCAGTGCTCTCGGTACTTCGATTACAGGTTGCGACAATTAATGCAATTGTTCAAAACTGGGGGATTTTGGGGTATTCAATCTTTCCCATTTTTATTGGAGAATCGAATTTCAGCACAGAGGATCTCCGAATTCTCATGGCATGTACTGGCTTGCTGGTGATCCTAAGCTCGAATACGTCGAAAATGCCGAGAAAGTAATAAACTTTATCGATAGGTTTATTACTACAAATGGAGACGATCGTGAGCTACAAGAAGTAATTCAGTATCAACGCCATAAGCATAGTTCTTCCTGTCTGAGAGAATTGTATATCCTATATCCATATATCCATATCCTGTCCGAAACGCTTCTTTTGCATCCAATAGAAGAAAACGAAGTAAATGTTGAAGAACATAAAACTTTTTTCAAAAAAAATAAGGAAGCTTTAGACCCTTTCAAATGAAGATGCAACTTTGTATAATAATTTTGATTATTTTCTGACCCCGCTAAAGGGCCCAACAATAATTAACTTGAATTCTATCGCTAAGGTCTACTGTTAAAATTAGTTTCCTAGGATAAGCAAACATTGTACTACTCAATATTTCACTAAGTTAAGGTCCCATTATACAATTTAATTATTGTCCATAACTTCGGACAGATTTTAAATATAAATAATATTATATAACTATTGATTGATTGATAAAAAAAAAAAAAATTTTCTGACCCACCTTGAAACTAATTTTAAAGCCTCCAAATAAGCCTTACGTTTCAGCCGACCGACTGCTCAATGCTTATAATTCAGATATTCTAGGCTTACACAGAGCTAATATGGATATTTAATTTATCCTAGATGCTTATGCCTGTTGTAGTTATATTATTAACTACATAAACAAATCAAACAGAGGCGTCGCAGTTGCTCTGTGAAGCCATGGCAAAAAAAAACATTTTGGCAAGCCATGGGAACATTTCTACAGGGTGACAAGAAATACCCCCGGACAAACTTTGAAGCAATCTATTATAAATGTATTATGATGCAGCCCTTAAATAAATGCATTTATCGATAGCTTGTACTTTTCTGAAAAAAATATATTTACATTTTTGTGATTCCCATTCATTTGATATTTTTTTCGGGATGTCTAACAATCGTTGTGAAATTTTAAAACTGTTTCAACAAGGAAATCGCCAATGCGACATTGTTCGTTTGCTTGGCATACCAAAACAAACGGTCTCTGACGGTATCCGGCGATTTAATGAGCTTGGCCATGAAGGTGACCGTCCCGGACGAGGCAGACCATGTAACGCTAACACTTCCAGAATTCGCCAGATAGTGAAAAAGCAGATCACTCGGAATTGCAGAGTCTCGGTCAGAAAAATAGCCCGTGAAATCGGAGTGAATCGAGAAAGTGTTCGGTTGATAGCAAAAAATGAACCTAATCTCAAGCCCTACAAGCTCCAAAAAATTCATCTTCTTACGGATGACAATAAGCGCGTGAGACTCCAAAGATGCCGTCAGCTAAAGCGTCGGGCCGCAGGTCAAAAATGGGAGCGTATTCTTTTCACGGACGAGAAGATATTCACCATCCAACAGGCGCACAATCACCAAAGTGACAGAAGCTGGTCTGCTAAAGCTCCAGGTACCTTTGAAATAATCGAGCGCCGTCAATGTGAGCAGTCTTTAATGGTTTGGGGAGGAAAATGCGCCAAAACACCCCTTGTTTTCATCGATCAAGGGGTCAAAATCAATCAGGAAGTGTACCGCCGGGACATTTTGGAAACTGTTGTGCTTCCTTGGGCCCAGCAGCACTTCGGTGATACGGAGTGGACGTTTCAACAGGATTCAGCGTCAGCCCATAGAGCCAAATTGACTCAGGACTGGTGCAAAGCCAATTTCCCGGACTTTATCACATGCAGTGAATGGTCACCTTACTCGCCAGATCTTAATCCGATGAACTAGAGTGTGTGGTCTATTTTGGAGTCCAGGGCATGTGATTAACGCCACATAAGTTTGGAGGCGCTGAAGCAATCATTGCTCCGAGAACGGGATCGATTATCGGAAGAACCTCCTGCGGCCCATTGCGCCAAATTTCCAGAAACGTTTAGGGCTCTGCATCGCAGCCCAAGGAAGGCACTACGAAACCAGCTGAATATATGTTAACACAATACCTATTTAATAGTTGTGTATCTGCATTTTTTCTCAAATACAGTTCCTTAAAAAGTTATGATCAAAAATGTTTGTCCGGGTTATTTATTGTCACCCTGTATTAAAAGGAAATTACAGCACCTAGGGAATAAGTTTATTAACGGTACAGAAATATCGGCCCAAGAAGCAGCTTACAATATTTTGGGTCTGCATATGTCGGAGGCAAGTGAAGGTACTATTTTTATAAACACTTGCCATCCAGACAAACGAGTTAGATTAACTCGTTCAAATGAAGAATTGGAGCGACTACCAAAGAACTCGGTGGATATTTTTGAGCGTAATATTATTGACCGATATGTGCAAAGCCATGAGCAGTTGTAAGGAATTTGTTTAGCAGATTTCGCGGCTTGGTACAGATCTGTCAAGCGAAATGCACGATCTGTCGCTAATCATAGGGAAGACAATGATGAAGCAAATGATGTGGAGGTAGATGTCGAAGATGAAGTTTCTGAGCAAAGCTATCCACTGATGGATGGGTCTGGTTGTGTTAAGAAACGCAGGCATCCCCTGATTCTAAGGTGGGTTCGCTTTAGCATTAACTCTTCACCTTCCGATTATTTCCGAGAGCATTTAATGCTCTTCTATCCTTGGCGAAATGAAGAAGTCTTTCCTGAACTTCTTTCCAACGACATTGAAAACACATTCCGAGCAAACCACGAAGCCATTAAGACAAAAAAAAGGAACTATGATGTGTTCGATGATATGGAGTTAGAAAGAGTTCTTGAAGATTTGCAAGAGGATAGGGGAAATCATGCTCCTGATGCGGAAGAACCTGCCTCCCAATTCTTAGACGGAGAGTTTAGAGCATTGGCAGTACCAAATATAGAGCGGAACGTTAATATTCTTCAGGATGACAACGCGATAAACAACCCTGAAGAAGACGGCAAACTTCAAATAAAATTAAAATTTGATTAACATTTTTTTTTGAATAAATTTGATGTTACTTTAATCTTTCCTTCGATTATAACCCTTTATATGGCCGTGTTGCATATCTACAACATACCGTTTAAATTCAATTATTTTTCAACCTGCGTTACAAAACTGTTTAAAATCTTTTTGATGCAGTTCAGCAACTTTCGTTTTTTATATGTATAACAAGTGTTGGTCACTCAGAATTCTGTCCAATAATCAACAGGTGATTACTTTTCTCGCCAATTTGGTGAATGTGGTAATCTGAATTGGTTGTGCATCCAAAATATAAAAAAAAAAAATTGTATAATTGATTCAATTAATGTTTAAAAACAGGTAAATATTATATTTAGTTGTCTATTGTTGAGTTTTTGGCTTTGTTGCATTATAATACAAATAAATCAATAATTTCGCTTAGTTTAAAAAAATCGCTTTTTTCGCTTAAGCCTAGTACTCTGACGACGAAAATTTGCTCTTTATTTGGCTACCGAGCTAGTGTGACAAAAAAAATTAAGGAAAAGCGTAATACTGAACAGCTGTTGTTTGTAAACAAAAAACAAATAAGCAAAAATGAATTCAAACCGATTAGATTTTGGTGTTTTCTTTATGTATTTCGCCGCTAAGGAGCTGATAAAAAGGAGATTAAGAAAAAGAAAACTGGGTCAAAATCAAAATCAAAATCAATCACAAATCATATCAATGCCATTTTATGGAATTAAAATGCCCCTTGTGGGTCAAATCCCATATTATGGGCTTCGCATTGACCGCACTAATTAGCTTGACTTTATCCTCGCGGGCCGAAAACTTTTCGGTCCGACAATTTTTTCTCTCAATTTTCGCTCCATGTTTTGGCTATCAAAAGAAATCAAATGAATTCTTTTAACACCCCAAAATCAGCTGTTTATTTTTTTTGATCCGGCAACGCCATTCAATTTGATAGCCAATGGCTATTAGCCATAATTTTCGTCGTCAGAGTACCGGCAAAATCTAGCTGGCAAAAATTTCTTCTTCTTCCTTTTTTCACACCGTTTTTTTTATATGACAGCTGTCATACGTGTGACAGCGGATTTTCGTCGTCAGAGTACTAGGCTTAATTGTAAAAAAAATTAAGAAAAACCCATTTCTTCCTCTACAGGAAGTAACTTAATATAAAACAAGAAAGCAAAGCTAACTTCGGGCGGAGCCGAAGTTGATATACCCTTGCAGTTAAAACCGGATATATATCGCAAACATCGGATATAGTTGGCCGATCCTTATGGGAATAGGAATATATAATCCAATTTATTACAATACAAAATCTAAAAAAAGTCCCAAACTTCTATCTTCAAAAATACGAAAGTTGATATTTCTACCAAATACCATTTCCGATCGTTCAGTTATATGGCAGCTAAAGTCGGCCGATCCTAATGAAATTTGGTAGGTCGGATCAACTGACAAAATATATAATCTGTACCAAGTTCCAGCTTTCTATCTTCAAAAACACGAAAGTTGGGTCATTTCCGATCAATCAGTTATATGGCAGCTATAGGATATAGTCGGCCGATCCTTATGAAATTTGGCATGTCGTAATGTTTTGCCAAAAATAGCTCTCATGTCATTTGAACTCATTGAACTCATGTCATTTTTTAAAAAAAAAAAAAAAGAAAAACCCACCTTAAAAAAAAATAAAAAGAAAGGTTTTATTTATTATACCCTTGCAGAGGGTATTTTAATTTTGGTCAAAAGTGTGCAACGCAGTAAAGGAGACATCTCCGACCCTATAAAGTATATATATTCTTGATCAGGATCACCTCCTGAGTTGATATAAGCATGTCCGTCTGTCCGTCTGTCTGTCCGTCTGTCTGTTTCTACGCAAACTAGTCTCTCAGTTTTAAATCGTCTTGAAACTTTGCACACACCCTTCTTTCTTTTGCACGCAGTATATAAGTCGGAACGGCCCGGATCGGCCGACTATATCCTATAGCTGCCATATAACTGATTGATCGGAAATGGCATAATTTTGGTGTTTTTTGAGCTAAAAAGTGGGGATTTTCTGTGGATTCTATTTTTGGCAAAATAATACGACATACCAACTTTTATAAGGATCTGCCGACTATATCCTACAGCTGCCATTTAACTGATTATTTTGACAACCTATAACAATTTTTTTTATGAACTAGATAAAACAAAGGATTGATGCTAGTTTCCGTGATAAATATTATTAATCCTCACATACTTAGCCCCCTCACCACGACAAGGTCTCAATCCACGAGAGGGAATATTATAATAACTTAATTTATATTGCAAATTTATACAAACAATTTATTACAATCCTTAAATAATATAAAAATCTTATATTTAAATAATAAAATATATACAATTCATATAAATAAATAAATAAATAAATAAGTTAATAAATTAATAAATAAATTAATAAAAAAATCTTAGCTATATTTAAGAAAAATTCCGTCATGATGACTATAGCTCGTTTTGTATGTAAGTGCCACAGCATTCCTAAGCTCATTTTCAGCAATTATCCAATCAATTTGCGTTAAATGTTTTGTAGTTGCACAATTATTGATTGGAATAAGGTTAACTTCATTTAAAGATACCTCCAGTCGATCAGTGGTTGTAGACCTGCATATATTAAAATCGTGTTATAGGAAAAGCAGGGTTCCTATAAACAACAATAAAGGATGTATCGAGATATTTGAAGGAAATTGATTGGTATGTAGTTCTTGAGCTTAAAGACTTATTTGTCTCAAACAAGAAAACTACATTTTCGGCAACATTTTGCTTGGCATAAATAATAATTCGATTTTTGCCAATACCATTCAATCGATTGCTATCAATTCTTCTTATAATGTCGAAACCTTGTAAAGAAAAGTCTTCGCTGGGAAGAGTTCAAGTTTCGACAAAACAAAGAAAATTTGCAGAACAAATAATAGGGTCGTTGAAAATATCTTCGCGATGGCTTCGAAGAGACTCAACATTATGGTAATATAGGGAGATTTCTTCATTACTGCTGACCACAATATCATAATGCGTAGTCAAGAACTTTTTCTCTCTTAACTTTTGAAGTTCGTCTTGGACATTTGGTGCTCCAAATCTTGTTGGAGGAACAAAGTCGCCTAAAAGGAAAAGTCTTGATGCGCTAGTAGCCCAGCTGCATCCAACATATAGCGAAGCTCGCTTGATGCCTCTTTTAAGATGCACGGCGACTTTGCTATATGTTGCTCCTTGGCTTTTGTGGATGGTAATAGCCTCAGCAGGAACAATTGGGAATTGTTTTCGGTCAACAGAGGCATGCTCCGATCTTCCACATTGAAAAACTCGAGAGGCTTTTACTATTCGGGATCGGGACTGTTCAGAACTTTTGATCTGGCGATAGCGCCAACCGTGGGTTCAAAAAATTTAATCCAAATTCGCGTCACTAAATTTGAGCCATTCACTAAGCAATGGTCAATTTGCATTATCTGACCAATTGCTCCATTTACAAGTCCGTCACTTGTGTCTATATTGACGGTTACCATATATTTAGCGGTTGTTTGAGATGAAGATTATATGGTAAACCTTGTGTTTCAGAGGTTTTCATATTTTGAGCATATCTTAACGAGTTTTCTCTGTTTCGTGCAGATATGTTCGCAGTTTTCACTGTATCAACAGCAGTGAAAACCAACTCTTCCGTCCCAATTTGCGCTAGTTTTATGGAATTGTAATTGTTAACTTCTTTGTTAGAAGAAAATAAATGAATGGCATCATCAGGAACTTCGCTGGGTGAAACAACTCTTTGTTTTAGGAGCTCTATATCTGCAATTGTCATGCAAGCCTCAGATAAATGATTCAGGGCTTGAGCAAATGCATGATCGCCTCTTTGGCGCATTATTTCTGTGAGCTTAAAATACATAAAGTTGCTTCATAGGCTATTTCCTGCTAAAACGCTATAAGGATTAATTGTCCTTTCCGAAAATATCCAACTGTCTCCAACTGGGGAAAGCTGCTTTAGATCTCCAAAAACAATAATTGATTTTCCACCAAAACTTATGTCAGGGCTTCGGAAAATTTGGCGAAGCCTTTGATCCAAAAATGAAAGCATTTTCGAACCAACCATAGAAATTTCATCAATTATAATTAATTGGAGATCGATCAACTGGCAATGTAATTGTATTTAAACTGTTATTGCTTAAAGGTCTTAAGGGACCTGAAGCTTGATTTATTGGAAGAGAAAACACTGAATGCAGTGTCAGTCCTCCAATTCCAAAAGCAACTTTTCCAGTTGGAGCACATAATAAAACCTTTGCCGAATCCGTAGCACCAGGAAGTTTGTTTGCTCGCCAAGTCACAGACTGATAGATGGTAGAAATCAGTCTGCTTTTTCCTACACCGGCCCCTCCACCAACATATTCGTAAAAAATATTTTTACAAACAACATTATGCATCACATGTGCGTAATATTGTCTTTGCTTGTAGTTGAGGGACCGAGTTAGCGAACAATGGTCATCATTGGAATCTAACGGGGGGAGTCTAATTATTTGAAGTTCGCCGTTTTCTTCAGGGTTATTAATCGCGTTGTCATTCTGAAGAATATTTACGTTCCGCTCTATATTTGGTACTGCCAAAGCTCTAAACTCTCCGTCTAAGAATTGGGAGGCAGGTTCTTCCGCAAAAGGAGCATTATCTCCCCTATCCTCTAGCAAATCTTCCAGAACTCTTTCTAACTCCATATCATCAAACACATCATAGTTCCTTTTTTTTGTCTTAATGGCTTCGTGGTTTGCTCGGAATGTGTTTTCAATGTCGTTGGAAAGAAGTTCAGCTTCTTCATTTCGCCAAGGATAGAAGAGCATTAAATGCTCTCGGAAATAATCGGAAGGTGAAGAGTTAATGCTAAAGCGAACCCACCTTAGAATCAGGGGATGCCTGCGTTTCTTAACACAACCAGACCCATCCATCAGTGGATAGCTTTGCTCAGAAACTTCATCTTCGTCATCTACCTCCACATCATTTGCTTCCTCATAGTCTTCCCTATGATTAGCGGCAGATCGTGCATTTCGCTTGACAAATCTGTTTCAAGCCGCGAAATCTGCTAAACAAATTCCTTCCAACTGCGCATGCCTTTGCACATATCGGTCAAGAATATTACGCTCAAAAATATCCACCGAGTTCTTTGGTAGTCGCTCCAATTCTTCATTTGAGCGAGTCAATCTAACTCGTTTGTCTGGATGGCAAGTGTTTATAAAAATAGTACCTTCACTTGCCTCCGACATATGCAGACCCAAAATATTGTAAGCTGCTTCTTGGGCTGATATTTCTGTAGCGTCAATAAACTTATTGCCCAGGTGCTGTAATTTCCTTTTAATAGAAATATTCCCATGGCTTATTTCTGCCATGGCTTCACGGAGCAACTGCGATACGCCTCTGTTCGATTTGTTTATGTAGTTAAATATAACTACAACAGGCGTAAGCATCTAGGATAAATTGAATATCCAAAATAATATAAATTGGTTTGTGTAATAATGTTGTTGTTGGTTATCCCTCGCTGCAGTCGGTGATTCCGCAGACGCTGGAGATATGTTGTAAGATAATTACCCCTGGCGGTTGCCGGGGGGTGTTGTTACTCCTTGTAGGTAGTGGTTGAGATCCCTGGCGGTTGCCCAGGGAAGATCCGTACTGTGACGGGAGTTATGATGGGAGCACTTGCCCCGTTGTCACGGCCCTTGAGGCGCGGTGACCAATTCAACAAATGAATTTACAAGTTAACGGCAGTGCCGGAGATTGATTTTATGGTGCTCTTTATTGTATGAGACTCTGACACAAACTGAAACTTAAAGCTAACAAAAAGTATTTCATAGCGGCCACGCAAATGTGCAGTGCTTGCCGCTATGCATGGGCTTCCGGCCAGACGCTATGTCAGCAGTTTGGCCAGAGCGAGCTCTTAAATAATCGGACATTGCCGCTGCTTGGTTAATTTCAGTTAACTACTCCCCCTTCAAGAATGAGGCCGCCCTCGGCCGACCCTATTTGGGCAATCATCTCCTTCAGCTGGGCCGCGGTTTTTCGGGCCTGAGTGACTCGCCGATAGGTCAAGCCGATGCAAATAAAAGCGCAGCATATTGCTCCCGCTATGAACACCAACTGATGTAGCCGATGGTGGTTAATCTCCTTCCCGAACTCTTTGATGTGCTCCAGATTACGTTCACTCAGTCGGTGAAGGTAAGGAAGGCTAAAAACGTCACGTTCCATGGTGACGTTCAGGGAAGGTGAGCTGGCCACTCCTGGAGCCCTCTTCTGGGTTGTGTCATGATTGACCAATCGGGTTTCGATGACCATGGCCCTCTTTTCAAACGTGATGAGATATGTGCCTTTTATATGGACACAGGTGCCATTGTCCACACACACGTGAGCCGAGCGATCATTTACAATTACTATTCCTTCATCAACATAAGTGATGGGGTGTAAATCGATTTGCTGGATCTCGCAATGCGCTGTGCCGCCAGCGTGAAGCTCTTGGGCGCATGATCTTCTGCGAGTCAATCGGCAAAATGTATCTCCTGATGTCGGGGAGCACTTTTCCACGGTGTGGATCTCCGCTATCTCTGTGATCCACGGTGTGGATCTCCGTGTGGATCTCTGTCGCATTCGGCAATGACGTTATCTTCCAGCCTGAGCATGGTGTCGTGATGTGACACTGGGAAAACGGTGATCTTGCTGCAGGCCGACTTTATCTTTGGAAACTTAATAATAAAATGTAATATGTTATCGGACTGTAATATCTTAACGGACGATACGGACAAAAAATCTCTAATCGCGGTCTCGGTGGGCTCTTCCATCCACACACCTTCCAGGTCTGCATGATCTAGGATGCTGGGGCTAACAATATTAACTTTGGCAAGTGCCACTGCTAGCATCAAACCCTGTAGCTCCATTGCTATCATCCTATTTAGAGTTAAAAGCATCTCGAATAGGTGCCCAGTATCAATTTGGGACTTTTTTGCTGACCTCAGAAGTTGGTTGACGGTATCGGAAATTTTATTGATTTGAATTTGTACTTTGTTGTTAATATTAACCTGCCTATTGTTTGCATTCGTTAATTGGAATTCATTAAATTTAATTTTTTCAAAATCTTCTGCGTCCGGCGTTCCTGCCACCACCTTTAGCGCAGTCCCTAAGAAGTCTAAACTTCTTGCTACCCTATGATGGATGCTCAAAGAGTCGAGCATGTCGCGTAGGTGGGCGACGTCAACAACTAGGAGTTTCTGCATGTGGGATTGCGGGAACATGACGGTAATCCCATTAGTTTCTTCGATGACGCGCCTATATTCCGAGAGATTTGCTGATTTACAAAGGCAAATTCCTCCCATATCAGGATTCACCCATCAACGATGGGAATGTATTTGGCTTTGGAATAGTCCGTGAAGCGTGCCGAAGTTGTGGCCAAAACAAGAATCAGGTATATGGTTGAAAACCTGTAATTTGGATGTGTTATGAATTTTGCTGAAGTTGGGTAGCCCACCACCAAAGCATGATTAAAATAATAAAGGGCGCAAAACTTATGCCAAGTGGCTAGAAAAAAAAATATAAAAAGCGAAATTATCAGGCGAGCGATAACATGGTCGCTCTCGGCCTACCTAAGGTTGTCTTTGTGGACCACCCTCCCCTTAATGAGGACTGTGGTCCCCATGTCCGCTTCAACGGTTTTCTCTTCACATAATGGTGAGAGTTTGTTGCCTAGGCGTCTGTTGGACTTCACTAGGACTTTTTCGCCAACCTCGAATACTCTATTTTGGCGGGAAGCGTTTTCTCTGTCCCGGAGCTTGTCTTGGGCGAGTTTAATTTTATCTTGAATTTCATATTGTGGCTCACCTGACTGTGCCTGAACCACGTCAGCCGGTCTCTTGTCGATGACCGAGTGGATGGACTTGTTATGGACTTGGACTTGGACTACTTCGCAGAATTTTTTTTTTTTTTTTCAAACAACTTATTCTCCTCCTAAATTGACTGATCAACCTTACGCATATAACATTCAAGCAGCAAATCTTATTTTCTGTCCGGTTTTTTCTGAGAACAACTTATTATCTGGTCTTTTAAGGGTAAAACCCATTTATTCGCCAGGCCCCGACGGAGTACCAGGGTGTGTGCTAAAATACTGCGCCAGGGCTCTGTGCAAACCTCTTCTAAGACTTTTCAACTTATCTTTGGAAACCTCGATTTTTCCCCTTAAGTGGAAGGAATCATTTATTATTCCCCTACATAAAAAAGGGAAAAAGTCCGAGGCTGCCAACTACAGAGGCATCTCTAAGTTGTCGGCAATTCCAAAGTTATTTGAAAAATTAATTACCCATAATTACCCATAATTACCCATTTGCAACACCTTTGCTCTTCGATTATCACTCCTTGTCAGCATGGCTTTATTAAGCGTCGCTCCACCACCACAAACTTATTGGAGTTGACATCCTTTGTAATAGACGGCTTTTGTAAGGGATATCAAACCGATGTAATTTACACAGACTTCAGCAAAGCATTTGATTCAGTTAATCACTCACTTTTGTTGAGTAAACTGAATATGCTGGGTTTTCCTAAAGACCTCTTAACGTGGATCTCCAGCTACCTAGATGGAAGGACACAAAGAGTCTTATTAAAAAACATACAGTCCCGTCTGGTCCGTGCTACATCCGGCGTCCCTCAAGGAAGTCATCTTGGCCCGTTATTATTTACGCTTTTTATAAACGACTTGCCCCCTGCTTTAACGAACTCTCTAGTTCTTATGTATGCAGATGATGTAAAGCTTTGTCTTCAGTATAAATCCATCTCTGCCCAATGCAGTCTTCAGTCTGACCTTGATAACTTTCAAAAATGGTGTTTGGCTAATGATCTAATACTTAATGGATCAAAATGCAAGCATATGTCTTTTTATCGTTCTTGCCCTCTGCAAGCTACGTATTCCATTAATGGGATTGCCTTAGAAAAATTAACCCAGGTTAATGATCTCGGCATCCTATTAGACATAAAACTTAAATTTGCCGACCATATTTCCTTAATGGTTAATAAGGCTAAAGGAGTCCTTGGTTTTATTAAAAGGTGGTCAAAAGAATTTAATGACCCCTATATAACCAAAACTTTATTCATTTCTTTGGTCCGTCCGATACTAGAGTACGGTTCATGTGTCTGGAGTCCCCAATATGGAGTACATAAGGACCGCATAGAATCCGTACAAAAGAACTTTTTAATATTTGCACTTAGAGGTCTATGCTGGGATGCAAATCTTCAGCTTCCATCCTACAGTAGCAGACTTTTACTTATCAACTTACCTAGCTTAACAAATCGTAGGACAATGCTCGGTGTAGTTTTTCTGCATAACCTTATTAACGGGGATGTAGATAGCCAGCATTTACTAACACGCTTAAATTTCAACATTCCTAATAGAAGGACTCGAAACTTTAGTCCTCTGTTCCTTAGCCGTTGTAGTTCGACATATGCACTGCATGATCCTTTTAGGGTATTATGTTCGAACTACAATGGTCTCTACTCTATTACATCTCTTTCCTGTCCCTCTAATTTAAAATATAGAATTTTAAATTTCCTTACTAACTCCTCTTAGCTTTACAAATTTCAATTAGCTTAATATGTACTAACAAATCGTTTCTCGAGCGCCCCTCGGTCGTCTGGGCCTCTAAGCTTTATGATGAATACAGGAATGCTAGCTGATGCTCTTATTGATGCACAAGCCATTTCCAAATTCTGAAAGACCGCGAAAAAAAAAAAAAAAAAAAGTTATATCTGGCAGTGGCCAGAAGTATCAGCTCTACGGTATCGCTGATGCCTTTATCGATCTTAAGACATCTAGCAAGCTCTACCAAAGTGCTGTGGAAACGCTCCACTTGTCCATGACACTGTGTAGGGGCGGAGCATTTGAGATGCTAACGCCGAAATGGTTTTCCAGCATGGTCACGATGGTGTGCGAGTTCAACGATGGTTCGTTGTCGCAATATACGACCTTGGCCTTAGGGAAAATATTCATCAGCTGTAGTAGTGCTGGTTTGAGATCCTCTATGGTTCTAGAGGGAACTGGTTGGACTACGGCAAATTTCGAGAATTTGTCGATGCACGTAAGGAAATACTTTTTATCCGTGGAGAAGATGTCTATGTGCAGCATTTCTCCTACTTGAGATGGGATTGGGGTTTCGCCAAGCTCTTGTTTCTTCGGATGCCTGTCGTATTTTGCCTTGGCGCAAGTCTTGCACGAAATGACTATTTCGTTCGCTAGCTTGGCCATTTTCGGGAAGTAGTACTCGGAGAGTACCTGCTTCACGTTCTCTTGGGCAGATCTGTGAGCTCTGTTGTGCTCGACAGTAAGAATTTCCCGCCTTTCATCAACTGCAAAAATGTCCGTTACTCGGTTTTTGCAGTGCCAGAATTTGGTGGCAGGGAATTGTCGGATTAGTTTGTCCTGTATCACTGCTAGCGTATGCAGATCGCAATGAATGGCGTTTACGCCTTTAGGAACTATTATGGTTGCGAGCTCCTCCAGCAATGACACCTCGTGAGTGAAGTCAATAATATGCCGTCTCTTGTTTCCAAAGAGAACGAAGCTCCGCTTTGACGGAGAGCGTGCTTCCTCCAGAATTATCTGGTTTTGAAAGCAATTGAGGGGCTTGTCCGTGGATTGGATTGTGTGGGTAAGCGACAGCTCACTGTGAATTGTGGCCGCGCTTGAGAATGCCTCTTTTTCTTCTACAACGTTGAGTTGTTGCCTCGAGAGGGCATCCGCAACTAGGTTGGCCTTGCCAGGCATGTAATGGACTTTGGCACCACACTCATCGATGCGTTCTTTCCATCTTTTAATTTTTGTATTCGGATTGGAATCCGATACCGCGTAGGTCAGCGGTTGGTGGTCAGTGTAGATGTTTAAATCTTTGACCCCATAAAGGTAGTGACGCAGGTTCTCTAGCGCCCAAACTATAGCTAACAATTCCCTTTCGTTGGTAGCGTAGTTAACTTCTCTGTCCTTTAAGGTCCTAGAGATCATAGTGATGGGGCGCCCCTCTTGTGAAAGCACCGCGCCAATGCCATATGCTGAGGCATCTGTCGTTAGATCAAACGCCGTTTTATAGTCGGGGTACCTGAGGATGACATCCTCAGAGGCCAGGATGCTACGTAGCTTTTCAAAAGCTTGCCGTTGCGGCTCGGTAAACTGTACCTGGATGCTTCTGGATCTGTGTCTGCTGACATTTCCGAGCTCCCCTTTTATAATGCTCGAAATGGGCTTAGCTATTGATGAAAAATTTTAATAAAGCACTTATAATAGCCAGCCAAGCCCATGAATGATCTTACTTCGAAAACGTTTTTGGGCTCAGGGAATTATTTAATGGCCCTGACCTTTTCCGGGTCTGTCGTGGTCCCCTCGTTGGTGACTACAAACCCCAAAAATAAAAACGCTTTTTTTAAAAAAAGACCGATTTCTGCGCTGACACTCTCATGTTAGCGTCATGTAGGCTCTTTAAAACCCAGTCCACGTGTCGTATGTGGGCGTTTTCGTCCTCTGAGAAAACGATAACATCATCGACGTAGACGTAGCAAAATTTGCCAATCTGCTCTCGCAGTACGTCGTCGATGGTTCTTTGAAAGATGCTGGCAGCATTCCTTAACCCGAATGGCAGTCGGCGAAACCCGTATTTTCCCCCGTTTACGGAAAAGGAAGTTTTCTCACGGTCACGTTCTGCCAGAATAATTTGGTGGTAGCCAGACTTCAAATCGAGCGTTGTAAAGTATTTGGCTTTGCTTAAATTCCCTAGTATCATAGGGATAATTGGCATAGGGTAGCGATCCGGTATTGTCCTCTCGTTTAATTTTCGAAAGTCTGATACTAGCTGCATTCTACGGTTTCCAGATTCGTCGGTGCCCTTTTTGTCTACTACTCATATTGGGTTATTGTAGGGGAATCTCGAATCTCTTTAGTAGGTCTTGGGTTTCGTCATTGACGAAATCTGCCGCTCCCATCGGATACGGATAAGGTCTGGTATAAATGGGCTCCTCATCAACTGTCCTGATGGTGGCTACCACAGACGTGTTGTAAGGTAACGCCTCATTTGGGCTTGCAAAGGCGTTTTTTCTGTCGCTTAGCATTTTTGAAAATGCTCTTCTGACCAAAGGTGGTGCGCTGGAGCAGTCCACCTCAGTGAAATTTACATTGGGACATGATTGGAACTCTAGCTTTTCCGTCTCGGAGCCTCATCTGAGGTGACCGGAAGCTAGGTTAAGTGATGCTTCTGCTTGTTTTAGCAGGTCAAGGCCGATGATGGCATCAAAGGAGGACAAATCTGGTAGGATGAAGAACGTAGCCTTCAAGATGAACAGGGATACGAAGCATTTTTTTGTTATCGTGGTAACGCCATGGATGGAATGTACCGAGAATGGCAAATATACTGGGCGGACGCCTTTCAACCCTTCGTATGGACGGATGCAATTTTTTGACACGCCAGTGTCTATTAAAAGCTTCATTTCTACACCTGCTACTCTTCGTCTGATGACGGGTAGCAGGGACTTTCCCCTAAAAAATTGATGACGTCCGAATCGTAATCTTTAATAGCGTCGTCGTCAATTTCCTGAGCCGCGCTTGAAGCTGCGGCGGTATATTTGCTCCCGGTTTCACTCGCACCCTGCGCGACGTGATTAACCCTCTGTCTTTTGTGTGGGGCAGATCGATCGGACTTAGCCGGCTTCCTGTTTTGGTGTGCCGGGGCTTGGGATGGCCTAAGCATCTTGGACAGCGATGGGTCGATGTCCATGGGTTAAGGAGCGCCTCCACTGTGTGGGGCAGAGTGTACTTGCGCCTTGTGTTGTTTGACGTAGTACGGATTTTTTCCCGCATTTGTTTGTGCATTTGCCTGCGCAGAAGCCTGTCGGTATTCTTGCGCTTTTGGGTGCTGTTTCCTATCTTTATCCTCTTGGCTTTTGGCAAATGAAGCCGCGAAGGAGTATCTTTCGTGGTTGGATTCCACTTCTTGTGCCAAAGCGAGAGCTGAAGGCATATATTTCGGTTTTGCCGAGAAAAGGACATCCGTTTTTATTTGGGGAGCCTCCGCTTGGGCGGGAGCGATTTCTCTTTTGTTGACCAGTTCGGTCAGACGGTGTATAGCCAGGCGCATTTCGTTTTCTCTACGCTGGTGTTCGATATTGGCTTCTTGAACAGCATGTTGAACGGCCGCCTGTATGGTGGCTGTCATCTGTTCCATGTTGAAAGCCATGTTCGCGAGCGCTATGGGAGCGCTAGCGTTAGCGCTTTTAGGGGTGGAAAATCTGGCCGGCCCTTCGGTCTTCGACTCAGAATCGCTAGAGAGTTGTCTTATGTTTCTATATTGTTGAAACGGATTGCTCATGTGGAGCTGTGGCTATTAAGTCGCCCGAAGAAAAAATATTTATGTATGAATTATGTGCCGATGGAGGCGATTGGACTAGTAAAGGGGCCGCGGGGGCTCAGCTGCCGCTTTAGTTATGTGTGCGGGCTCGTCAAGTTGCGCTACTGCTGTGTCAAGTAGCGGTAAGGTGAGGGGTGCGCGGGGACTGATCCTCCGCTTATGGCAAACAGAGAAAAAAACAATAAAAACATCAAAGTGCCACACTGCATGCGCGGCCGTATCATGTTCTCGAAAATGGAGTGGGGAAACAAAACGGAAAAGAAAAATAAGTAACCAAAACGGCGCGGCTAATACCAAGAATTCTTGTGTAACAAAACAGACATATAAAAGCTGAATTAAATACACGCGATTATATAAATTATTTCCGATTGAAATTTAAAATTTTCTGCCAGCGATTTTTTTGTTTTGGTTAGGAATTTTTATTCCGCACTTTTTGTGTTATATAGAAATATTCATTTATTTATTCACAAAAACAGAAATGCAAACAATATTGGGTCAATAATTGGTTCACAAAATGAAATGGTTTAAATATTTTATAATAGATAAAAAATGTTAATGCGAAACCGTCAGCCAACTAATAAAGACTATTTAAATTTTAAAAATTTTATGGGGCTGAAGTTTTTTATTAGCGTAAGGCACAATATTTTACTATTCTTGTCTTTCTTTCATTTTTTATTTTTTTTTATTTTTTAATACACAAAGAAAAATTCATGCAGACTTAGAAAAACTGTGTAAATAAAAGTGCTCACTTACATGGTTTTTTACGATGGGCGCCAAATAATATAAATTGGTTTGTGTAATAATGTTGTTGTTGGTTATCCCTCGCTGCAGTAGGTGATTCCGCAGACGCTGGAGATATGTTGTAAGATAATTACCCCTGGCGGTTGCCGGGGGGTGTTGCTACTCCTTGTAGGTAGTGGTTGAGATCCCTGGCGGTTGCCGAGGGAAGATCCGTACTGTGACGGGAGTTATGATGGGAGCACTTGCCCCGTTGTCACGGCCCTTGAGGCGCGGTGACCAATTCAACAAATGAATTTACAAGTTAACGGCAGTGCCGGAGATTGGTTTTATGGTGCTCTTTATTGTATGAGACTCTGACACAAACTGAAACTTAAAGCTAACAAAAAGTATTTCATAGCGGCCACGCAAATGTGCAGTGCTTGCCGCTATGCATGGGCTTCCGGCCAGACGCTATGTCAGCAGTTTGGCCAGAGAGAGCTCTTAAATAATCGGACATTGCCGCTGCTTGGTTAATTTCAGTTAACTTCCATATTAGCTCTGTGTAAGCCTAGAATATCTCTATTATAAGCATTGAGCAATCGGTCAAAGAATTGTCTGCGAAGAAAAATTTGTGGCTTTTTCAAGCTGGAAAAAAAAGGCTAATTTGTAGGCTTCAAAATTAGTTTCAAGGTGGGTCAGAAAATAATCAAAATAATTATATTAAGTTGCGTCTTCATTAGAAGTGGTCCTTAAAGCTTCCTTAATTTTTTTGAACAAAGTTTTATGTTCTTCAACATTTACTTCGTTTTCTTCCATTGGATGCAAAAGAAGCGTTTCGGGCATAGGAGGATATGGCATATTAAATCGGCAGAACTCCTGCCCGCGTAACTCTCTCAGGCAGGAAGCACTATGCTTGTGGCGTTGATACTGAATTACTTCTTGTAGCTCACGATCGTCTCCATTTGTAGTAATAAACCTATCGATAAAGTTTATTACCTCTTCCGTATTTTCGGCGTCTTCGAGCTTAGGAGCGCCAGCAAACCAGTACATGCCATGAGAGTGCGGAGATCCTCTGTGCTGGAATTCGATTCTCCAATAAAAATGCGAAAGTATGAATTCCCCAAAAATATTGGTTTTGAACAATTTCATTAATTGTCGCCACCTGCAATCGAAGTATCGAGGGCACGTCTTTGGATCGGATCGGATTAACCGAGCCTTTTCGGAGCTGGAAAGAGCTGCCGCTTCTTCCTCGCTTATAGCCCTATTGTCCAATAGAAGGGAAAGGATAACTAAAAGTTCATTCCACTTAGTTTCAGCAGCGGAAAGTGTAATGAAAAAGGTTGGCAACCCAAATTGTCGAATCATAGCTACAACTTTTTTTTTTCTCAGCCTCCCAATGAGCTGGTGCAGACCGTAAGCCTTTAAGGATGTGGTAGCCATCATCATGTTGAACAAGTCTGTCAACAAATGACTCATCCCGCAGATTACCAGCGGTAACTGCACCTGACTTTTTGCGTAAAGCAATTGAAATAGAATTTTGAATGCGCAGCATTTCGTAAAATGTATACATGTATAAAACTTTAGTAACTACAGCGCAGCGACGTTCGTAAAATCGGATTTGAGATCTGGCTTTTTTTGCATAGGTTATTTTTCCTGTTCAAGCATTGAACACTATTTTATATACCAATTCTTAAGTTAGAGTTTCAAGGGATCGGACCCATGAAATAAGAGACAAACAGCATGGTCTAAAACCGATCCCCTGCAGCCTAACACAAACATAAGCATCATATATAACACAAACATAAGCGCATCCGCTTATCGCACTTGAGAAAGGGTCACATAGCATGTCAACGTGCAGTGCGTTGATAAGTAGTTTTAAATAGGTTTAAGATTTTCATGTATCTTACTTATAAGAGAATTGTACAGAATAAAATCAGTTTTTAAACGGAACTCATTGGAGTACGACCTTTATTTTGGGGCTCCTCTTAACATTCCTTTAAATATTTCTCCGCAAGTTGGAAAGGAAAGTTCCTCTGCGTCTTCGTCAAGCGTTAGGCTTGTTGGGCGACGGCCTTCACCCGGTGCCAATGCAATGCGCTGAATTGCAGTATCATTATTTTCCAATAATGTTTCATGGCCTCCGGGATTTAAATTTTCTTCGAGCTCTGCAGCATTTTGGGATAGGTGTTGCTGCTGAAGAAGTTGCTCTACTGCTTCGCGATCAGATTCATCCGCAATAAAAGGAATTTCATTAATTCCTTGAAGTCCTGCTAGCCATGATTCGTTCAGTGAAATGTTATGCTTTCTGTAGAGCTCGGTATTCACTAAGTACCGTACAGCTTCAAAGACCCGAGCGGGTCGAATAGTTTCAGTCATGAAATTGTGAGCATACTCTAGTCTCTTTTTTAAATGGACATGGATGACATGAGTAGAGTCGAAAGAGCGCGGAAGCGCAGTCCCAATATCAGGAACTGAAATTGGAACGTTCACTACTGCCCCTCTGATTCCGCATTGCCTTTCATAGCCGAGGGAAATAATCCTCATAAAAGGAATTCTCGGTGAAATAAGGCGTTCTTCGAGGCAGGTGAGTCCATTTAAGCACTCAGGAATTTCTGGGAAGTCGAACCCATTGGAAAGGCAGAGTGATGGTAGTTTGCCAAGAGAGATGGCACGACGACAAGTGTTGCAAAAGTTATATTTGCCGGACGGACTGGGAAATTTTCGTGACAAATAAAAAGCGTTGCCAACGTTTAGGAGGGGAAATTTAGAGTAGATAGCCAGGATGTATAATCCTCTTACCTGCGAACGGAACCATATTCCTCCACAGCAAATACAAATTTCCGTTGGTCCTTCCTTTATGTTCCTGTGATAAAGATCCCTCGCTGATACTCGAATCCTATTTCGCTGTTGTTCTCGTTCCTGTTCCAGTTCGTCCTCACGAAAGTGCAGCTCTTGCGTCCATGTTTCGTTGAGACTGCCTTTGGGAGGCATCCAGTCGACTTTGGGGGTCCATCCTAAAGTTTAACAGTCGATCCTCTGCCATTTGCCGAATTTGTTCTTCCCGAATCCTCCGCTGTTGTCGTGTTTCCCGGTGTTGTGATGTGTTTATCCGTTGCTCCTGTGTTCTTGCTATGGGATTTCTCCTGGTTGTTCTCCGGTTATTGGCGTCCCTCTGCCGTTGTCGCTGTCTTTCCTCAGAATCCCTTCGTCGCTGTCGATGCTCTTCAGTATTCCTTTCCTGTTCTCTGGCTCGTTCCTCTGAGTCCTCGCGATGAGCAGCTCGCGCTGCGGCGTCCCGAATCCGCTCTGAAATTCGAAATGTCGGATTCGTCCTCCGGGAGGCATGCTCAGCAGTATTTTGCACCTGCTCTCGTTGCCTCTCCTCGGGGTTCTCTCGACGGATCGCGTGTGCATCCATGTCCCGAATGCGTTCAAGAATTCGAAACTCCGGAATAGTCTTCCGAGTAGAGTGCTCAGCAGTGTTTCGCAACTGCTCTCGTCGTCGCTCCTCGGGGTCCTCTCGACGGATCGCGTGTGCATCCATGTCCCGAATGCGTTCAGGAATGCGAAACTCCGGAATAGTCCTCCGAGTAGAGTGCTCAGCAGTGTTTCGCAACTGCTCTCGTCGTCGCTCCTCGGGGTCCTCTCGACGGATCGCGTGCGCATCCATGTCCCGAATGCGTTCAGGAATGCGAAACTCCGGAATAGTCCTCCGAGTAGAGTGTTGAGCAGTGTTTCGCAACTGCTCTTGTCTTCGCTCCTCAGAGTCCTGTCGACGGGTTGCGCATGCCTCCATATCCCGAGTCCGCTCTGAGACACGATAGTCCTGGTCCTGTCGACGATTTGAATGTCTTGCAGCATCCTGAATACGCTCTACAGAACGGATTTCTGGATTAGTCCAGAAAGCAGTTCAGTAGCAGTTTCGCAACTGCTCTTGTCGGCGCTCCTCAGAGTCCTCCCGACGAGTTGAATGCGCTTGTGCGTCCGGAATCCGTTCAAGGTTGCGAACCCTTTCGCTTACTCTCCGCTGCGCGCGTGCAGTGGAATCCTGAACACGACTTTCCTCCCGTACGTTAGGGTTATTGTCTCGAACATTGGCGATATGTTGGGAGTTCCGAGCTCTTATTTGGGACGCATTCCATTCATAGCGGGCTCTGCTGCGGTTTAAAGCAGCTTGGCGGCGTTGTTCCTGGGATAACCGTGATACGCGTGGCATTTTTTATAGTCCTGTATGAAAAAAATGAAAGTTATGGAATGTTGATTCATAATAAGGAATCATAATCATAATTTCATAAGGATCGGCCGACTATATCTTATAGCTGCCATATAACTGAACGATCGGAAATGACCCAACTTTCGTGTTTTTGATGATAGAAAGCTGGCACTTGGTACACATTCTATTTTTGGTCAGTTAATCCGATCTACCAAATTTCATAACGATCGGTTGACTATATCTTATAGCTGACATATAACTGAACGATCAGAAATGGTATTTGGTAGAAATGTCAACTTTCGTATTTTTGAAGATAGAAGCTTGGGACTTTTTTTTTAGATTTTTTATTGTAATTAATTGGTTTTATTATGATGTAATCATAAAGATCGGCCAACTATATTCGATGTTTGCGATATATATCCGGTTTTAGCTGCAAGGGTATATCAACTTCGGCTCCGCCCGAAGTTAGCTTTGCTTTCCTGTTTTTATTTTGATTTTAGATTATATTATATTAATTGGATTTTTTTTATACCCTTGCAGAGGGTATTATAATTTTGTCCAAAAGTGTGCAACGCAGTGAAGGAGACATCTCCGACCCTATAAAGTATATATATTCTTGATCAGGATCACCTCCTGAGTTGATATGAGCATGTCCGTCTGTCCGTCTGTCCGTCTGTCCGTCTGTCCGTCTGTCCGTCTGACCGTCTGTCCGTCTGTCCGTCTGTCTGTTTCTACGCAAACTAGTCTCTCAGTTTTGAAGCTATCGACTTGAAACTTTGCACAGTCCCTTCTTTCCTTTGCACGCAGTATATGAGTCGGAACGGACGGGATCGGCCGACTATATCCTATAGCTGCCATATAACTGATTGATCGGAAATGGTATAACTTTGGTGTTTTTAGAGTTAGAGAGTTCAAATGTTGACACGAGAGCTATTTTTGGCAAAACATTACGACATGCCGAATTTCATAAGGATCGGCCGACTATATCTTATAGCTGCCATATAACTGAACGATCGGAAATGACCCAACTTTCGTGTTTTTGAAGATAAAAAGCTGGAACTTGGTACAGATTATATTTTTGGTCAGTTAATCCGACCTACGAAATTTCATTAGGATCGGCCGACTATATCCGATAGCTGCCATGTAACTGAACGATCGGAAATGGTATTTGGTAGAAATATCAACTTTCGCATATTTGAAGATAGAAGCTTGGGACTTTTTTTAGATTTTTTATTTTAGGTAATTGGTTTTATTATGATATTTTCATAAGGATCGGCCAACTGTATTCGATGTTTGCGATATATATTCGGTTTTAACTGCAAGGGTATATCAACTTCGGCTCCGCCCGAAGTTAGCTTTCCTTTCTTGTTTAAAAATTCTATTATTGTTATTATGTTTTCTGTTGTGGGATATTTAAGGTAGTCAATGGCTGTACGGTTTTTAAGTATGTGTGTTGATGTGCTCCATATTTACGGGAGTCGACGATCGGCAAAGATCGTGTGGTGTTGGCATCAAGGAGGTGTTTGTGTGTTAGGTTTGTATGTCCTAATCTAAGTCTAATAAATTTAATTTGGTCTATTCTGCTAATTTTTTCTTGAATAATGTTAGAAAATGTCGATGTGTGGACGTTGTTGGTGTTGATGTTTTTGTACCATTTTTGTGTTGCATTTATTTATTAATGTCTCGTTTTCTTTCATTAGTTGTGTTTTTAGGAATTTGTTGATGTCTTTTATATTTACGTTGGGAGTATATATTAATGGCATTTTTGTTGCCTCTTTTGCTGTTTTGTCTGCTAGTTCGTTTCCGTTTATGTTAGAGTGTCCTGGGATCCATTTTTATTATACCCTTGCAGAGGGTATTATAATTTTGTCCAAAAGTGTGCAACGCAGTGAAGGAGACATCTCCGACCCTATAAAGTATATATATTCTTGATCAGGATCACCTCCTGAGTTGAAATGAGCATGTCCGTCTGTCCGTCTGTCTGTCCGTTTCTACACGAACTAGTCTCTTAGTTTTAAAGCTATCGTCTTGAAACTTTGCACACACCCTTCTTTCTTTTGCACGCAGTATATAAGTCGGAACGGCCCGGATCGGCCGACTATATCCTATAGCTGCCATATAACTGATTGATCGGAAATGGTATAACTTTCGTGTTTTTGAAGATAGAAAGCTGAAACTTTATACAGATTCTATTTTTGGTCAGTTGATCCAACCTACCAAATTTCATTAGGATCGGCCGACTATATCCTATATCTGCCATATATCTGAACGATCGAGAATGGTACTTGGTAGAAATATCAACTTTCGTATTTTTGAAGATAGAAGTTTGGGACTTTTTTTAGATTTTGTATTGTAATAAATTGGATTATATATTCCTATTCCCATAAGGATCGGCCAACTATATCCGATGTTTGCGATATATATCCGGTTTTAACTGCAAGGGTATATCAACTTCGGCTCCGCCCGAAGTTAGCTTTGCTTTCTTGTTTTTGGTTGTTTCAGTTGTAATTGTGATCTAATATGTGCGGGGTAATTGTTGTGGTTTAATGGGTTGCGGATTGCTTCTATCGCTCCCAGAGAGTCGGAACAGATAACAAATTTTCCTCTCTTGTTCATCGTCAAAATCGCGGACGGCTTCGAGGATTCCGATCATTTCTGCTGTAAGGATGGAAGAGTAAGGTGGCAAGCTGCCGTAATGTATTGTTTCTGTATCTTTTGTTACAGCGAATGTTGCTATTGAATTTTGTTTAGATTCGTCCGTGTAGATAAATGAATGGTTTTTGTAGGTTTCCTTTGTTTCGTAAAAATTTTTTTGGAAAGTTTCTGCAGTGAGGTGTTGATTAGGTTTTGTGGTAATTGCCATGGTGGTTTTGTTTTGTATAATTTTGCTGATTGGAAGGGTATGCTAAGTAGTTGACATTTTTCTAATGTGGGTTCTAATGTTGAGGTCTATCTCCGATTTCTTGTTTTTGGTTTAATGTATTTGTGTATCGGTGTATCTTAGAAGCGCATAAGGTTTTTAAATAGTTTGATTGTCTGGTGGTCACGTCTTTGTTCAATTGTTGGTGTGTTGGTTTCGTAAAGCAGGTTGTGTGTAGGTGTGGTGCGGAAGGCCCCTAAAACTAGCCTTAGTGCTGCATTTAATGTCGTTTTTAGTTTGTTTAGCGTCTTTTTTGGGGCGTATCCGTATGTCTGAAGTGCGTAATCGATTTTAGATATGAGTATGGCTTTTGTGATATTTAGTAGGGTGTTTGTGTTGCAGTTAAATTTTGGGCTGGCCAGGCATTTTATTATGTTGAGTTTGTTGGAAAGTGATGTGTGAGTTCCAGTTGTATTTGTTATTTATGGTTAGTCCGAGTATTTTAAGTGATGTAACGTTCTTTATGCATGAGTTCTGTGTTGTAATTGTGCAGTTGCATCTCTGTTTCCTGCAAATGTGTAGGTGTTGACATTTGGTTTGCGAAAGGGATGCGCCTGAGTAGTTTCCCCAGCTATCTATTTTCCTAAAAAGATGGTTTAGGTTGACAGTTGTGTTTTTCTTGCTTTTTGTTTGATCATTAAAAGGAAATCGTCTGCGTATGCGCTGAAGTGGATTTGCTTGTAGATGGTAAGGATGTTGGCTAGCTTATTGAAGGCAATTAAAAACAAAACTACTGAAAGTGGGGATCCTTGTGGGATGCCGTTTTCCAAGAGGTAGATGTATGAGTTGTGTGTCCCTATTCTGACTGTTATCTTTCTCTTTTTTGTAAAGTTTATCACGTAGTTTATTGTTTTGTGGCCACTTTTCCATTCTATTAATTGATCTACTATTTAGTGGATACGTATTCGATCAAAAGCTCTTGCAAAGTCAAGAGAGATGAGTGAGGTATGCTTCCTGTTATTGAGTGCCTTCGTGATGATGTGATCTGCATAAAGCAGATTATCCGAAGTCGATTTGCCTTTCTTGAAACCGAACTGATTTGGGCTTAGAAGTTTGTCGTTGGTTAGGAACCACCACAATCTGTTTGCTATGATTTTGTCCAGTGTTTTCCCAAGACAGAAATTGAGTGAAATGGGTCGGTAGGAGGCGATATCGGTCTTATCTTTTTCGGGCTTTAGTATGGGTATAATCAGGCTGGTTTTATATGACTGAGGTATGTGATTATTGAAGATCTGTTTAAAGTGAGAAAGTATTCTGTTTTGAACTGTTGAGCTGTTTTTTATCATCGGGTATGATATTCGGTTTATTCCTGGTGTTGTGCCTTTGAGAGATTGGAGAGCAATAGTTAGTTCGATTTTGGATATGGGTTTGTCTATTTCTGTGGCTGAGGTGGATGGTGTATGATTGAGGACTATCGTTTTGTATTTATGTGACGTAAATTCCTGACTGAAGTGAAGTTCTTTGTTTATGTTGGATGATGAAGGGTATAGGTTGTTAGTGTTGTATGTGCGTATTGTACATTTTATCCAGTTTGCTTCATTTGTTTTAAAAATTGGTTTCTTTTTGTTGATAATGGTGTCAATCGGAAAGAGTGTAATGAGGATTGAAAAATGATCACTTCCATAAAGGTCATCTATCGGGTTCCAGGTTGTGAGCGGTGTGAGTGAAGGAGAACAGAAGCTAAGGTCTATGTGGGTGAAAGTGTTGTGTGTAGTAAAGTGTGTTGGTGATTTATTGTTTAAAAGGGTAAGTTGTGATTGTTCGATAAACTTTGCTATTATCTTGCCTCTTGTGTTCGATTGTGGCGACCCCCAGTTTGATGCCAGCTATTAAAATCTCCTGTTATCATGACTAATTCGTTGTTGATGTTCAGTACGTTGTTCAGATTATTGCGTGAAAAAGATTTTTTGGGTGAGATGTAAATGGAGTAAATTTTAAATTTTTGCTTGGATTTTATTTCTTCTGCTATTGCTTCTACGTCTTCATTAATGTTGATTTGTGTGTGCTGAATTGATTTGTGGATTAGCAGGGCTACTCCTCCAAATCTGTTAGATGGAATATTTGTTAATGTATTGTAGTTTATTGGTGTCGGTAGGTTGTGAGAGTGTTGAATGTGTGTTTCTTGTAGTGAGATAATGTGTGGAGTGTGTATTTTGATAAGTAGTTAGTTAGGGCAGCTGTATCTTTGGTTTTGCTTCTGAGTACGCGGTCGCTTGTCAATGTCGAGGGGATTTGTGAGTTTCGATCAGTCAGGAAGTTCATTTCTTCATCATCATAGAGGTCGTAAGTTATGGAGGTTCGACTTGTTGCTTTAGCCTGTTCGAGTTTTTTGTCTAAATCTTTAAGTATACATTCTATTGTTCTTGAGTTACAGTTGTTTCCTTCTTTGTTTTCGATTTGGGGTTCTTTTGCTTTAGGGGGGTTTACTGTTGGTGTTGAGTTTTTGAGGGTTTCGGAGTAAGATGTTTCTTGGGTTGTGTTGTGGCGTGTATAGAACGGGCGGTTTTGTGGTCTACCTTTTCGGTGATCCTGATGGCTATAAGCTCCTGTTCCTTAATGAAAAATGGGAATTTTCTGTCCATGGAGGAGTGGTTGTTTTTGCAGTTAATGCATTTCGGTGCCAGTCTACATTCAATATTATCGTTTGTGTGTGTGGTTTCTGAGCAGTTTTTGCATGTAGGGCTATCTTTGCAGTATGTTTGAAGGTGGTTGAAACGAAGACATTTTCTGCATTGTATTGGGCGTGGTATGTATGGGCGAGTGAACACGACTTCGTAGCCGATCATTACCTTTCCTGGGAGATTGGTTGAGGCAAAAGTTAGTGTAATAAGACCTGTTGGGATTCGTTTTTGTTCAACCAATTTTGTCCATTTGTAGACTTCAGAAACTTTTTGGGATCTGAGCTCGAATAGAATTTCTTCTTCAGATATATTTCTGAGCACATTACAATATATTACACCCTTGGTCTCGTTTAGGCTCTTGTGTTCGTTCACTTCTACGTCTATTTCACCAATTTTTTTAATTTTAAGAAGTTTGTCGGCTTGTTCGATGTTTTTTGTTTTCACTAGTAGTGTTCCTGCTCTTGTTAGTTTGCATTTTTCAACTTCACCTCCGCAGATGTAATCAACTGATTTTTTTATAATGAACGGGTTTGTAGTTTCTAGGGATATAATGTCTTTTCTTTTTATAATTATATATTTTTGTTCGTTCATTGTGCTTGAGTTTTTGGAAAAAAGTTTTTTTTTTGTCTGGCGGTAACATATTGGTGTTGTCGGGGCGAACCCCTGCTTGTGGTTGTTGTGATCACGTGTTGTTAGTTGTTTTCAAATTTTTTTTTTTTTTTTTGTGTCTCTTTTGTTCACTTGTTTGTTTTTCGAAAAGTTTGCTGATAAGCACTTGTCGCTGGTGATTTTAGATTGTCGCAGTTGCATGTCTTTACTCAAAGAGGTCTGGAGTGTCTGAGTATATTTTAGTCGGAGTCATAAAACGCCGATTGCTATTAAGTTTTTGTTGTTGCATAAACTATATATAGTTTAATGTATATATATAAATGCATATATATATACTTATATTTACATTGGTTTTCTGATACCTCTTGCAGAACAACAAAAACTTAAAAGCAATCGGCGTTTTAAGTGACTCCGACTAAAATATACTCTGACACTTTCTCAGTATATTGATTTTTAATGATTCGTAAAAATATTTATACAGAAAACGTTTTACTACTAACACTTAATCTTATTCCTAAATAAATTAAAAATGTATGCTGAAATAATAAAAAATATAATATAAGAAATAATATAATTTCTTTCGTCATTTCATCAAATAACGAATACCCAAATTTTGTTAGGGTAGCAAGCCTGAAAAGTAAGAAAAATCAAAATTTTGTGCGCTGGCTTCGAAACGAAATCGCACGCACACATACACCCGTGTATGTGAATGTGTGACACGCATACATACAAAGATCAACCGAAGCGCAGGCCAACCTTCTTCATCGCGCTCCGTTTAGAGACTGAGAAACAGAAAACTTTTATTACGAGAATGAGCGTAAGATGAACGAACGATGAGCGTAAGAGAGCGTAAGAAATCCGCTCTGGGGCCTGCTGGGGCCTGTCGCAAGAAATTTCTGCGTCCATTTTCGTTGTATGAAATGGGTTGTCTATATGCTGTATGGTTAGTGGTTCAACCAAAGATTATAAAGTACATAGATGGGACATCAGGGCCCAAAACGGTAAACTTTTTTCGTCGAGCTTGTTGGGGAGGGAACGCACATGCATACGATTCTATTTTTAGAATTCTTTACATGTATCCGTCAACAAAAATGTGAACCTATGTATGTATGTGTGACTGCTCGCACGACGGAGTAAAAATGTTTTGGCTTCCAAATTTCAATTTCAATTTCTCGTTTCTGTTTTCGATGCGCCGATGTGGTAGTTGTGGTAGATCGAGACAGAATGGTAGCGTAATGCATAGAGTAGTTACTCTGTGTGTAATTTTTCTGTGTTCAAATCCTCGTAAGGACTTTCTTTCTTTTATAATAATTTTTTTTTTTTTTTCTTTAATTGTAATATTTTTTTTAAATTTTAAAATTGTAAAATTGTTTTATTCTTCATTATGTCCTGCTAATAAAATGCTAATACAATTTCAAGGGAGACTTTCTGGCATTTTGTCATCCGACACGTCCGTCACCTATTTTTACAACAATTGTAATAGAATGCAATTAAAAATAATAATAATAACGTAAAAATTAAAAAAAAAAAAATGAATAAAAAAATAAAAGTAAATATAAAGAGAATCATAAAACTAAAACTTTATCAAAATTGAAACAACCGCCTGCTAATGAAATCGAACCCAGGACCCCAAGAAAAAGGACCGAGCACTATCCATGTAGGCTACCATCAAAGTTGTTTTCATGATTCTTAAAATTGGTGTTAAAGGAAGCACTAGAATCCATACTAAAAACAGAGTTGACGAGTAAGGATAGTAAAAGATATTTCTGATCTCTTTACTCTCACATTGGTTTGATTACAACGTTTCAAACTTTCATCGTTCCAAAGATGTTACGATATAAAAATAGAATTCTCTCTTTCCCTCTCTCATCTGCCAGCCGTTTGTCGTGGAACCCGCTCTCAAATGTTTTCATTATTACAGCGGGTTCCATGACGGAAAAAAAAGAAAACATTTGAGAGCGGGTTCCACGACGCGGCCTGCCAAAATGCCGTAGAACCCGCACTTATAGACATTTTTACAGCGGGTTCCACTACGAACTGAGACAATGTTAAGATGATTTTACAATTTTGTATTTTTTTTATTGGATTATAAACAATAATATAAATAGATTTAAAATTTAAAACAAATTGACTTCCCGAGCCTGGTTTTAACTTGTTTTATTTTCACACCAGTCAAGGACTCTACCACTCGGCTATTCCTCATTCGTAGTCGCGCGAAAAATTTCTCAAACTTAACTTGTCGCGCAATGGAACCCGCTCGTTCCAGCGGGTTCCACTGCGGGAACCTGCCATAGAAAATTTTTCTTTGTATGAGATGTCCCATCTATGTACTTTATAATCTTTGGTTCAACCTAATGTCTGAACATCCTGCAGAGGGGCCACAAAAGTGCCTTAGTATATATTTTTTTTTTCAAATTTTATTAATAATTATTAATCAATCTCTGGCAGGATGTCTACATCTATCTCTGCGATTTCTGTCGAGTCCTCGAACGACCGTGACAAGGCGTCTGGTACAACATTTTGAACCCCCTTGCGATGCTCGATTTTGAATACAAAGCCTTGTAACTTAATAGCCCAACGGGCTAGTCTCCCGCTGAGGTCTGTTTGTTTCATTAACCATCGCAATGCTGAGTGATCGGTTATGACCGTAAAACTGTGACCTTCTACATACATACGAAACTTCTGGATTGCGAACACGACTGCAAGACATTCTAACTCTGTAACTGTGTAGTTACGTTGAGCTCCATTCAATTTTTGGGACATATATGCGATAGGACGTTCGTTGCCTAATTCGTCGCACTGTGCTAATACTCCCCCGACTCCGCATTTAGATGCGTCACATTGTATTAGAAACGGCTTGTCATAGTCTGGATGAACTAGAAGCGGAGCGGAACAAAGCTTATGCTTGATTTCGTCGAATGCCGCTTGTGCGTCTTCGTTCCAAGTGAAAGTCTTTCCACGAAGTAGGTCGGTAAGTGGGACTGTTATTGTTGAATAGTGAGATATAAATCGACGGTACCAACCGCACATGCCAAGGAAGCGTCTTAGTTGCGTTTGACTTTTGGGGACAGGAAACTCAGATACCGCACTGATCTTTTTCGGGTTCACTTGTAGTGTTCCTTCGCCTACAACGTAACCTAAATATTCGACCTTCCGAAGGCCAAATTGGCTCTTTTTGATATTGATCGTTAGGCCGGCATGCCGTAAACGAGTCGCAACTTCTGAGAGGTGCTTTAAATGATCATCAAAGCTTGATGACATAACCAGAAGGTCGTCCAAATAGACAAATACGTGAGATTTCAGTTGGTAGGGTATGACCTGATCCATAAGACGACACATCGTCTGAGGGGCGTTGCACAGTCCAAATGGCATACGCCTAAATTGGTATAATGGCCTATTCGGAACTGTGAATGCGGTTTTTGGGCGAGACTGCGGGTCTAAATTGATTTGCCAAAAGGCATCTTTCAAATCAATTTTTGAAATGCAGTGAACTGGAGGAAGGCGGCTCAAAAGTCCCTCTAGGTTTGGGATTGGGTATGAATCTTTTATTGTAACATCGTTCCCCTTTCTCGAATCTAAGCAGAACCTAACTTTGTCTGGCTTTACTATTAAAACGACAGGAGATGACCACGATGAAGTTAGGGCTTCTTCAATAACTCCTAATTTTATCATCCTATCAATCTCCGTACATAGAAGTTTTTCACGCGCGGGTGACAAAGGGTAATGCCTTTGTTTTATTGGCTTGGCATTGCCGGTATCAATCGAATGTTCGATTAAGTTTGTCATGCCAAGACCATCTCTGTCGGATGACGGGAAGAAATCTATTACACTTTTTAGTCTGGATTTCTGGACTTCCGATAAATTGAGCTTTGTGGATTCTTCTTCAAAGTTCAATTCATTCACACTGCCTCCTAAGGAGACGGAGATTCCGAATTTTTCCCAAAAGTCCATCCCACAAATAACTTCTTGTGTAATAGATGGTACTATTAAAAATTCCATATCTTTTTCGATGTTATTATACTTAATCGGAATGGTTATAGTGCCAAAAGTGGACTGTTTCATTCCGTTTGCAGTTCGTACGTTGCCGTGGGCCCTAGAGAACTTGTATTTTCCGGAAACAATACTTTTAGCTAAAGTTCCTCCGACTACGCTTTTATTAGCTCCACTATCTAGTAAAGCTAAATACGGTTCATCAAGTACAACTAGATTTGCAAAAGGGCGTATGTCATTGCTTACTTTACTTATCGCTGATATTAAACAACTATTGTATTGGTGCTTTGATTTCCAGAAGTCCCGCTGTCTTATTGCTGAACGACTTCTAGCTTTTCTATCTGCATCGTTTGTAAAGATTCTTCGCCTCGCTTCGTTATATTCTTTTAGTCGAACATGATAAGGCTTAAAAGACCGGGTGTTAGAATGGTCAGATGACTGTATCGATCCTTTGCGAATTGATACACGTTCGGTCGTTTTATTTTTGTCTTCGTCCGAGTCTACATTCGGGCATCCGTTCTCGGACTGGCACGGTTGTCCGCTTGGAAGTTTCCCGATTTTTGTGAACATTTTGGACATGATGGCTTATACATATTTACTGCGCCACAACCATAGCAAAATACTCGGTGCGGCTGGGGACAATCTTTGAATCTATGACCTATAGTTTCACAGTTCCAACATTTCGTTCGATTCTCATTTCGAATCGCCGAAATCTGTGGTTCGTTTTCTTGAAAGGATACTTCGGAGTCTTCGTCTATCGATATTTCATTTATGGTTCGCCTTACAGCTGGGTTACGGAAGTTATTCTTAGCTCTTAGAGAATTGAAGAACTCTTCGTGACGGTGACAGTGTCTGCGTAACGCGGCTATAGTTGGAGTTTCTATATGCAAGATGTCGTGTCCTATGTCAGATCTTAAGTTGTTCCTAACTGCCTGAACTAAATCAGAGTCTGTCATAGGCTCGGATAAGGCATCCGCAATGGCCAAGATTGAGTCAAGAAAATCATCAAAACATTCATTATTTCCTTGCTTCCTTCTGCGCATTGCATCTCGTATGTCTTGATCTGATCTTTGGTCTTTATATCTCTCCCTCAAACGAGAACAAAGTACATGCCAATTCATCTGCTCTGAACTTCTATGGCATCTCCAAAAGAATGTTAAGGCTGGGCCTACAAACAATAAATTTGCGTACTCATACAAGAGATCGAAGTTTCCATTCAACGATCGTCGCGTTAATGTGTTTACCCGGTATATAAAGTCATCGACAAAAATGTCTTTTGGTGAATCAGAAAACTGTAGTTTCCAGTGAACCAATAAGCTTGAAATTTGGTCTGGACGGATGATGTGGTCCTCTCTACGATTATCTAGTGAACGATTACCTGAGATATTATGGTTAACGGTCACGTGATGATCGAAAGGCTGATTTATAAGGGGGTCTGCTGGAGGCAGCTCCGTATCCCATTCAAGGGATTGTCTTTGGGAAGACGGTATGTTAAGGTTTTGCATCGCCAGGCTTATTTGTTCTGATAACGTTGAAGAGAGTTGGGATTGGTAAGATTCTAACGCATTTGCTATGAGTTCCTGAATTCTCCCTTCTGAAACGCTATTTGTTCTTTGCGAACCTCCTACACGTGGTGAGCGCTGAGCTTGCGAACTTGTGCTTGGACGACTACTGGATCCAGTAGTTGTTGATCTTGTGGTAGGTCTAGTATTGGGGCGATTTCTTGGGATGGCACCTGTTCGCGAGTTTGAAGTAGATCCGTTTTGGACCCTTGGAATTTCTAAATTAGCGTCCTGTGTTTCCCTTGTGCTATTAGTTAGCTGCGAGGGTAGACATGGATGACGACAATTGGGACATGTTTCATTTTGCTGTAACCACGTAGTTACACAAGTGCGATGAAACCGGTGTTTACAGGGTGTTTCAACAAATTCTGCATCCGCGTTGGATTCATTGCATACGGAGCATTGCACCGACTCAACGGTCAATCTCGAAGTATTTTCAGGACTGCGCCTGACTGACATTATTTCGTTTTCAATATTTTACCACAACAAAGGATATTTATATGCAGTTACTAACGCTCCTACTTGCTACAAATTGGCACTACTAAGAAAATTCGGAAGCCTGAATTTTCAACTGATAATCTGGGTCTTATCCATTGCTATAACGATTTCCTTTTTAATATTACAATAGCTTTGTCTGCATCTTCACATTTAAACTGAATCTAAAATAACCTGATGTGTTCATTGCGCTAAATGAAAGAGTATCCTGCTGAATCGTTCCAGCCAGAATCAATCTCGATTTCGTTTATGCAACTTAACTGATCAATTATATTGTGACAATATTTGAGGCCGTAATATTCTGGAATGAGGTACTGTTGAATTTTCCAACAACTACAATTCTCTAACTCCTGGAGATATTAACGGGTTGTATTAGGGTTTCAAGTGTTTAAGAAAGAGTTACCACTGAATTTTCCAATGAGTACAATCTCGATTTCTTTGACCTTGAATAAATATAGGATCTATCCTTCTACACCTTTAGTTTATTCCCTGGTCTGCTTTTGAGGTGTTTCCCAAAACGCAGCAATCCTAGAAGAATAAGCAAAGGATTACGGAAACTAAAACAACTTTTCTAGATGGATGACTGTTAGGGTATGTTGGGGAAAGCTCGGAAAAGCATGGTGGTTTTCTGGTTATTCTTTTGCTTTAGTCTTCGCTTGCTTGCTCGCCCCACGTTGGGCGCCATTTATTCTGTGACGAACACGGTGAAGTGGATACCGATTGGTAGCATACTCTGCCTACGGGACCGGCCTAGCTCAGTGAAGAGTCCAGGGGGTTGGGTTACTTCCTAATCAGGATCACCGCCACACAATAAAATTTCGTAGACAGAGTTTAGAAGGATTAGGAGGGGGGGTACAGTCATTTCGGGTGGATATGAATATGCGACAAACAGCCTTTGTTATTGAAGAACTGAGATGGGATGGTTCTTCTGCTTGGCCCGCCCTTCCTGTAAAGACTTGTTAATTAATGCTGCCTTTACCCATATAAAGAGAAATCGTTTAGCTCAGGTGCCCATAAAAATAATCTAATTTACTTCATTTTCTTCAGTTCACAATCCATTATATAATTCCGCTAATTTTCATCTTTCTTTCTCCTTATAATCTACTTAGCCTAAATCTTTACTCCTAATGGTTTTCTTTAATCCTAATCAATTGAAATTAAGTTGTCTTAACCGCTAGATTTTTAATAAAGTTTGAATATGAAAACTAAAAGTTAAATGGGGTAGATTAAGGAGAATGTTTTAGAATCTTACATCTAGTAAAATAGTTTTTATATATTAATTTTTCATACGCTTTCTTTTATAATGGCATAGTTAGGCAATCAATATTATTTGGGTACTCACAAACCAATCCCTCGACGTCTGCAGGCCTGTAGACTGGAGCGCTGTGTGGCTTGATGAAGGGTGATAAATTCAAAGTAAAAATATTGGGGTCTTGCTAATCATGATGCCACAAACCGAATTATGCTCTATAGAAAAAAGGTATGAGTACAGGTCTAATACAAGAAAATTAACTAAGAAAAAAGAGAAAAAAATAAGTATTCCGTTAAACTTAATGATCCACGCTAATTCTGGCGACGCTTTGGTACGCTCTCTCCATTGTTTGGCTGATATTGAATCCTAAATGTTGTCAGTATAGACGAGAGTGAGAGTCGGGCTTGCACATGGCCGATGCTAGCTTATGTCGTCATGCGGTTCGGCACGAGTTAGTGAGGTTATGTATACACGAGGTTCACTCTTAAGTTCTCAGTCCGCAAGGTTTTGGCTCTTCTCCTGATCCTATGCTGCCCCAATCACGCACACGTACCGGAAGCTGCAGGACTCCTCGCCGTTCGCGGCTTGAGCCTGGTCCGGCTCCGTGCACGTTTAGGGGCTGATCGAGGGGTGTCCGCACTTGACCACTTGGCGTGGTTGTGCTTCGCTCGGGACTTCGGGATTGCCGAGGGGACTTTTCGGTCGCCGGTGGCTTTCTTTGGCACTACTCGTCCGAGTTCTATTAAAAGGCTTTTGTTAAACACCTGGCGCTTGGGTATTTTCCCTGCTTACCTGTAGGTTTTCCCACCCACGTGCAGTTGCCGAAATGTGCGCACAACACGGCCAAGTCTGTGTTGCTGTTGCGCCACTGTTTCGACTGCGTTGTGGCCTTACTTTGGGGTTTTAATATTTTCCCGGGTTTTAAGTAGAGTCTCTTTAGAGAGCAGTAAGAGTTTTAAGTAGAGAGCACTCTTTTAATTCGCGTCTTTTCTCGTCAAGAGTTTAAATGCAAAAGAACACTTATATCCAGCGCATTTAAAATGGCCGTCAAGGAGGTTGCCGTACTTCAGTTGTGACGCGATCGAGGTGCCAGAAAGTTTGCGCTTAACAGCCCAAATTTGGGTTAACAGCGAAGTTGTTATCGACTTAATATTTATCTAAACTAAATCTAAAATTTATTTTCATAATTTCCTTTTGTATTTAAAGTCGAACCCTCACAGAGTTAAAGAGTCGCATGCGTCAAGCGACCGCAACGCGCAACCAAAATCCACAGAATGCGTACGTTTCGTCAAAAACCACGCCAGACGTCTTCTTCGCCAAAGCTGCGAGATCCTCATTCGGTCCACTAAACACCACCAACGGCTTCTCCTATGCCGATGCTCTACGATCTGGAAGGGAAATTCCAATTCAGCCTAACTATCAAAGCGCTCAACAGGCCCCAGAACAGCCACACAGCAAAACGGAAACTATGATGCTTACCCTCCAACAAAGTATGATGGAGCTTATGTCATTCATGAAAACGACCATGCAAACGCTTGTTCAAAACCAGAACATGGTGATACAGCTGCTCGTAGCACAACAGTCCAAATAATCTATGCAGGCGCTACGAATATCAATGTGGAACGCCAATGGTGTCTCACGGCATAAACTAGAATTGTCACAATTCTTGACCGAAAACCATATTGACGTTATGCTACTGGTGGAAACGCATCTTACAAGCAAATACAACTTTCATATAAGAGGCTACACAATCTACCGCACAGATCATCCAGATGGGAAAGCCCACGGCGGAACTGGAGTTCTAATCAGAGAACGAATTAAACACCATTTTCACAAAAGGTTTGCAACAAACTTCTTGCAGGCCACATCGATACAAATTCAGTCAAGCAACGGAATCCTTTCAATTGCTGCCGTTTACTGCCCTCCTCGCTTCTCAATCTCGGAAGGACAATTTATGGACTTCTACAATTCACTTGGGGATCGATTTATAGCCGCAGGAGACTACAACGCCAAACATACGCACTGGGGATCACGTCTAGTGACTCCCAAAGGAAGACAATTGTACAATGCAATTATAAATGTCAAAAATAAACTGGACTACGTTTCCCCTGGAAGTCCCACATACTGGCCAACAGACTCACGAAAGCTCCCAGACCTTATTGATTTTGCAGTGACAGAAAACATACCTCGCAATCTAATAAGTGCCAAAGCAGTCTCGGACTTATCATCAGACCACTCGCCTGTGCTTCTAACGCTTCTTCAAAGCCCTGAAATAACCAAACACCCCTTCAGTCTGACGACGACAAAAACAAACTGGCTAAAATACAAAAAGTACGTGAGTGCCCACATAGAACTCGCCCCGGATTTTAACATGGAATCGGACATCGACTACACTACGAGCGCCCTGGAAGAAGTACTCGTTGCGGCAGCTAAAATCTCTACTCCTCATAGGAAAGAAGTAGACCGAAACAAACACTTCAAATCTAATCAGCAAATCGAACAGCTCGTGCGAGAAAAGAGGCGCACGCGTCGTGATTGGCAAAACAGCAGATCACCAGCTTCAAAACAACGCCTTTAGGAAGCAACCCGATCACTCGACTAGGCTCTTCACCAACAGAAAGAAAATGCACAGCTGAGGTACATCCAGAATCTCTCGCCAACAAGCACAAAGTACCCCCTGTGGAGGGCCCACCCAAATCTTAGTGCCCCAATTGAAACGACCACCCCGATAAGAAACTCTTCGGGATGCTGGGCTCGCAGCAACGAAGACCGAGCTGAAACATTCGCCACACATCTCCAAAGTGTCTTCCAGCCAAACCCAGCCTCAAATTCATTCCTCCTGCCAGTAATTCAGCCAGAGTCCTCCCCTCAGCCAGCCGCACCTCCATTCCGGCCGAACGAAATCGAAAAAGTCATAAGAGGGCTAAAACCAAAAAAGGCTCCCGGTGGTGACCTATTGACCCCAAAGATGCTGATCGAACTTCCAAAATGCGCTATAGAGGTCGTCTGCAAACTATTTAATGGAATCATTAATCTTGGCTATTTCCCAAAAAAGTGGAAGAAATCCATTATTATAATGATACCGAAGCCTGGAAAAGACCACACAATTCCGTCATCATACAGACCAATAAGCCTTCTTTCTTGTTTGTCTAAACTATTTGAAAAATGCTTGTTAACTCGCATAATACCACATCTGGAAGCTTGCAATATCATCCCGGCACACCAATTTGGCTTTCGAAGAAACCATGGAACCATCGAACAAGTGAACAGATTAACATCCGAAATACGCTCAGCCTTCGAACAACGAGAATACTGCAGCGCTATTTTCCTCGACGTATCTCAAGCTTTCGACCGAGTTTGGCTCATCGGACTCATGCACAAAATTAAAACGTATTTGCCAACATACACCCACAAGCTACTGGAATCATACCTCTTCAATAGGGTATTCTCAGTGAGATGCAACGCAGCTACTTCGGGCGACTACACCATCGAAGCTGGAGTTCCACAGGGAAGCGCACTCGGGCCGTGTCTATATGTTTTGTATACTGCGGATATTCCTACGAGCGCACAACTAACAACGTCAACGTTCGCCGATGATACCGCTATTCTTAGTCGCTCCAGATGCCCAACGCAGGCAACAACCCAACTGGCTAATCATCTCACAATAGTGGAAAGGTGGCTGTCCGACTGGCGCATTAAAATAAACGAACAAAAGTGTAAACATATAACGTTTACTCTTAATAGACAAACATGCCCTCCGCTTGTACTAAACGGTATGCAGATCCCTCAAGCTAACGACGTAACGTACCTTGGCGTTCACCTTGATAGACGACTTACCTGGCGTAAGCACATCGAATGCAAAAAGATGCATCTAAAACTGAAAGCCAGCAGCCTCCACTGGATCATAAACTCACGATCGCCACTGTGCCTGGACTACAAGTTACTACTGTACAATTCAGTCCTAAAGCCAATCTGGACGTATGGCTCCCAGCTGTGGGGGAACGCGAGCAGCAGCAACATAGACATCATACAGCGCGCACAATCAAAAATCCTGAGAACTATCACAGGGGCACCTTGGTATGTTCGCAACGAAAACATCCACCGGGATCTGGGCATCCTCGCAGTGAAAGACGAAATCCAGAAGCAAAAAGAGTCATACAAAGAAAAACTGTCTTCGCACCCAAATTTTCTCGCTCGGGGATTGACTCGGGTTTCTAGCGTATCCCGCCTTAGACGCAACGACCTCCCAACCCAGCAATCGATTTTTAGGGCCGTCTAACTCCGTATCAGTCAATATGACTGTTAGTTAAGTTAAAAATATAAGATTTGATACACCTCTTGTTAGTCTCGCAAAGAGAAGATTCAAGAAATAAAAGCAACGTTAAAAAAAAAAAAAAAAAAAAAAAATTTAATTCTTGTGTAAATTCTTTATTGATGCGTGTTCTTTCTGAAGATAATGTAAAAGGATCCGCCCATTATGCTGCTAATGGTTTAGTTGCTTGTTTTTTCTGCCGCTGATGTTCTTCTACTAGCCGGTGGTCCTGCTGCAGACGTTGGTCCCGCCGTATAAAATGCCAAAGACCACCTTTTAATAAAACCAAGGACTCCTTTAGCCTTACTAACCATTAAGGAAATGTGGTCGGCAAATTTAAGTTTGATGTCTAATAGGATGCCGAGATCATTAATCTGGGTTAATTTTTCTAAGGCAATCCCATTAATAGAATAAGTAGCTTGCAGAGGGCAAGAACGATAAAAAGACATATGCTTGCATTTTGATCCATTAAGTATTAGATCATTAGCTAAACATCATTTTTGAAAGTTATCAAGGTCAGACTGAAGACTGCATTGGGCAGAGATGGATTTGTACGGAAGACAAAGCTTTACATCATCTGCATACATAAGAACTAGAGAGTTCGTTAAAGCAGGTGGCAAGTAATTTATTAATTAATTAATATTTCCGGTGTTGTTCCGGAAAAACTTATTTTTTTTTAAATTGAAATCTTATTTTTGATTTCCCACAACTGTGATCAGGATCTTTCCCTACACAAGTTGTGTTTTTAACTCCTTGCGCCGTATCGCTTTGGAGATCCGATGGCTGATTTCCAGCCCAAAGATTTTTCACAAATATTGCGATGTAAGGCCTCGTACAGTCCTGTGCTAAACAAAAAACGCTCTTATTGCTCGATGGCGATTCTCAATCTCTGTGTCCCTTACCACATGGGGGGAAACAACAGAGGACTACCATTTTAAACTGAGCTCTTTTATGCCCAGTTTGCAGCCATCTTAGCTACCTTGGACTGAGTGTGTCAATGCACATCTAGCCACTATTTAGGTGCCAATTTTAATAGGAGCCCCAAAATACGGTTGAGAATACTCCATGAGCCTTTTTTGACTCATTTTTATTATTGTTTTTATTTTATTATTTTTTATATTTGAATGCTCATTGGCATTTATATAATTTTATTTTCTGTGTCCCTTTCCTTTTGGAGGGAAACAACAGAGGACTACGATTTTTAAACTGGGCTCTTTTTTACCCAGATTGTAGCCTTATAGCCATTTTTAGGTGCCAGTTTAAAACCTGAATCTCTTACCACAGGGGGAAAACATCAGGGTGCCTCGAAGGACCAACTGTTAGAGGAGCCCCAAATAAAGGGTATTACTATAATGAGTTCCTTTTGGAAACTGTTGTTATTTGGTAAAGTTTTCTTATAATTAAGATACATGGAAATCTTAATCTTAATCTAAAATCTATGCGACCCTTTCTCAAGTGCGATAAGCGCACCACTTATGTATTTATTTGTGTAGGCTGCAGGGGATCGGTTTTAGACCATGCTGTTTGTCTCGTATTTCCATTGGTCCGATCCCTTGAAACTCTATCTTAAGAATTTCATTTCTTAAGAATTCTTATACTTATTCTATCTTATTCTATCTTAAGAATTTCATATACAATCGTGTTCAATGCTTGAACAATAAGACTCCCCCCGTTAGTATCCAATGATAACCTTTGTTCGCTAACTCGGTCCCTCAACTACAAGCAAAGACAACGAACTACGAACTGTTTTCTACGAATTATCAGTCTGTGACTTGGCAAGCAAATAAACTTCCTTGTGCTAAGGATTCAGCAAAGGTTTTGTTATGTGCTCCAACTGGAAAAGCTGCTTGAGCTCACAGAAATAAGGCGCCATTTGTCCTAATTTATCATTTATTTGAGGCTTGCATGACAATTACAGATATAGAGCTCCTAAAACAAAGAGTTGTTTCACCCTGCGAAGTTCCTGATTATGCCATTCATTTATTTACTTCATTGCTTATTGAATGGCTCAAATTAAGTAAAGCGACTTTGGATTAAATTTTTTGAACCCACAGTTGGTGCTATCGCCAGATCAAAAGTTCGAAACAACTCCGATCCCGAATGGACTCCAATAGTAAAAGCCTCTCGAGTTTTTCAATGTGGAAGATCAAGGCATTCTTCTGTTGACCGAAAACAATTTCCAATTGGAGCAAAAGCCAAGGAGCAACATATAGCAAAGTCGCCGTGCATCTTAAAAAGGCATCAAGCGAGCTTCGCCATATGTTGGATGCAGCAGGGCTACTAGCGCATCAGGACCTGTGCATCAGGACTTCCTCCAACAAGATTTGGAGCCACAAATGTCCAAGACGAACTTCAAAAGTTAAGGGAGGAAAAGTTCTTGATTACGCATTATGAAATTTTAGTCAGCAGTAATGAAGAAATCTCCCTATATTACCATAATGTTGAGTCTCTTCGAAGCCATTCTTTGTTTTGTCGAAACTTGGACTCTTTCCAGCGAAGACTTTTCTTTACAAGGTTTCGACATTATAAGAAGAATTGATAGCAATCGATTGAATGGTATTGGCAAAAATGAAATAATGATTTATGCCAAGCAAAATATTGCCGAAAATGTAGTTGTCTTGATTGAGACAAATAAGTCTCTGAGCTCAAGAACTACATACCTTCAAATATATCGATACATCCTTTATTGTTGTTTATAGGAACCCGGCTATTCCTATAACACAATTTCGAAATTAAGTTATGGCGGATGTAGAAGGAATACGCAGCTTAGAAAATAATAAAAAATTGGTAATATAACCACTGATCGACTGGAGGAAGCTTTAAATGAAGTTAACCTTATTCCAATCAATAATTGTGAAACTACAAAACATTAAACAAAAATTGATTGGATGTTTTCTGAATGTGAGCTAAGATATGCTGTTGCTCTCACATACAAATCGACCTATAGTCATCATGATGGAATTTTTCTTAAATATAGTTAAGATTTTTTTATTATTTTTTTTGTATTAATTTATTGACTTATTTATTTATATGAATTGTATATACTTTATTATAATAATAAGAGATTTTTATATTATTTAAGGATTATAATAAATTTTGTATTTTAAATGTACAATATAGATAAAGTTATTATAATATTTCCCTCTGAGGTGAGGAGCTAAGTATGTGAGGATTAATAATATTTATTACGGAAACTAGCATCAATCCTTTGTTTTATCCAGTTCATAAAAAACAAGAAAGCAAAGCTAACTTCGGGCGGAGCCGAAGTTGATATACCCTTGCAGCTAAAACCGGATATATATCGCAAACATCGGATATAGTTGGCCGATCCTTATGATTACATCATAATAAAACCAATTAATTTCAATAAAAAATCTAAAAAAAAGTCCCAAGCTTCTATCTTCAAAAATATGAAAGTTGATATTTCTACCAAAAACCATTTCCGATCGTACAGTTATTTGTCAGCTATAAGATATAGTCAACCGATCTTTATGAAATTTGGTAGATCGGATTAACTGACCAAAAATAGAATGTGTACCAAGTGCCAGCTTTCTACCATCAAAAACACGAAAGTTGGGTCATTTCCGATCGTTCAGTTATATGGCAGCTATAGGATATAGTCGGCCGATCCTTATGAAATTTGGCATGTCGTAATATTTTGCCAAAAATAGCTCTCATGTCAACATTTGAACTCTCTAACTCTAAAAACACCAAAGTTATACCATTTCCGATCAATCAGTTATATGGCAGCTATAGGATATAGTCGGCCGATCCCGGCCGTTCCGACTTATATACTGCGTGCAAAGAAAGAAGAGTGTGTGCAAAGTTTCAAGACGATAGCTTTAAAACTGAGAGACTAGTTCGCGTAGAAACAGACAGACAGACAGACGGACAGACGGACAGACGGACATGCTCATATCAACTCAGGAGGTGATCCTGATCAAGAATATATATACTTTATAGGGTCGGAGATGTCTCCTTCACTGCGTTGCACACTTTTGGACAAAATTATAATACCCTCTGCAAGGGTATAAAAATTGTTATAGGTTTCCAAAATAATCAGTTAAATTCCAGCTGTAGGATATAGTCGTCCGATCCTTATAAAAGTTGGTATGTCGTATTATTTTGCCAAAAATAGAATCCATAGAAAATCAAAACTTTCTAGCTCAAAAACATCAAAGTTGTGCCATTTCCGATCAATCAGTTATATGGCAGCTATAGGATATAGTCGGCCGATCCCTATAAAACTTGGTAAGTCGTATTATTTTACCAAAAATAGAATCCATAGAAAATCCCAAATTTCTAGCTTAAAAAAAACCCAAGTTATACCATTTCCGATCAATCAGTTATATGGCAGCTATAGGATATAGTCGGCCGATCCCGGCCGTTCCGACTTATATACTGCGTTTACTTTATAGGGTCGGAGATGTCTCCTTCACTACGTTGCACACTTTTGGACAAAATTATAATACCCTCTGCAAGGGTATAAAAAGCGTGTTGGTTTAAAAAAAATTTAAGGACTTTACGCGTTTGCGCACTTTGGGCAGGAAACTTCTGCTTTCTGCGGCCGACTTTCTGCTATTGTTTGCTATTGACGACTTTTTCGACTCTGGTTTATGTCTAATCATTATCATTTTCTGATCTCCGAACCATTTTTCATCCGACTCCTCTCTCACGTAGTCACCGCAACTTCTTCACACGATAGGGACACGACACATTTTTTTTCTTTTCTCCTACATATCTCCACAGCTTTCGGCATATCCTGATTCTTTGCTGTTGTTTCAAATGTAGTACAATCAACATTTATCAACTTGAAGTTATTGCCAATACTATAAAGTATGACATCTCACGTCGCACCATGACTTTAAATATTATGCATGAGTCCATTAAGCCAAACGCGGTCGAAAGCTTAAAATACTTCGAGATAAATAGCGCTGCAGTGTTGTCGCTGTTTGAAAGCTGAGCGTTTTTCTGATGTTAATCATTTACTCGATGGTTTAATGGTTTCTTCGAAAGCTAAATTGGTGTACCGGGATAATATTGCAAGTTTTCATATTTGGTATTATGCAAGTTAGCAAGCATTTTTCAAACATTTAAGATAAACAAAATTGAAGGCTTATTGGTCTGTAGGATGACGGATTTGTCATCTTTTCCTTCGATATCATTATGATAATGAATTTGTTCCATTATTTTGGAAAATAGACAAGATTTATAATCCCAATAGATAGTTTGCAGACGACCTCTATATCGCATTTCGGAAGTTCGATTAACATTTTTGGCGTCAGTAGATCACCCCCAGGTGCCTTTTAAGTATTATATGGGCTCTTATGACTTTTTCAATTTTGTTGGGCCGGAATGAAGATGTAGTTGGCAAAGACTAGCTTCTGGTTTTATTAAGGGCAGAAGGAATGAATTCGTGGCAGGATTTGGCTGAAAGACTCCAAGGTGTCTGCGAAGCGAATGTTGCAGATCTGTCTTCGTCGCTGCGAGCCCAGCATCCCGAGAAGTTTCTTATCGTGGTGGTAGTTTAAATTTGAGTGCTAAGATTTGAATGAGCGCTTGAATGGGATAATTTGTACTTGGCAAAAGATTTTGGATGTACCGAAGCTGTGAATTTTCTTCCTGTTGGCAAAGAGCCTATTCGAATGATCGGTCTTTTTTTCTCACGAGCTGCTTGATTTGCTGATTGGATTAATAGTATGTATTTGGGTCTACTTCTTTCCCTTGAGAAGTAAAGTACTTCTTGCAGGGTTCTCGTAGTGTAGTCGATATCCGATTTCATATTAAGCTCCGGGGCGAGTTTAATGTTGGAACTCACGTACTTTTTGTAATTAAGCCAGTTAGTTTTTGGCAACGTCAAGCTGAAGAGGTGTTCTGGTATTTCTGAATTTTAAGGAAGCGTTAATAGCACAGGCAAGTGGTCTGGGGATAAGTCCAAGTCTGCTTTAGCACTTATTAGAGAGCGAGGTATGTTTTTTGACACCACAAAATCAATAAGGTCTGGGAGCTTTCGTGGGTCTATTGGCCAGTATGTGGGACATCCATGGGAAACATAGTCCACTTTATTTCTCACGTTTTGTAATTGCATTGTACAATTTCCTTCCTTTGGGAGTCACTAGACGTGTCCCTAATGCGTATGTTTGGCATTGTAGTCTCCTGCGGCTATAAACGATCCTCAAGAGAATCGTAGAAGTTCATAAATTGTCCTTCCTGGATAGAGAAGCGAGGAGGACAGTAAACAACAGTGATTGAAAGGCTTACTTGACTTCTTTGTGCGAGAAGTTTGTGGCAAACCTTTTGTGAAAATGGTGTTTGATGCGATTTCTTATTAGAACTCGGGTTCTGCGGAGCTTTGCCATCCGGATAATCTGTGCGGTAGATTGTATAGCCTCTTATTTGAAAGCTATATTTTCTTTTGAGATACGTTTCCACCAGTAGCATAACGGCAATATGGTTTTCGTATAGAAATTGGCGTTCTACATTGATATTTTTAGAGGCTGCATAGATTATTTGGACTGTTGTTTTAAACAAGTGTTTGCATGGTCGTTTTCATGAATGACATTAACCCTCTAATGCCACTTTCCACAATAACGCAAGAAATTAAATGAAATAATTTTTTCTAAATTGATTTGTGCCTTCTTAACTCAAAAATGCTATTAAAAAGAACGTAGAACCTTTTTTTTACCTGTAAGGTGAGAAAAACTGAATAGGTGCCTCAAGGCACCCTTAGGCACTTGAGAGTAAAAAGAATCAATTTTGTTTTGCCATGTCAAATTTTATTTTTATACCCTTGCAGAGGGTATTATAATTTTGTCCAAAAGTGTGCAACGCAGTGAAGGAGACATCTCCGACCCTATAAAGTATATATATTCTTGATTAGGATCACCTCCTGAGTTGATATGAGCATGTCCGTCTGTCCGTCTGTCCGTCTGTCTGTCTGTCTGTCTGTCCGTTTCTACGCGAACTAGTCTCTCAGTTTTAAAGCTATCGACTTGCAACTTTGCACACACCCTTCTTTCCTTTGCACGCAGTATATAAGTCGGAACGACCGGGATCGGTCGACTATATCCTATAGCTGCCATATAACTGATTGATCGGAAATGGTATAACTTTGGTGTTTTTAGAGTTAGAAAGTTCTAATTTAACATGAGAGCTATTTTTGGCAAAATAATACGACATGCCAAATTTTATAAGGATCAGCCGACTATATCCTATAGCTGCCATATAACTGAACGATCGGAAATGACCCAACTTTTGTGTTTTTGAAGATAGAAAGCTGGAACATGGTACAGATTATATTTTTGGTCAGTTGATCCAACCTACCAAATTTCATAAGGATCGGCCAACTATATCCGATGTTTGCTATATATATCCGGTTTTTTTTAGCTGCAAGGGTATATAAACTTCGGCTCCGCCCGAAGTTAGCTTTCCTTTCTTGTTTGGTATGATACTCTAAGAAACAATTTTTATTAGATGTGCAACATAATGTAAGTTGCATTTAGGGCAAATGCATTGTGTTTGTGATGTTTTGCATAATTTGCAACGACGTTTTCCACTCTCTCGCTCCAACCAATGAGGAAAATGGTTTACCTGATCAAAACGCAAGCTTGATATAGGGTGCTTCGATTTTTTCCTTGTTTAAGGCCAAGCTGTGGTGATCGGTGAGACAGTGGAGACTGTGCTGTTTGATCTATCCGAGAGGATAATGAGTTTATAGCTCGCACTAGCTGAGAACACGGCGATCTATATGTAGATGGACGACCTGGTAAATTTTTGATTTCAAGACCTACCCATATATAAATTATTAATCACTTATAGAAAAAATCTCAGTTATATTTGTTTACCAGCAGCATTAAATCCTCCAGTATTTGGTAAATATTCGCATCCCGAATCTTCTATAGTTGGCAATGGCGATCGAGGACGTTTTGTAGCCTTTCCAGTAGACTTGGGATCCTGGGCACTATTTAAAACATTTTCCTTATTGCCAACTATAAAAGAGACAGAATCGGCTTCCTCTAATGCAGCGTTTAGAGCTTCCACCACATTTAAATCATTGTCCTCGTCGTCACTAGAAATATTTGAGACCTCCTCATCTGACGGGACTAACTCAAATAATTTCATTAACTGATCATCTGTCAAGTCGGATAACTTGAAGCGCTTTCAATTTGCCATATTTTCTAATTTAAGAATTTTTATTAAGAAAAACCTCTTTAAACCACTGCAGATTGCAAATAATTGTGAAATAGCTACTTGGAACAAAAGTTTGCTTACTGCCCCAAAGATGCCTCAAGGCACTTATCACTATTTCACTGATACAATGCATACCAATTACATATTTGCATATCTGTAATATTATTTTAATACTAAATTAACTTACCTCTCAGTAAAAATTAATGGTTTGGTTTAGTTTTATATTTTAACTTTTATATTCAAAAGAAATCCCACTTCACTGCAGCTCAAATTTCACACGCGGCGAAACACATGTTCTGTGCAAGTATAAACAAAAAGTACCGTTAAAAGCTTCTGAGCGCTTTCAAAGCTTCTATACATAATTGAGCATCTATTCTTAACGGCTAAAAAATATTTAAACGTAGAAATAGCGTTTATTATTTTTAAAATTGTAAATAATGTAATGAGTGCCTCAAGGCACTCTTGGGGCTTAGAGGGTTAACTCTATTAAACTTTGTTCGTGGGTAAACATCTTAGTTTCCGTCTTGCTATGTGGCTTTTCTGGGATCTGTTGAGCGCTTTGTGAACTAGGCTGAATTTTCCATCTCAGATCCTAGAGCATTAGCATAGGAGAGGCCGTTAGTGGTGATTAGAGGGGACCGAATGAGGACCTCGCACCTTTGCATAATGGTTGATCCCATAGGCCAAAAATAAAAAAACAAATTCCGAAATTGGTCACTTTTAGTCTTTAAAACATTTTTTATCAGAGCAATAAAACGAACAGTATTTTCATTTTTGTTCTCTCTCTTTCCCTCGCTGTACGATTAGCGAGAGAAGAGAGACAAAAGTAAACACGCGATTATTGCAGTGATCGCAGCTTGAAAATTAGCACTTACAAAAGAATTTAATTTAAATATTGAATCGAGACCAATCATCATCAAATAAAATAAATTTTGAAAATAAAGGCATGTACTATAAAACTGAGTAATTTTTATGTCAGCATGTGTTGTGTTATGACAAATCCTTATGACAAAATCATAATATAACCAATTTATTATAATGAAAAGTCTAAAATAAGTCCCAAATTTCTATTTTAAAAAACACCAAAGTTGTTATTTTTACCAAATAATATTTTTGATCTTTCAGTTATATGCCAGCTATAGGATATAGTCCGATCGTTATGAAATTTGGTATATCGTATCATTCTGCTAAAAATAGCATTAATACAAAACCCAAACTCTCGAACTCTAAAAACACCGAAATTATAGCATTTCCGATCAATCAGTTATATGGCAGCTATATAATATAGTTGTCCGATCTGGCTGATTTTAAGATATTATTTTAGGATAAATATAAAAAAATTGTTTGCCAAGTTTCAAGTCCCTACCTTCAAGACCACAATAAGTATTTTTGACCGATCCCCCCATACAAGCCGGACCAGTGTGCTTTGGCGAAGAAGACGTTAGTTTTTGATGCACTGTACACATTCTGTGGGTTTTGGTAGCGCGTTGCTTTCGCTTTTCGCATGCGACTCTTCAACTCATTGTACACTATCCTCTATAGTTCGCCGTAAGGTTCTTTCCGCAGGTTCCACATTTCTTCACGGTATTGTCTTTTTTGTTTGTAGTTTAGTGCGTGGAGCTGCAGGCCTCCCCGCAGACTACACTGACAGCCCGAAGTGTGCAGTGTGTCCATAGTCTTAGCAGTTACTGCAATACACTGGACCGTTGCGTTTATGTGGCTCTTCCACAGTGATTTTGCGATGCAAAAGATATGTCAGCTTGTAAATTGGCTGGACTTCGTTTTTCTTCAACGACCTGCTTTCGGGCTCGAGGTTGACCTTGAAGAGGGGTTGTGGCTTTTTGTATTTTCTAAGAATTTGAATAATATTATTGACGGCGAGGACCCGTTTCTTTAAGAGAAATAATACTGCTACTACTTGTAGGCCCTTGCTCCTTTTCATCTGGTACGTGTAGTGATTGTTCTTGGCATTGACCAGATATACGAACACCACTCGAAAGTGCTCTTCATTCTTTCTCTCTTCTCTTCATTCCCTTACAGATGAAATGAATTAATTCGAATTGAATTTAATTGAGTAAATGGGGCACAAAAGCGAAATTATTGTTGTATGAGTTCGTGAATTCAATCGAACTCCCATGCGGTGGCATTCAAAAAAATGATTGAGAATGAATGACGCGTAAAATGGAATAAAACCTTCGGATATGGCCGATAATATGTAGTACATACTATGCATATAAAGGATGTTCCCAAGGGTTGGGCTTGGGTTTTTTTGCAGAGTCTTGCGCTGGTCTGATTTTCTCAACCTCCGCCAGTAAGGCAAATCTGTTGTTACTGGATCTGCCTAGTTCTTCTTCGATCTTCTGAAGATTTTTTGTTTGAAGATGTAGCGATTCATTCCACTCTTTGTAGTCGGGACTGCATTAGAACTTTTAGAAGTTGATTTCTTTTGTACTCGCTGTAGTTGTTAACGTCCCGGTATTTTGCATTGCAATTGTTGTCGATGCGGTTGCAGAAATTTTAACACTGCTTGTTGTTGATGCGAAATTTTGTTTCGCCATTGGAGAGGGGGTTTTACGCTGCGAACTCAATGACGCGGGAGTCGGATTCAGCAGAGCGGGTAAGCAAGACCGGTCCCTTTGGTTTTCAGCGGTAAATAGAGCCGAGTTGCTCTTCAACGCTGATTTTTCCATTTCGGTATTGCGGGTTGAGAAATAAGTCACTTTATAGAGGTTCTTTTGCACTTTCTTTATGTTTTTCTGGAGCTTGCGCAAAACACCTCCATTCAGTTCGATTGATCGAAAGCATCATAATGAAAAAAATAAAACATGTTGAAAGTCCTTCAAAACAGGATAATAAGAACAGAACAAAAATAGAATAAATGAAGCCTGAGAATTATTGCAATCTCCATGATATGAGCTGAGCGATGCATTTAAGCCGCAGACCAGGGATTTATAAAAAAAAAAAAACCGTGTAAAAGATTTAAGGTATAAACAAAATATTAATTAATGATCACTTTTTATTTCACATCGTAGTTCACGTCCAAAATGGGGGACAAGGCCTGTTAATTCAATTTATTTTATTTCTCACACAAATAAAAAAATAATCGGTGGCTGCTAATTATTAAAACGAGAAATAAATGAACGGTGCTCACCTTCAAAATTCACTATATTGTCTAGATCTTAAGCATTACATACATATCTATGGCGTCAAAGTAGGGCGAATTCGCACAAGAGCGAATATGAGCTTTCGCTCCGCCCTGAGTTATCTTATATAATATTCAATATTTAACTTCAATAGAAAATTCAATTCAAAAGAAATTCAAATTAAAACTAATTAAATCGGCGTATCCGCTTACACCGGCCCAGGCGTCCATCCTGTTTAAACTAACTGGCAGCCGCGCCAGCTTGTGGACTTCTCTCTTTAACTGAGCTTCTGAGCTAGTCCTGACGACGGCGACTCTGACCCTTGCGTCCGCACCGGGGTGCGTTAGCGGTGCTACTTTAGACAGTCAATACTTTACTTTTTGCAGTCAATAACGAAACTTTCTTCTGCAGACCTACAACAAATATGGACGCAGGCTTCATAGGCTCTCATCGATGCGTCAGAAAAGGCATGAATTTGAATCGGTGACATCGGCTCGGTAAGCGCGAATCTCGGAATTGAAATGCCCTCTAATTGCGACAAGGCAATCTGTACTTTGTTTCACGCTGTTTGCAAGTGAGTCGAATTGATTCATCCCAATCTAGCTTTTTTAACCAAATTTCCTGGAATAGGATCTTTCTTTTGATAAGTATGTGGCTCAATAAGCGAAGGGATTCAAACAGCTTCAACATCACGGAAAGAATTTTCCGCTTAGTCTCCTATTGACCCATGGCTGAAGCTGAGGCGTATAAAAATATGTGTCTGCTAAAGTTAAGTTCTTTAGTAAGTCCCAATCTTTCTTTGAATAAGTCCCACTGACTGGTCAGGGTGAAAGCACGAAATTTTTCTTAAAATCCAAAAGTCGAACCGAGACTTACTACCATTATTTCTCGACTTCATCACATGTGTATGTCTTCATGTGTATCTTTTTCTTAACTTGTAAATTAGCTTGACAGAAAGCAAGTTGATACACGATCCTCCCTGCGGATCTTTAAGCGTTGAGCAAGATCTTCAGTTCATTTGTGATCCAGAGTCAAATTATGCTCGGACCAATATGTGCTCGCCATTCTAAGTTCAAAAACTTTCGATCGTCGTCGCTAACAAGACTCTTTCTAGGGATGACGCATGCAAAGCATGTGACATAGAAGGGTCATTTTAGCGCTGGAAGAGGATTTTTATTCGGTGATGGTAACGCTATGTTATTTTCGGTCACAGTTAATCGGTGCAGAAGTTTGGGGTGCGATCTTGCACAAATTTGACACCTAGTTGATTTACACTGCGTAACCGTGTGACCTTTTCGCAGACAATTAAAATACAATAAGGCTGACTTTACAAACTCGAATCGTTGCATTACAGACTATGATCTTGTGTGTTACAATAACTTTAAGCTTTTTTTATTTTCGGAGCGGAGCGGAGCAAGCCAACGAACTTCTTTTATGTTGCTTGCTGAACCCAGTTTTTTCCTTTTTTTGCGTGTCATTCAGCGGACAGGATTATTTTTGCTAAAAATAAACAGCTAAATTGTTTTTAGACTAGCGATAGCTTTATCATAATTACAAGTCACCGAGAGACTTGGAACGATAACAGGAATTTTCACATCTTTATCTCTCGAAGAGACTTATAAAATTTGCAAACTCGGAATAGTTTTTACTGAATTTTTGGTAATTAAAAACTGGGAATTCGAGCTCGAGTTGGGGCAGCCCACATTGCATTAACTGGAGGCGAATTTTTAGCTACAGTGCAGGCATTTATTCATTCTAAATTCATCTTCCCCATCTAATTGCATGAACTGATATTCAACTCATTTGCTTTAAAGATTTGCCTCATTTGCCTGAAGCCTGCACTCTTGCTCGTTCTATACTAGAACCAGTAATGTAAATATATTTTTATACCCTTGCAGAGGGTATTATAATTTTGGTCAAAAGTGTGCAACGTAGTGAAGGAGACATCTCCGACCCTATAAAGTATATATATTCCTGATTCAGGATCACCTCCTGAGTTGATATGAGCATGTCCGTCTGTCCGTCTGTCTGTCTGTTTCTACGCGAACTAGTCTCTCAGTTTTAAAGCTATCGTCTTGAAACTTTGCACACACCCTGCTTTCCTTTGCACGCAGTATATAAGTCGGAACGGCCCGGATCGGCCGACTATATCCTATAGCTGCCATATAACTGATTGATCGGAAATGGTATAACTTTGGTGTTTTTAGAGTTAGAGAGTTCAAATTTGACACAAAAGGTTTTTTTAGCAAAATATTACGACGTGCCAAATTTAAGACTGCCATATAACTGAACGATCGAAAATGACCCAACTTTCGTGTTTTTGAAGATAGAAAGCTGAAACTTAGTACAGCTTCTATTTTTGATCAGTTGATCCAACTTACCAAATTTCATTAGTATCGGCCGACTATATCCTATAGCTGCCATATAACTGAACGATCGGAAATGGTTTTTGGTAGAAATACCAACTTTGGTATTGTTAAAGATAGAAGTTTGGGACTTGTTTTAAATTTTGTATTATAATAAATTGGGTTATATAATCATATTCTCATAAGGATCGGCCAACTATATCCGATGTTTGCGATATATATCCGGTTTTAACTGCAAGGGTATATCAACTTCGGCTCCGCCCGAAGTTAGCTTTCCTTTCTTGTTATTCTTATAAATTTTGTCCACAGGCAGTTTTTTAAGTTATGCTAAGCATTTTGTATTTATACTCTACTAATTGTCAAGTACGTAAGCGCCAAGGATTGAAAGGAGGGTGCTATATTTCAGACTAAAACTGGATTTAATTTGTCTTTTCTCGACTTCAATTTTTTGCACAAATGCCTGCGGTTCTGCCTTAGGTTCCTTCAATCCTGCATCCACTCCTCTCTTGCCGTCAATGCATGCTTTCTGTGGGGCTTTCTGTGGAGTGAGGGAATGATCGTGGCTTGCCTAAATTTCACGACGCGGTGAATTTTAATTGAATTGTTACACTTCACAAACGCGGCGCAAGCAGACTTTTGTCTTGTTGCGTATATTTTTTTATTTTTATGTTTGTCAAAACAGTGTGGCAATGTCAACTTTTTTGATTAACATTTTTTTTTTTCTTTTAGCACAAAGTTTGCCAGGGGGGCAAACATTTCTCAAGAGATTATTTTATCTTAGAAATAAAAATAAAAAGTAATTGATGTCTGTTAAATATTAAAGGAGAAACGAAAAGTGCTGTCTCTTCAAAGTTATAAGCTATCATTTACTAGATTAGATATAACTAGTTAAAGATAGCTAACAAATTAAAAATTTAACCTAAAATAATTTGAATGGCGTTTACAATGGCGTTTATCCGTTTACAATGCCATTAATCTCTTTTTACGAGACGATGGAGAAGGTGATTCTTTGGAACGAATGGATAAAGTGGCTTGGGGCCTTCACAATATATATCAACGAGGGAGTCAACGACACGAGGCACAAGAAGAGTAAAATTCTCTTCGAAGGAGTCCAGCTGCATTCAGTGGCTTTCATCCAATAGTCTAGCAAAATACTTCTTGCCAAGGAAAAACTTTAAGTTCGAGAGGAACCTGTTCAAGTGTTCTTTACCTTTGGATCCTAAAAAGGAAATTATCTTGGACACCTTTGGATTTTAAGGAAAAGCTCTTAGAAAAGAGCATTTAATGGTAGAGGGTTACTTAGAAGGATAGATAATGTGGCGTCTAATGCCATGGCATTATGGACCAGGAGGAGCCCCATATATCACATATAATTTCATGTGGGAGGCCGGAAGATGGAAATGGTACAGGGAAAGATAAAAAAGATGGTGGAGTTAGAAGTCTTTCGCCCATATTTATGAAAGAAAACCCATATTTATTTTTAATTACCAAAAAAAAATACTTTGTCACTCACTGGGTGGTCTAAAAGAGGTTCTGATACCCAGTTGATCAGAGTATATACCTCCTCCTACTCTGTTTTTTTATTTTTGAGTCATCTGTGTAGAAGCATTTTGCATTCTTGGGGCAGGGGGGTTGAGCATCCCATTCTTACCTTTCGGGAATGATGGCTGTGAAAGGAGTTTTTATGTGTTCCTCAGGAGTAAAGTAGTCTATGCTGAAAGGAATTTGAGGGTCGATTAGTAGAAGAGTGGAGTGTACGGTATTGTTTGGATTCCACTGGTGTGTTTCTTTTAGCCTGACTGCCGCCATTTTCGCCTGTTTCATACCAGATAGTTCTGGATTGGGTAGGGGTAGGTATGGCATTTAGGGCTGCATTTGGAGTGGTATTGAAGGCGCAACTGATGCATAGTGCTGTCGCTCTCTGATTTTTTGTCCAACTTCTTGAAGGTGGTTTTCTTTCTGAGGGCTGGCTACCATAGCAGGACGCCGAACAGTAGTATGAGTCTGACTATTACAGTGGAGATCCAGCTCACAAATGAGGGGGACATACCCCATTTTAGACCCTTTTGTTTTTTTTTAGGTAAAGAGAGCTATAGCGGCTTCCTTCGATCTTTTCTCTATATTAAGATTCTAGTTTAGCTTCCTATTTAGTTACCACCCCTAGGTACTTTGCGCTGTCGCTGAAAGTGAGCTTCTGGTTGTTTGACATTGGTGGGGTAAGTGGTGGGATTTTATACCTTCTACTGATGAGGGCTAGATCTGTTCTTATCGTTTACTTCCAGGTCATTTCTCCAGTCCAGTTTTCCAGCGTTTGTAGTTTTGGGCTCATGAGGTCGCAAAGGGACTGAGGGTATTTTCCCGTGAAAATAATGGAAACGTCGTCTGCATACGCCACTACCATGTTACATAGAATCCAGTTGACGGGAATGTTTTATAGGAAAGAGAAGACTCCTCCTTGTGGGGTTCCTCTGCTGACGGCCTTTCAGAGGGTTTAGGGTAGTGAAGACATCACGGTCCTGGAAATTAGCATTTGATCAATGAGTCTCACCAAGTGGCCATCCACTCCAAGGGACGTCGGGGCGTCAGTTATGGGGCTTGGGAGAACGTTGTTAAAAGCCTCAGAAGGCCACGAGGGCATATTCGTTTTGAGATATTGCTCTGTTTATCCTAGAGAAGAGCGCGTGAAGGGCAGTTTCTGTGGACCTATCCTTTTGTAGGCATGTTGTGCTTTAGATATTAGAGGTCTGCAGAAATAAATTCTTATTGCCTCAGCTATAGAAAACATTCGAATAGAATAGAATGAATGAGTGCAAGAAACACAATGAATTGAGTGAGAGGGAGTGAGAGAGTAAGAGAGCATTCTAACTCATGGGCATTTTTTTGCTCTAAAGCCGAGTGAGTTGGGGTGGGAAGCAAAAAGAGTGATTTTGGAATAAGGAATGCAGCCGAATGGTCCATATTGGGACCATTTGTATGAATTATTTAAGGAACTGGTTCATTCAAGAACGAATTTAAGTCCATCCTTGAAGCTTAGCTACCCTAAAAGTGTTCTAAAAGGGGAAGCACGAAATGTGGTGTCCTATTTATTACTTGGCTCAGGCAATAATTACGAAGCTGCCTGGGAATTACTCATTAAGCGATATGAGAATAATAGGAAAATATTCTCAGATCAGCTTAATCGCCTCATTGAGCTTCCAAAAATAAATTTGGACTCATATAGGCACCTTAAAATACAATTGATTCAATCAATGAATCAATTTATATGATGCGCCTAAAAGCAAACCTGACCGAAGAATCAGATTGCATTTTTGCGCATATTATTGAAAAAAAAATAAATATTGAAGCTATGAGGGCCAACAGTATGAGGGCCAAGTTAAAAAATCAAGTGAGATTCAAAATTTTAAGGATGTTACCGAGTTTTTAGACCAATGGCTTTGTTCGTTAACATCAGTGGGAAATGAGTTCCCAACAAAGAAAATAATAAAAAAAAACACAACATGCCCGATGTGCAAACTGCCCATCATTTAACTCTTTGCTATAAATTTAGATCATTAAGTCCACAGGACAGAACGGAGGTGGTTAAAAACTTGAATTTGTGCAATCGATGTTTAAAGCACAGTTCAAAAATCAAATGTACAAGCGAGACAGTATGCTCATATTGTCAAAATTTTCACATCATAGCATGTTGCATTTTAAAAAGAGAGAATGTAAATACATGCATGACCTCTAAACCAGCGTTGTTGGCCACAGCGTATGTTCAGATTAAAGGTCATGATGGTGAATTCGGAAAGTTCAGAGCATTGATTGACAATGGGCCACAAAGCACTTTGCTTTCTGAAGAAGCGGCACAAATACCTAAGTTGCCTAAAATAAAAGCGCGCACTAAAATAAGTGGAGTATCACCAACAGGTGCCTGTGTTTCAAACCAGAAACCAGAATTGACAATCAAAAATAACAGTAAATATTCAAAAGAATTTTACACAAATGCTATTGTTTTACCAAAACTAATGAAATGTCTACCCACAAATGAAATTTCTATAAATAAGTTGGATTGGAAAGAATTCTATTTAGCGGATCCCAATTTCGACAAACCTGGTCGAATTAACCTTGTAATTGGTGCGGATTTATATCCACTAATCTTATTGCCGGAGATAACCAAAAAAGGTATGCTTCTCGGGCAAAAAACAATCTTTGGATGGACAGTGTCAGGGTGCACAAAATCCAGAGGAAGTAAATCGATTGTAGCAACCAGTATCGAGCTAAAAGATGTTGATCGATATTGGGAGGTAGAAGATGAGGATAGCAATGACTTAGAGACAGAAATTTGTGATAATAATTTTAAAAAATATACTAAAAAAGATTCAAATGGAAAATATATTGTAGCTATTCCCTTTAAAGAAAATATAACATTGGGAGACTCAAAGAATCAAGCAATGACCCGTTTCATGAATTTAGAAAAAAATAAAAAAAATAAAAAATATAATTACTTAAAAATGAAAAACTTCGAATTGAATATAACAAAATTCATCACCATCGAACTACCGAACTGAGCGGACGTGCTTTGTCCGAGCTCCGGGAAAACTGCACCATAATACAGCTAATCAAAAAACTGGGGTAACCCAATATAAGCGAAAAGACGCTGAACTACAATTTATTAAAAATAATAGACAACCTTTTTATAACAGTTGTGATGTGCTAAACCAAAACTAGTGCATTGTTTCAAAAAAAATAAGTGCCACGAAATGAGCTCATTGAGCAACGATCAAAAGAACGAGCGTAGAAGTTCAGTGAACCAAAGAAACGGTTTCTACTCTGTGAGGGTACGACTTTAAATACAAAAGGAAATTATGAAAATAAATTTTAGATTTAGTTTAGATAAATATTAAGTCGATAACAACTTCGCTGTTAACCCAAATTTGGGCTGTTAAGCGCAAACTTTCTGGCACCTCGATCGCGTCACAACTGAAGTACGGCAACCTCCTTGACGGCCATTTTAAATGCGCTGGATATAAGTGTTCTTTTGCATTTAAACTCTTGACGAGAAAAGACGCGAATTAAAAGAGTGCTCTCTACTTAAAACTCTAACTACTGCTCTCTAAAGAGACTCTACTTAAAACCCGGGAAAATATTAAAACCCCAAAGTAAGGCCACAACGCAGTCGAAACAGTGGCGCAACAGCAACACAGACTTGGCCGTGTTGTGCGCACATTTCGGCAACTGCACGTGGGTGGGAAAACCTACAGGTAAGCAGGGAAAATACCCAAGCGCCAGGTGTTTAACAAAAGCCTTTTAATAGAACTCGGACGAGTAGTGCCAGAGGAAGCCACCGGCGACCGAAAAGTCCCCTCGGCAATCCCGAAGTCCCGAGCGAAGCACAACCACGCCAAGTGGTCAAGTGCGGACACCCCTCGATCAGCCCCTAAACGTGCACGGAGCCGGACCAGGCTCAAGCCGCGAACGGCGAGGAGTCCTGCAGCTTCCGGTACGTGTGCGTGATTGGGGCAGCATAGGATCAGGAGAAGAGCCAAAACCTTGCGGACTGAGAACTTAAGAGTGAACCTCGTGTATACATAACCTCACTAACTCGTGCCGAACCGCATGACGACATAAGCTAGCATCGGCCATGTGCAAGCCCGACTCTCACTCTCGTCTATACTGACAACATTTAGGATTCAATATCAGCCAAACAATGGAGAGAGCGTACCAAAGCGTCGCCAGAATTAGCGTGGATCATTAAGTTTAACGGAATACTTATTTTTTTTTTTCTCTTTTTTCTTAGTTAATTTTCTTGTATTAGACCTGTACTCATACCTTTTTTCTATAGAGCATAATTCGGTTTGTGGCATCATGATTAGCAAGACCCCAATATTTTTACTTTGAATTTATCACCCTTCATCAAGCCACACAGCGCTCCAGTCTACAGGCCTGCAGACGTCGAGGGATTGGTTTGTGAGTACCCAAATAATATTGATTGCCTAACTATGCCATTATAAAAGAAAGCGTATGAAAAATTAATATATAAAAACTATTTTACTAGATGTAAGATTCTAAAACATTCTCCTTAATCTACCCCATTTAACTTTTAGTTTTCATATTCAAACTTTATTAAAAATCTAGCGGTTAAGACAACTTAATTTCAATTGATTAGGATTAAAGAAAACCATTAGGAGTAAAGATTTAGGCTAAGTAGATTATAAGGAGAAAGAAAGATGAAAATTAGCGGAATTATATAATGGATTGTGAACTGAAGAAAATGAAGTAAATTAGATTATTTTTATGGGCACCTGAGCTAAACGATTTCTCTTTATATGGGTAAAGGCAGCATTAATTAACAAGTCTTTACAGGAAGGGCGGGCCAAGCAGAAGAACCATCCCATCTCAGTTCTTCAATAACAAAGGCTGTTTGTCGCATATTCATATCCACCCGAAATGACTGTACCCCCCCTCCTAATCCTTCTAAACTCTGTCTACGAAATTTTATTGTGTGGCGGTGATCCTGATTAGGAAGTAACCCAACCCCCTGGACTCTTCACTGAGCTAGGCCGGTCCCGTAGGCAGAGTATGCTACCAATCGGTATCCACTTCACCGTGTTCGTCACAGAATAAATGGCGCCCAACGTGGGGCGAGCAAGCAAGCGAAGACTAAAGCAAAAGAATAACCAGAAAACCACCATGCTTTTCCGAGCTTTCCCCAACATACCCTAACAGTCATCCATCTAGAAGAGTTGTTTTAGTTTCCGTAATCCTTTGCTTATTCATCTAGGATTGCTGCGTTTTGGGAAACACCTCAAAAGCAGACCAGGGAATAAACTAAAGGTGTAGAACGTTAGATCTTATATATTTATTAAAGTCAAAAGAAATCGAGATTGTATTCATTGGAAAATTCAGTGGTAACTCTTTCTTAAACACTTGAAACCCTAATACAACTCATTAATATCTCCAGGAGTTAGAGAATTGTAGTTGTTGGAAAATTCAGCAGTACCTCATTCCAGAATATTACGGCCTCAAATATTGTCACAATATAATTGATCAGTTAAGTTGCATAAACGAAATCGAGATTGATTCTGGCTGGAACGATTCAGCAGGATACTCTTTCATTTAGCGCAATGAACACATCAGGTTATTTTAGATTCAGTTTAAATGTGAAGATGCAGACAAAGCTATTGTAATATTAAAAAGGAAATCGTTATAGCAATGGATAAGACCCAGATTATCAGTTGAAAATTCAGGCTTCCGAATTTTGTTAGTAGTGCAAGCTACTTGTAGCAAGTTAGTAGTATTAGTAACTGCATATAAATATACTTTGTTGTGGTAAAATATTGAAAACGAAATAATGTCAGTCAGGCGGAGTCCTGAAAATACTTCGAGATTGCCCGTTGAGTCGGTGCAATGCTCCGTATGCAATGAATCCAACGCGGATGCAGAATTTGTTGAAACACCCTGTAAACACCGTTTTCATCGCACGTGTGTAACTACGTGGTTACAGCAAAATGAAACATGTCCCAATTGTCGTCATCCATGTCTACCCTCGCAGCTATCTAATAGTAGCGCAAGGGAACCACAGGACGCTAATTTCGAAATTCCACGGGTCCAAAACGGATCTACTTCAAACTCGCGAACAGGTGCCATCCCAAGAAATCGCCCCAATACTAGACCTACCACAAGATCAACAACTACGGGATCCAATAGTCGTCCAAGCACAAGTTCGCAAGCTCAGCGCTCACCACGTGTAGGAGGTTCGCAAAGAACAAATAGCGTTTCAGAAGGAAGAATTCAGGAACTCATAGCACATGCGTTAGAATCCTATCAATCCCAACTCTCTTCAACGTTATCAGAACAAATTAGTCTGGCGATGCAAAACCTTAACATACCGTCCTCCCAAAGACAATCCCTTGAATGGGATACGGAGCTGCCTCCAGCAGACCCCCTAATAAATCAGCCTTTTGATCATCACGTGTCCGTTAACCATAATATCTCAGGTAATCGTTCACTAGATAATCGTAGAGAGGACCACATCATCCGACCTGACCAAATTTCAAGCTTATTGGTTCACTGGAAACTACAGTTTTCTGGTTCACCAAAAGACATTTTTGTCGATGACTTTATATACCGGGTAAACACATTAACGCGACGATCGTTGAATGGAAACTTCGATCTCTTGTATGAGTACGCAAATTTATTGTTTGTAGGCCCAGCCTTAACATTCTTTTGGAGATGCCATAGAAGTTCAGAGCAGATGAATTGGCATGTACTTTGTTCTCGTTTGAGGGAGAGATATAAAGACCAAAGATCAGATCAAGACATACGAGATGCAATGCGCAGAAGGAAGCAAGGAAATAATGAATGTTTTGATGATTTTCTTGACTCAATCTTGGCCATTGCGGATGCCTTATCCGAGCCTATGACAGACTCTGATTTAGTTCAGGCAGTTAGGAACAACTTAAGATCTGACATAGGACACGACATCTTGCATATAGAAACTCCAACTATAGCCGCGTTACGCAGACACTGTCACCGTCACGAAGAGTTCTTCAATTCTCTAAGAGCTAAGAATAACTTCCGTAACCCAGCTGTAAGGCGAACCATAAATGAAATATCGATAGACGAAGACTCCGAAGTATCCTTTCAAGAAAACGAACCACAGATTTCGGCGATTCGAAATGAGAATCGAACGAAATGTTGGAACTGTGAAACTATAGGTCATAGATTCAAAGATTGTCCCCAGCCGCACCGAGTATTTTGCTATGGTTGTGGCGCAGTAAATATGTATAAGCCATCATGTCCAAAATGTTCACAAAAATCGGGAAACTTCCAAGCGGACAACCGTGCCAGTCCGAGAACGGATGCCCGAATGTAGACTCGGACGAAGACAAAAATAAAACGACCGAACGTGTATCAATTCGCAAAGGATCGATACAGTCATCTGACCATTCTAACACCCGGTCTTTTAAGCCTTATCATGTTCGACTAAAAGAATATAACGAAGCGAGGCGAAGAATCTTTACAAACGATGCAGATAGAAAAGCTAGAAGTCGTTCAGCAATAAGACAGCGGGACTTCTGGAAATCAAAGCACCAATACAATAGTTGTTTAATATCAGCGATAAGTAAAGTAAGCAATGACATACGCCCTTTTGCAAATCTAGTTGTACTTGATGAACCGTATTTAGCTTTACTAGATAGTGGAGCTAATAAAAGCGTAGTCGGAGGAACTTTAGCTAAAAGTATTGTTTCCGGAAAATACAAGTTCTCTAGGGCCCACGGCAACGTACGAACTGCAGACGGAATGAAACAGTCCACTTTTGGCACTATAACCATTCCGATTAAGTATAATCACATCGAAAAAGATATGGAATTTTTAATAGTACCATCTATTACACAAGAAGTTATTTGTGGGATGGACTTTTGGGAAAAATTCGGAATCTCCGTCTCCTTAGGAGGCAGTGTGAATGAATTGAACTTTGAAGAAGAATCCACAAAGCTCAATTTATCGGAAGTCCAGAAATCCAGACTAAAAAGTGTAATAGATTTCTTCCCGTCATCCGACAGAGATGGTCTTGGCATGACAAACTTAATCGAACATTCGATTGATACCGGCAATGCCAAGCCAATAAAACAAAGGCATTACCCTTTGTCACCCGCGCGTGAAAAACTTCCATGTACGGAGATTGATAGGATGATAAAATTAGGAGTTATTGAAGAAGCCCTAACTTCATCGTGGTCATCTCCTGTCGTTTTAATAGTAAAGCCAGACAAAGTTAGGTTCTGCTTAGATTCGAGAAAGGGGAACGATGTTACAATAAAAGATTCATACCCAATCCCAAACCTAGAGGGACTTTTGAGCCGCCTTCCTCCAGTTCACTGCATTTCAAAAATTGATTTGAAAGATGCCTTTTGGCAAATCAATTTAGACCCGCAGTCTCGCCCAAAAACCGCATTCACAGTTCCGAATAGGCCATTATACCAATTTAGGCGTATGCCATTTGGACTGTGCAACGCCCCTCAGACGATGTGTCGTCTTATGGATCAGGTCATACCCTACCAACTGAAATCTCACGTATTTGTCTATTTGGACGACCTTCTGGTTATGTCATCAAGCTTTGATGATCATTTAAAGCACCTCTCAGAAGTTGCGACTCGTTTACGGCATGCCGGCCTAACGATCAATATCAAAAAGAGCCAATTTGGCCTTCGGAAGGTCGAATATTTAGGTTACGTTGTAGGCGAAGGAACACTACAAGTGAACCCGAAAAAGATCAGTGCGGTATCTGAGTTTCCTGTCCCCAAAAGTCAAACGCAACTAAGACGCTTCCTTGGCATGTGCGGTTGGTACCGTCGATTTATATCTCACTATTCAACAATAACAGTCCCACTTACCGACCTACTTCGTGGAAAGACTTTCACTTGGAACGAAGACGCACAAGCGGCATTCGACGAAATCAAGCATAAGCTTTGTTCCGCTCCGCTTCTAGTTCATCCAGACTATGACAAGCCGTTTCTAATACAATGTGACGCATCTAAATGCGGAGTCGGGGGAGTATTAGCACAGTGCGACGAATTAGGCAACGAACGTCCTATCGCATATATGTCCCAAAAATTGAATGGAGCTCAACGTAACTACACAGTTACAGAGTTAGAATGTCTTGCAGTCGTGTTCGCAATCCAGAAGTTTCGTATGTATGTAGAAGGTCACAGTTTTACGGTCATAACCGATCACTCAGCATTGCGATGGTTAATGAAACAAACAGACCTCAGCGGGAGACTAGCCCGTTGGGCTATTAAGTTACAAGGCTTTGTATTCAAAATCGAGCATCGCAAGGGGGTTCAAAATGTTGTACCAGACGCCTTGTCACGGTCGTTCGAGGACTCGACAGAAATCGCAGAGATAGATGTAGACATCCTGCCAGAGATTGATTTGCAATCAGACACATTTCAATCGGACGAATACAGTCAGTTAAGAGACCGTGTACAAAATGCAAAAGTACCGGGATTTAGGGTCGTGGATATCTATATATATTATAGAGCAGGCTTTGCCAGCGGAAATCCACAAGTTGACGAGGGCGACTACAAACTCTGGGTCCCAAGTGAATTGAGAGCAGGCGTAATTCAGTCTGCACATGATCAACCATCATCGGCACATGGTGGAGTAGCCAAATGTCTTGAGCGAATTCGAAGAAACTTTTATTGGCCGAATATGGTAACCGATGTACGAAACTATGTAGCTCGTTGTGATATACGCAAAACCTGCAAACATCCGACGCAACGTCTTCGTCCGCCAATGGGTTGTCAAGCCACTAGTGAAAGACCGTTTCAACGGATCTATGTAGACTTTATCGGTCCATTTCCCAGAACCCGGAACGGAAATATAGGTATATTAATTCTCCTAGACCATTTTTCTAAATTCACTTGGCTCAAGCCTGTTAAGAAGTTCACTTCAAAGGTGGTGATTGACTATCTAAAGGATGATATTTTTGTGTGTTTCGGAACTCCGGAAGTTTTGGTGAGCGATAATGGCACTCAGTTTAAAAGCCAGGACTTCGCAGCCTTTACTTCTAAGCACGGAATCCAACATATTTTTACAGGTGCGTACTCCCCGCAGTCAAACGCGGCGGAGCGTGTAAATCGTTCAATAAATGCTGCTCTCAGAAGCTATATTCAATCAGACCAAAGATTGTGGGATAGTTACATAGGAAGTATTAACTCGGCATTGAGGAATGGTATACACCAATCCATTGGAGAATCACCATACTATGTAGTCTTTGGCCAGCACATGCTCACACATGGCAAAGACTATAAGTTGCTACGAAATATCCATATGTTGTCCGAAGGATCAGCAAAGATCGCTAGATTAGACGAATTCCCGAGAATCCGAGCGGATATCGCCAAGCGAATGGCAAAAGCATATCAGAAAAACAGAGATGAATATGATTTACGTTCCCGACATCGAACCTTTGACGTAGGTCAGGAAGTAATAAAAAGAAATTTTGTCTTAAGCAACCAGGCTTCGCATATTAATGCCAAATTAGCACCTGTAGGAATAAAAGCTAGAATAAAAGAGAAGCGAGGTCAGTCGTTATATTTACTCGAAGACAAAAACGGAAAAGAGCTAGGAACCTTCCATGCCAAGGATCTCTGGTGATGTACCCTTTTTCAGCTTTCATCTCCGGTAATATCACGTCGATAAAACCTGTGGTGTGAGGGTACGACTTTAAATACAAAAGGAAATTATGAAAATAAATTTTAGATTTAGTTTAGATAAATATTAAGTCGATAACAACTTCGCTGTTAACCCAAATTTGGGCTGTTAAGCGCAAACTTTCTGGCACCTCGATCGCGTCACAACTGAAGTACGGCAACCTCCTTGACGGCCATTTTAAATGCGCTGGATATAAGTGTTCTTTTGCATTTAAACTCTTGACGAGAAAAGACGCGAATTAAAAGAGTGCTCTCTACTTAAAACTCTAACTACTGCTCTCTAAAGAGACTCTACTTAAAACCCGGGAAAATATTAAAACCCCAAAGTAAGGCCACAACGCAGTCGAAACAGTGGCGCAACAGCAACACAGACTTGGCCGTGTTGTGCGCACATTTCGGCAACTGCACGTGGGTGGGAAAACCTACAGGTAAGCAGGGAAAATACCCAAGCGCCAGGTGTTTAACAAAAGCCTTTTAATAGAACTCGGACGAGTAGTGCCAGAGGAAGCCACCGGCGACCGAAAAGTCCCCTCGGCAATCCCGAAGTCCCGAGCGAAGCACAACCACGCCAAGTGGTCAAGTGCGGACACCCCTCGATCAGCCCCTAAACGTGCACGGAGCCGGACCAGGCTCAAGCCGCGAACGGCGAGGAGTCCTGCAGCTTCCGGTACGTGTGCGTGATTGGGGCAGCATAGGATCAGGAGAAGAGCCAAAACCTTGCGGACTGAGAACTTAAGAGTGAACCTCGTGTATACATAACCTCACTAACTCGTGCCGAACCGCATGACGACATAAGCTAGCATCGGCCATGTGCAAGCCCGAATCTCACTCTCGTCTATACTGACAACATTTAGGATTCAATATCAGCCAAACAATGGAGAGAGCGTACCAAAGCGTCGCCAGAATTAGCGTGGATCATTAAGTTTAACGGAATACTTATTTTTTTTTTTCTCTTTTTTCTTAGTTAATTTTCTTGTATTAGACCTGTACTCATACCTTTTTTCTATAGAGCATAATTCGGTTTGTGGCATCATGATTAGCAAGACCCCAATATTTTTACTTTGAATTTATCACCCTTCATCAAGCCACACAGCGCTCCAGTCTACAGGCCTGCAGACGTCGAGGGATTGGTTTGTGAGTACCCAAATAATATTGATTGCCTAACTATGCCATTATAAAAGAAAGCGTATGAAAAATTAATATATAAAAACTATTTTACTAGATGTAAGATTCTAAAACATTCTCCTTAATCTACCCCATTTAACTTTTAGTTTTCATATTCAAACTTTATTAAAAATCTAGCGGTTAAGACAACTTAATTTCAATTGATTAGGATTAAAGAAAACCATTAGGAGTAAAGATTTAGGCTAAGTAGATTATAAGGAGAAAGAAAGATGAAAATTAGCGGAATTATATAATGGATTGTGAACTGAAGAAAATGAAGTAAATTAGATTATTTTTATGGGCACCTGAGCTAAACGATTTCTCTTTATATGGGTAAAGGCAGCATTAATTAACAAGTCTTTACAGGAAGGGCGGGCCAAGCAGAAGAACCATCCCATCTCAGTTCTTCAATAACAAAGGCTGTTTGTCGCATATTCATATCCACCCGAAATGACTGTACCCCCCCTCCTAATCCTTCTAAACTCTGTCTACGAAATTTTATTGTGTGGCGGTGATCCTGATTAGGAAGTAACCCAACCCCCTGGACTCTTCACTGAGCTAGGCCGGTCCCGTAGGCAGAGTATGCTACCAATCGGTATCCACTTCACCGTGTTCGTCATAACTCTTACTTTTCAACCCGCGATACCGAAGTGGAAAAATCGGCGATTAAGAGCAACCCGGCTTTACAGACCCGTGAAACCCAACGGGCACGGTCTTGCTCACCCGCTCTGCTCACCCGCTCTGCTCACTCCGACTCCCGCGTCATGGAGTTCGCAGTGAAAAACCCCCCCTCCCCAAATTTCGGAACAACAACTATCAGTGCTAAAATTTCTGCAATCACAGCGACAACCACTGCAACTCAAAGTACCGCGACGTCAACGACTAAAGCGAGTACAAAAACAACAACTTCCCGAGTACAACAAACAACAACGTGTCCCGAAGATCGATAAAGAACCAGACATATCCACTACTAACAGATTTTCCCTATTGGCGTAGGTTGAGGAAAACCAACCAGCCCAAGACACCGCAAAAAAACCCAAACCCCTTCCAATCTATATTAGGGAGAAAAGCTCGAGTGCCCTGGTCAACAAAATTGCGTCGTTGATCGGGAACGGTGACAACTTTCATGTTGTTCCGCTTATCAAAGGGAACATCCATGAAACAAAGGTGCAAACCAAGACTGAAGAGCACTTCCGAATCGTGTCCAAATATCTGGACACTGTACAGAAAAACTATTACACGTAGCAGCTGAAAAGCAGTAAGGGCCTACAAGTGGTAGTAAAGGGAATAGAACCTGATGTTACCGCCGCGGAAATAAAAACCGCCCTTAAAGAAAAGGGCTTCGCCGCCAAGAATGTTATAAACATTCTAAATAAAGATTAAAAGCCACAACCCCTTTTCAAGGTCGAGCTCGAGCCAGAAAGCAGGTCGCTGAAGAAGAACGAAGTCCACCCAATCTACAACCTGCAATATCTTTTGCATCGGAAAATCACTGTTGAAGAGCCACATAAACGCAACGGTTCAGTGCAATGCACTAACTGTCAAGAGTATGGACACACAAGGTCTTACTGCACACTTCAGGCTGTCTGTGTAGTCTGCGGGGACCCCCACAAGTCTGCTTACTGCACTACAAACAAGGACAGTACCGTGAAGAAATGTGGAAACTGCGGAGGCAACCATACGGCAAACTATAGAGGATGTATGGTGTATAAGGAGTTAAAGAGTCGCATGCGTGAAGCGACCGCAACGCGCAACCAAAATCCACAGAATGCCTATATTGCGTCAAAAACTACGCCAGACGTCTTCTTCGCTAAAGCTGCGAGATCCTTATTCAGTCCACTAAACACCACCAACGGCTTCTCCTATTCCGATGCTCTACGATCTGAAAGGGAAATTCCAATTCAGCCTAACTCTCAAAGCGCTCAACAGGCCCCTGAACAGCCACACAGCAAAACGGAAACTATGATGCTTACCCTCCAACAAAGTATGATGGAGCTTATGTCATTCATGAAAACGACCATGCAAACGCTTGTTCAAAACCAGAACATGGTGATACAGCTGCTCGTAGCACAACAGTCTAAATAATCTATGCAGGCGCTACGAATATCAATGTGGAACGCCAATGGTGTCTCACGGCATAAACTAGAATTGTCACAATTCTTGACCGAAAACCATATTGACGTTATGCTACTGGTGGAAACGCATCTTACAAGCAAGTACAACTTTCATATAAGAGGCTACACAATCTACCGCACAGATCATCCAGATGGGAAAGTCCACGGCGGAACTGGAGTTCTAATCAGAGAACGCATTAAACACCATTTTCACACAAGGTTTGCAACAAACTTCTTGCAGGCCACATCGGTACAAATTCAGTTAAGCAATGGAATCCTTTCAATCGCTGCTGTTTACTGCCCTTCTCGTTTCTCAATCTCGGAAAGACATTTTATGGACTTCTACAATTCACTTGGGGATCGATTTATAGCCGCAGGAGACTACAACGCCAAACATACGCACTGGGGATCACGTCTAGTGACTCACAAAAGAAGACAATTGTACAATGCAATTATAAATGTGAAAAATAAACTGGACTACGTTTCCCCTGGAAGTCCCACACACTGGCCGACAGACATACGAAAGCTTCCAGACCTTATTGATTTTGCAGTGACAGAAAACATACCTCGCAATCTAATAAGTGCCAAAGCAGTCTCGGACTTATCATCAGACCACTCGCCTGTGCTTCTAACGCTTCTTCAAAGCCCTGAAATAACCAAACACCCCTTCAGCCCTTTCAGCCCACATAGAACTCGCCCGGAATTTAACATGGAATCGGACATCGACTACACTACGAGCGCCCTGGAAAAAGTACTCGTTGCAGCAGCTGAAATCTCTACTACTCATGGGAAAGAAGTAGACCGAAACAAATACTTCAAATCTAGTCAGCAAATCGAACAGCTCGTGCGAGAAAAGAGGCGTACTCGTCGTTATTGGCAAAACAGCAGATCACCAGCTTCAAAACAACGCCTTAAGAAAGCAACCCGATCACTCGACCAGGCTCTTCACCAACAGGAAGAAAATACACAGCTGAGGTACATCCAGAATCTCTTGCCAACAAGCACAAAGTACCCCCTGTAAAGGGCCCACCCAAATCTTAGAGCCCCAATTGAAACGACCACCCCGATAAGAAACTCTTCGGGATGCTGTGCTCGCAGCGGCGAAGACCGAGCATTCGCCACACATCTCCAAAGTGTCTTCCAGCCAAAGCCAGCCGCACCTTCATTCCGGCCGAACGAAATCGAAAAAGTCATAAAAGGGCTAAAACCAAAAAAGGCTCCCGGTGGTGACCTATTGACCCCAAAGATGCTGATCAAACTTCCAAAACGCGCTATAGAGGTCGTCTGCAAACTATTTAATGGAATCATTAATCTTGGCTATTTCCCAAAAAAGTGGAAGAGATCCATCATTATAATGATACCGAAGTCTGGAAAAGACCACACAATTCCGTCATCATACAGACCAATAAGCCTTCTATCTTGTTTGAAAAATGCTTGTTAACTTGCACATCTATACCACATCTGGAAGCTTGCAATATTATTCCGGCACACCAATTTGGCTTCCGAAGAAACCATCGAACAAGTGAACAGATTAATATCCGAAATACGCTCAGCCTTCAAACAGCGAAAATACTGCAGCGCTATTTTCCTCGACGTATCTCAAGCTTTCGACCGAGTTTGGCTCATCGGACTCATGCACAAAATTAAAACGTATTTGCCAACATACACCCACAAGCTACTGGAATCATACTTCTGCAATATGGTATTCTCAGTGAGATGCAACGCATCTACTTCGGGAGACTACACCATCGAAGCTGGAGTTCCACAAGGAAGCGCACTCGGCCCGTGTCTATATGTTTTGTATACTGCGGATATTCCTACGAGCGCACAACTAACAACGTCAACGTTCGCCGATGATACCGCTATTCTTAGTCGCTCCAGATGCCCAACGCAGGCAACAACCCAACTGGCTAATCATCTCATATTAGTGAAAAGATGGCTGTCCGACTGGCGCATTAAAATAAACGAACAAAAATGTAATCATATAACGTTTACTCTTAATAGACAAACATGCCCTCCGCTTTTACTAAACGGTATGCAGATCCCTCAAGCCAACGAAGTAACCTTCATCGAAGACTTACCTGGTGTAAGCACATCGAATGCCAAAAGATGCACCTAAAACTGAAAGCCAGCAGCCTCCACTGGACCATAAACTCACGATCGCCACTGTGCCTGGACTACAAGTTACTACTGTACAATTCAGTCCTAAAGCCAATCTGGACGTATGGCTCCCAGCTGTGGGGGAACGCCAGCAGCAGCAACATAGATACATACAGCGCGCACAATCAAAAATCTTGAGAACTATCACAGGGGCACCTTGGTATGTTCGCAACGAAAACATCCACAGGGATCTGGGCATCCTCGCAGTGAAAGACGAAATCCAGAAGCAAAAAGAGTCATACAAAGAAAAACTGTCTTCGCACCCAAATGTTCTCGCTCGGGGATTGACTCGGACTTCTAGCGTATCCCGCCTGAGACGCAACGACCTCCCAACCCAGCAATCGATTTTTAGGGCCGTCTAACTCCGTATTAGTCAATGTGACAGTTAGTTAAGTTAAAAATATAAGATTTGATACACATCTTGTTAGTCTTTGAGACTAGAGAAGATTGAGAAGAGAAGAGAAGATTGAAGAAATATCAAGGAAGGAAAGCTAACTTCGGGCGGAGCCGAAGTTTATATACCCTTGCAGTTAAAACCGGATATATATCGCAAACATCGGACATAGTTGGCCGATCCTTATGAGAATATGATAATATTACCCAATTTATTATAATACAAAAACCAAACCTAAAAATGTCCCTAACTTCTATCTTCAAAAACACAAAAGTTGGGTCATTTCCGATCGTTCAGTTATATGGCAGCTATAGGATATAGTCGGCCGATCCTAATGAAATTTGGTAGGTTATGTATTAAGTTTCAGCTTTCTTTCTTTAAAAACACGAAAGTTGGGTCATTTCCGATCGTTCAGTTATATGGCAGCTATAAGATATCCTTATGAAATTTGGCATGTCGTAATGGTTTGCCAAAAATAGCTCTCTTGTCAAATTTGAACTCTCTAACTCTAAACACCAAAGTTATACCATTTCCGATCAATCAGTTATATGGCAGCTATAGGATATAGTCGGCCGATCCTTATGAAATTTGGCATGTTGTATTATTTTGCCAAAAGTAGCTCTTAGTGTCAGTAGTAGTGTCAAATTTGAACTCTCTAACTCCAAAAACACCGAAGTTATACCATTTCCGATGAATCAGTTATATGGCAGCTATAGGATATAGTCGGCCGATCCAGGGCGTTCCGACTTATATACTGCGTGCAAAGGAAAAAAAGGTGTTTGCAAAGTTTCAAGTCGATAGCTTTAAAACTGAGAGACTAGTTTGCGTAGAAACAGACAGACGGACAGACAGACAGACGGACAGACGGACATGCTCATATCAACTCAGGAGGTGATCCTGATCAAAAATATATGGTATATACTTTATAGGGTCGGAGATGTCTCCTTCACTGCGTTGCACACTTTTGACCAAAATTATAATACCCTCTGCAAGGGTATAAAAACCTACAAATTACCAACAGTTACTTATGGTACCGCTTCCGTTCCATATTTAGCAACCAGAGTATTGGCAGATGTAGGTGAAAATTGCGAAAACAAAATGATCGGGGAAATAATATTTATTTATTTATTTAAAGATGATAGTAAAGCTTACAAAACTAATACTAACATTTAGGTTGTAGTGCTAGCTACGAGGCCTTCGACTACGCAAATTTATAGAGTATGTACATTATATTTGTGAGACAGTAAGGAAGTTTAGGATATATGTAGTTATTTTACATTTTGATTTTAGATTATTATATTATATTACATTAGATTATATTATATAAATTAGATTTTTTTAAAAATTCTATTATTGTTATTATGTTTTCTGTTGTGGGATATTTAAGGTAGTCAATGGCTGTGCGGTTTTTAAGTATGTGTTGCTTGATCTGCGTAATTTCTGGGCATGACTCTAGGATGTGTTCCATATTTACGGGAGTCGACGATTGGCAAAGGGGGCAGCTGCGTGTGGTGTTGGCATCAAGGAGGTGTTTGTGTGTTAGGTTTGTATGTCCTAATCTAAGTCTAATAAATTTAATTTGGTCTATTCTGCTAATTTTTTCTTGAATTATGTTAGAAAATGTCGATGTGTGGACATTGTTGGTGTTGATGTTTTTGTACCATGTGTTGCATTTGTTTATTAATGTCTCGTTTTCTTTCATTAGTTGAGTTTTTAGGAATTTGTTGATGTCTTTTATATTTACGTTGGGAGTATATATTAATGGCATTTTTGTTGCCTCTTTTGCTGTTTTGTCTGCTAGTTCGTTTCCGTTTATGTTAGAGTGTCCTGGGATCCACAAGATTTTTATTTTTGGTTGTTTCAGTTGTAATTGGGATCTAATGTGTGTGGGGTAATTGTTGTGGTTTAATGGGTTGCGGATTGCTTCTATCGCTCCCAGAGAGTCGGAACAGATAACAAATTTTCCTCTCTTGTTCATCGCGATTTTGACGGCTTCGAGGATTCCGATCATTTCTGCTGTAAGGATGGAGGAATAAGGTGGCAAGCCGTAATGTATTGTTTCTGTATCTGTTGTTACAGCGAATGTTGCTATTGAATTTTGTTTAGATCCGTCCGTGTAAATAAATGAATGGTTTTTGTAGGTTTCCTTTGTTTCGTAAAAAAGTTTTTGGAAAGTTTCTGATGAAGTGTTGGTTTTTTTGTAGTTGTGCAGTGAGGTGTTGATTAGGTTTGGTGGTAATTGCCATGGTGGTTTTGTTTTGTATAATTTTGCTGATTGAAAGGGTATTCTAAGTAGTTGACATTTTTCTAATGTGCGTTCTAATGTTGAGGTCCATTTCCGATTTCTTGTTTTTGGTTTAATGTATTTGTGTATCGGTGTATCTTTGGAGCGCATAAGGTTTTTAAATAGTTTGGTTGTCAGGTGGTCACGTTTTTGTTCAATTGTTGGTGTGTTGGTTTCGTAAAGAAGGTTGTATGTAGGTGTGGTGCGGAAGGCCCCTAAAACTAGCCTTAGTGCTGCATTTAATGTCGTTTTTAGTTTATTTAGCGTATTTTTTGGGGCGTATCCGTATGTCTGAAGTGCGTAATCGATTTTAGATATGAGTATGGCTTTTGTGATATTTAGTAGGGTGTTTGTGTTGCAGTTAAATTTTGGGCTGGCCAGGCATTTTATTATGTTGAGTTTGTTGGAAAGTGATGGTATGAGAGAGGTGATGTGTGAGTTTCAGTTGTATTTGTTATTTATGGTTAGTCCGAGTATTTTAAGTGATGTAACGTTCTTTATGTTAGAGTTCTGTGTTGTAATTGTGCAGTTGCATCTTTGTTTCCTGCAAATGTGTAGGTGTTGACATTTGGTTTGCGAAAGGGATGCGCCTGAGTAGTTTCCCCAGCTATCTATTTTCCTAAAAAGATGGTTTAGGTTGACAGTTGTGTTTTTCTTGCTTTTTAGTTTGACCATTAAAAGGAAATCGTCTGCGTATGCGCTGAAGTGGATTTGCTTGTAGATGGTAAGGATGTTGGCTAGCTTATTGAAGGCAATTAAAAACAAAACTACTGAGAGTGGGGATCCTTGTGGGATGCCGTTTTCCAAGAGGTAGATGTATGAGTTGTGTGTCCCTATTCTGACTGTTATCTTTCTGTTTTTTGTAAAGTTTATCACGTAGTTTATTATTTTGTGGCCACTTTTCCATTCTATTAATTGATCTACTATTGAGTGGATACCTACTCGATCAAAAGCTCTTGCAAAGTCAAGAGAGATGAGTGAGGTGTGCTTCCTGTTATTAAGTGCCTTCGTGATGATGTGATCTGCATAAAGCAGATTATCCGAAGTCGATTTGCCTTTCTTGAAACCGAACTGATTTGGGTTTAGAAGTTTGTCGTTGGTTAGGAACCACCACAATCTGTTAGCTATTATTTTGTCCAGTGTTTTCCCCAGACAGCAATTGAGTGAGATGGGTCGGTAGGAGGATATATCGGTCTTATCTTTTTCGGGCTTTAGTATGGGTATAATCAGGCTGGTTTTATATGACTGAGGTATGTGATTATTGAAGATCTGGTTAAAGTGAGAAAGTATTCTGTTTTGAACTGTTGTTGAGCTGTTTTTTATCATCGGGTATGATATTCGGTTTATTCCTGGTGTTGTGCCTTTGAGAGATTGGAGAGCAATAGTTAGTTCGATTTTGGATATGGGTTTGTCTATTTCTGTGGCTGAGGTGGATGGTGTATGATTGAGGACTATTGTTTTGTATTTATGTGACGTAAATTCCTGGCTGAAGTTTGTGTCTTTGGAGAGATTGGACCAGTGTTCTGCGAGCAGGGTGGCTATTTTGTTTTTGTCGTTGGTGGATTCGTTGTTGTTGATCTTTATGCAATGTATTTGCTTTACAGGGTTAAGACCGCAAAATCGCCGTATGTTGTTCCAGATTTTAGTTGTAGGAGTGTTTTTTTGAATGGAGGATGTGAATATGGTTGTGGATTCTTTTTTCCTAATTTTGATTTCTCTCTTCAAGAGTGCGTTTGCTTTCCTGTATGCTATGATCGTTTCTTGGGTTGTGTGTCTTTTTAGTGCTTTCCATGTTTGTTTCTTTATTATGTGTAGGTCTGCTAACTTTTTATTCCACCAAGGAACTGTGCGTGAGTGTCTGTTGGGTAATGTCTGTGGTATTGTATGGTGTGCGCTTTGTATAATTATTTTGTTAATTAGTGCTGCTTCTTTATTTATGTTGGATGATGAAGGGTATAGGTTGTTAGTGTTGTGTGTGTGTATTGCAAATTTTATCCAGTTTGCTTCATTTGTTTTAAAAATTGGTTTTATTCTGTTGATAATGGTGTCGATCGGAAAGAGTGTAACGAGGATTGGGAAATGATCACTTCCATAAAGGTCATCTATCGGGTTCCAGGTTGCGAGCGGTGTGAGTGAAGGAGAACAGAAGCTAAGGTCTATGTGGGTGAAAGTGTTGTGTGTGGTAAAGTGTGTTGGTGATTTATTGTTTAAAAGGGTAAGCTGTGATTGTTCGATAAACTTTGCTATTATCTTGCCTCTTGTGTTCGATTGTGGGGACCCCCAGTTTTGATGCCAGCTATTAAAATCTCCTGTTATCATGACTAATTCGTTGTTGATGTTCAGTACGTTGTTCAGATTATTGCGTGAAAAAGATTTGTTGGGTGAGATGTAAATGGAGTAAATTTTAAATTTTTGTTTGGATTTTATTTCTGCTGCTATTGCTTCTACGTCTTCATTAATGTTGATTTGTGTGTGCTGAACTGATTTGTGGATTAGTAGGGCTACTCCTCCAAATCTGTTAGATGGAATATTTGTTAATATATTGTAGTTTATTGGTGTCGGTAGGTTGTGAGAGTGTTGGATGTGTGTTTCTTGTAGTGAGATAATGTGTGGAGTGTGTATTTTAATAAGTAGAAGTAGTTGGTTGTAGTTATTTACATAACCCTTTATGTTCCATTGCAATATTTTTAGAGACATAATTTAAAGATATTTTTGTGTTTGTTTTATAGCGTTCGGGTTGTAAGAGTTAGGTTTTTGGTCTTTAGCTTTGAGTGTTTTAGTTAGGGCAGCTGTATCTTTGGTTTTGCTTCTGAGTACGCGGTCGCTTGTCGATGTCGAGGGGATTTGTGAGTTGTGATCAGTCAGGGAGTTCATTTCTTCATCATCATATAGGTCGTAAGTTATGGAGGTTCGACTTTTTGTTTTAGCCTGTTCGAGTTTTTTGTCTAAATCTTTGAGTGCGTTTTCTATTGTTCTTGAGTTACAATTGTTTTCTACTATGTTTACGGTTTCGGGTTCTTTTGCTTTAGGGGGGCTTACTGTTGGTTTAGAGTTTTTGAGGGTTTCGGAGTAAGATGTTTCTTGGGTTGGGTTGTGGCGTGTATAGTATATAGAACGGGCGGTTTTGTGGTCTACCTTTTCGGTGATCCTGATGGCTATAAGCTCCTGTTCCTTAATGAAAAATGGGCATTTTCTGTCCATGGAGGAGTGGTTGTTTTTGCAGTTAATGCATTTCGGTGCCAGTCTACATTCAATATTCTCGTTTGTGTGTGTGGTTTCTGAGCAGTTTTTGCATGTAGGGCTATCTTGTTTGCAGTATGTTTGCGGGTGGTTAAAACGGAGACATTTTCTGCATTGCATTGGGCGTGGTATGTATGGGCGAGTGAACACGACTTCGTAGCCGATCATTACCTTTTCTGGGAGGTTGGTTGAGGCAAAAGTTAGTGTAATGAGACCTGTTGGGATTCGTTTTTGGTCAACCAATTTTGTCCATTTGTAGACTTCAGAAACTTTTTGGGATCTTAGCTCCAATAGAATTTCTTCTTCGGATATATTTCTGAGCAAATTACAATATATTACACCCTTGGTCTCGTTTAGGCTCTTGTGTTCTTTCGCTTCTACGTCTATTTCACCAATTTTTTTAATTTTAAGAAGTTTGTCGGCTTGTTGGATGTTTTTTGTTTTCACTAGTAGTGTTCCTGCTCTTGTTACTTTGCATTTTTCAACTTCACCTCCACAGATGTAGTCAACTGATTTTTTTATAATGAACGGGTTTGCAGTTTCTAGGGATATATTGTCTTTTCTTTTAATAATTATATATTTTTGTTCGTTAATTGTGTTTGAGTTTTTGGAAAAAAGTTTATTTTTGTCTGGCGGTAACATGTTGGTGTTGTCGGGGCGAGCCCCTGCTTGTGGTTGTTGTGATCACGTGTTGTTAGTTGTTATTTTTTTTTTTATTTGTGTGTCTCTTTTGTTCACTTGTTTGTTTTCGAAAAGTTTGCTGATAAGCACCTGTCGCTGGTGATTTTAGATTGTCGCAGTTGCACGTCTTTACTCAAAGAGGTCTGGAGTGGAACTGCGGGGAAATAATAAAAAATGATTTTTATATGGACAACCTTATGACAGGTGCAAATTCAGTAGAAGATGCCACAACCATAGTTCAATTAATATCTAAGAAACTATCGAACTCTGGGTTTAATTTGAGAAAGTGGGTTTCAAATAAACCAAAAATATTAGAAATGGAAGAAAACTCAAGAGATAATAAAATAGTTAGCATCAATGAAGATGAGTAAATAAAAACCTTAGGGCTACAATGGGACCCTAGCGAAGATGAGATTAAATTTACAGTATGTTGTACTAAACCTAAAAAACTAACTAAAAGATTCGTCTTGTCCACATTAGCAAAAATATTCGATCCATTAGGCTGGTTGGCACCGGTAACAATTGTGGGAAAAATCTTTATGCAAAAATTGTAGACAGCAGGAATCAATTGGGATGAAGAGTTAGTTAATGAAGATCGTAAGGAATGGGAAGAATATAAATCAGGGTTAGAGGAATTGGGGCAAATAAGGGTCCTTAGATGGATTAATTCCCTCTCTTTCTCTTAAGCGAACGGTCGTGTTTTTTTGTGCGCACTGCGTTTTATTATAAATATTGGTAAACCGGTATTTACATACTTGTGAATTAAATCTTGTGAATCTTAACAATCTTAAAGCCTAAACCGTATCGCTTCGCGAGTGCTGTGGTATATGTGGAGTCGAATTAATAATTTGTCTAAATTCTATTCCAAGCATAGCTCTGCTCTGCTTCTTCCCCGGCTTATCTCTATTTCTGCATTTCTCTTTTGCACTATTCAAAGCTCTCGCTTCGGCTTCCTATTTGGCACAGTGGTTCAAGGTATTGTGTTTTTTAACTTTTTAAATATTAATTTTTGTTTTATAAAAAAAAAATAAAATAAAATGGAATTTAAACTTGTCTGTGCCATTAAGTCTTGTAACAAGACAATTTCCTCATCCCAGCCTGCCATCCATTGCTGGCTATGTGACGTCGTACATGCCAAGTGTGCCGGTTTCACTGCATCAGTTTCGGATGCCATTTCCCGTAGGTCTGGGATACATTATTGTTGTGAAAATTGTCGTGCTGTGCAAGGCGAAATGAGGTCGTTCATGAGACAGACCAAAAATGGATTTAAAGAGCTGATCACTGGTTTTCGTAAAATCAATGACCAGCTCTGTGCGCTGGACACTCAGTTTAGTGTCCTTCAGCTGCTAAATGAGTCCCCTAAGCGTAAGAAATCCGCTGTTTCTGATCCGCCTCAGCCTGCTCAGCCGACATTAATGCAGCCGCTTATATCTCTGACCACCCCAAGGGCTACTACTGAGAAAAATTCGTCAGAACTTCTCAGGGATAATGAGCAATTGTCTGATATGTTCGCCATGGCATCCCTTCAAGTGATACCACAAGTCCTAGGGAACGAAACCCCCATTAGAGTCACCCAAAAGGGTATTCCACAGTCCGGACCACCGGCACCGACTGATGCTGCAGTTCTCGTACCTGCGACACCAAAACCCTTACAGGTGATCCCTCCATCGAAACTTATATTTGTTTCTCGGCTTGCCCCTGATACTTCTGAGACTGATATCTTGGCTTATATCAAAGCCAAAACTAAAGCCGATATAAAGGTGAAGGATATAACTAAATTTAAATATAATTATACACGGCGCACGTCTTCTTTCAAGATTCGTGTGCCCGCGCTGATGTTCAAGACGATTTGTTCTCCCAGTTTTTGACCAGAGAATCTTTTCGTCCAAGAACATCAGCCTAGTTCCGTGAAGAAAAAAGTTAAAAAACCAGTGGGAGTGAGACTTCCCAATATCGGAACCACTGACCAACCCTCCACCTCTTCTTTGGCCACTAACCCAAAAAACTAGTTTCCTCACTAACTCTTACCTATCAGAATTACCTATCAGAATACTAGGGGGCTACGTAGCAAACTCCCCAAGCTATATTCTGATAGTTCTTTCTTTGCATCCCATATAATAGCATTTACAGAAACTTGGTTAAATCCGGAGATCTTTAGCTCCGAAGTTTTTCCAAGTAAGTACACCACTTTTAGACGGGATCGATCTCAGCGAAGAGGAGGTGGAGTCCTCATTTCGGTAGACTCTACTCTTGCTTCTGAAGAGGTGAAATCCCAAGAGTTTGGTGACATAGAATTTATTTGCGTTAAAATCACTATTTCCGTGAAAGCTTTATACATTACATGTTCATATATACCTCCTATGTCTGAACCGCCCACATATTGGCAGTATTTGTCCGCTATTCGATACGTCTCTAATCTTATGACGGATCGTGACCAACTCGTAGCGGTGGGCGACTTTAATGTCCCAGAATTAAAGTGGTCCAACGTCGATAACTCACCATCTTTGTCACTTATAACTGACTTCACTTATAACTGAACCATGACTTTACCGCGGGCATGTTTGACATGTCCCTAGATCAGATCAACCATGTTAGAAATTCGCTAGGTCGGCTTTTAGACTTATGTTTTGTATCTGATCCTGATGGTACTGCTCTCTCCGGAGCTTTTCCCCTTTCAACCCCAGAGGATCCATATCACCCCACGCTGGAGGTCTCAATCGAAACCACTCCTGGTATCGATCAGATGTCTCCGAGCGTGGTAAATAAGATTCGCTGTTTCCGTAAAGCTGATTTTCAGAAACTTAATAGCCTTATCGATACATTTGACTGGTCTGATATTCTGGCGGGCACTGATCTTAATGTCACTTTAGAAAAATTGTATTTTACTTTAAATACATTTTGCATGTGTGCCTTGAAAATATCCGTCCGCTTCAACAAATCCTCCTTGGTTTACAAGGTGCCTCACTAACCTAAAAAATAAAAAAAAATAAGCTTTTACTTAAATATAAAAAAACCTGCAGTAGTGCTGATTTCTCAAGATACCTACTAGCTCGGTCGAATTTTGCCGTGCATAACGCTGAATGTTATAGGAATTATATTGACCGCTGCCGGATACAATTTACTCAGGATCCAAAGCAGTTTTATAATTTTGTAAACACTAAGCGTAAACACGTATCTTTTTCACCCCTGCTTACGTTTGAAAATTCCTCTGCGACTTCTGATCAGGCCATTGCCGATCTATTCGCAGGATTTTTTCAAACAACTTATTCTTCTCCTAAATTGACTGGTCAGCCTTACGCATATAACATTCAAGCAGCAAATCTTATTTTCTGTCCGTTTTTTTCTGAGAACAACTTATTATCTGGTCTTTTAAGGGTAAAACCCATTTATTCGCCAGGCCCCGACGGAGTACCAGGCTGTGTGCTAAAATACTGCTCCAGGGCTCTGTGAAAACCTCTTCTAAGACTTTTCAACTTATCTTTGGAAACCTCGATTTTTCCTAATTCATAATTCCCCTACATAAAAAAGGGAAAAAGTCTGAGGCTGCCAACTACAGAGGCATCTCAGTTGTCAACAATTCCAAAGTTATTTGAAAAATTAATTACCCCTCATTTGCAACACCTTTGCTCTTCGATTATCACTCCTTGTCAGCATGGCTTTATTAAGCGTCGCTCCACCACCACAAACTTATTGGAGTTGACATCCTTTGTCATAGATGGCTTTTGTAAGGGATATCAAACCGATGTAATTTACACAGACTTCAGCAAAGCATTTGATTCAGTTAATCACTCACTCTTGTTAAGTAAACTGAATATGCTGGGTTTTCCTAAAGACCTCTTAACGTGGATCTCCAGTTACCTAGATGGAAGGACACAAAGAGTCTTATTAAAAAACATACAGTCCCGTCTGGTCCGTGCTACATCCGGCGTCCCTCAAGGAAGTCATCTTGGCCCGTTATTATTTACGCTTTTTATAAACGACTTGCCCCCTGCTTTAACGAACTCTTTAGTTCTTATGTATGCAGATGATGTAAAGCTTTGTCTTCAGTACAAATCCATCTCTGCCCAATGCAGTCTTCAGTCTGACCTTGATAACTTTCAAAAATGGTGTTTAGCTAATGATCTAATACTTAATGGATCTAAATGCAAACATATGTATTTTTATCGTCCTTTCCCTCTGCAAGCTACTTATTCTATTAATGGGATTGCCTTAGAAAAATTAACCCAGGTTAATGATCTCGGCATCCTATTAGACATCAAACTTAAATTTGCCGACCATATTTCCTTAATGGTTAATAAGGCTAAAAGAGTCCTTTGTTTTATTAAAAGGTAGTCAAAAGAATTTAATGACCTATACATAACCAAAACACTTCACCTTCCATCTTATAATAGTAGACTCTTATTCATAAATTTACCTAGCTTAACAAATCGTAGGACAATGTTCGGTGTAGTCTTTCTGCATAACCTTATTAACGGGGATGTAGATAGCCAGCATTTACTAAAACGCTTAAAATTTAACATTCATAATAGAAGGACTCGAAACTTTAGTCCTCTGTTCCTTAGCCGTTGTGGTTCGACATATGCACTGCATGACCCTTTTAGGATATTATGTTCGAACTGCAATGGTCACTACTCTATAACATCTCTTTCCTGTCCCTCAAACTTAAAATATAGAATTTTAAATTTCCTTACTAACTCCTCCTAGCTTAATAATTAACAAATAGCTTAATATATTCTAACAAATCGTTTCTTGAGCGCCCCTCGGTCGTCTGGGCCTCTAAGCTTTATGATGAATACAGGAATGCTAGCTGATGCTCTTATTGATGCACAAGCCATTTCCAAATTCTGAAAGACCGGAAAAAAAAAAAAAAATTTCAAATTCGAATTATGTATTCAAATTCATGGTTTTGCAGACGGAAAAGGCTTATGCGGCCGTAGTATATGCCAAGGTGGGATCGAAAGTGATCAATATCGCTAGCAAAAGTAGGGTGAATGCGATCAAAAATAGGAAAACTATTCCAAAACTAGAATTATGCGCAGCACATTTGCTGAGTAAGTTAATGATACGCATAATGGAAGCTATGAAAAATTAAAAAGTAGAAACATATGCATGGAGTGATTTAACCATAACGCTAGCCTGGATTAAGAATGGCTTGAATAAGATAAAACTTATCAGACGTAGAACAGACGAAATTCGGGAATTAAAAAATACTGCATGGAATCATATAAGATCCGAGGATAAACCAGCAGATCTTGCATCAAGAGGAGTTAGCGCAAATCAATTGGTGAATTGCGATCTTTGGTAGAGAGGACCAAAATGGTTGACTGAGCCAAAAAGCCATTGGCCGCAGCCGCCGATCATTGAGGAATCCTTAACACTAAACACATTGATAAAAACCAAAGATGACACGATTTACGAATTGGTGCAAAAGTTCTCTTGCATGCATAAATTAACACGAGTAATAGCTTACGTAATGTGATTTTTGAAGATAAAAACCAGAACAAACTCTAACCCAAAGTTTTTGACAGCAAAAGAATTAAAAGAAGCTGAAATAATCATAATTGAAAAGCAACAGGAGCGGCAATTTAATAAAGAAATAAAATACCTAAGAAACAATAAAAAGATTGAAATTAGTAGTAAAATAATAGATCTGAATCCGTTTTTAGATACTAATGGAATACGTGGAAGACTACAAAACTAAGACTAATACTTTGAGTACGTGGAAGACTACAAAATTCTAAAGCGGCATTTGAAGTTAAACATCCTATAATTTTAGACAAACGTCACATTTCGACTTTGATAGTAAGGGATGCTCATAAAAACACGCTTCATTGAGGTATAAATCTAATGAGAAACTTTGTTCAACGCAAATATTGGGTATTTGGGTTAAAAAATTATTAAAAAAGGAGCTGAGAGAATGTGTAAAATGTTCAAGGTATCAAAAAACACCATAAAACAAATAATGGGTAATCTACCCGATTACAGAGTAAACATATCACATCCCTTCTTGAATACAGGTATCGATTACGCAGGGCCATACCTTATGAGATGTTCCAAAAACCGCGGTCAAAAAACATTTAAAGGATATATTGCAGTATTTGTTTGCATGGCTACAAAAGCTATTCACTTAGAAGTAGTTAGTGACTTAACGTCTGATGCAGCTGCATTTAAGCGGTTTGTTGCTAGAAGGGGAAAATGTGCAAACATATATTCAGACAATGGAACAAATTTTGTAGGAGCGTCAAGCATATTAGATGAGGAGTTAGAAAAGGCCATTAGGGAAAATAGTAAGATGGCAGCGGAGTTACAAAGGGAAAGGATAGAGTGGCATTTTATACCCCCGGCAAGCCCCCATTTTGGAGGACTATGGGAAGCAGGAGTAAAATCAATGAAATACCATTTAAAACGAGTAATCGGAGACAATGTACTAACATACGAAGAAATGTCTACATTGCTTTTCCAGATAGAAGCCGTTTTAAATTTAAGACCTTTGTACACATCCAGCTAGGATGTAGGCGATAATGAGGTGCTAACTTCTGGTCATTCCTTAATTGGAAGACCACCATTAGATGTAATCGAACCTAATTACGAAACTGGGAAAATTAATAATTTAGATAGACGGAGACTTATTCAGAAAATAAAACGAGATTTTTGGAATAAATGGAAGGATGATTATTTAAATACTTTGCAACAAAGATACAAATGGAAAAGAAATTATTCAAATATAAAAGAAGGTCAAATTGTCATATTAAAAGATGATAGTCGCCATCCGGCAAGGTGTCCTCTAGGAAGGGTTGAAGAAGTCCATAAAGGAAAAGACGAAAAAGTTAGAGTCGTTAAGCTTAGGGTGCAAGAGAATTTGGTAACCAGACCATTAAATAAAATTTGCCCCCTAGCTGGTGTAAATGATCAAGATGATGCAGAAGCACGTCAAAATAGATCCAACTCGCCCAGAACAAGAAGCAGTGCTAGATTGTCTAAACTGGGAATAATGATGACCTTAAGGATGCTCTCATTATGCTGTCAGTTGACAAACGCAGCACCGGCAATAAAAGATCAACAAGAAAGCAAAGCTAACTTCGGGCGGTGCCGAAGTTGATATACCCTTGCAGCTAAAACCGGATATATATCGCAAACATCGGATATAGTTGGCCGATCCTTATGATTACATCATAATAATTAATTAATTAATTACAATAAAAAATCTAAAAAAAGTCCCAAGCTTCTATCTTCAAAAATACGAAATTTAATATTTCTATCAAATACCATTTCCGATCGTTCAGTTATAAGTCAGCTATAAGGCATAGTCAACCGATCGTTATGAAATTTTGTAGGTCGGATTAACTGACCAAAAATATAATCTGTACCAAGTTCCAGCTTTCTATCTTCAAAAACACGAAAGTTGGGTCATTTCCGATCGTTCAGTTATATGGCAGCTATAAGATATAGTCGGCCGATCCTTATGAAATTTGGCATGTCATATTATTTTGCCAAAAATAGCTCTCATATCAAATTTGAACTCTCTTACTCTAAAAACACCAAAGTTATACCATTTCAGATCAATCAGTTATATGGCAGCTATAGGATATAGTCGGCCGATCCCAGTCGTTCCGACTTATATACTGCGTGCAAAGAAAAGAAGGGACTGTGCAAAGTTTGAAGACGATAGCTTTAAAACTGAGAGACTAGTTTGCGTAGAAACAGACAGACAGACGGACCGACGGACAGACGGACAGACGGACATGCTCATATCAACTCAGGAGGTGATCCTGATCAAGAATATATATACTTTATAGGGTCGGAGATATCTCCTTCACTGCGTTGCACACTTTTGGACAAAATTATAATACCCTCTGCAAGGGTATAAAAATTGTGTGATTTGTAACAAAAATAAATATAACAGGCACCTAATAAAAATTCCAATTGGGGAAACCCCAATTCCAAGTAAGAAGGAGAAAATTTACACATTGACATATATTACGCGCAAGGTCTTATTTTCATAACTTGTATTGACGCTTACTCAAAATTTCTAGTAGTAAAAGAAATCCAAAATAAATTAAATATCGAAAATAAAGTAAGGGAATTTCTTCAAAATTTTCCACATGCAAAAGTAATAATGACCGATAATGAACCGAGCTTTACCTCGGCCCAATTTAAATCTTTCGCACAAAGGTGCAATTTAACTTTACATTACGCAGACCCGAGGCACAGCACGTCAAACGGACAGGTTGAAAGGGCACATTCTACATTAACAGAATTAGCTCGATGCATTAAAGAAGAATTTAATTAAACTGACTTTTCCGAAATAGTAATAAGAGCCGCTCAAGAATATAATCAGAGCATTCATTCTACAACGAACCAAAAACCTTTTGACGTATTATATAATAAAATAGAGCACGATAACATTCCTGAACTTTTGAAAAATACTCAAGAGAAAATGTTGGAAACACATAACGAAAACAGAAAAGAAAAAGAATATCATGTAGGACAGGTAGTCTATAAAAAGAAACACGGGGAAAGAAATAAACTTAAAACCAGATATAAAAAACAAATAGTTAAAGAAAATTTACCCAACAAAATAATAATCAACAAGAAAGCAAAGCTAACTTCGGGCGGAGCCGAAGTTGATATACCCTTGCAGCTAAAACCGGATATATATCGCAAACATCGGATATAGTTGGCTGATCCTTATGATTACATCATAATAAAAGCAATTAATTACAATAAAAAATCTAAAAAAAAGTCCCAAGCTTCTATCTTCAAAAATACGAAAGTTGATATTTCTACCAAAAACCATTTCCGATCGTACAGTTATATGTCAGCTATAAGATATAGTCAACCGATCTTTATGAAATTTGGTAGATCGGATTAACTGACCAAAAATAGAATGTGTACCAGAGTGGCATTTTATACCCCCGGCAAGCCCCCATTTTGGAGGACTATGGGAAGCAGGAGTAAAATCAATGAAATACCATTTAAAACGAGTAATCGGAGACAATGTACTAACATACGAAGAAATGTCTACATTGCTTTGCCAGATAGAAGCCGTTTTAAATTTAAGACCTTTGTACACATCCAGCTAGGATGTAGGCGATAATGAGGTGCTAACTTCTGGTCATTCCTTAATTGGAAGACCACCATTAGATGTAATCGAACCTAATTACGAAACTGGGAAAATTAATAATTTAGATAGACGGAGACTTATTCAGAAAATAAAACGAGATTTTTGGAATAAATGGAAGGATGATTATTTAAATACTTTGCAACAAAGATACAAATGGAAAAGAAATTATTCAAATATAAAAGAAGGTCAAATTGTCATATTAAAAGATGATAGTCGCCATCCGGCAAGGTGTCCTCTAGGAAGGGTTGAAGAAGTCCATAAAGGAAAAGACGAAAAAGTTAGAGTCGTTAAGCTTAGGGTGCAAGAGAATTTGGTAACCAGACCATTAAATAAAATTTGCCCCCTAGCTGGTGTAAATGATCAAGATGATGCAGAAGCACGTCAAAATAGATCCAACTCGCCCAGAACAAGAAGCAGTGCTAGATTGTCTAAACTGGGAATAATGATGACCTTAAGGATGCTCTCATTATGCTGTCAGTTGACAAACGCAGCACCGGCAATAAAAGATCAACAAGAAAGCAAAGCTAACTTCGGGCGGTGCCGAAGTTGATATACCCTTGCAGCTAAAACCGGATATATATCGCAAACATCGGATATAGTTGGCCGATCCTTATGATTACATCATAATAATTAATTAATTAATTACAATAAAAAATCTAAAAAAAGTCCCAAGCTTCTATCTTCAAAAATACGAAATTTAATATTTCTATCAAATACCATTTCCGATCGTTCAGTTATAAGTCAGCTATAAGGCATAGTCAACCGATCGTTATGAAATTTTGTAGGTCGGATTAACTGACCAAAAATATAATCTGTACCAAGTTCCAGCTTTCTATCTTCAAAAACACGAAAGTTGGGTCATTTCCGATCGTTCAGTTATATGGCAGCTATAAGATATAGTCGGCCGATCCTTATGAAATTTGGCATGTCATATTATTTTGCCAAAAATAGCTCTCATATCAAATTTGAACTCTCTTACTCTAAAAACACCAAAGTTATACCATTTCAGATCAATCAGTTATATGGCAGCTATAGGATATAGTCGGCCGATCCCAGTCGTTCCGACTTATATACTGCGTGCAAAGAAAAGAAGGGACTGTGCAAAGTTTGAAGACGATAGCTTTAAAACTGAGAGACTAGTTTGCGTAGAAACAGACAGACAGACGGACCGACGGACAGACGGACAGACGGACATGCTCATATCAACTCAGGAGGTGATCCTGATCAAGAATATATATACTTTATAGGGTCGGAGATATCTCCTTCACTGCGTTGCACACTTTTGGACAAAATTATAATACCCTCTGCAAGGGTATAAAAATTGTGTGATTTGTAACAAAAATAAATATAACAGGCACCTAATAAAAATTCCAATTGGGGAAACCCCAATTCCAAGTAAGAAGGAGAAAATTTACACATTGACATATATTACGCGCAAGGTCTTATTTTCATAACTTGTATTGACGCTTACTCAAAATTTCTAGTAGTAAAAGAAATCCAAAATAAATTAAATATCGAAAATAAAGTAAGGGAATTTCTTCAAAATTTTCCACATGCAAAAGTAATAATGACCGATAATGAACCGAGCTTTACCTCGGCCCAATTTAAATCTTTCGCACAAAGGTGCAATTTAACTTTACATTACGCAGACCCGAGGCACAGCACGTCAAACGGACAGGTTGAAAGGGCACATTCTACATTAACAGAATTAGCTCGATACATTAAAGAAGAATTTAATTTAATCAGAGCATTCATTCTACAACGAACCAAAAACCTTTTGACGTATTATATAATAAAATAGAGCACGATAACATTCCTGAACTTTTGAAAAATACTCAAGAGAAAATGTTGGAAACACATAACGAAAACAGAAAAGAAAAAGAATATCATGTAGGACAGGTAGTCTATAAAAAGAAACACGGGGAAAGAAATAAACTTAAAACCAGATATAAAAAACAAATAGTTAAAGAAAATTTACCCAACAAAATAATAATCAACAAGAAAGCAAAGCTAACTTCGGGCGGAGCCGAAGTTGATATACCCTTGCAGCTAAAACCGGATATATATCGCAAACATCGGATATAGTTGGCTGATCCTTATGATTACATCATAATAAAAGCAATTAATTACAATAAAAAATCTAAAAAAAAGTCCCAAGCTTCTATCTTCAAAAATACGAAAGTTGATATTTCTACCAAAAACCATTTCCGATCGTACAGTTATATGTCAGCTATAAGATATAGTCAACCGATCTTTATGAAATTTGGTAGATCGGATTAACTGACCAAAAATAGAATGTGTACCAGAGTGGCATTTTATACCCCCGGCAAGCCCCCATTTTGGAGGACTATGGGAAGCAGGAGTAAAATCAATGAAATACCATTTAAAACGAGTAATCGGAGACAATGTACTAACATACGAAGAAATGTCTACATTGCTTTGCCAGATAGAAGCCGTTTTAAATTTAAGACCTTTGTACACATCCAGCTAGGATGTAGGCGATAATGAGGTGCTAACTTCTGGTCATTCCTTAATTGGAAGACCACCATTAGATGTAATCGAACCTAATTACGAAACTGGGAAAATTAATAATTTAGATAGACGGAGACTTATTCAGAAAATAAAACGAGATTTTTGGAATAAATGGAAGGATGATTATTTAAATACTTTGCAACAAAGATACAAATGGAAAAGAAATTATTCAAATATAAAAGAAGGTCAAATTGTCATATTAAAAGATGATAGTCGCCATCCGGCAAGGTGTCCTCTAGGAAGGGTTGAAGAAGTCCATAAAGGAAAAGACGAAAAAGTTAGAGTCGTTAAGCTTAGGGTGCAAGAGAATTTGGTAACCAGACCATTAAATAAAATTTGCCCCCTAGCTGGTGTAAATGATCAAGATGATGCAGAAGCACGTCAAAATAGATCCAACTCGCCCAGAACAAGAAGCAGTGCTAGATTGTCTAAACTGGGAATAATGATGACCTTAAGGATGCTCTCATTATGCTGTCAGTTGACAAACGCAGCACCGGCAATAAAAGATCAACAAGAAAGCAAAGCTAACTTCGGGCGGTGCCGAAGTTGATATACCCTTGCAGCTAAAACCGGATATATATCGCAAACATCGGATATAGTTGGCCGATCCTTATGATTACATCATAATAATTAATTAATTAATTACAATAAAAAATCTAAAAAAAGTCCCAAGCTTCTATCTTCAAAAATACGAAATTTAATATTTCTATCAAATACCATTTCCGATCGTTCAGTTATAAGTCAGCTATAAGGCATAGTCAACCGATCGTTATGAAATTTTGTAGGTCGGATTAACTGACCAAAAATATAATCTGTACCAAGTTCCAGCTTTCTATCTTCAAAAACATGAAAGTTGGGTCATTTCCGATCGTTCAGTTATATGGCAGCTATAAGATATAGTCGGCCGATCCTTATGAAATTTGGCATGTCATATTATTTTGCCAAAAATAGCTCTCATATCAAATTTGAACTCTCTTACTCTAAAAACACCAAAGTTATACCATTTCCGATCAATCAGTTATATGGCAGCTATAGGATATAGTCGGCCGATCCCAGTCGTTCCGACTTATATACTGCGTGCAAAGAAAAGAAGGGACTGTGCAAAGTTTGAAGACGATAGCTTTAAAACTGAGAGACTAGTTTGCGTAGAAACAAACAGACAGACGGACCGACGGACAGACGGACAGACGGACATGCTCATATCAACTCAGGAGGTGATCCTGATCAAGAATATATATACTTTATAGGGTCGGAGATATCTCTTTCACTGCGTTGCACACTTTTGGACAAAATTATAATACCCTCTGCAAGGGTATAAAAATTGTGTGATTTGTAACAAAAATAAATATAACAGGCACCTAATAAAAATTCCAATTGGGGAAACCCCAATTCCAAGTAAGAAGGAGAAAATTTACACATTGACATATATTACGCGCAAGGTCTTATTTTCATAACTTGTATTGACGCTTACTCAAAATTTCTAGTAGTAAAAGAAATCCAAAATAAATTAAATATCGAAAATAAAGTAAGGGAATTTCTTCAAAATTTTCCACATGCAAAAGTAATAATGACCGATAATGAACCGAGCTTTACCTCGGCCCAATTTAAATCTTTCGCACAAAGGTGCAATTTAACTTTACATTACGCAGACCCGAGGCACAGCACGTCAAACGGACAGGTTGAAAGGGCACATTCTACATTAACAGAATTAGCTCGATGCATTAAAGAAGAATTTAATTAAACTGACTTTTCCGAAATAGTAATAAGAGCCGCTCAAGAATATAATCAGAGCATTCATTCTACAACGAACCAAAAACCTTTTGACGTACTATATAATAAAATAGAGCACGATAACATTCCTGAACTTTTGAAAAATACTCAAGAGAAAATGTTGGAAACACATAACGAAAACAGAAAAGAAAAAGAATATCATGTAGGACAGGTAGTCTATAAAAAGAAACACGGGGAAAGAAATAAACTTAAAACCAGATATAAAAAACAAATAGTTAAAGAAAATTTACCCAACAAAATAATAATCAACAAGAAAGCAAAGCTAACTTCGGGCGGAGCCGAAGTTGATATACCCTTGCAGCTAAAACCGGATATATATCGCAAACATCGGATATAGTTGGCTGATCCTTATGATTACATCATAATAAAAGCAATTAATTACAATAAAAAATCTAAAAAAAAGTCCCAAGCTTCTATCTTCAAAAATACGAAAGTTGATATTTCTACCAAAAACCATTTCCGATCGTACAGTTATATGTCAGCTATAAGATATAGTCAACCGATCTTTATGAAATTTGGTAGATCGGATTAACTGACCAAAAATAGAATGTGTACCAAGTGCCAGCTTTCTATCATAAAAAACAAAAAAATTGGGTCATTTCCGATCGTTCAGTTATATGGCAGCTATAGGATATAGTCGGCCGATCCTTATGAAATTTGGCATGTCGTAATGTTTTGCCAAAGATAGCTTTCATGTCAAATTTGAACTCTCTAACTCTAAAAACACCAAAGTTTTACCATTTCCGATCAATCAGTTATATGGCAGCTATAGGATATAGTCGGCCGATCCCAGTCGTTCCGACTTATATACTGCGTGCAAAGAAAAGAAGGGACTGTGCAAAGTTTGAAGACGATAGCTTTAAAACTGAGAGACTAGTTCGCGTAGAAACAGACAGACTGACAGACGGACAGAAGGACAGACGGACATGCTCATATCAACTCAGGAGGTGATCCTGATCAAGAATATATATACTTTATAGGGTCGGAGATGTCTCCTTCACTGCGTTGCACACTTTTGGACAAAATTATAATACCCTCTGCAAGGGTATAAAAATTGTGTGATTTGTAACAAAAATAAATATAACAGGCACCTAATAAAAATTCCAATTGGGGAAACCCCAATTCCAAGTAAGAAGGAGAAAATTTACACATTGACATATATTACGCGCAAGGTCTTATTTTCATAACTTGTATTGACGCTTACTCAAAATTTCTAGTAGTAAAAGAAATCCAAAATAAATTAAATATCGAAAATAAAGTAAGGGAATTTCTTCAAAATTTTCCACATGCAAAAGTAATAATGACCGATAATGAACCGAGCTTTACCTCGGCCCAATTTAAATCTTTCGCACAAAGGTGCAATTTAACTTTACATTACGCAGACCCGAGGCACAGCACGTCAAACGGACAGGTTGAAAGGGCACATTCTACATTAACATATCAAGAATATAATCAGAGCATTCATTCTACAACGAACCAAAAACCTTTTGACGTACTATATAATAAAATAGAGCACGATAACATTCCTAGGTAGTCACTTAGGACCTCTTCTGTTCGTTCTTTTTGTCAACGATTTACCTAGTGTTGTGAACTATGCTACTACATTTATGTATGCTGATGATGTCAAGTTATGTCTTTCTTTCTCAGACCATTTCCTTCATAGACACTTGCAACTAGACCTTAACGAAGTCTTCTTGTGGTGCTCAAACAATCTCCTTTTGCTTAACTGCTCTAAGTGTAAGGTTATGACGTTCAATCGCAGTGTGCCTCACATCGTTTCGTACTCTCTTGGGAATAACGTCTTAGATCGTGTTTTCCTAATTAACGATCTTGGAGTAATTTTTGACAATAAGTTGTCCTTCAACGACCACATATCACTAACAGTTAATAAAGCCAGAGGTGTGCTAGCTTTTATCAAACGTTGGTCTAAAGAATTTGATGATCCTTTCACAACCAAAACTCTATACGTATCGTTGGTTCGTCCTATCTTGGAATACTGTTCTAGCGTTTGGAGTCCGCAATACTTTGTTCACCAAAGGAGGATTGAATCAGTCCAAAAGCAGTTTCTGCTATTTGCGTTAAAAGGCTTAAACTGGGATACTGCCACTTCCCTCCCGTCGTACAATTGCCGGTTAAAACTACTAAACCTACCTCCTTTAAAAGAGCGCCGTACTTGTGCTGGGGTTATGCTACTTCATGTGCTTATTCTTGGACAGGTTGACTCACAAGTACTTCTTGAAAAATTAATGTTTTCTGTGCCTAATAGAGTAACTAGATCCTTCCGACCCCTTTGGTTACCGATTTCTAGGTCTAATTTTGCGGAACACGATCCATTCCGCGTTATTTGTAAAAATTATAACTCATTGTCCCATTTAATGTCCCCTGAACTATCCCTAGATGTAATTAAATCCAAAATTATGGAATATCTTTTAACTTAGTTTATCCTTACTCTTAGTTGTAATAATATAGAAATAACAGTTCATTGTTAATAATAAATAAATAAATTGAACTTTTGAAAAATACTCAAGAGAAAATGTTGGAAACACATAACGAAAACAGAAAAGAAAAAGAATATCATGTAGGACAGGTAGTCTATAAAAAGAAACACGGGGAAAGAAATAAACTTAAAACCAGATATAAAAAACAAATAGTTAAAGAAAATTTACCCAACAAAATAATAATCAACAAGAAAGCAAAGCTAACTTCGGGCGGAGCCGAAGTTGATATACCCTTGCAGCTAAAACCGGATATATATCGCAAACATCGGATATAGTTGGCTGATCCTTATGATTACATCATAATAAAAGCAATTAATTACAATAAAAAATCTAAACAAGAAAGCAAAGCTAACTTCGGGCGGAGCCGAAGTTGATATACCCTTGCAGCTAAAACCGGATATATATCGCAAACATCGGATATAGTTGGCCGATCCTTATGATTACATCATAATAAAACCAATTAATTACAATAAAAAATCTAAAAAAAAAGTCCCAAGCTTCTATCTTCAAAAATATGAAAGTTGATATTTCTACCAAAAACCATTTCCGATCGTACAGTTATATGTCAGCTATAAGATATAGTCAACCGATCTTTATGAAATTTGGTAGATCGGATTAACTGACCAAAAATAGAATGTGTACCAAGTGCCAGCTTTTTATCATCAAAAACACGAAAGTTGGGTCATTTCCGATCGTTCAGTTATATGGCAGCTATAGGATATAGTCGGCCGATTCTTATGAAATTTGGCATGTCGTAATATTTTGCCAGAAATAGCTCTCATGTGAAATTTGAACTCTCTAACTCTAAAAACACCAAAGTTATACCATTTCCGATCAATCAGTTATATGACAGCTATAGGATATAGTCGGCCGATCCCGGCCGTTCCGACTTATATACTGCGTGCAAAGGAAAGAAGAGTGTGTGCAAAGTTTCAAGACGATAGCTTTAAAACTGAGAGACTAGTTCGCGTAGAAACAGACAGACAGACAGACGGACAGACGGACAGACGGACATGCTCATATCAACTCAGGAGGTAATCCTGATCAAGAATATATATACTTTATAGGGTCGGAGATGTCTCATTCACTGCGTTGCACACTTTTGGACAAAATTATAATACCCTCTGCAAGGGTATAAAAAAAGTCCCAAGCTTCTATCTTCAAAAATACGAAAGTTGATATTTCTACCAAAAACCATTTCCGATCGTACAGTTATATGTCAGCTATAAGATATAGTCAACCGATCTTTATGAAATTTGGTAGATCGGATTAACTGACCAAAAATAGAATGTGTACCAAGTGCCAGCTTTCTATCATAAAAAACAAAAAAATTGGGTCATTTCCGATCGTTCAGTTATATGGCAGCTATAGGATATAGTCGGCCGATCCTTATGAAATTTGGCATGTCGTAATGTTTTGCCAAAGATAGCTTTCATGTCAAATTTGAACTCTCTAACTCTAAAAACACCAAAGTTTTACCATTTCCGATCAATCAGTTATATGGCACCTATAGGATATAGTCGGCCGATCCCAGTCGTTCCGACTTATATACTGCGTGCAAAGAAAAGAAGGGTGTGTGCAAAGTTTCAAGTCGATAGCTTTAAAACTGAGAGACTAGTTCGCGTAGAAACAGACAGACAGACAGACGGACAGACGGACAGAAGGACAGAAGGACAGACGGACAGACGGACATGCTCATATCAACTCAGGAGGTGATCCTGATCAAGAATATATATACTTTATAGGGTCGGAGATGTCTCATTCACTGCGTTGCACACTTTTGGACACAATTGTAATACCCTCTGCAAGGGTATAAAAATACGGTATTGAACAAATTTCTAAATCCTCGTCCATATATTTAGATCCTCAGGGAATTTGGTGATATTTTACGATATGGAAGCATATTTCGAGATGATCCATAAAGAACAGAACATATTCACCAAAATGAGAGTAGTTTGTGAAAAACTTCATGGGTTTGAGATTGAAACAGATTTTAGAGTTGGAGGAAAATAATAAACTTCATAATCTAATAATAAATAATCATGATAAGTCTTCTTGACTCATAATAAATCAAGGCAAAGGGGGCACCATTTGAATTTAGAGGATCTTTATACCATATTCTGTTTGGAGTAATGGATGAAGATGATCGGGTTCAAATGGAAGAAAACATGAAAAATTAATTGAGCAACCAACAAAATTTAAAAGAATTAAGCAAAAAACAAACTTCATTAGTCGAATCCACTACTAATATTCTAAAGAAAACAACGGAGGAAGTCAATGCAAACTTCATAAGTATGAATAAAAGTATAGAAAATATGACTGTAATATTGCAAGAGTCATATTACGTATACAAAGAATCTATTAAATTTTTTATGGTCACGAAGGAATTAAGTAGTCTGATCGATGAATGTGAAAAAATACAAGCAGGCATCATAAGCCTGTTAATTGACATTAACCATGGAAGGCTTAACATCAACATTTTGCGTCCAAGTCAGCTTAAAACTGAAATTGCTAAAATTATGGACGGAATTAAAGGACGGTACGGAGTTAAAGGATGTATACACCTTACTAACCGCAAGAGGGTTGTTCGATGATAAAAAAATTAACAAAAAAAAATAAAATCACACTATTCTAGCTCAAATTGAGTCGGAATATTTAGTGTACAACTTTGAAATTGATTCATGCCACTTAATGACGGAGTCTACAATTAGTAAATGTCAAAAGTGGCAAACAAACAAAAGAGTTTGTGACGGCAGCTGGCCATGGAGCAATGGCAACGATAATAGTTCCCAGCTAGGACCCCTTAAACCTAATAGACCTTCCAATTGCTTTTACAAATCTGTCCTATCATCAATTTCTTTTTGGGTAGAGCTAGAAAAAAGAAGTAGTTGGTTGTTTAAGGTTGAGGAAAACACTAAGTTGAGGCTCCAATCCAAAATTCAGATTATTGATTTACCAGAGCAAGGCATATTAACAATGAGTTCAGAATGTACAGCCCGAACCGATGATACAATTCTAATTGCTCAGCACATTGTTGAAACTGAAAGTCAAGAGGGATTAGCTTCGACTTATATAGGAGAAATAAGGGAAATTCTTAGAATTGCTTGGGACCCTCTAAAGCCTCCTACTATTAATCATACAGCAGAAATAGCTCACCTGGCCAAACAAATCGAAGATTTGAAAGCAGAAAATTTAGAGTTGAAAAATGTTGATTTTCATCATGTGTCAGGTCATAGCTCCTTAGTTTTAGTAATAATAATCATTGTTGTACTGATTATATCATATTATAGAAAATTGAAGTCGAGAAGACAATTGTTGGCTATAGCACTGCCAACCCCAATGTCGAATGTTTAAAAAAAATAACAAATTTGTTCAGAATTAATCTAATTACAATTAAGAAGAACGATATTTTAAAAGGAAGATAAGAAACAACAGAAATACAAAATTATTGTCCACTATAAACAAAAAATCGAAGAAAAAATTAACTTGTACATCCAAAAAGTATAAGAAAAATATATACTAAGGCACTTTTGTGGCCCCTTGCAGGATGTTCAGACATTAGGTTGAACATAACAAATAAAAACTTAAACAATTTTTTAATATTTAAGATATTAAAATTAAAAAAAAAAAAATGTATATACAGTCCACTATATTTTGTTATCGAACAATTATAATAATTTTCTAATACCGAGGATATAAAATTTATTATTTATTTTATTTCAAAGATAGAATTTCATAGGATCGGACCTAAAACCGATCCCCTGCAGCCTAACATAAATAACACAAAAACATGTGGTGCGCTTATCGCACTTGGGAAAGGGTCGCATAGCAGGTCAGCGTGCAGTGCGCTGATAAGTAGTTTTAAAAAGACTTAAGACTTTAATGTATCTTACTTATAAGAGAATTGTACAAAATAAAAACAGTTTCTAAACGGAATTCATTGGAGTACGACCTTATTATTTGGGGCTCCTCTTAACACTATTCTAATGTTCTTAATTGAAACCTACACGTACATACAAGATTATAGATAAGATCCACTGTAATTAGACTTTAAGCTTTTTCTGATCGCTGCTAGGATTTAGTTGAATTTAGACCTACAAGAGTTCGGACGTAATAATAAAGTCATACTGAGAGTCTAGCAACCTTCTCTTTGTCTAACACGTGAAACTCAATTAAAAATTGAGCCATCTAAACATCAACTCATTTATAATCGACTTCGGACCCGGCTGAAATAGCTCCTGCCACCAAAAGACACGGAGATCGAAGAATATCTGGTACTTGTGGGACCTCTACTAAACTGGGTCCAAGCATCGACATAACTATATTCGATTTTATCCTAAGCTCAAATCTTCTGTCAAGAACAGAAGGGAAGTACTTGACATTACTTTCTACTCTGACTCCCTAGCAGACAGGATTGTTAGATGTCGAGTCCTAGAGAAGCACTCCTTCTCGGACCATCGATACATAGAATTAATGGTCAATTTCGAGAACACCCGACTAACAGTGCGCAATCCTAGGAAAGCGAACTGGGAGCTATACAAGAAAAAATTAGAAAGAGCCTTGGGGGAAATCTCCAAGCAGGGAGGTTAACAGCAGGAAAGACCTGGACGCCATGGTGGGCACGCTAACGGCGGCATGCGCCAGGGCATTCAATAAGGCCTGCCCGAAATGCAGATCGGGCAGTAGCAAGTCAAAGAAACCAGTCAAAGAAGCCTTTAATTTCGCTAGTAAGGCAAACACAAAGCTACAACAAAGAACTGCTACGGCCAAAGAGGAATGCCTGGACCAAGTTCTGTTTAAAATACATCGGAGGCGCCTCGACTTAGGAAGGTCTTCGCAACAACTGCACCTAATGTAGGATACATTAAAACGTCGCATTGTAACTGGACCACGTCCAGTAGAAAAACCCTAGAGGCTCTTACAAATGCACATTTCCCAGGGTGTTCTCAGGAAGAAAAAACCCAGAAAATGCAGAGCCTGGGGGCAGCCCTTCCCTCCCACGGCAACTCGAATACCTCTTGAGTAATAGATATCTCAGTTGGGCGATAAACAGCTTCAAACCCTTCAAATCTCCATGCCCAGATGACATTTTCCCGGCACAATTAATCAAAGCCGGATCCAATCTGTGGTCACGGGTTAGGAATGTCTTGACAGCAATTTTCAGAATAGGCATTGTTCCCGCGACGTGATTGCGGACGGTTGCGGAAGGTTGTCTTCATACCTACAGTGGGAAAACCATTGCACTGCTACCCTAAGGATCTAGTCCTATAATCCTGTCGTCCTTCCTCCTTAAGACAATCAGCCTGCACATTAATCTTACTATTAACCCAGATGGTAGCTGAGATCATTTCGAGATCAAAGCACGCATATAGGAAGGGCCGATTCATGGAGACGGCACTCCACGAGATCACTACGTTCGTCAAAAAAGCACTTAGTGACAGGGAATACGCACATATAGCTCTTCTAGGCAAGAAGGTGAGTTCAACAACATCCTGCCATGTTCGATAATCCAAGACCGAACTTGTCCAAGACCGAAATACCGAGTTTAATCTAACAAACTCCATATGTAGAGAGAGGATTTAAAAAACGCAAAGGATCGCGAAGGTTTGCAGCCAACCTACGTACCACACCAACAGACGCCTTAGACTTCATACTTGACCTATTACTTGTAGAGGTAGTGGGAGTCAAGATAGCCCCGCTATCGGGAATTAGGCTACGTGAGACGGGTCTATGGAAAAGGACTCACTATGGACACACCAAGTTGGACCTACACCATTTCACGCCTACGGGGGCTACAGACTACTGTATACCTGTCGATCAACCTTAGAATATAAGGTATCCATTCCAACGAGGAAGAAATGGGCCACACTCAGGTAGTCTAGCGGACTCAGACACTCGGCAATCCACTCGAATTTTCATCCAAATTAAGGACAGTAAATGACTGTCGCAGATCTCTTAACGAGACATTGTATCAGCGCCGTTGATGAATTAGCTAATAAAATTAGTTGGTACTACCAACCCTCTCCTTTCGGAGAAAGAGCAAGTAGGCATTCCCTTAGCAAAGTGAAGGCTGAAATGCAAGGATCACTTCGAACTGGTAGCACTGAGGATATGGAGGAGTTTCCAGAACTGCAGGAATTCACGCATGGTGTGGCCCATCCGCTCTAGGAAAAGATGAATGATGCTTATCACCCTCAATAGGCAGGACTGCAGTCTGGGGGTCAAGGCCATCACGGGGCACTAGTTAATAGGAACGCACGCGGCTAGACTAGCGGTGCCACAGTATGATTACTGTAGGAGCTGCGGGGATGTAGAAGAGGAGGAGACTGTCACACACCTCCTGTGTCCCTGTCCTGCGTTGGGTGCAGTCGACTCAAACTCCTGGGTGCAGCAACACCCACGGACCTTACAGGCCTCACGGAGATCGCTCCACGTGGACTCGTTGCCTTCATTCGTAAATCTGGATGGGACCTCGAGCTGCCGGAGGAAAGATAGCATAATCTTGGGTACATTAGTAGATAGGAGGGGGGAGGTCCCCTTGAGGGATCTCTTGCCTGTGCGGTACCACAAGGAGCCCCAGCGGCTTAAGTGGATGGGCGAGCTCAGTGCCTGGCCACACATCGCCATCTCAACCTAACCTAACCTACTAAGTCAAATTCATTAAAATCATATCATTGTATTGGGAGCTGACCACTGGTCCAAATAGATCTGTGAAACGGTCTCTCACTAATGGCTTGACAACACATAAGCGATCAAAGCCGTTGCGTCGGATGTCTGCAGGTTATGCATACCTCACAACGAGCTAAATAATTTTGAAAATCGGTTACCATATTCGGCAAATTCGCTCAAGACGATGTTGGTTGGTCATGTGCAGAGTGAATTGCGCTTGCTCTCAATTTAGTTCTGACCCAGAGCTTGTAATCGCTCTTGTGAACTTATGGATTTTCTTTGGCGAAGCCTGCTTTATAGTATATGTATATAGATATCTATGACTTCTTTATGTCTCTTAACTGACGGTATTCGTCCGAATGAAACTCGCCTCGGATGCATCGCATTGTATTAAAAATGTCATAAAATAGTCTGGATGAATAAAGAACGTGTAACGAACATAAATTCCGCGGAAACCTTGCTATCGACGGTATCGGGTGAGAGATGAGCTGCACGCGTTTGCCGGCCTAGATCTCGTCGGCTAGTGGGTGGGTTCCCTGAAAATCTCATCTCTCCCCGCAAGGTTCCTGATGTTCATCATAGCAATCGAATTTGTTCTAATGCGTGCTTGGCCTAACGAACGGCGTAGGCCTGACCGTGTTCCTTGGCGGCTGCAAACCAGACTGGGACTACTCTATTTACCACATTATAAAGTTTTATTGATTAAATTCATTAAAATATTCTATCTAGATTTCTACGTTAAATGCTATTAAATTCAATTCAAAAAATCTCTTATGATCTAAAACGACGCCCTAAGGATTAAACTAAAACTAATCAACTCCATTCAAAAAAATCTCTTAAAATCTAAAATGTTTTCCTTAACCTAAAGCATGAACCAAATGTCTTAAACGCCTAATCCAAGTAGAAGTTAAAAAATAAAGAAGGTAACAGGTGAGAGGCGGATGTTTCACATCGGTCTACGGCCGATTTCGTTGATAAATATTGGTATGCGATCGATGATGGGGACGGGGCTATGGGGCTCCGAGTTGGAGAGCGATGGGCCTTGTCACTCACCAATTATGTGAGCGATGGGACTTATCACTCACCAATTATTTCCCACGTCGCAATGATGAAAGCGCTTCCAACATGCCACCTGTAGGGGAGTTTTTCAAGATTTAAGGGTCGCCGAAAGCTTCTCGTAACGATAAAAAAAAGGCTCTTACGAAATGTCGAGGAAAACCGCACGTGAATGCCCGCCTTAGGACGACTCTTCCCTCATCGGGATATTACACATTCGTCTGTAACCTATAAGCGGCCACATCCGACAGCACTAGCGCCGCTATGTTGCCTTTCGCCCGCGCTTTGGGCCCGCCTTCGCCCGGGTCAATGCCCTGATCGCTAACGGTTGAGGTTAAGCGCGATCCTTGATGGGGGTTAAGGGGGTAACTTGCGCCGCTGCTTTTCCTGTTTCGCGCCTCCTTGTTCCTCCTCCTTTTGGCTGCCGCTAGAGCTCTTTCTCTTCTCGCCCTCTCTGGGGGCTCACGGAGACAGCTACTTAAAGTGCTCGTTCACTGCTCGTGACGCACACCACCGTATTTGCTAGGCTCCGTTTCTCTCTGTCCCTATGCAAAATTCCATTAAAACCTACGCGTGATCTCTCTGACTCAACACTCACCTCAACACTTTCAAAAACTCGCGCTCAGGGATTATTATTTGTCGGAGGGTCGAAAACCTCTTTGAAAACCTCTTCCTCCCTCTTTGAAAACGTTTTGCTTTTCCAATTGCTCAAAATGCCGGCTCAGAAATGAAAAATATCGCACCCTCTCTATCTTTTCCCCTCTTTCCTTTCTCCTTCGACCCTACCCGATCTTACCCGTTTGCAGGGCTGCCAACTCCTGCCGCTTTTACCACTATCGATAACATCCTAAGCGTTGACACCTAGTTCCTTTATCCGCCTGACTCTGTTACAAAATGACCCCTTCTCAAGAGCTGAATTAGGATCGTTATGGATCCTAATCAGATCACCCACAGAGGCAGGACTCACTGCCGCGAGACCTTAGAATGGTACACTCCTATAAAACGTCCTTGCCTATCTTCTAACTCATAGGTCGCCTTACCGGTCCTTTTCCCTATCCTGGCTTTGACATACTTCGGGCCAAGCTTGGCACTATACCCGGTTGCAAAGTTGCTCTGCTTAAAGTTTCTACGGAAGACCTCCTGCCCCTCCTGAAACTCGACCTCCCGCGCTCGGGTGTCGTACCGTCTCTTATTCCTTTCGCCTTGCGTCTCCAAAGCTGTTTGCGCTTGGCTGCGGACAACGTCCAAGGAGTCCTCTCTCGAGAGCATAACGCTCCGGTCCTCTAACAAACCCAACGCCCTCAGAAGTTTATACGAGCCCCCTGAACCCATATACTGCTGTCCGAAAACTAGGTAGTGTGGCGAAGCCCCTGAGCCCGAATGAACGCTTGTTCTCAAATCACAACTGATCTCGCTGAGCTGCTCGTCCCAATTCTTCTGATTTGGCTTCACATAAGCCCGAATCGCCGCTATCACGGACCTGTTTACCCGCTCAGACGCATTCGCCTGCGGTGAGTGCATTGCCGTAAAGACCTGAGTCACCCGATTCTCACGCATCAAACCTTTGAACGCCTCTCCTTTAAATTGGGTCCCATTGTCCGACACAACAGTCTCCGGCACGCCAAACATATGAAATAGCTCCTGCTTCATAAACCTGATCACCGTATCGGCCGACAGCTTCTTTACCGCCCTCAGAAAAACGAACTTGGTATGATGATCTAAAACAATGAATATGCCCACATTACCTGACCGCGACCTTGGATACGGTCCCAGAAAGTCCACGTAGATTTTCTGAAAGAATCTCTGAGATCCAGCTACTCTGCCCATCGTCGGTCTCGTAACATAGTTGGGTGCTTTCGTTTCCTTGCACACCTCACAATTTCGTAAATAGTCTCTAACATCATCCACTAACTTCGGCCAATAATACATACGCCGAATCCTCTCCAGCGTTTTATTGAGACCCCCATGAGCTGCCATTGAACTATCATGCGCCTCCCTTAAGACCTGTGGAATAACTTCCTTAGGAAGCCACAACTTCCAAACAAACTGATCAGCCAACCCTTCTTCCTGGGCCAATCTCGCTCTCCGGAAGACCTTACCCTCCATCACTTTCAAATCAGGCGTCATATCCTTATTGGCCTCCACCGTCTCCGCCAACGTCTTGTATTCAGACGACTCGAAGTGCGGCGACTCGTAGTCAACGTCTATGCCCGAAACATCTATCCCTTCGTCTTCGCCTTCAAAAACCCTGGATAGCGCGTCTGGAACCGCGTGTAGCTTCCCTTTCCTATGCTCGAATTTAAACTTGTAACCTTGCAACCGACCGACCCAAACGCGACCTCAAATCGGGCTGGGACATAAGCCACTGCAGCGACGCGTGATCCGTAATTACGGTGAATCTATGCCCCTCGACATACGGTCTGAAACGATTGATGCAGATGATCGCCGCCAGGCACTCTTGTTCTGTGACCGAATAGTTCTTCTGAGCCTTGCTCAACTTCCTTGAGACGAAGGCAATAGGATACTCGTCCCCTCGGTCTCCCTCTGTCTTTTGAACGAGCACCCCTCCTATTCCATAGCTACTTGCATCGCAATGGATGAAAAATGGCTTCGTAAAATCTGGGCTGTGCAACACTGGGGCTTGGCACATCGCTTCCTTCAACTTTGCGAACGCCTCAATTTCAGCCTGCGTCATTGTGAACCTGCACTTCGGTCTAACTAGATCCGTCAGTGGGGCAGCTATGTCCGCGTAGTTGCTGATAAACTTGCTGTACCACCCGGTCATGCCTAGAAAACTACGCAAAGCTCTCAGAGTCCGTGGAATTGGGTACTCCACCATTGCTGCTATCTTTTCCGGATCGGTCTGGATGACTCCCTCCCCGATCACGTGACCCAGGTACCTAACCGAACGTACGCAGAAGTGACTCTTCTCGAAGTTTAACGTTAGCCCTGCTACCGTCGTTAGGACTGCCAAATGCGACTTGAAGGAATCTGATACTACTAGTAGATCGTCCAAATAGACGAAAACTTCGTTCCTCAGTGAAGCCGGGATGACCTTGTCCATGAGTCGCGTCTGCGATGCGTTCGACAATCCAAAAGGCATCACTGTGAACTGGTACAAAGGCTTGCCTGTACGGTGAATGCCGTTTTGTCCCGTGACGCTGGATCTATCTGCCAATAGGCGTCCTTTAGATCCAAAGTCGAGATGTAAACTGCTTTCGGAAGCCTGCTAAGAATTGCATCGATTTGCGGCAGCGGGTATGCATCTCCCTGCGTAAAACTATTCACTTTTCTGCAATCCAAACATAGTCTGACCTTGCCTGGTTTCTGGACTAAGACAACTGGTGACGACCAAGCGCTCTCGGCCTCTTCGATTACTCCCAATTTCAGCATCCTGTCCACCTCCCCATACAGCAACTACTCCACTGCTGGTGAGACGGGATAATGCCTCTGCTTTACTGCTTTAGCATCCCCCACGTCGATGCTGTGACTGATCAGCTGTGTTTTGCCCAATCCTAACTTGGCAAAAGACCGAAATTTCTCTACTACCGCCGTCAGGCTAGCTTGTTGTGCTACCGTCAACTCGTGACTGACCGACACCTCACTGACTTGGAACTCCGTCGGCAGAAGCTCAAAACTGTTCCAAAAGTCGATGCCCAGATATAAGTCCTGACTCAGTGTGGGCACCAGGTATAGACTTTGCTTTTTGCATTGCCCCTTAAATTTTATTTCGGTTGTCACCTGGCCTAGCACTTGCTGTCGTTGTCCATCGGCTGTTCTCCCTTTCGCTTGAACTCCGCTCCACTTTGGATAAACCTTTCTGCCAACCTGCCTCCCAAGCAGCTAATCGCAGCTCCCGTATCTAGCAGCCCTAGGACTTTTTCCCCTAACAAATAAACTTCCGCAAACGGTCGCTTATCCGCCTCCTTGTACCTTATTGCTTCAATCTCTTTCACCGCCTGCCAATATAGTTTTAATCTGTTTGTATTCCTAGATTTTTTTGACTTAGTATCTTATTTGTTAATTTCTACAACTTCATGTATGATTCTGTCTACTTCTAAATTTTTTAACGATGGTTTCTCTGGATCTTCTACTTGTCCTTGCTCTGCCCTACCTGAACACGCTGAGTCGGACGGTCTTGCGCATTCACCCGCCCGTTTTTTAAACAGTTTGCGCAAGACGGTTTGTAGGTATTAGGCGTTCCGCATCCGAAACAAAATACCTTACGTTTCCCAGCACAGTCGTGATACCTATGCCCTTCTTTCCGGCAATTCCAACAAATGAGAGCCACTGCTTCGATGTCCGGATCTCACTTGCATCCTCCATTTCCATTCCTTCATTCAACTCAGCTACCGCCTTTCCGGTAGGATAGCTCCTATGATGTCCTCTATCCTCGCGTCTGAACCCCTCAGCATTCGCCTTCTTCGTATAACCGGGCTTGCAAAAGCTGCTCTCGTGCCTTATTTCCTCCAAGAACCTCTCGCGCCGCCTGCAGACTTCTCTTAATTGACTGATCGATCGAATTGAAACATTCGGAAATTTCGCCTCAAAACCTCTACTATCGTGGCCTCGCTAAGAGGCGTTTCCAACCCATCAATTGCTCTATTGCGTCATAAAAAGTGTCGAAGTCTTCCTTTTTGCGCTGCTTTCTATCCCTCATGGCTTCGCGTATGTCTACGTCCGACCGACTATCGCGAAAGTGATTCCTAAGAGCATCACACAACTCGCCCCATCTCATGCCCCTATTCGCTTTGTGGAAGCGCCAATAGAAATCTCCGGCCTTGCCATCGAATAAGAGACTTGCATTCGGGCAGAGTGCTGCGAAATTGCTATCTAGCGTCTGGTGGGTCAGGGCCTCTACTCGATAGATGAAGTTGTCCATTGTCATGCCATCTGGCCTCCCGCTGAACCTGATCTTCCAGTTGTTTAGTATGTGTCCAACCTTGTCTAGACGATATGCTGGCTGTCTTAATTCGTCTATGATAGTATGTCCCTGGTCTCGAAACCCTTCCTCGTTATCAAAGGGTTCGCTAGGCTGTTCATTTCGGAATGTTGTCCTCCCAGCTCTTCCTTCGGCTTCCCTCTCAGACTGAGCTCTTTGCTGGAACAACCTCTCCATCTGTGCTGACAATTGTTCTAATAGTGTTGCCTGCATGGCTTGAACCGACTGAGACACCATTGAGCTTATTTCTGCCGTACTACCTAGAGACTCTGCTTGAGAACCCACCTGGCTTGTACCACCCGGTGAATCGGCCCTACGAATCTGTTGGCTTGTGCCTGCTGAAGACATTTCGCTCGTCGTCTGAGGTTTTTCAAAACACACAACCTTGCAAGTGGGACATGCTGCCTTGGTTTTCGCGTGAGCCGTTACGCATGATTTGTGGAACTCATGCCCACATTTGGTTCTGGCCCACATTTGGTTGCCATCTCTTTATTGCATAACATGCATATTGGCACCTTTTGGGGCGTTGCTGCCCCCTTCTCTGACTCTGCTGGGTTCATTTTACTGTTGTTATTTCCTAAAATTCTCAAAAACTAACACTTGAAAGATTGCTAACTTGTTGCTAACTAAAACCAAACTTTGCCACTGTCTGATCTGCGCACCGCCAATACGCCACCTTATTTTTTTTTCTTCTTCTTCCCGTTCCTAGGTTCCATCCACTTCGTTCAGAAAAATAAAAACCCCCCTTAATATCTACTCTCGCTAGCTCTGCTGATTCCCAGGTGCCGCGAGGTCGATGTCTCGGACGTGGTTAGCTGCTACTCCTGCCGCTAAACTCCAAGCGTCCGTCTCCTTCTTCGGGGGACGACGGGATCTGCCTGCTACCTTAAGGCGTGGTCAGAACTCAGTGTTTGTTTGAGCCTGCTTCTCCGAACACCTATCCTGGCAGCTTTCCCGTCTGTTAGTTGTGGAAGATGTCTGAGGTCGTTTGCGTGGTTAGATGATTCCTCTTATCACCTAAGTTCCAAAGCGCAACTCCAATTTCACCAAACTACTCCTATTCTGTGGGGCTGTTGCGGTTTCGTGGTCTACTCTTCTTCTTTTAAAAGTAGAATTCCAAACGATGTTAGCTTCAGCTCCTGGGTGTTTTGGTCGTGGTTAATGCCATGCCATTATAACCAGCCGAAAAACCTATCTAAACGTTGTTATTTCAAAACATGGTTGCTTTTATAGCCATATCAAAAATACATGGCCACTAAGTTGGGCGCCAGAAAAACTATGATGAATTATATAAATGATTATAACTGTAACGAACATAAATGCCGCGGAAATCTTGCTATCGACGGTATCGGATGAGAGATGAGCTGCACGCGTTTGCCGGCCTAGATCTCGTCGGCTAGTGGGTGGGTTCCCTGAAAATCTCATCTCTCCCCGCAAGGTTCCTGATGTTCATCATAGCAATCGAATTTGTTCTAATGCGTGCTTGGCCTAACGAACGGCGTAGGCCTGACGTGTTCCCTTCTGAAGCTCCCCTCCGGGCTAATGTTTTGCCCACTGCGGCATCCTGGAACGGCTGGGTGAACGCATGGCGGCTGCAAAACAGACTGGGACTACTCTATTTACCACATTATAAAGTTTTATTGATTAAATTCATTAAAATATTCTATCTAGATTTCTACGTTAAATGCTATTAAATTCAATTCAAAAAATCTCTTATGATCTAAAACGACGCCCTAAGGATTAAACTAAAACTAATCAACTCCATTCAAAAAAATCTCTTAAAATCTAAAATGTTTTCCTTAACCTAAAGAATGAACCAAATGTCTTAAACGCCTAATCCAAGTAGAAGTTAAAAAATAAAGAAGGTAACAGGTGAGAGGCGGATGTTTCACATCGGTCTACGGCCGATTTCGTTGATAAATATTGGAATGCGATCGATGATGGGGACGGGGCTATGGGGCTCCGAGTTGGAGAGCGATGGGCGGATTACTTGCTCAGCCTGACCGGAGCTACCGCGGTAGGGATAAAGCGAGGGATCAAACCCGAATTCGGGGAGGGTCCAAGGTACGGACGCCGACGAACGGACCTTTTTCTAAACCTACTTGTCACTCACCAATTATTTCCCACGTCGCAATGATGAAAGCGCTTCCAACATGCCACCTGTAGGGGAGTTTTTCAAGATTTAAGGGTCGCCGAACGCTTCCCGTAACGATAAAAAAAAAGGCTTTTACGAAATGTCGAGGAAAACCGCACGTGAATGCCCGCCTTAGGACGACTCTTCCCTCATCGGGATATTACACATTCGTCTGTAACCTATAAGCGGCCACATCCGACAGCACTAGCGCCGCTATGTTGCCTTTCGCCCGCGCTTTGGGCCCGCCTTCGCCCGGGTCAATGCCCTGATCGCTAACGGTTAAGGGGGTAACTTGCGCCGCTGCTTTTCCTGTTTCGCGCCTCCTTGTTCCTCCTCCTTTTGGCTGCCGCTAGAGCTCTTTCTCTTCTCGCCCTCTCTGGGGGCTCACGGAGACAGCTACTTAAAGTGCTCGTTCACTGCTCGTGACGCACACCACCGTATTTGCTAGGCTCCGTTTCTCTCTGTCCCTATGCAAAATTCCATTAAAACCTCCGCTTGATCTCTCGGACTCAACACTCACCTCAACACTTTCAAAAACTCGCGCTCAGGGATTATTATTTGTCGGAGGGTCGAATGCCCCCTTTCCTCTCTCTTTAAAAACGTTTCGCTTTTCCAATTGCTCAAAATGCCGGCTCAGAAATGAAAAATATCGCACCCTCTCTATCTTTTCCCCTCTTTCCTTTCTCCTTCAATCCTACCCGATCTTACCCGTTTGCAGGTCTGCCAACTCCTGCCGCTTTTACCACTATCGATAACATCCTAAGCGTTGCCACCTAGTTCCTTTATCCGCCTGACTCTGTTACAAACGGAGCGAAACAAAGCTTAGACTTAATTTCACCAAAAGCAGTTTGTGCGTTCTCGTTTCAAGTGAAGTTCTTTCCGCGAAGTCAACTGTCAACTGTTATTGCTAAATATAATTGGGAAATTAATTGACGAGCCTATTCACACATACCCAGATGCGTCTTGTTGCATTTGGCTCTTGGGGATAGAAAAATCAGATACCGCATTTTTCGGATTTATTTGCAGAGTTCCTTCACCCACAATATAGTTTAATGTTGATTGGCAACTTTCTCAGTTGGTACAAAAATGCTCTCGTGACACTTGTAATTTGTTGTTTAGTTATTATACGCGGGTTATAGTATAATTAATAACTTTATTAATTCTTCAATTAATTCCGCTCTGAGTCGTGATCAGCTTAAGACTAACTTATAATCTAAGTTTTCGAAGCTGTGAAGTTCTGCGAGGTAAAAGCTCACTTATACAGCATGTGTACATACATATAGGATTTCAGTGTGTATGCATGTATGTATATATGACAATATAACCTCAGTATTGGGCTTTCGGAAGGTCAAACCGACTATTTTTGATATTGATCGTTAGGTAGGCATGACGTAAAGGAGTCGCAACTTTGTAATGGCCCTGAAATTTTTGAGAGTCGGGAATCGCAGCCAACTACAATTCTTCTAAAAGCAACGCATTGGCATTGGAATATAAAAGACCAACTCAAAGACAAGTTTCTTTCTTTTTCTCTACATTGCCATAGAAGTCGAGCTTTTTCCCACAAGTGTCTCTCGAGTACAATTAAAAAGAACCGATTAGAGAAAAGTAATTTGGCGGTTAAACTTAACCTTGTTGCACACGTGAAACAACAGGTACTTGAAAGGTACAACGCTGATCGCTAAGTACATAGCTATAGCTTCTAGTCTGGGGCGCTGGCAGCCGTACCTCTTATTCAAGTGCCGTGGTTGTAGTCCCTTCAGTGTGGAACACGTCACGTAAAATAAGTTTGGAGAGGTCCAAGACACGCCTGTTAGGAGAAACTAACAAAAGTTCGCTTAATAGAGTAGAAAAAAAATTGAATTTTTATACCCTTGCAGAGGGTATTATAATTTTGGTCAAAAGTGTGCAACGCAGTGAAGAAGACATCTCCGACCCTATAAAGTATATATATTCTTGATCAGGATCACCTCCTGAGTTGATATGAGCATGTCCGTCTGTCTGTCTGTCCGTCTGTCTGTTTCTACGCAAACTAGTCTCAGTAAAGCTATCGACTTGAAACTTTGCACACACCCTTCTTTCCTTTGCATGCAGTATATAAGTCGGAACGGCCCGGATCGGCCGACTATATCCTATAGCTGCCATAAAACTGATTGATCGGAAATGGTATAACTTCGGTGTTTTTTGAGTTAGAGAGTGTAAATTTTACATGAGCGCTATTTTTGGCAAAATAATACGACATGCCAAATTTCGTTAGGATCGGCCGACTATATCCTATAGCTGCCATATAACTGAACGATCGGAAATGACCCAGCTTTCGCGTTTTTTGAAGATAGAAAGCTGGAACTTAGTACCAATTCTATTTTTAGTCAGTTAATCCGATCTACCAAATTTCATAACGATCGGAAATGGTATTCGGTAGAAATACCAACTTTGGTATTTGAAGATAAAAGCTTGGGACTTTGTTTAAGATATTTTATTGTAATTAAATGGTTTTATTATGATATTCTCATAAGCATCGACCAACTATATCTGATTTTAGCGATATAAACATATCCGGTTTTAACTGCAAGGGTATATCAATTTTTTTAATTGTTCATAATCTTTTTGTATTTTTTCAACGTAATCGCCATTTATTTAGATACATTTTTGATGTCGATAAATCCACCTTGAATAACCGTCTTCAAAATCGGCTTTTTGGAGTTTTGCAATTTTATCATTGACCGCATTTATTATCTCCCCATTGATGTGGAACACTCTTCCTCGCAATTTTTTTTTTTTTTAAATAATCAGAAATCGCAAGGTTTTAAGTCTGAGGAATAAGATGTTGGTAGAATTTTTTCGATGCCTAACTGCGCAATAAAGTTACTTGTTTTTTTTCAGCAGTGTGCGCTGGCGCTTGTCATGGTGCAAAAATTATTGGTGAAGTTCTTTTTTTTTGCGTTTTTTTCAATAAGCTTTGGAATACTTCTGGTGAGGCAGTTACTTTTTGCTATACCTTTTTCCAATCGAATAGCAGCTACAACTTTCTCTCTGGTGAAGTAAATTGACATCATTACTTTTGTTGCTTTGATTTTATGGGTGGATTCGCACCTTCTGGGCTTCATATCATGCTTTGTTGTTTTGTTTCAGGATCGCACTTGTAAAGTAGAGGTCTGCAGGAATACATTCTTATTGCCTCAGCCATAGAATACATCCGAATGGAATAGAATGAATGAGTGCAACAGACACAACGAATTGAGTGAGAGGGAGTGAGAGAGCATCCTAACTCATGGGCATTCTCTTGCTTTGAAACCGAGTGAATTGGGGTGGGAAGTAAAAAGAGTGCTTTTGGAATGAGGAATGCAGCCGAATGTCTCGAATGGTTTTTCACACACTCTATGCATTCATTTTCCTCTGTTGAGCAAAACGCTTTTTTAATACTTCTTTAATAATGATGGAATTGACCGAAAGGTGAAATATGATGAAAGTGTTTTTTTACTTATGGAGTTAACTGTTATTAATATTTTCTTAGTGTTTTTTGTTTAGTTTTCTTAAGTTTTTCGAAATTAAATTATTTTACAAATTTTTTTAAGCGGCAAAATTTTGCTGGAAAGTTATTTATTAATAAATATTGAAAATATTTTTACATTCATATAAGTAAAATATGTAAAATAAAATATACAGCATAATAACGAATATTTTTGATTTAAAAACAATGACTTACTTCCACTTTTGAATTATTTTATTATCAGCGTCTAAAAAAACAGGCAAATATGCATAGTTGTATCGTACATTCTAGAATGTATTCGATCAATTCGAATGCGAACTGTAACTCTAACTCATTCAATTCGGGTTTCATGTTGTGCGAGTGAGACCTACACAGTCGCACTCACTCATTCATTAATTTTCGTCTCAGCATTCTATCTCACTTAATTCATTTTTAAGGTTGTGCATTTGAATGTCGTTTTTTAGCTATTCCTGCAGACCTCTTATGTAAAGCCAGGCTTTTCAATAAAATATTGAGCAAAACGCACACGTGCCTCCTTTTGAGCTTCAGATAAAATTTTAGAGATTCATCGTGCCCTTTTTTCGTGTATCCAAGATCCTTTTTTAATATTCGTGATACACCCATGGCATTCAAGCACAGTTCTTCAGCAATAATTTCCTGGGTCAATGTTGGATCTTCGTCATTTACATCGTCAGTTGCAGATTTTGGATGGTTTTTTCGATAAAAAGAATAGCAAACCGAATTTCTTGCTGCGTTAGTACAGGGATATCCATTAAGACGGCTTCACTAATTTTACGTTTTCTTGTCTCCAATTTGACCGATCCTTCTGAAAATTAGAGTGATATATCGTAAGATTCTAACAAATAGTATCTAATTTTTTTATTTATAAAAAAATTATAATACTGTCATTATAATATTTATATAATATTATATAATATGTTATAATATTTTTTATAACTAAGCGCAACTAAGCGAACTTTTGTTAGTCCCCACGTAAGTTAGTTGAAGCAGTTGTATGGATTCAACGGCATTCCCATGTCGGTTTTGTTGATGCATAATATAATAACCTAATGTTCCCTCTAGGTGCTACCACGAGTCAACGAATAATAAAATTACCGAATTCAGCAGCAATAAAAGGCCTTTCTGCGCGGATGAACTGCACGTAAGTGTTCCTAAGTTAGGAAAATAATAATAATAAACAATAATCATTATATACGGTCCCTGTTCCTAACTCAACACAATGATGGTTAAGATATGCTATCAATAATCGCAAAATGATCAAAAAACAAAAACAGCAAGCTAATTAATAATGCTATTTCTGTAAGAATCTCCTTGCTTGAGTATAAGTTAACTTATTTAAATCATTTAGTCTTAATTTGTTTTGCTTTGGTGTTGATCAAGATGTTTCTAAGAGTTTGTCATCGTCAGTACCCACGATATGTACGGATAAAATAAAAATAACCCAATCCTCATGTTGAACATGGAAGAATAGATGTATGTGTAATTAATAGCTTCTTAAATCATCTATATTAAAATGCAGTGGACTGATGGAAGAGGACTCAACAATCCATCTAGATTTGAAATCGGGCAGGAGTCTTTTATCGTAACATCGTTTACCTTTCTACAATCAAGAGAAAAACTTACTTTTTCTGGCTAGACTATTAAAACGACAGGTGATGACTACGATGATATTGGGGCTTCTTCAATGACTTTTAATTTAACCACCCTATTGATCTGTGCACAAATAATTTTTTTCACGCGCAGGTGATAAAGGGTAATGTCTTTGTTTTAAAGGCTTGGCGTTGGAGGTATTGATTGAGTGTTTGATTAAGCTAGGCATGCCAAAAGCATCTTTGTCCGATGACGAGAAAAAAATTTAATTTAATAGATTTTTAATCTGGTTCTTTGTTGAAATTAATCTTTGTTGACTCTTCTTTAAAGTATAATTCATTCACACTGCCTTTTACGGTGACGGAAATTTGTAATTTTTTTCTAGAAGTCCATTCCACATTCCTCTTATGTAATAGAAGGTACTACTAACAACTTACAGGCATGCTCCGGTTCTCACTTTCGGTTTTCGTTTTCGTTTTGGGACCAAAACCGAGATTTTCGTTTTTGGTGCTCCGGTTTTCACAAGTTTTTAGTTATCGTTTTGCTATCGAAACGTTTAATTTCTCATTTCTCTTGCTGCCGAAACAGGTGATTTGAGGTTTGAACAGCAGCAAACAACGCGAAAAAATGCCTTTTTTATATTCAGTTGCGTCTTTTGTAGCCAAAAGAATTAAGGGGAAAAGCCAGAAAAACCAAGTTAAGGGAATGCCACCTTTTCAATGGATTTCATTTTCATTTCATTCCGGTGTTTTCAACAATTTTTTTTATACACTTTTAGAACATAACTAATTAAATTAAATTAATTAATTTTTAAAAACATATTTTACCCAATTTCAACAAATTTATCGCCATCCATTTGATTATACAAGTATTTTTAACTTGCTTTTTTATTCTATCAAAAGTATGGCAGCTTAGGCGATAACTTATGGTGTCAAACTTATCGGTCGTTCACCAAAACGAAAATTGTTGTTGCCGACGGCAAAATTTGATATCCGAATTTGAGGTGGGGTCAGAAATTACTCGTTTTAAAAATAACTACAAGCCTAATTGATCTTTTAGAGGTCTTAATAGAACGACAATAAACCAATAAGTCAACTATTTTTTTCCTTTTGCAAATAAGATCCGATTTAATATAGAAAAAGGCATTTACTTTTCATTTAGGCAAGACAAATTTTTTCGTTTTTGAATTCGAAAAAATTTTGTGAAAGTGAAAACGGGAGCACCAATTTTTTCGTTTTCGTTTTCAAAACGAAAACGAAAACCGAAAGTGAGAACCGGAGCATGCCTGTTAAGGGGTTATATACCTTTTTTATTTTAAAAAAATCGAAAATTTTTTTATTGCTTTATCTTAAAGAACAATTCCTTGAGAACATTTTCCCAAATTTTCATAGAGATTGGAGCAGTAGAAAAAAAGTTACAGCGCTCCTAACCGCGCGCCTCATTGCGGCCTTGAACTGAACTTGAAACTTTAAACGCGAATATCTCGAAATGGTGTTTCTTGAAAAATGACTTTGCGGTGACAATGATTGACGGAAAACTACTGAACCGATTTACTGATTTTTTTAAAATGTTCGTAATGAAATTATCTTGTGCTTGAACGATCGACTTTTCACGCGCAAACTTTTTTTTTCGGCGAAATAAATTTTTTTGTGAAATTTCTAGAGTCCAAAACGTTCATTTTTAGCATAAAACGCTGCCATATCCAAACAAAAACCAAAAATTTTAAAATCGATCGTTCAAGCACAAGAGATTACTCTAAACTAATGAAATTTTTTTACTTTTATGATTTAAGTTGACCTGTTTGACCTGGGGAACTGTCACCGCAAGGTTCTAAAAAAAAAAGGCCTCTAAGGAAAACAGCCACCCCTTAAAAACTATTCAATATTTTTTGTAAAATTTTGTAAAATTTTCACCAAATTTTGTAAAAACATTCTTAATAAAGTGTACTATTAAAATATTAAAACATCCGTGTAATTAAATAATTGCTACATACCTAAAAAAAAATTCAAACTTTCCTCTTTTTCTTCGAAAAAGAAGGTATATAACCCCTTAATGTCATTGTATGTGATTGTTTTGTTCCGTCTGCATATTTTACAGAGACAATACTCTTAGCTAGAGTACTTGCTTTTCTTATCGCTTATATTAGACAACTATTGTAATAATGCTTTGATCTCCAGAACTCCTCCGGTCTTTTTTCTAAGCGATTTATGGTTTTCATATCTGTATCGTTGTTTTCGTTTTGTTCTTTCGGTTGTTGCAGTTGTCGGGTGACTGTTTTAAACCGTTAAGGATTGCTATACTCTTAGACGTCTTATTCTTATCTTCGTCCGATTCTATACTCGGGTATCCATTCTGGGATTGGCGATGTTGTCCGTGTGAAAGTTTCCCAATTCTTGGTAACACTTGGCATGAAGGCTTATACATATTTATTGGTCCATAACCATAGCTATAGCAATGAATATAAAGTACATAGATGGGAGATCAGGGCCCAAAACGGTCAACTTTTTTCGTCGAGCTTGTTAGTGAGGGGGGAACGCACATGCATACGATTCTATTTTTAGAACTCTTTACATGTATCCGTCAACAAAAATGTGAGCCTTTGTATGTACATATGTGTGACTGCTCTCACGACGGCGTAAAAATGTTTTGGCTTCCAAATTTCAATTTCAATTTCTCGTTTCTGTTTTCAATGCGCCGATGTGGTAGTTAGTAGAACAATAAAATTTCAAGAGAGTCCGTCCGTCACTCACTTTTACAAAAATGTTAATCAAATGCAATTAAAAATAATTATAATTAAGTAAATATGAAAAGTGAAAAAAAATAATACAAAAGTAAAAGTAAATATAAAAATAATCAAAAAACTAAAACTTTCTAAAAATTGAAATAACCGCTCACTTATGAAATCGAACCCAGGACCTTAAGAATAAGGAGCGCGCACTTTCCATCTACGCTACCCTTCAAGTTGATTTAACGATACTTAAAATGGGTTTTAAAGTAAGCGCTAGAATCCATACCAAAAACAGAACTGAAGAGTAGGGACAGAGGAAGATATTTCTGATCTTTTTGCTCTCACATTGGTTCGATTTGAACGTTTCAAACTTTCATCGTTACAAAGATGTTACGATCTAAAAATGGAATTCTCTCTTTCCCTTTTCTCATCTGCGGGTTCTACGGCATTTTGGCAGGCCGCGTCGTGGAACCCGCTCTCCAATGTTTTCATTTTTTCCGTCAGGGACCCCGCTGTAAATAATTATCACTGCGGTCCACACAAGGAATTGGCCGGCTAGGCGGTAATGGCGAAAGTTAACCCCTGGTACTGGTGCAAGTGGTATATCCAATACAATCTCAACGGTAGACCTGCGAGAGTCCAGTTTCAAGGCGAATCCAGTGCCTGATGAAATCCCTCACGTCCAAAAGGTAAATAAAAATCTCCATTCGACAAAAAGTTAGCGCGAGCGGACTTCCCAGCGAATATAGATAAGATGGGCAGTGATGCGCTGCCAACATCTGGATTACCATCCTCTTGTTGTTGCTCAATGTTGCCCAATAACGGGTCAATCGTTACAATTAAATCCCGCGCCGTATATGTTGGTAACGCAGCAGAAAGCAATTGTGGTGATTAAAATAAGTTTGTGAAGAGGAAGAAGGAACGGCGCCAGCGTCGTCGCCTTCTGGAGGTTTTTTAACGATTGTAAAGTGCGGAACGCACCGAGGAAATAATATATGTATATCTTTTGTATATATGAGTAAGTTGGTTTTTGATTATTTGGGCTATTTGAAGATCATTACAGTCATCATTGAAGAGAGCGAACTTGGGGGCGTCGATGTCAGCATCTTTTTTGACCAGCCTAACACAGGCTAAATTTCTCGGCTCCATGTTAAGCTTATCTGCGACAAACTTGACTAGACGTCGAGAATTTACTAATATGAAGGTATTTTAGAGTGGGAAGAACTTGAAGGTGAGCACAGCTGGGTGTTTATTCCACAATGCACCTATTAAGGTTGATTTGCTTCGTTCTTGGGACACACATTTTATGCAACTGGGGCTTAGCCCAATGCAGCTTGTTTGTTCCCAGTGCTGGTAGGAATAGAAAGGGGAGATAAAACATGCGCCAAAGTTGAAGAGGCCTCGGGCCCCATGGGTATAGCCGAATTTACCAGGGCATGATTCATTTTGGCATTAGAGCTCTGGAAAATGGATTCTAGATCCATAAACTTGTGATTTAGTTCGTATATTTTGGCGAATCATTTCCTATGATGCTTCATTTCCCATTACTACATTAAGTTCGGAATTTTTGTGTGGGAAAATCCACACAGGCACGTCGGGAACTCGACGCGCACCGAACAGCCTCACACCCACGCAGTTGGGTTGCAGCAAAGATTATGCAGTACATAGATGGGAAATCTCATAGAAATAAAAGTGTTACTATGGCGGTTACTATGGATGTTACGTCACATCCCGCTGGGAGCTGCAATCTCAGGATCCCGTCATACATGACGTTCCACAGCAGCGGTCCTAGGACCGATCGCGACAACGAGGTAGGCATAGCTAAGTGGTAGAGCGCTTGGCTGTAAAAATTAAAACATTTGAGAGCGGGTACCACAAAAAAGGCAGGACGATGAGAGAGAGAAAGAGAGAATTCTATTTTTAGACCGCAACATGATTGGAACATTAGAATAATGAAACATTAACATTGAAAAGAGATAAAAAGAAAAGAGATCAGATATAACGTCTATTTTTACTCCTTAACTCCATGTTATTCTCCTGTAACTATGAAATCTCCCTAAGCTGAAATATTTTTCTACGGAAAAATTTGTCAGGAATGGCGGAGAGTGGGCTAGCGCTGAAATATGGGGTATTTGACCAGTTTTTGTGACATAAATTAATATCTTAAGATCGGAGCAAGATATTTGGTTTTTTATATTTATATATTTCGGTTTTTGCATGGAGTTATATTGAGTAATATCTTTACCCAATAGAAAAAAGAGGGCGTGGCACCGCCCCTTTTTTTATGGCTAATGTAAATTTCTGTAGATTTTTAGAGTACTAATTAACTAGTTCTGTGACAGTATTTGGTTTTATTTAATAGAAAAAAGTTGGCGCGGCACGCCTTTAACCGCTTTCCGACTTTGCCAGATCGGCCTTGAGGAATATGAGGTGTATGTCATGCTGCTCTGCCATCTCGTTAAGAGATCTGCGACAGTCATTCACTGTCCTGGAGTTGGATAAAAGACCGTCAAGGGCTTTGAGTGCCGCTTGACTGTCTGAGAAGACACAGATTGTGTCCTGATTACCAATAAGTGCTGGGGATCTGAGTGCTTCTCCGATAGCTATTACTTCTGCTTGGAAAACACTACAGTGGTCTGGGAGTCTGAAGGACTCATTTAAACACAGCTGTTCGCAATGGAAACCGCCTCCCACCTGGCCATTCAATTTTGAACCGTCTGTGTAAATATGGAGGGAACCGGCTGGTCCCGGGATTTGTGTGGCCCATTCCTCCCTTGTTGGAATGTAGACCTTGTATTTTAAGGTGGGATTATCGACAGGTACGCAGTAGTCTGTAGATCCCGTTGGCGTGCAGTGGTGTAGATCTAACTTGGTATGTCCGTAGTCAGTCCATTTCCATGTGCCCGTCTCTCGTAGCCTGATTGCCGATATCGTGGCTATCTTGACCCCCATTATCTCTACCGGTAATAGGTCGAGTATAAAGTCTAGAGCATCCGTCGGTGTGGTACGTAGGCTGCCTGTGATGCAGACCTCCGCCATCCTTTGCGTTTTCCTAAGCTTCTCCCTGATTGTGGAGTTGGTGAGAGCAGGCCACCAGACCACCACTCCGTAGAAAAGGATGGGTCTTATGACCGCTGTATAAAGCCATCTTACTATTTTTGGGGACATTCCCCATTTAAGGCCAATGGCTTTCCTGCAAGTATAGAGCGCGATTGTAGCCTTGTTAGCTCTATCCATAGTGTTTGACTTCCAGTCCAGTTTCCTGTCTAGCGTAATTCCTAGGTACTTGGCGCTATCGCTAAGAGATAGTGTTTCTCCTAATAGTTTTGGAAGCCTTAAGTTTGGTATTTTGTATTTCCTGGTGAAGAGGACGAGCTCTGTTTTGGATGGGTTCACACCTAGTCCATTTCTAACTGCCCACGTTGAGAGGACCCTAAGTTTGTCCGTCATGCGGTCACATAGAGTCTGGGGAAATTTTCCAGAGAAGGCAATTGCGACATCATCCGCGTAAGCGATAACTTTGCAACCACCCCTTCTAGGGATCGCAGTAGGCTATTAACCGCCACGTTCCAGAGTAGGGGTGAGAGTACGCCTCCTTGCGGGGTGCCTCTTCTGACGTATCTATGAATAGATTCTCCTCCCAGTGACGCCTCAACAGTCCTGTTTACCAGGATCTGCTCTATAAGGCGTATGGATTGATCGTCTATTCCTAGTCCTGTCAGTGCATTGATTATCGAGCTTGGTAGGATGTTGTTGAACGCACCTTCTATGTCTAGAAAAGCAATGAGTGCGTGTTCCTTATCACTAAGTGCCTTCTCGACAAAAGTAGTGATTTCGTGGAGTGCCGTTTCCGTGGATCGGCCCTTCCTATACGCATGCTGTGATCCCGAGATATCATCTGGGTTTATAGTAAGATTAATATGGAGGCTGATTTCTCTCTCCATTGTCTTGAGAAGGAAGTACGACAGGCTTATTGGTCTGAAGTCCTTGGGGGTGCAGTGAGATGGTTTTCCCGCCTTGGGTATAAATACGACTTTCGTCCGCAACCACATTGCGGGTACGATGCCTATCCTGAAAATTGCTGAGAAAGCTTTCTTGACCCAAGATCTTAGGTTGGGACCGGCTTTAATAAGTTGAGCCGGGACAATGCCATCTGGGCCCGGGGATTTGAAGGGCTTGAAGCTGTTTATTGCCCAGCTGAGATACCTGTCACTCAATAGGTATTCAAGTTGGTTAGGGAGGGAGGGGCTGTCCCTCTGTCTCTGCGTTTCCAGGGTTGTTTCTTCTAGAGAGCATCCCAGGAAATGTGCCTCTGTGAGAGCCTCTAGGGTTTCTTTGCTGGACAATGTCCACTTACCTTCTGAGGTTTTAATGTATCCTACGTTTGGTGCAGTTGTTGCGAGGACCTTTTGGAGTCGGGAGGCCTCTGATGTTTGCTGAATGTTCGTGCAGAAGTTGGTCCAGGCATTCCTTTTTGCCTTACGAAGTTCTTTGCTATATTGTCTAAGGTTCGCTTTATACGTCTCCCAGGCTGTCTCCGAGTTAGTCTTGCTGGCAAAATGAAAGGCCTTGCGGGCCTTGGTTTTAAAGGGCGCAAGTGTTTGCGACCACCATGGTGGTTTCTTTGACTTGTTATTGCCCGATCTGCTTTTGGGACAAGCTTTATTGAATGGCATCCAGGGCTTCCCTACTGTCAACGTCCCTTGTTGGAGGTTTCCCCAAGGAATTTTCTACTTTTTTCCTGTATAACTCCCAGTTTGCTTTTCTCGGGTTGCGCACCGTTAGTCGATTAATGTTCTCAAAATTGATCACTATCAATGGTCCGAAAAAGAGTGTTTCTCTAGGACTCCCTATCTAACAATCTTGTCTGCTAGAGAGTCAGAGTAAAGAGTGATGTCAAGTACTTCCCTTCTGTTCTTGACAGAAGATTTGAGCTTAGGATAAAATCGAATATAGTTATGTCGATGCTTGGACCCAGTTTAGTAGAGGTCCCACAAGTACCAGATATTCTTCGATCTCCGTGTCTTTTGGGAGCAGGAGCTATTTCAGCCGGGTCCGAAGTCGATTATAAATGAGTTGATGTTTAAATGGCTCAATTTTTAATTGAGTTTCACGTGTTAGACAAAGAGAAGGTTGCTAGACTCTCAGTATGACTTTATTATTACGTCCGAACTCTTGTAGGTCTAAATTCAACTAAATCCTAGCAGCGATCAGAAAAAGCTTAAAGTCTAATTACAGTGGATCTTATCTATAATCTTGTATGTACGTGTAGGTTTCAATTAAGAACATTAGAATAGTGTTAAGAGGAGCCCCAAATAATAAGGTCGTACTCCAATGAATTCCGTTTAGAAACTGATTTTATTCTGTACAATTCTCTTATAAGTAAGATACATTAAAGTCTTAAATCTTTTTAAAACTACTTATCAACGCACTGCACGCTGACCTGCTATGCGACCCTTTCCCAAGTGCGATAAGCGCACCACATGTTTTTGTGTTATTTATGTTAGGCTGCAGGGGATCGGTTTTAGGTCCGATCCTATGAAATTCTATCTTTGAAATAAAATAAATAATAAATTTTATATCCTCGGTATTAGAAAATTATTATAATTGTTCGATAACAAAATATAGTGGACTGTATATACATTTTTTTTTTTAATTTTAATATCTTAAATATTAAAAAATTGTTTAAGTTTTTATTTGTTATGTTCAACCTAATGTCTGAACATCCTGCAAGGGGCCACAAAAGTGCCTTAGTATATATTTTTCTTATACTTTTTGGATGTACAAGTTAATTTTTTCTTCGATTTTTTGTTTATAGTGGACAATAATTTTGTATTTCTGTTGTTTCTTATCTTCTTTTTAAAATATTGTTCTTCTTAATTGTTATTAGATTAATTCTGAACAAATTTGTTATTTTTTTTAAACATTCGACATTGGGGTTGGCAGTGCTATAGCCAACAATTGTCTTCTCGACTTTAATTTTCTATAATATGATATAATCAGTACAACAATGATTATTATTACTAAAACTAAGGAGCTATGACCTGACACATGATGAAAATCAACATTTTTCAACTCTAAATTTTCTGTTTTCAAATCTTCAATTTGTTTGGCCAGGTGAGCTATTTCTGCTGTATGATTAATAGTAGGAGGCTTTAGAGGGTCCCAAGCAATTCTAAGAATTTCCCTTATTTCTCCTATATAAGTCGAAGCTAATCCCTCTTGACTTTCAGTTTCAACAATGTGCTGAGCAATTAGAATTGTATCATCGGTTCGGGCTGTACATTCTGAACTCATTGTTAATATGCCTTGCTCTGGTAAATCAATAATCTGAATTTTGGATTGGAGCCTCAACTTAGTGTTTTCCTCAACCTTAAACAACCAACTACTTCTTTTTTCTAGCTCTACCCAAAAGAAATTGATAATAGGACAGATTTGTAAAAGCAATTGGAAGGTCTATTAGGTTTAAGGGGTCCTAGCTGGGAACTATTATCGTTGCCATTGCTCCATGGCCAGCTGCCGTCACAAACTCTTTTGTTTGTTTGCCACTTTTGACATTTACTAATTGTAGACTCCGTCATTAAGTGGTATGAATCAATTTCAAAGTTGTACACTAAATATTCCGACTCAATTTGAGCTAGAATAGTGTGATTTTAGTTTTTTATGATTAGTTTTTTATCAACGAACAACCCTCTTGCGGTTAGTAAGGTGTATACATCCTTTAATTCCGTACCGTCCTTTAATTCCGTCCATAATTTTAGCAATTTCAGTTTTAAGCTGACTTGGACGCAAAATGATGTTAAGCCTTCCATGGTTAATGTCAATTAACAGGCTTATGATGCCTGCTTGTATTTTTTCACATTCATCGATCAGACTACTTAATTCCTTCGTGACCATAAAAAATTTAATAGATTCTTTGTATACGTAATATGACTCTTGCAATATTACAGTCATATTTTCTATACTTTTATTCATACTTATGAAGTTTGCATTGACTTCCCCCGTTGTTTTCTTTAGAATATTGGTAGTGGATTCGACTAATGAAGTTTGTTTTTTTCTTAATTCTTTTAAATTTTGTTGGTTGCTCAATTAATTTTTCATGTTTTCTTCCATTTGAACCCGATCATCTTCATCCATTACTCCAAACAGAATATGGTATAAAGATCCTATAAATTCAAATGGTGCCCCCTTTGCCTCGATTTATTATGAGTCAAGAAGACTTATCATGATTATTTATTATTAGATTATGAAGTTTATTATTCTCCTCCAACTCTAAAATCTGTTTGAGTGTATTGCCCAAAATAAGGTAACACTGATCCTCAAACCCATGAAGTTTTTCACAAACTACTCTCATTTTGGTGAATATGTTCTGTTCTTTATGGATCATCTCGAAATATGCTTCCATATCGTAGAATATAACCAAATTCCCTGAGGATCTAAATATATAGACGAGGATTTAGAAATTTGTTCAATACCGTATTTTGGATCTTTTATTGCCGGTGCTGCGTTTGTCAACTGACAGCATAATGAGAGCATCCTTAAGGTCATCATTATTCCCAGTTTAGACAATCTAGCACTGCTTCTTGTTCTGGGCGAGTTGGATCTATTTTGACGTGCTTCTGCATCATCTTGATCATTTACACCAGCTAGGGGGCAAATTTTATTTAATGGTCTGGTTACCAAATTCTCTTGCACCCTAAGCTTAACGACTCTAACTTTTTCGTCTTTTCCTTTATGGACTTCTTCAACCCTTCCTAGAGGACACCTTGCCGGATGGCGACTATCATCTTTTAATATGACAATTTGACCTTCTTTTATATTTGAATAATTTCTTTTCCATTTGTATCTTTGTTGCAAAGTATTTAAATAATCATCCTTCCATTTATTCCAAAAATCTCGTTTTATTTTCTGAATAAGTCTCCGTCTATCTAAATTATTAATTTTCCCAGTTTCGTAATTAGGTTCGATTACATCTAATGGTGGTCTTCCAATTAAGGAATGACCAGAAGTTAGCACCTCATTATCGCCTACATCCTCGCTGGATGTGTACAAAGGTCTTAAATTTAAAACGGCTTCTATCTGGCAAAGCAATGTAGACATTTCTTCGTATGTTAGTACATTGTCTCCGATTACTCGTTTTAAATGGTATTTCATTGATTTTACTCCTGCTTCCCATAGTCCTCCAAAATGGGGGCTTGCCGGGGGTATAAAATGCCACTCTATCCTTTCCCTTTGTAACTCCGCTGCCATCTTACTATTTTCCCTAATGGCCTTTTCTAACTCCTCATCTAATATGCTTGACGCTCCTACAAAATTTGTTCCATTGTCTGAATATATGTTTGCACATTTTCCCCTTCTAGCAACAAACCGCTTAAATGCAGCTGCATCAGACGTTAAGTCACTAACTACTTCTAAGTGAATAGCTTTTGTAGCCATGCAAACAAATACTGCAATATATCCTTTAAATGTTTTTTGACCGCGGTTTTTGGAACATCTCATAAGGTATGGCCCTGCGTAATCGATACCTGTATTCAAGAAGGGATGTGATATGTTTACTCTGTAATCGGGTAGATTACCCATTATTTGTTTTATGGTGTTTTTTGATACCTTGAACATTTTACACATTCTCTCAGCTCCTTTTTTAATAATTTTTTAACCCAAATACCCAATATTTGCGTTGAACAAAGTTTCTCATTAGATTTATACCTCCATGAAGCGTGTTTTTATGAGCATCCCTTACTATCAAAGTCGAAATGTGACGTTTGTCTAAAATTATAGGATGTTTAACTTCAAATGCCGCTTTAGAATTTTGTAGTCTTCCACGTACTCGAAGTATTAGTCTTAGTTTTGTAGTCTTCCACGTATTCCATTAGTATCTAAAAACGGATTCAGACCTATTATTTTACTACTAATTTCAATCTTTTTATTGTTTCTTAGGTATTTTATTTCTTTATTAAATTGCCACTCCTGTTGCTTTTCAATTATGATTATTTCAGCTTCTTTTAATTCTTTTGCTGTCAAAAACTTTGGGTTAGAGTTTGTTCTGGTTTTTATCTTCAAAAATCACATTACGTAAGCTATTACTCGTGTTAATTTATGCATGCAAGAGAACTTTTGCACCAATTCGTAAATCGTGTCATCTTTGGTTTTTATCAATGTGTTTAGTGTTAAGGATTCCTCAATGATCGGCGGCTGCGGCCAATGGCTTTTTGGCTCAGTCAACCATTTTGGTCCTCTCTACCAAAGATCGCAATTCACCAATTGATTTGCGCTAACTCCTCTTGATGCAAGATCTGCTGGTTTATCCTCGGATCTTATATGATTCCATGCAGTATTTTTTAATTCCCGAATTCTTAATCCAGGCTAGCGTTATGGTTAAATCACTCCATGCATATGTTTCTACTTTTTAATTTTTCATGGCTTCCATTATGCGTATCATTAACTTACTCAGCAAATGTGCTGCGCATAATTCTAGTTTTGGAATAGTTTTCCTATTTTTGATCGCATTCACCCTACTTTTGCTAGCGATATTGATCACTTTCGATCCCACCTTGGCATATACTACGGCCGCATAAGCCTTTTCCGTCTGCAAAACCATGAATTTGAATACATAATTCGAATTTGAAATTTTTTTTTTTTTTTCCGGTCTTTCAGAATTTGGAAATGGCTTGTGCATCAATAAGAGCATCAGCTAGCATTCCTGTATTCATCATAAAGCTTAGAGGCCCAGACGACCGAGGGGCGCTCAAGAAACGATTTGTTAGAATATATTAAGCTATTTGTTACTTATTAAGCTAGGAGGAGTTAGTAAGGAAATTTAAAATTCTATATTTTAAGTTTGAGGGACAGGAAAGAGATGTTATAGAGTAGAGACCATTGTAGTTTGAACATAATACCCTAAAAGGGTCATGCAGTGCATATGTCGAACCACAACGGCTAAGGAACAGAGGACTAAAGTTTCGAGTCCTTCTATTAGGAATGTTAAATTTTAAGCGTTTTAGTAAATGCTGGCTATCTACATCCCCGTTAATAAGGTTATGCAGAAAGACTACACCGAACATTGTCCTACGATTTGTTAAGCTAGGTAAATTTATGAGTAAGAGTCTACTACTATAAGATGGAAGTTGAAGATTTGCATCCCAGTATAGACCTCTAAGTGAAAAAGTTAGGAAATTCTTTTGTACGGATTCTATGCGGTCCTGATGTACTCCATATTGGGGACTCCAGACACATGAACCGTACTCCAGTATAGGATGGACCAAAGAAATGAATAGTGTTTTGGTTATGTATAGGTCATTAAATTCTTTTGACTACCTTTTAATAAAACAAAGAACTCTTTTAGCCTTATTAACCATTAAGGAAATATGGTCGGCAAATTTAAGTTTGATGTCTAATAGGATGCCGAGATCATTAACCTGGGTTAATTTTTCTAAGGCAATCCCATTAATAGAATAAGTAGCTTGCAGAGGGAAAGGACGATAAAAATACATATGTTTGCATTTAGATCCATTAAGTATTAGATCATTAGCTAAACACCATTTTTGAAAGAAATCAAGGTCAGACTGAAGACTGCATTGGGCAGAGATGGATTTGTACTGAAGACAAAGCTTGCATACATAAGAACTAAAGAGTTCGTTAAAGCAGGGGGCAAGTCGTTCATAAAAAGCGTAAATAATAACGGGCCAAGATGACTTCCTTGAGGAAGTGCCTTGACGCCAGATGTAGCACGGACCAGACGGGACTGTATGTTTTTAAATAAGACTCTTTGTGTCCTTCCATCTAAGTAGCTGGAGATCCACGTTAAGAGGTCTATAGGAAAACCCAGCATATTCAGTTTACTCAACAAGAGTGAGTGATTAACTGAATCAAATGCTTTGCTGAAGTCTGTGTAATTACATCGGTTTGATATCCCTTACAAAAGCCATCTATGACAAAGGATGTCAACTCCAATAAGTTTGTGGTGGTGGAGCGACGCTTAATAAAGCCATGCTGACAAGGAGTGATAATCGAAGAGCAAAGGTGTTGCAAATGAGGGGTAATTAATTTTTCAAATAACTTTGGAATTGTTGACAACTGAGATGCCTCTATAGTTGGCAGCCTCAGACTTTTTCCTTTTTTATGTAGGGGAATTATGAATTAGGAAAAATCGAGGTTTCCAAAGATAAGTTGAAAAGTCTTAGAAGAGGTTTTCACAGAGCCCTGGAGCAGTATTTTAGCACACAGCCTGGTACTCCGTCGGGGCCTGGCGAATAAATGGGTTTTACCCTTAAAAGACCAGATAATAAGTTGTTCTCAGAAAAAAACGGACAGAAAATAAGATTTGCTGCTTGAATGTTATATGCGTAAGGCTGACCAGTCAATTTAGGAGAAGAATAAGTTGTTTGAAAAAATCCTGCGAATAGATCGGCAATGGCCTGATCAGAAGTCGCAGAGGAATTTTCAAACGTAAGCAGGGGTGAAAAAGATACGTGTTTACGCTTATTGTTTACAAAATTATAAAACTGCTTTGGATCCTGAGTAAATTGTATCCGGCAGCGGTCAATATAATTCCTATAACATTCAGCGTTATGCACGGCAAAATTCGACCGAGCTAGTAGGTATCTTGAGAAATCAGCACTACTGAAGGTTTTTTTATATTTAAGTAAAAGCTTATTTTTTTTTATTTTTTAGGTTAGTGAGGCACCTTGTAAACCAAGGAGGATTTGTTGAAGCGGACGGATATTTCCAAGGCACACATGAGTCAAAAATTGTATTTAAAGTAAAATAAAATTTTTCTAAAGTGACATTAAGATCAGTGCCCGCCAGAATATCAGACCAGTCAAATGTATCGATAAGGCTATTAAGTTTGCGAAAATCAGCTTTACGGAAACAACGAATCTTATTTACCACGCTCGGAGACATCTGATCGATACCAGGAGTGGTTTCGATTGAGACCTCCAGCGTGGGGTGATATGGATCCTCTGGGGTTGAAAGGGGAAAAGCTCTGGAGAGACCAGTACCATCAGGATTAGATACAAAACATAAGTCTAAAAGCCGACCTAGCGAATTTCTAACATGATTGATCTGACCTAGGGACATGTCAAACATGCCCGCGGTAAAGTCATGGTTCAGTTATAAGTCAAGTCAGTTATAAGTGACAAAGATGGTGAGTTATCGACGTTGGACCACTTTAATTCTGGGACATTAAAGTCGCCCACCGCTACGAGTTGGTCACGATCCGTCATAAGATTAGAGACGTATCGAATAGCGGACAAATACTGCCAATATGTGGGCGGTTCAGACATATTAGGTATATATGAACATGTAATGTATAAAGCTTTCACGGAAATAGTGACTTTAACGCAAATAAATTCTATGTCACCAAACTCTTGGGATTTCACCTCTTCAGAAGCAAGAGTAGAGTCTACCGAAATGAGGACTCCACCTCCTCTTCGCTGAGATCGATCCCGTCTAAAAGTGGTGTACTTACTTGGAAAAACTTCGGAGCTAAAGATTTCCGGATTTAACCAAGTTTCTGTAAATGCTATTATATGGGATGCAAAGAAAGAACTATCAGAATATAGCTTGGGGAGTTTGCTACGTAGCCCCCTAGTATTCTGATAGGTAATTCTGATAGGTAAGAGTTAGTGAGGAAACTAGTTTTTTGGGTTAGTGGCCAAAGAAGAGGTGGAGGGTTGGTCAGTGGTTCCGATATTGGGAAGTCTCACTCCCACTGGTTTTTTAACTTTTTTCTTCACGGAACTAGGCTGATGTTCTTGGACGAAAAGATTCTCTGGTCAAAAACTGGGAGAACAAATCGTCTTGAACATCAGCGCGGGCACACGAATCTTGAAAGAAGACGTGCGCCGTGTATAATTATATTTAAATTTTTGTATGTCCTCCACCTTTATATCGGCTTTAGTTTTGGCTTTGATATAAGCCAAGATATCAGTCTTAGAAGTATCAGGGGCAAGCCGAGAAACAAATATAAGTTTTGATGGAGGGCTACTTTGCTCCAGAAACTCCGCCATAATTTTATTGTTGAACTATATTTTCTCGCGGCGTATATGATCTGTCCCACTGTGCGCTCAGAACCGCAAGTACCGTTGTGGAACATATATATGTATGAAGGCGTTATGCGCGGGCCATTGCACTTGCAAGTGGATCGTATGTATATATGCTTTTAAATGTTTTTTAGCGGGTCAATAGTTTTTTTTAAATTTTTAATTATATTAACTACATCACGTCGGGGTCACCAATGTTTGGTCATGTTTATTTATTAGGCTTAAGTTTATACAAAAGCTTTGTTGATCGCAAGCCGACTCTCTCTCGGCCGCTCGCCTCAACGGACTTTCTTTAGAGAGTTTTAGCTCGGCAATGTCTAGGTCGGGCCGCCCTCTCCACTTTTGAGAGCTTTAGCTCGAGGTGACTTGTCGGGCCGCCCTCTATGTGTATATTACTTGAGTCCCTGCATGCACCATAAGCTAGTCTATCGGCGGATCATCCGGCTTCATCTTCATGCAAGAATAAACATTTTTTATAACGTTGAAAATTAACAAATTCGTCTTTTTATTTACGGCATTGAAAACGCTCAATGACCAAACAACGACACTAATGGAGATATTTAATTGGGAATAGACTCGATAGAAATCTACATGTCTCTATTTTTAAAGTTATTGCATTAAAATATTCCATTCCAATTCGCAGATTTATTAATTTTACTAGAGCAAGCCAAAACCGACTTCTATTTCGCGTACGTTCGCGACCTCATGTTTTTGCCAATATTATGAAAATGAAAAATCCATTAGAACCATAATTAATACTAAGAAAAGAACTCACCAAATGCTATCGGAAACAAAAAAAAAAGTATCAGAGGTACTAATTGCGTACGAACGTACGTTCGCTACCCCAGGAATAGCCCATATGCATACCTGAAGTATTTGAACTAAAGTGCATATTAATATTTCCTCGCGCTCCATACCAAGCATAGATATATACATAAAAATACAAAAACGTCTCTGCCGCTGCTACGGGACATAGACCTTATTTAGTTGATTAAAAATGATATGACAGAACAGAAACGATCCAGACCTGGCTGAGGTCCCATTTCCGCCACCGGATTAAGTAAATAAAAAAAAAAAAAAAAAACACTTAATGAAACCAAAACCTTTCTAATATTATGAGGATGTAACAAGGCGACCGTGACAGGACACGAAAAATCCTGCAAAACACTCTAAAGGACTTTCGCCAGGACTAAAGAAACCTAACGGAAAAAAGGGCGACATGCCACCGGATTGGAAAACAAAGAAAAGTCTTAGTAAGTAAAGTCAGGGTAATGGACAAGCGTGGCGGTAAAAAAAAATAAAATAAAAAAAAGAATACCACTCATTAAGTGGCTATTATACACTCAGAAAACGCCACCCACATGGACAACGGCACAAAAGTTTACAGAAGAGCTTGATTTTTTGAACAAAAGACTCCGGCTAAGAAAGCCAAACTCTGAAACTCACTCAGCAAACATTAAAACTATAAATTATTCACTTACTCAAAAACCACCACTCCAAAGCCTTTGCCAAGGAAGCCAGTAAACTGCTCCAAGGACTGCCCTGGAACACTGTACTCGGCATATTGCGAGTTTACATGCGAAAGACAAAATAACCTGTGCAAGGACTAGCACCGGTGCCCCAACTAGAAGCACCAGCCGGTGCAGTCAGTGCCGGCACCGTCTGGCGTACCAAGTCAGACCAGGAAAAGTGGTCTGCGCCAAACATTTTTTGCCCAATTAGAACTGTAGCCCGTAAAGCTATGCGAAGCAATAGGTAGAAAATCTGTAAAACACGTGCTTAAAAATTCAATAAGTAAGCAAATATGACGAAAATTTGCAAGAAAATATTACTTACAATTTAAATATACAAAATCCCAAAATGGGACTAGCAGATTTTAAGAAAGTGGATTCCACTGTTCATCTTATAAATGAAAGTGCTTTTAGACTTATGTTTTGTATCTGATCCTGAAGGTACCGCTCTCTCCAGAGCTTTTCCCCTTTCAACCCCAGAGGATCCATATCACCCCACGCTGGAGGTCTCTATCGAAACTATTCCTGGTATCGATAAGATGTCTCTATGCGTGGCAAATAAGATTCGCTGCTTCCGTAAAGCTGATTTTCAGAAACTTAATAGCCTTATCGATGCATACGATTGGTCCGATATTCTGGCATGCACTGATCTTAACGTCCCTTTAGAAAAATTTTACTGTACTTTAAACAAATTTTTTGACTCCTGTGTGCCATGGAAATATCCGTCCGTTTCAACAAATCCTCCTTGGTATACAAGGTGCCTCACTAACCTAAAAAATATTAAAAAATAGGCTCTTACTAAAATACAAAAAAACCTGCAGTAGTGTTGATTTTTCAAGATACCTACTAGCTCGGTCGAATTTTACCTTGCATAACGTGGAATGTTATAGGAATTATATTGACCGCTGCCGAATACAATTTACTCAGGATCCAAAGCAGTTTTATAATTTTGTAAACACTAAGCGTAAACACGTATCTTTTTCACCCCTGCTTACGTTTGAAAATTCCTGCGACCTCTGATCAGGCCATTGCCGATCTATTCGCAGAATTTTTTCAAACAACTTATTCTCCGCCTAATTTGACAGATCAGCCTTACGCATATAACATTCAAGCAGCAAATCTTATTTTCTGTCCGTTTTTTTCTGAGAACAACTTATTATCTGGTCTTTTAAGGGTAAAACTACAGAGCCAACTACAGAGGCATCTCTAAGTTGTCGGCAATTCCAAAGTTATTTGAAAAATTAATTACCCCTCACTTGCAACACCTATGCTCTTCGATCATCTTTCCCTGTCAGCATGGCTTTATTAAGCGTCGCTCCACCACCACAAATTTACTGGAGTTGACATCCTTTGTCATAGATGGCTATCATCAAACCGGGATAAGGGATATCAAACCGATGTAATTTACACAGACTTCAGCAAAGCATTTAATTCAGTTAATCACTCACTCTTGTTGAGTAAACTGAATATGCTGGGTTTTCCTATAGACCTCTTAACGTGGATCTCCAGCTATTTAGATGGAAGGACACAAAGAGCCTTATTTAAAAACATACAGTCCCGTCTGGTCCGTGCTACATCTGGCGTCCCTCAAGGAAGTCATCTTGGCCCGTTATTAATTACGCTTTTTATAAACGACTTGACCCCTGCTTTAACGAACTCTCTAGTTCTTATGTATGCAGATGATGTAAAGCGTTGTCTTCAGTACAAATCCATCTCTGCCCAATGCAGTCTTCAGTCTGACCTTGATAACTTTCAAAAATGTTGTTTAGCTAATGATCTAATACTTAATGGATCTAAATGCAAAAATATGTATTTTTATCGTTCTTGCCCTCTGCAAGCTACTTATTCTATTAATGGGATTGCCTTAGAAAAATTAACCCAGGTTAATGATCTCGGCATCCTATTAGACATCAAACTTAAATTTGCCGAACACATTTCCTTAATGGTTAGTAAGGCTAAAGGAGTCCGTGGTTTTATTAAAAGGTGGTCAAAAGAATTTAATTACCTATACATAACCAAAACATTATTCATTTCTTTGGTCTGTCCTATACTAGAGTACGGTTCATGTGTCTGGAGTCCCTAATATGGAGTACATAAGGACCGCATAGAATCCGACCAAAGAATTTAATATTTGCACTTAGATGTCTATACTGGGATACAAATCTTCAGCTTCCATCCTACAGTAGCCGACTTTTACTAATAAATTTACCTAGCTTAACAAATCGTAGGACAATGCTCGGTGTAGTCTTTCTGCATAACCTTATTAACGGGGATGTAGATAGCCAACATTTACTAACACGTTTAAAATTTAACATTTCTAATAGAAGGACTCGAAACTTTAGTTCTCTGTTCCTTAGCCATTGTAGTTCAACATATGCACTGCATGACCCTTTTAGGGTGTTGTGTTCGAACTACAATGGTCTCTACTCTATTCAGTGTTGCCATTTTAGCTATTTTATTGCTAGATCTAGCTATTTTGAAAGTGCGGAAGCTATAAGATTTTGAAAAATGCTATTAGCTAGAAATCTAGCATTTTTTTTAATGATTTGGCTACTTTTGGCACTTTCAAAATAGTATCGATAGATCTTCTATCGATAAGATATATTTTAAGGTTCCCTAAAAAAATTTATCGAATCGGTTTATAGTTTATAGCGAACTTTGTGAAATTGTGAAACGGTGAAGTGAATACTGTAGAAAATATTTCAAAAGCAAGTTAGATAATGCCAAAAGTTACATATAAGCAAAATTTTCGCGACGCATGGTTGCAGAATGCGGAGTTTAAGGATTGGATACGCAAAGATACGACAGATGCCACAAAAGCACATTGCTGCTACTGCAAATGCAGTATTGGCGCGAAACTTCATGACATCAAGTCGCATGCACAGACAAAAAAACATTTTTCGATGAGCGGCAGCTTCAAACAATAGAACAAACTTCACTTTTCAGCGGTGCCCACTAAAACATCGAAGCAGGAAGCAGCATTATGCTTATATGTTGCAGAACACACATCTATAGCCCCAATAGATCACCTTAGCCAGCTTCAAATATTAAACTGGGCCGCACTAAGTGCACTAGCGTTATTTCTAATGTTTTAGCAGTTCATTTCAATGAGGAACTACGTAAGGAGATAGGTGATTCTTCATTCAGTCTGCTAATGGATGAGTCAACGGACATTAGTGTGACAAAACTTGTTGGTATGTAATTTATATTTTTAATTCTCACTCATTTTCTTTTATTATTATTGTGTTTGCGTTTATTTATATAGGACTTGCCATACATTTTTTTAATTATAAGAAAGGTGAAATGGTGTCAACTTTTTTAAGTTTGTTATCTATAGAGGCTGGAGATTCTAAAACAATAGCAGAAGGCGTGCGCAATGAACTTTTGAGACATAATCTAAATATTCAAAAACTTTTTGGCATAGGAACAGACAATGCCAACGTGATGATAGGGTCAAAGAATAGTGTCAATTCAGAACTTAAAAAGGATGTTCCGTCTATGATTTTAATTAAGTGCGTCTGCCGCTCCATTCAACTAGCAGTAAACCATTCGCTAGATTCAAATATTCCAGAATCTTTAGAAATCCTTGTTCACGATACATATTCGTAGTTCGCCAAAAGCTCTATTCGGCAAATTAATTACAAAAAATTATACCAATGTCTGAATAATGACCAGGTATATATTAATTCAAAATTTTTACTTGTGATTGTCCCAACAAACTCACTAATATGCCACTGCGTTTTAGCTAACCCATGTTTTAGATGTTGTTTTATGAAATATTTGTTAAAGCCGTTTTTGTTGATTTCTTTAAAATATAATTAAAATTATATTTTATTTTAAATAGGCTCCATTAAAGATTCCAAGAGTTTCTGATACCAGATGGCTGTCAATTAGGGATGTGAAAAATATATCAAAATATCAATATATCGATATTTTTTGAGTAAAAATAAATATTTTTATCATAATATTTTATTCTACTTATTTATCGAATATCGATTTATTTTAAAGATATATTTTTGATATTTCTATTCGCGGCCAATTGTGGAAGTGCATGAAAATCAAGAACTAAAATTATTTTTAGGCCTTCCATTCACTTCGTGGGGAAGCGATCCCTTGGGTTTTTGGATCGCACAATCCGAAACATTGCCAGCGCTTTCCAAATTAGCACTGGGGTATCTAATAACGCCAGGTAGTTCTGTGCCGTCGGAGAGGCTGGCCTCCGCCATTTTTTTATATACTTTTTGTTTTTATTAATATCAACAACATTTAACATACATACATACATAAGTATAACCATAATAATAAGGGGGGGAAAGGTGGTTGTTCATGGATGATGGATAGTGAGGGATTGAGTGCGGGCGGGACGACCGCTAGGCATTGCTTCGCCCGCCACAGGCCCCAACTCTCCACCCTACCGCCTCTCCTGCTCGATGCTCCTGAGCCTCTGCATTAATGCTGCAGCAAAACTGCCTCCGCCATCAAATGCGTTGTGTGTGACACGAGAAGTCGTATGACAGACCTTCACGTAACTCAAAGAGTATTCCTAAAATCTTTAAAAAATGAATTTTGGTGTTAAATTGAAATGAATATGATTTTTAAAATAACTTCGGCATAAGAATACTAGGCAGAAGAAATATTTAGATGTAAACTGTAAAAAGAAGCACTTAATTGAATAATGTTATGATTTTTATAGTTTAGTTTAATAAAAAAAACAAAATGAAAAAAAAAAATTTATTTTGGGGATTCCCTGGGAAAAATAAAAAAATAGTTTTAAAAAAAATATCAAAAATACTCGATATATCGATTTTTTTGGGTGATAAATATTTTATCAAATTAAATATTTTTTAAAAATTTGATATATCACCGATACGATATTTTTTAAATATTTTCACAACCCTACTGTCAATTGAACGAGCTGTTACAAGGATTTTGGATCAGTGGACCGAGCTGAAATTACATTTTTCTTTACAAGCCACAAGTTGTCACAAGGCAAAACTTTTGCATGAATTTGCAATTTTGCATTGCAATGATGACAACTTGTTATATTTGATATTTTTATACCCTTGCAGAGGGTATTATAATTTTGTCCAAAAGTGTGCAACGCAGTGAAGGAGACATTTCCGACCCTATAAAGTATATATATTCTTGATCAGGATCACCTCCTGAGTTGATATGAGCATGTCCGTCTGTCTGTCTGTCCGTTTCTACGCGAACTAGTCTCTCAGTTTTGAAGCTATCGTCTTGAAACTTTGCACACACCCTTATTTCCTTTGCACGCAGTATATAAGTCGGAACGGCCCGGATCGGCCGACTATATCCTATAGCTGCCATATAACTGAACGATCGGAAATGACCCAACTTTCGTTTTTTTGAAGATAGAAAGCTGAAACTTAATACAGATTATATTTATAGCCAGTTGATCCAACCTACCAAATTTCATTAGGATCGGCCAACTATATCCTATAGCTGCCATATAACTGAACGATCGGAAATGACCCACCTTTTGTGTTTTTGAAGATAGAAGTTTGGGACATTTTTAGGTTTTGTATTATAATAAATTGGGTTATATTATCATATGTTGTGGCCGATAAACAAGACGGACTAGTGATGCCACCTATTCAGGCAAGATCTGCCTAGTGATGCCACCTAGTGATAATAAGATAGAGGGAAATTTGGGGTAATTTTTTTGGAAGGGGTTGTTGACCCGGGACGGTTCATGTATGGAATAACGGACCTATCCGAATGACGGTTCCGGGGCCCAAGAGAACTGGAAAAAAGGAAGAAATGTAAGTGTCGAGCAGTGCAGGCGACAGTCACCTAAATATATAAAAAGTTAAAAATGTGAAACTAAAGACGCAAAGCATAATTTTCAAAAGAAAATAAAAGGAAAAAAATTAAACCAAATAAAACTAAAAGGGATAGTTCCGGCCAAGAATCCAGAAGTAGGAGACGGAGACGGGAGGCAGGATCGGCGAAAAATAAAGACCGACCAGACCCGTTTATCCTGACAAGGAAGCCAGGCCTGAAAAGAAAAAATTGGGCCTGGCGAATTATTTTTGGTGGTTTAAAATTTTCTTCGCACCGCCAATACCAGGAGTGTAAACCTAGTGCCAGGCAAGCCGGCATTTTCCGTTTTCTTGGGTTCCTCCACACGTTTTTTATGTCTGCGGGCCATCAACTGCGCATGCGCGGCCCGCCTGAATGAAGAAAAATTTGAAAAATTAAACTGAGCCAAACGAGGACATCGCTTTCATCCCTTTATTTCAACGACTGCAACGACGAAAAAAAGGGAAATCCCGCCATCGACGCCCCGATTATTATTTTTTTTTATACATATTAGTATTTATTTTATTGTGTATGTGTGTGTGTTAATTATTTTTTTTTGTCGTTACATTTTTTTTTTTTATTTATATCTTGTAAAGTTTGTACCTAATTATAAGTCCTATTTGATTTTTATTTATTGGAATTGGCTGTGGAAGCTGGCAAAGATCATTTCCCTATAATGTATGGTTGTCCCAAATCCCAAGAGAGCTCTCCTAGGTAGGGAAAATTTAAAAACCTTACTCCCCACGTGGTGGGATAAAATTCGAAAAAGGAAAACGCTGGACAGCAAAACAAAAGCTCAAGAACAGATAGCAATTGTTAGATATTAGCATAAAATAAAGAAATAATTGAGAAAAGAAATGAATATTGAGTAGAGCGATACTAGAGGGGGCATGAGGAAGGGATAATGGGGAAGTAGAAGGGGGATCGGGTGTATGAATAGGGGCGGACGCGAGAAAAGGCCAGCGTTCCGCTAAGGATGGGAGGGAAGGCCAAAGAAGCTCCAAGTCAACAGGAGCATTATAAAGATCTGTGATTCAGTAGGGTAAGCATAAATGTTACGTGAGTTAGTATTAGGAGTTTTGAATTTGAATGTTGTGGGAGTTTCAGTGTTGAGTAATGTCCGACAGACCTTTGTGTTTTTAGGATTAATTTATTGTTAACGGTCGGATGGGAAGGGTCAGGGAAACCACGGCCCTGGATGAGCTAGCCGGAGCCAGACCCATGCCGATAGGCAGACCGTCGGACCCGAAGTGGTCATAACAATATGTCGCCCAATTTGTAAATCAACGCTATAGCCTCCACAAGAGGAACATCTACTGTTTATAGTCCAGAGAACTAAATAGGTGACCGCTCGAGAGGCACCCAAATAGCATATCTCTGAACTACAAAAGGTAGATGGAAGAAAGAAAATCTAGGAATTCAACGTTATTCATGGCAGTAAGGATCGTGGTTGATTATTGATTCCAAATGCGACGTCAGAATTGGCAAGAAAACCAAAAACTGATTTGCGCACTAGGAACCAAAAATTTAACTGTGATAATTACTGTGATAAATAGATAGGATTTAGATTAAGGACGGATGTTATATGTAGGAATGGGGGGGAAATCCGACGGCTGTGTTTAGATAAATAAAAGAATATAAACACATAGCGCTGGAAGGGGGTAAAAAAACACGGCACGATCCAAAAATAAAAGAGATCGTTTGCGAAGTTGAAGGAATAGAAATAATAGGAAATAGTAATAAGGAATTGGAATTAATTAGTTTTTATATAGAGTTCCGGATCCCGAAATGGAAGTCCCAAACGGCTAAGTCCAAACAGCCTTTGCGTTGCTCCAAGAAGGACCAAAAAGGGAACCCTTAAATAAAAATAAAAATTAATATAATTTTAAACAGAAAGGCATCTTGACTATCAACCATCAATAAGATTGATGATTCGAATAGTCGACAATGCCAAAAATAAAACGCTTACCCTAATACCAGGGAATCACAGATCCGACAAAAAAACACTCGGTCCGAAACCAAGAGTCCTTCCTTATAGCCCCCAGATAGAAGATTGAATAGAAGAAATCGTGATTGAGAATTTGTTTTGATAAGAGTATATGAGTCTGCAATTTAAGTGAGTGGTCAGTTATTTATTTGGGTTATTTATTTGTTTATCGATTTATTTATTTATTTTTTTAAATATTTATTTATTTATTGTTTTTTTGTCAGATATTTATTTATTGGTTTTGTTATTGATATATTTATTTATTTATTTATTTTTTGGTTATAGATATATTTATTTATTTAATTATTTTTGTTATTCATATATTTATTTATTTATATTGTTGAAAGTATTCCCTAGTGGTTATCCTTTATTTATTCATTTAGGTATAGAGTTATTAGGCGAGTTAAAACAGTTCTCCGGGTAGATAAGTTAACCAAAACTCCGAATCTGAAAGAAAACTTCCGAATCACACTTTCATGGGCGGTCCGAGTCTGTCAATGCTTGAAGATAGGGAAATGGATTTGGACATGGAAGGGGGTGCACAGGGCGGTACAGATACTAGAGAGACCGGTCGGCTCAGCGCACAACAAAGGGGGGCGATTCCGAGAAACCTCAGCCTGGACCAAGCATCCACTCCATATGGGACCTATTCCCATGTTCAACTAGACCCCATACAGGAGCAATACAGCATGGAAAACGCAGAGGCCTATGCATCCTTTAATCGTCGGGAGATTCAAGCCCTCATACACACATCCCAAGAGCAGCTAAGAGTGGATCTCAGCCAGTTGGTAGATCGAAGGATCGACGCGTGCATGAGGACAGGATTCGAGCAGATTATCCGGAAGATAGAGCAAACCAGGGAAAAGATCCCGTCCTCTAGATCCTCCGAGTCCTCAATGACGACGCAGGTGGAAAATAACCAGCCGGCAGGGTCAGCAGACGGTTCTTCAAGTACAGGAATGCGTCAGGAGGACAAGCGAAGGGCGGAAAAGCCGACAATTTCATTAGCACCACCGAGCTCAGAAGCAGGAAACAACAGGAGACAAGGAGATGCTCCAGGACCGAATGATCTACACGTCTTCCTTAACCGAGTAATGGCTGAGAGAAACCAAAGGACGGAAAGGAATAGAAATTGGGAGTTCCCGGCATCGCAGACCGATGGGAGACCCCGCAGTTCAAGCCGTAATAGGAGTTTCCATGGGTCGCAAAGAGACGGGCCTAGGAATGAAAATGCAGGAGGGCCGTATCGCTTACCACCGGGACAGGAACCGCAGCAAAGAAGCCGGCAATATGTACCCGTGGATAAGTGGGGTTGCCAGTTTTCCGGGCGTCCAGGAACGATGAGAGCGGAGGATTTCGTGTTCCGAGTAGAACACCTCCAAAAGCAGTATGCGATGCCATGGATTGAGCTGCTACGGGACTTCCACCGCTTGCTGTCCGAAGAAGCATCCGAATGGTATTGGCTACTCATAAGGACAAAGCCGCCACACGACTGGAGAGAATTAAAAGAAGCCATCCAACGCAGATATTGTGATAACAGGAGCGATTATGACAGAATACAGGATATCGCAGAAAGGAAACAACGTCAGGGAGAGTCGCTGGAAGATTATTTCATGGCCCTCAATAGACTGGTGGCATCCATGGTGTACACTCTGGAACACCTACACGACGAGTGTAAGGAGGTGGAACGGGTCCTAGTTCCGGAGCGAGGAGCCGGATATAGACATCGGATGTCCACTGGATACAAGCCCCGGGATGATCCACGTGTAGGAAGACTGGAGGAGGTGCATTCGTATTGGACGAACGAACCAGCCGAAGGAGCCGCAAGGGAAAGGTCGGAGGAAACGGTTGCAGCAATAACTAACGGCGCACCCCGGAAAGTGATCAAGTGCTGGAACTGTCAGCAAGAGGGACACGTCTACATGGACTGCGAAGCAGAGCAGCGACGGATCTTCTGCTACAAGTGTGGGTTGGCCAACACCGTAACGCCAAAATGTCCGAACTGCAAGCAGGGAAACGCCAACAGGAACGTTGGGGTAACGGGCAACCAACGTTCAGCGAAGGAGCCCGAGGTCCAGAGGAGGCAGTGAGCCGGGTTAAGATAGCCAAAAGAGAATCCGTACCCGACAACCAAGATGAAGCCGGAAGGATAGAGCAAGTGAAACAGAAGGTAATACAGAGCTTGGAGGAGAGGGTGCGACGTTACAAAGAGGCGAGAGAAAGGATCTTCCGGCAGAACCAACTAGCTGGGATGACGATGGTCACAAGAAGGGTCAAAAAGATCCGAGAGCGCTTTAGGAGAAGAAAAAAGGAACGCCAGGGAGTAAGCAGCTCGGTGATGTCAATGACGCGAGGGGCAACCAGGATGGACCCCCGACCCTACGCTATGGTCAAGGTGGCAGGAATGGAGATGAGAGGTCTGTTGGATTCCGGAGCATCGGTCAGTTTGGTCGGAAGAGGCTGCAGAGAATGGGTGGAGCGCCTGGAAATTCCATGGAAGCCGTGGCACGCGAAGGTCCGGACAGCGAACGGAGCACCGCAGCAAATCTTGGGCAAGGTGGTGGTGGAGGTGGAGTACAAAAATAAAAAAAAGGATATCTTGTTCTACCTATGTCCATCGTTGGAGCAGGAGTTATACCTGGGAGTGAATTTCTGGCAGGAGTTCGAGATCGCCACAGAGTTGTTCGAAGTTGAAGAAGTGGAAATGGCCCAGGAAGAGACGAGCAGAACAGCGGCGGAGCAAGGTAAACATGAACACCATAAATTAAGTGAAGCGGAGAGTATGCACCTGGAGAGAGTCCAAAAATCCTTCCTGAATTTTGAGGAAAGTGGATTAGGAAGGACCGCGCTCATGAAACATACCATCGAGCTGACTGAAGGGGCCACGCCTATCAAGGATCGGCACTATCCAGTGTCTCCAGCAGTACAGGCGCTGATTTATCAGGAAGTCGATGAGATGCTACGACTCGGAGTGATCGAAGAGAGTGACAGCGCGTGGAGCAACACTATTACATTTGAAGCACGCGTTGTGGCAGATAGACTTGGACGGCTTTTACGGTACCGGGTCGCCCGTTGTACCATTTCGTGGTAATGCCATTCGGGTTAACGAATGCGGCCCAGAGGTTGTGTCGACTCATGGACAAGGTGATACCACAGGAACTCAGAGAAAGTGTCTTTGCGTACCTGGACGACTTGTTGGTGGTATCGGAAAACTTTGAGGACCACATGAGGACACTGGAGGAGGTTTCCAGGAGTCTGAAGGCGGCAGGACTGACGATAGGGCTGAAGAAGTCACACTTTTGCTTCAAGGAGCTGCGCTATCTGGGCTATGTAATTGGCGGAGGAGTGGTGAGGACCGATCCGGAGAAAGTCGAAGCGATCAACAGGGTCACGGTGCCAAAGAGTGCCAAGGAAGTTCGGCGGTTCCTCGGGATGGCAGGATGGTACCGAAGATTCATACGGAACTTCGCAGAACTGGCGGCGCCGCTGACGGATACTCTGAGAAAGGGCAAATTCGTAATGACGGAGGAGGCAGAAAAATCGGTGAGGATGCTGAAGGAAGCACTGACTACGGCGCCAGTCTTAAGACATCCGGATTTTAAAAGGATGTTTTATGTGCAGTGCGATGCTTCGGACACAGGAGTAGGAGCAGTTCTGTTCCAAAAGTCGAAAGATGAGGGCGAGCGTCCTATAGCTTTCTTTTCCCAGAAGCTAAACCCAGCGCAGCGCAACTACAGCGTAACGGAGAAGGAGTGTTTGGCAGCCGTGTTAGCAGTGGAACATTTTCGGCCGTACATCGATCTGATGCCATGTAAGCTGCTCACGGATCATTCGAGCCTGCAATGGATCATGTCTGTGAAGAACCTGGCAGGAAGATTGGCTAGGTGGTCTTTCAAACTACAACCGTACCAGATGGCAATCGAGCACTGCAAGGGGACCGAGAACGTGGTGGCAGACACGCTATCCAGGATGTTGGAAGCCGTCGAGGAGCCCGAAGAAGACTGGATGCTCGGATTTCAAACAACCGAATTTGAGTCACCGGAATACTTGGAGTTGAGGCAGGTGCTCGAGTCGGAAAAAGAGAGGTTCCCGGATGTTAAGGTTGTGGACGGCTACGTGTTCAAGCGAACGGAGTGCAGAACCGCAACGGAGTTGGAGGAGAACACTTGGAAGTTGTGGGTACCAGCCTCTCTGAGTGTGGCCCTGATAGACCAGGCGCATTCCCCACCTAATAAGGCCCACGGAGGAATGGGTAAAACTCTGTATCGTTTGAGGCAGCGTTTTTACTGGCCGGGAATGGTAGGTCCAGTCCGGGCTTTTGTAAGGGACTGTCGAACGTGCAAGGAGACGAAGCCTACGAATAGCAGCCCGCGGCCAGGCATAGGAGCAGAAACGGTAACCTACAGGCCGTTTCAGAAACTTTATATAGACTTCCTGGGGAAGTATCCGAGGTCGCGTAAAGGGCACGCCTATATATTTGTGGTGGTAGACCACTTCTCGAAGTACGTCTTCCTGAAGGCGATGAAGGAAGCAACGACGGCAGAGGTGGTGAAATTCCTGGTGGGAGACATATTTCACACTTTTGGAGTCCCCGAGACCATCCATTCGGACAATGGGAAACAATTTGTGTCAAAACGATTTAAGGAGATGGCGGAAGAATTCCACATCCGCCATGTCAGAACAGCGGTGTATTCCCCTCAGTCAAACGCAGCGGAGAGAGTGAACCAGTCAGTGTTGAACGCAATTAGAGCGTACCTGGACCAGGACCACAGGGATTGGGATCTGTACCTGACGGAAATTGAGGCGGCTCTAAGAACGTCGGTCCACACCGCGACGGGAGTAACACCACATTTTGCCCTATTTGGACAGCACATGTTTACAGATGGAACGGACTATCAGGTAGCAAGGAGGCTGAAAGCTCTAGAGGACAACGAGATCCTTTGTCTGCCCTCATCGGAAAGAATGGCGTTGATCAGGGATGCGGTAAGAAGGAACTTGCATGGGGCACATGAAACCAGTGCAAGAGTGTATAATAGGCGAACGCGCATGGTGCGGTTTCGACCTGGCCAAGAAGTCTTCCGGAGGAATTTTGTTCTTAGCGACTTTGGGAAGAATTTCAATGCGAAATTTGCACGGAAGTTCGTAAAGTGTCGAATCCGAAAGCCGATCGGGGACCACATGTACGAGGTGGAGAATCTGGACGGGAAGACGGCGGGAGTGTTTCACCTGAAAGATCTGAGACAGTGACAAGGAGAGAGAAGGAGGAAAAGATATACCAACGAGGAGGTCCCTGGAAGAGAAAGGGAATAATGAATCAGGCACCTGACCGGTAAACTAAGTACTTGCGAGATCGAAGGACGCTGTCAAGCCTACAACCCCAGGCGCAGTGGCACCAAACGTCGAGATGGAGAGGCAGAGGTTGAGTCCTAAGGGGTCGTCTCCCACGTTGGGCGCTGAGGATAGGGTCCGAAGAGGCCTTCTGATAATGTGTCTGCTCCGAAAAGGGGATTCAATCGTCCTTTTTTCCATTAGCATTTGACGTTGGAAAGCGTAAAATGCTAGTGTGGCTGTTGTGGCCGATAAACAAGACGGACTAGTGATGCCACCTATTCAGGCAAGATCTGCCTAGTGATGCCACCTAGTGATAATAAGATAGAGGGAAATTTGGGGTAATTTTTTTGGAAGGGGTTGTTGACCCGGGACGGTTCATGTATGGAATAACGGACCTATCCGAATGACCGTTCCGGGGCCCAAGAGAACTGGAAAAAAGGAAGAAATGTAAGTGTCGAGCAGTGCAGGCGACAGTCACCTAAATATATAAAAAGTTAAAAATGTGAAACTAAAGACGCAAAGCATAATTTTTAAAAGAAAATAAAAGGAAAAAATTAAACCAAATAAAACTAAAAGGGATAGTTCCGGCCAAGAATCCAGAAGTAGGAGACGGAGACGGGAGGCAGGATCGGCGAAAAATAAAGACCGACCAGACCCGTTTATCCTGACAAGGAAGCCAGGCCTGAAAAGAAAAATTGGGCCTGGCGAATTATTTTTGGTGGTTTAAAATTTTCTTCGCACCGCCAATACCAGGAGTGTAAACCTAGTGCCAGGCAAGCCGGCATTTTCCGTTTTCTTGGGTTCCTCCACACGTTTTTATGTCTGCGGGCCATCAACTGCGCATGCGCGGCCCGCCTGAATGAAGAAAAATTTGAAAAATTAAACTGAGCCAAACGAGGACATCGCTTTCATCCCTTTATTTCAACGACTGCAACGACGAAAAAAAAGGGAAATCCCGCCATCGACGCCCCGATTATTATTTTTTTTTATACATATTAGTATTTATTTTATTGTGTATGTGTGTGTGTTAATTATTTTTTTTGTCGTTACATTTTTTTTTTTATTTATATCTTGTAAAGTTTGTACCTAATTATAAGTCCTATTTGATTTTTATTTATTGGAATTGGCTGTGGAAGCTGGCAAAGATCATTTCCCTATAATGTATGGTTGTCCCAAATCCCAAGAGAGCTCTCCTAGGTAGGGAAAATTTAAAAACCTTACTCCCCACGTGGTGGGATAAAATTCGAAAAAGGAAAACGCTGGACAGCAAAACAAAAGCTCAAGAACAGATAGCAATTGTTAGATATTAGCATAAAATAAAGAAATAATTGAGAAAAGAAATGAATATTGAGTAGAGCGATACTAGAGGGGGCATGAGGAAGGGATAATGGGGAAGTAGAAGGGGGATCGGGTGTATGAATAGGGGCGGACGCGAGAAAAGGCCAGCGTTCCGCTAAGGATGGGAGGGAAGGCCAAAGAAGCTCCAAGTCAACAGGAGCATTATAAAGATCTGTGATTCAGTAGGGTAAGCATAAATGTTACGTGAGTTAGTATTAGGAGTTTTGAATTTGAATGTTGTGGGAGTTTCAGTGTTGAGTAATGTCCGACAGACCTTTGTGTTTTTAGGATTAATTTATTGTTAACGGTCGGATGGGAAGGGTCAGGGAAACCACGGCCCTGGATGAGCTAGCCGGAGCCAGACCCATGCCGATAGGCAGACCGTCGGACCCGAAGTGGTCATAACACATATTCTTATAAGGATCGGCCAACTATATCCGATGTTTGCGATATATATCCGGTTTTAACTGCAAGGGTATATAAACTTCGGCTCCGCCCGAAGTTAGCTTTCCTTTCTTGTTAAAACCTATATTGATAGATATTAGAGTTATATAGAGATATTAGATATTAGATAATAAGTTGTTTCAAAGTAATGATGTTAATTCTACAAAATTGTTGGACAATTTAATACTTTGCATTAATTCCTTGAAGTCTAAAGTAATTCCTCCTAATGTACAAATAGATATTTTAGTGGATGATTTTGAAAGCGTGGTGGAACATGATTTAGTCTTAGGCTACGAATTTGATAAGAAAGTAAAAGAAGGTTTATTTAAATCCAGTGAACAAACAATTCGCAGAAATTGCATAAATTTCGGCATTAAATCAATTACGCAATTAAGAGAACGGTAACTATATAATATGGTTAATTATCTATTAAGCTTACATACTTTAATCTGCTTTCAGATTGCCAGACAACTTTAATGTTCTGAAGAAATTAAGCATTTTCTCTGTCGATAAGATACTGCGGACGAACAAACCAGACGTTATTGAGGTATTGGAATACTTCAATGAGACAAATGTTGAAGCTATTAGGTTGTGTTATGAGAAAATTAATTTTGTAAAATGGGAAAATACTACTAACACAGTTAAGTTTTGGACAGAAGTTTTAGAGTACAGAGATGCCGGAGGAGTCAACACATTCGCACAGTTGGCACACTTTGCACTCAAAATTATGAGTCTTCCTTGGTCGAACGCAGAGGTAGAACGCGTATTTAGCCAAGTGCAGATAGTAAAAAATAAAATGAGAAATATAATGCATTTGAAAACTTTAAATGCTATTTTAGCCATAAGGTAGGCTAAATTAATAACTAAAATTCTAAAATTTATACTAATAAAATGAATGTTCATTTACAGATATGGACTCAAAAGAAGTGGGATGTGTTGTTTCAACTACACATTACCAACAATATATTTAAAAAAGGTATCAGAATCTGATAAATATAAAGATTCGGTCGAGGACACCATTGATATTGACAACATTTCTGCATTATTTTAATAAAAACAATTTAAAAATAACATACAAAACTTAGCAATTTTTTTATCTTTTTAATATTTTTTTTAGCTATTTCTAGCATTTTTTCCCATTCTATAAATTTAAATTTCTGGCAACAAATGACTGGCAATTCTGGCAACACTGACTCTATTACATCTCTTTCCTGTCTCTCTCATTTAAAGTATAGAATTTTAAATTTCCTTACTAACTTCTCTTAGCTTAACAAATTTCAAATAGCTTAATATGTACTAACAAATCGTTTCTCGAGCGCCCCTCGGTCGTCTGGGCCTCTTAGCTTTATGATGAATACAGGAATGCTAGCTGATGCTTTTATTGATCCACAAGCCATTTCCAAATTCTGAAAGACCGCAAAAACAAAAAAAAATAAAAAAAAAAAAAAAAAAAAATTCACTGATTCAAAATTAGTAAATATACTATTAATAATAATTGTTGTCATAATGTGCGCAAACTGGTTTTATAAATTGCTTTTAAACAAGTTGCATAATAAATGCATCAAAAAGAGGTACACGAGCCAGCGAAATGACCTGAACCAAATTTAAAAAAAAAAACAAGAAAGGAAAGCTAACTTCGGGCGGAGCCGAAGTTGATATACCCTTGCAGTTAAAAACGGATATATATCGCAAACATCGGATATAGTTGGCCGATCCTTATGGGAATATGAATATGTCGGATCTTAAATTATGGTAGTCAGTGTAATAAAGAACAATTCTCGTCCCTGCAATTGTTGATTGTTAGTACACTTTGTTCCTTCTATTCGCCAGATGGTCAGGATAGTTCGATGCGAATAAGGAAGAGAGATGTGACATGAGGTTGGATGTTTGAGAGAGAGAGATGGGCACTACGATTGTTGTGCGTGTATGCTTGAGCCACTGCGAGAGACAGAGATACAAGTATGTTCGTTGTAGCTTTTGTAGCGTTGTAGCTGGAGGACAATTTCGGTAAGCGAGAATTGCTGGGGCAGTCTCAAGTTGGCAGTGGCACGATCAAGTATATTCGCCGTATACAATCCGTTAAAATATGGAACCATAACCCGAACCCGACATCAGAAGTGGGATCAGTGCCAACTCCTGCATTTACTGAAGATCAGTGGCGTACCATTATTGAACTACAAAATCGCAATTTCGTCGAGATGTGTAAAGCTATGCAAGCGTCTGTGCGTCCACAAAATCAAGTGGTTTTGCCAAAATTTAACCCAGATGTATCAGGAGTGGATGCGACTCAATGGTGTGCAACTGCAAGCATTATCATGGACGAACAGAAGATTGATGGCAGCGCACTTATCATGATGTTGAGTAGTTGCATGCAGGGCAGTGCTTCATCGTGGCTTGCACAGATCTGCTATCCTGGCATTAATTGGGAGCAGTTTAAAGAACTATTTATACAGCGCTTCGAGATTAAGGAAACGCCGGCAGCTATGTTCCTGAATCTACTGAGCAGCCGTCCAGCCCACAATGAGTGCCCTGCAGTGTACGCAAGCCGTATGGTGACGTCATTGACCACAAAATGGCGCAATATGAACGTCGAGGAAATAGCTGTATCCACCATACTTGCGCATATGGCCAATTTTGACAACCGTTTGCAGCGTATGGTGTTTTCGTCTAATGTACAAACTAGAAGTCAACTTCAAATGGAACTGAAAGCATTTACATTTGACAAAAAGCAGAGTGCTGGAAATACTGATGGTAATAGCGGCGACTGCAAGCGAGCCAAAATTGTGTGCCACTTATGCAAGAAACCAGGACATAAAATGGCGGAGTGTAAATTAAAGCAGTCTGGACCGGAGAATAAACAGCGTCGCGATTTACAGAATGTGACCTGTTACCGGTGTGGACAACTTGAGCACCTTGCGAATCGGTGCACGAACAATGCAGCTAAATCTGGAGCAGTTACTGAGAAGAAATGTAATCAATGTTTTGTGGCTGAGCCAAAAGGAGTTTTGACACATCAGGGTGAGATCTTTCCTATTTGTTTTGACTCTGGAGCTGAATGTTCGCTTATTCGAAGTAGTGTTGCCGAAAAATTTGATGGCAAACTTATTAATAATATTGTCATAATACGAGGTATTGGCGACGCTGGCATTTCCAGTAAGCTACAAAAACTATCTAAATGTATTATTAATGGAAATATTGTAGAAATACTATTTCACGTCATAGCAGATAAGCATCTCACAAATTAAAATATCATTTGTGAGATGCTTATCTGCTATTGGTAGGGAAATCCTTAGTCCAGGATACGAAATCATCTTGACACCTGATAAATTTAAATTGGTTAAGACTAAATCCGTAAATTACTTCAGCGCATTTTATATATATATATGTATATACTTTAGATCAGAGATGGGCAAGGCCATGGCTCCTCGAGCTCGCCCTGTGAAAAATTCTGACTGAATCTGAATTTTTGCCCCCCCCTGTGAAAAATTCTGACTACGTTCTTGCTTGCGGGAGCAAAATATTTTACTTGTCTGGATATGGCTAGTGGATACCATCAGATACCCATTCATCCCGATTCTGTTGAATGTACTGCGTTTGTTACACCTGATGGCCACTATTAGTATCTGACAATGCCATTTGGCCTCAAGAACGCCCCGTCTGTTTTCCAGCGAGCCATTATAAACGCATTGGGAAATCTTGCATATTCTTATGTAATAGTCTATATGGACGATATAATGGTGGTGTCATCTACCATAGAATCAAGTATAGAAAGATTGAGGATTGTTTTGGATGTATTGACTGCAGCGGGATTCTCTTTTAACATAGCAAAATGTGGATTTTTAAAAATACTACAATACTTGGGGTACAATACTTGGGGTATGAGGTACGAGCTGGAGAGTTAAGGCCTAATCCGCGAAAAATTATTGCGTTAAATTCCTTGCCACCACCGCAACCAGTTCATAGCGTAAGACAGTTTATTGGATTGGCGTCTTATTTTCGAAAATTCGTGCCTCGGTTCTCACAGATTATGAAACCGTTATATTTCTTAACTTCGAGTAAAAGTGTGTTTAATCGGAATAACGAGTTGGAAAATATTAAAAAAAATATTATTGTTATTCTTGTAAATGAGCCTGTACTTGTTATTTTTGATCCACAACAACCAATAGAGTTACACACAGATGCAAGCTCTTACGGTTATGGAGCAATATTAATGCATCGAATCAATGGTAGTCCCCATGTAATAGAGTATTTTAGTAAAACTACTTCCCCTGCAGAGTCTAGATACCATTCATACGAATTAGAAACCTTGGCAATGGTAGAATCCGTTAAACAGTTCCGTCATTATTTAGTTGGTCGTACGTTCGTAGTGTATACTGATTGCAATTTTCTTAAATCATCGCGGACAAAATTTGATCTAACACCAAGAGTGCACCGTTGGTGGGCGTATTTGCAGCCGTTTCAATTTACAATAGAATATAGAGAAGGAAAGCGCATGGCGCATGTGGATTTTTTATCGAGAAATCATATTCAGGAAGCCAGCAAAGTTGAAAAGTCGTTAGTCCCTGAAAAGCGTGTAAACTTGGCAGAAATCTCAAGTGACTGGCTTGCTGCAGAACAGCGCCAGGATTCTGAAATTACTGATATCATTAACAAACTTAACTCCAAAGAGTTGACAGATGATGTTGCACAGACTTATGAGTTGAGAAAAGGTGTCTTGTTCCGTAAAGTTCAGAGAAATGGAAGAACCCGTTGTCTGCCAGTAGTACCCCATGCATTTCGATGGTCAGTAATAAATCAAGTGCACGAGTCCATCATGCATTTGGGATGGAAAAAGACTCTTGACAAGACTTACCAACACTATTGGTTTGCTTGGATGAATAAGTTTGTCGATAGTTACATTACATGTAAAACTGTTAAGGGTTCATCTGGGAAGATACAAGCCGAGTTACATCCAATTCCAAAAGTGAATATGCCATGGCACACGGTGCATATCGACATAACTGGAAAATTAAGTGGTAAGAATGATCTTAAGGAGTACGTGATGGTACAAATTGATGCCCTAACAAAATTTGTTTATTTGTTCCATACTTTAAGACTAGATTCTGACAGTTGTATTCAGGCAGTGAAATCATCTATTTTTTTGTTCGGAATACCGCAGCGTATAATCGGTGATCAGGGTAGATGTTTTACTAGTGGGAAATTTTTAGAATTTTGTACATCACAGAAGATTAAGCTTCATCTTATAGCTACAGGAGGAAGCCGTGCAAACGGTCAAGTTAAACATGTGATGAGTACACTTAAGAATCTACTGTCCGCGGTTGAATTGAGTCACCGATCTTGGCAGGATGCTTTAGGTGAGATACAACTTTCTTTGAATTGCACAGTTAGTAGTGCAACTAAAGCAAGTCCCCTAGAGTTACTTGTCGGCAAGGAGGCTCGTCCTTTGGGTTTAATTCCACCGTATGATACAGAGATGGAGGTAGATAAAGTTAATGCTAGAGATAGGGCAATTGAAAATATGAAAAATCAAGCTAGTTACGACAAAATAGGGTTCGATAAAAGTAAAGCAGCAGTTGAACGACATAAAGTTGGAGATTTTGTGCTACTGAAAAATGAAGAACGACATCAAACTAAATTGGATGTAAAGTTTAAAGGGCCATTTTTGGTTAGTGAAGTTCTAGAAGGAGATAGATATATTCTGAAGTCATTGCATAATAAGAGAACTTATAAATATTGTCATGAAGATTTGAGAAAGATGCCAGATGGTTATGTTCCGAGTGAATTGGAGTGCCCGCCTGAGACTTGTTGAAATGGTTATAATATATCCGTGTGAGTTGCAATAGACTTCGATAAGAAATGTTTGTGAATGGCGGATGTGTTTGAGAATTCAAATGGAAATAACCTGGCTGATGTAAAGTTTATGCAAGTTAAATTGTTTGTACTTTGGTGAATTAAAAAAATGAAATTTTTATTTTTTAATTTCACAACTTGGTGTTAAACCTTTATTTATTAAACGCAAAAATTACAAGACACTTTTGATTTTTCTTAAATATTTTTGTCAACCGTTCGCGGTCTCGGTCAAAATAGGACTGACCTCTTAATTCTAAATCTGATTCTAAATCAAAGAACCTCGGCCATCAGTTGTGTTTAGATTAGAGGCTTAAGATGAAACTGTCGCATCTTATTGTGAAATTCGATTAAGCTGATCGATGGTTTTGGTGGGTACTTGAAACGCAAAAGGCGTAATTGATTGGGCTTCGGAGGGAAGCTGATGTTTACTTTTGATTTTGATTTGTTTATGGGGAACCGAGATCGGACCTCAGAGCCAAAGACAAAGCCGAAGGCAAATGCAGAGTTTGAAAATATTGTTTATAAAATTCATAAGTGGAAAGCCATAAGTGGCCTGGATTTATGGGTTGGATAATTGAGCCAAAGATCAAGCCAAAGGCAAATGCAGAGATTGAAAATATTGTTTATAAAAGCCATAAGTGGTCTGTATTTAGGGGTTGGATAACTCTCCCCCTTCTAAAATGGATCGTCCCGATTCAATATAAAATTCGTTTAAATGATCTCCTAAATCTGTTAAAAAAATTTCTTGGTTAATAGATTTTTCTGGTTCAGGCCGATGTTTTTTGGTTACAAATAATATAGCATTTTTGTATTTTATAATAAGTGAAAGAATCAAATATATAATGATTAAAATTAATAATATAAAGGTAAGTGATATTTTAGTATTCTTAATTTTAACGAATGGGTTTAAAATGTTCATATTATCTAAAGAAAAATCAGAGTTATTTGATAATATGTAATCGGATATTTCATAATTTTTAAAGTGGTTCGTAGTTACGTATTTAAGAGTTTTATTTTCCAAATTGGTATATGAGATATTATTAATTTTAGTTGTACCATTAAATGTAATTAAAAACGAACCATTTAAATGGGAGTTGTTAACAATATTGTTCCCATTTATAAGAATGGCACCAGATACAAGATGTATGATGTCTTTTTTTATTTATTTTTTCTCTTATGTCTTTGCAAGTTGATTTCTCACCATTTAATAATCGGGTAAAACAAGTTTTTTTGTTACTTAGAGTGCAATAATTATTAAAAAGTTCGTTCTTAAAATTAGACATTTCGTAAAAAATATTTTCGCATTTTGCGACTTGATTGCTTAATTCTAGTTTTCCATTGGTTTTGGAAAGTGCTCTAGCGTGATATATTTCACATCTGTTTTTTATTATTGGGTATTTTATATAAATTATTAAAAGTTCTTTATGCAATGCGATTTTAAAAGAAGAGATGTCCATTAAATCAGCTATAATTACTGGTTTTTGTTCATGTTTTAATATTTCCAAGATGTCATCATTGTTTAAAATTTTGGTATTAAAAACATCTATTTTTGCTAGAGTGATTGTGTCAATTAAATTTTGCAGATCAAATGTTAATAATCGCAAGCGATGTTTTCGAAGTAGTAGATCTTGATCAATAAATACTTTTTTAAAATCATCGGAAAGAGATTCTATTTCTTTGAATAATCGGGAATTGATAATAGACTGCTTATTATTGTTTTCAATTAATTCATTAATTTTATTCTGAACTGTAATAAAATCATCATGGTCCGGAGTTCCAGCTAACCATTTCCACACGGTGCCTAACTCATTTATCCCTCTTCTTGATCTAGTTGATATTAATTGCGATAAAATTAGTTCGATTACTTTTATGTCATATTTAATTTCCCATTGTGACCTTTTATTAGTATCCCTTTTAATATTATCTGATTCCAAATTTATTATTTCTTTATAAAAGCTTAAGTTAGTTACATGGAATAAATCTGCGTATGAATCGTACGTCAATACGTCTTTATTGTCCTTAAATAGAAGATATTCGTGACTTGTATAGTCAATTATTTCTGATTTTGTTAATAAAATAAGGTGTAGTATGAGCACCTGATAAAACATTTTCTGGGAAAGGAAAGAAAAGAGGATAATATATAAATACTTAGAATTTTATATTATCTTTGTGAATAATTCTATTTCTATTGTTGATTATTATTTTGTTGGGTAAATTTTCCTTAACTATTTGTTTTTTATATCTGGTTTTAAGTTTATTTCTTTCCCCGTGTTTCTTTTCATAGACTACCTGTCCTACATGATATCTCTTTTTCTTTTCTGTTTTCATTATGTGTTTCCAACATTTTCTCTTGAGTATTTTTCAAAAGTTCAGGAATGTTATCGTGCTCTATTTTATTATATAATACGTCAAAAGGTTTTTGTTTCGTTGTAGAATGAATGCTCTGATTATATTCTTGAGCGGCTCTTATTATTATTTCGGAAAAGTCAGTTAAATTAAATTTTTCTTTAATGCATCGAGCTAATTCTGTTAATGTAGAATGTGCCCTTTCAACCTGTCCGTTTGACGTGCTGTGCCTCGGGTCTGCGTAATGTAAAGTTAAATTGCACCTTTGTGCGAAAGATTTAAATTGGGCCGAGGTAAAGCTCGGTTCCCCTCATTTATCCCTCTTCTTGATCTAGTTGATATTAATTGCGATAAAATTAGTTCGATTACTTTTATGTCATATTTAATTTCCCATTGTGACCTTTTATTAGTATCCCTTTTAATGTTATCTGATTCCAAATTTATTATTTCGTTATAAAAGCTTAAGTTAGTTACATGGAATAAATCTGCGTATGAATCGTACGTCAATACGTCTTTATTGTCCTTAAATAGAAGATATTCGTGACTTGTATAGTCAATTATTTCTGATTTTGTTAATAAAATAAGGTGTAGTATGAGCACCTGATAAAACATTTTCTGGGAAAGGAAAGAAAAAGAGGATAATATATAAATACTTAGAATTTTATATTATCTTTGTGAATAATTCTATTTCTATTGTTGATTATTATTTTGTTGGGTAAATTTTCCTTAACTATTTGTTTTTTATATCTGGTTTTAAGTTTATTTCTTTCCCCGTGTTTCTTTTCATAGACTACCTGTCCTACATGATATTCTTTTTCTTTTCTGTTTTCATTATGTGTTTCCAACATTTTCTCTTGAGTATTTTTCAAAAGTTCAGGAATGTTATCGTGCTCTATTTTATTATATAATACGTCAAAAGGTTTTTGGATCGTTGTAGAATGAATGCTCTGATTATATTCTTGAGCGGCTCTTATTATTATTTCGGAAAAGTCAGTTAAATTAAATTCTTCTTTAATGCATCGAGCTAATTCTGTTAATGTAGAATGTGCCCTTTCAACCTGTCCGTTTGACGTGCTGTGCCTCGGGTCTGCGTAATGTAAAGTTAAATTGCACCTTTGTGCGAAAGATTTAAATTGGGCCGAGGTAAAGCTCGGTTCATTATCGGTCATTATTACTTTTGCTTGTGGAAAATGCTGAAGAAGTTCCATTACTTTATTTTCGATATTTAATTTATTTTGGATTTCTTTTACTACCAGAAATTTTGAGTAAGCGTCAATACAAGTTATGAAAGTAAGACCTTGCGCGTAATATATGTCAATGTGTAAATTTTCTCCTTCTTTACTTGGAATTGGGGCTTCCCCAATTGGAATTTTTATTGGGTGCCTGTTATATTTATTTTCGTTACAAATCACACAATTTTAAATATATTCTTTTAATTTTTTAGAACAGTTTGGCCAATAATATAATTTACTGATCTGTTTGTAATTCTCTTCTAGCCCCCTATGAGCACGGCTGTGTATTTCTTCTATTATTATAGCTTTATCTTCCTCGTTTTCCACGTCTTGTAGAAAGATTCTTGTAAAAAGGAATGTGTTTGTGAAATTATTTTTTAATGGTAATTGAATTTGAAATAAGTCCTCTAAGGTACAATGAATTAGGTGGAATGTTAGGTGGAAGATACTCTCTTAATATGGTTTTTAAATTTTCTGGTGTGTCATATTCAATTAAATGTCGTGTCCTGTCAAAGATTTTCAGTGACTCATGTATTGTACACCTCCCCGTTGTTAATAAGAGTTGTTGTTTAAATTGATTTAACGGTTTACGGGTCTCTTGTATTACATTTTCAAAACTACTTTCAGCTGAATGCTGTGTGTTCTGATCTGAGTCTGACTGGTCTGTTTGTTCTATATCGCTGTCTGTAATATTTGTCGGGTCAGGCAGCAGCGGTGTAATTTTAATGTTTAAATATGTTAGCGTAATGTTTATTTATGGCTTAAGTTTATACAAAAGCTTAGTTGATCGCAAGCCGACTCTCTCTCGAGAGAGATTCAACGGGCTTCCTATAGAGAGTTTTAGCTCGCAGTGTCTAGGTCGGGCCGCCCTCTCCATTATTCGAGAGCTTTAGCTTCGCAGTGACCAGTCGGGCCGCCCTCTCTGTATTCATTTTTAGTCTCTGCATGCACCATAAGCTGGTTTATCAGATGATCATCCGGCTTCATCTGCAGGCAGAAATAAACATTTTTATAACGTTGAACCTAATTAAATTCGTCTTTTATTTACGGCATTGAAAACTCTCAATGACCAAACATTGGTGACCCCGACGTGATTTAGTTAATATAATTAACAATTTAAAAAAACTATTGAGCCGCAAAAAAACATTTAAAAAACATACATATTTACGTTCCACAAAGCAACTGCATTCGCCCGCGCATAGACTTCATATATATATACGTTCCACAATTCCGCTACGGTTCTGAGCGCACAGTGGGACAAGTCGTGTTCGTCGCGGGCAAATAAATTTGGAGCAAAAAACAAAATTTGGCGCCGGAATTATTTACTTCGGGTTGGTCGGAACTTAATAAATCAACCATGAACTCCAGCGGCGCAGACACAGGAGCACCCACTCCAACCCGTAGTGCTGTTCTAAAGTGCAAGGCCCTGGGTATACTCCAGGACTTGCAGAGGATCCAAAGAGCTCTTCAGCCTGTTTCCAAGGTGGACGATGCCATGCTCAACGTGCGTCATGGTCAGATAGTCGCCATGTTCAGCGACTTCAAGGCCATCCACGGGGAGCTTGAGGATTTGGACATTTCGCAGATCAGTAGTGAGCTCCGACGGACTGTCTTGGAGCTGGTAGTGACAATGCAGGCCGAAATTGAGCACGAGACGACCCTTCGCTCTTCCCGAATTGCTGCCCACTCCACCCTAGCAAACGGAATGTCCACCATGCAGGTTGACTCGGGGTCAGGTCAAAGGTTTCAAGCTTTGCCTCCCTTGCCTCTTCCTACCTTCAGCGGTGGATACTCTGAATGGCCTGAGTTTTACTCGATTTTCTGTACAATCGTCGGCGGTAATCCGAGCATCAGTAAGGTGGAAAAGCAGCAAAGGTTGCGATCTTGCCTTCGGGAGTCCGCTTTCAAAGCAGTTCGCTCCTTGGAAGTCTCCGATGAGAATTATGATGTCGCGCTGAATTTGTTGGAGAAACGATTTAATAGCCGTCGTTTAATATTTCAGGCTCATGTGAACGAGATTCTTGGCCTCACTCTAGTGGAAGGTGATTCAATAACAGGTCTTCGAGGGTTATCCGACAAATTCAATGCCCATATGAGAACTTTGAAGAATTTGGGTTCGACGAATGAGATAGCCGGCTGCATCATTGTCCAGGTGCTTCTTCAACGGTTGGACCCAGCTACCCAGGTTAAGTGGGAGGAGAGTCTAAATTCTTCAAGTTCCGACGCCATCCCTACTTGGGAGTCGCTGGCAGAGTTTCTGGAGCAGCGATGCAGGACTTTGGAGGCTATGGATGTGGCCGCTGGGCAGAGCTATGGAGCGGATCCCTCTTCGGGTTGGAGTGCTTCGCTGGGAGCTGATTAAGCTGTACCTCGCCCCTTACGAATATAGTTGGAGGACAGGCCCCAACGGAGGGGGGAATGTCGGGTCAGGCAGCAGCGGTGTAATTTTAATGTTTAAATATGTTAGCGTAATGTTTGGTAATGCTTATTTATGTCTTAAGTTTATACAAAAGCTTAGTTGATCGCAAGCCGACTCTCTCTCGAGAGAGATTCAACGGGCTTCCTATAGAGAGTTTTAGCTCGCAGTGTCTAGGTCGGGCCGCCCTCTCCATTATTCGAGAGCTTTAGCTTCGCAGTGACCAGTCGGGCCGCCCTCTCTGTATTCATTTTTAGTCTCTGCATGCACCATAAGCTGGTTTATCAGATGATCATCCGGCTTCATCTGCAGGCAGAAAAAAACATTTTTATAACGTTGAACCTAATTAAATTCGTCTTTTATTTACGGCATTGAAAACTCTCAATGACCAAACAATATTATTTATCTGAATTCGAGATAATGCGTCTGCAACTACATTTGTTGTACCGGGCTTAAATGTTATTTTCGGTGTAAAACTTTGTATGAAAGAATACCATCCTTTCATATCTACATTGGGATTTTTATCCGAAATTGTGTAAGATAAAGTTTGATGGTCGGTTTGAATTTCAATTCCAATTACTCCGTATAAGTAATTTCTTAGATTTTTAAGAGCCCATACTATCGCTAAAAGTTCCTTCTTATTAGTCGCATAAGCTTGTTCTGTTTTAGACAAGGTTTTTGAAATAAAAGTAATTGGTTTTCCTTCTTGAGATAAAACTGCACCAATTGCGACGTCTGAAGCGTCGGTGGTCAAGGTAAATTTTTTATTATAGTCCGGTTGAACTAGTTCTACTTGAGCAATGAGATTTTCTTTCAGCTCGTTAAAAGCTTTAATTGCTGGTTCATCCAGCTGAATCAATATTTTTGTTGACATTCTTTTTGAGATTTTGCCATTATGACCTCCAAGATATTTTGTTAGAGGTTTGGCTATGTAGGCGTAGTTTGAAACAAATTTTCTATAATAGCCCGTAAAACCTAGGAAACTTCTTAGTTCCCGAATATTTTCTGGAAGCGGATATTTTCTAATGGTTTCAATTTTCTCTGGGTCTGTCTTGATGACGTTATAGGATACCATGTATCCTAGAAAACGGGTTTCGCGTTTGAAAAACTTAGATTTTTCTAAAGAGATTTTCATGTTTGCCCTCAATAATATATTTATAATTTTGTTTAGATCTGTATAGTGTTGTTCAATTGAGTTTGAGAATATTATAATGTCGTCCATATAGACATGACACGTTTTCACATGACATGTTCTCTTAGAATATCGTCCATTGCTCTCTGAAAGATTCTTGGTGCATTTGTTAATCCGAATGGCATTCTTAAAAATTCGTATTTTCCATTATTTATTGAAAAGGCTGTTTTTTCGACATCAGATTCTTTCATTAGTATCTGATGAAACCCTGACTCTAAATCTATTGTTGAAAAATATCTTGCTTTTCCCAAATTTGATAGAATTACTGATGGGTCTTGCATTGGGTACCTGTCAGGTATAGTGCTTTCATTTAATTTTTTATAATCAATGACGAGTCTTAATTTACGGCTTCCGTCTTGATTCTCTCCCTTCTTTGGGACTACCAGAAGTGGTGAATAAGTGGTGAAGTGGTGAATGGTAAGGGCTTCTGCTAGGCCTTATTATTTTTTCTGATAACATTCTTTTGATTTCGCTATTCACGAAGTCGTTGACAGATAGAGCACACGGATACTGCTTCCCGTATATTGGCCTATCGTGGATAAGATTTATTTCCCCCTTTATGTCTCTTCTAAAAGGAATTTGCATATTTTTCTTTGAATGCTCCTTTTCAATATAGTGAACTATCTTTTCCCTCAATCCGCCTAATTGGTCAGTACCTATATTATTTATTTGATTTGTGACGGTATTAACTTCGTCGGCACTCTCAGGATTTTTAATTCCCAAGATATTTTTATTTTTATTGACGGATATTTCTACGTCGGCGTTCTCAGGATTTTTAATTCCCAAGATATTTTTATTTTTATTGACGGATATTTCTACGTCGGCGCTCTCAGGATTTTTTTGTTCCCAAGATATTTGTATTTTTGTTGACGCATATTTCTACGTCGGCGTTCTCGGGATTTTTAACTCCCAAGCTTTTCTCACTATTTTCAACAAATAATGAATCTGTGTTTTCGCTACCATTATCATCCGAATACTTTTTTATAATAAATTCTTTTAACGGGAGAATATTATTTTTCTATTATTTTTCTATAAGTAATTTCTTAGATTTTTAAGAGCCCATACTATCGCTAAAAGTTCCTTCTTATTAGTCGCATAAGCTTGTTCTGTTTTAGACAAGGTTTTTGAAATAAAAGTAATTGGTTTTCCTTCTTGAGATAAAACTGCACCAATTGCGACGTCTGAAGCGTCGGTGGTCAAGGTAAATTTTTTATTATAGTCCGGTTGAACTAGTTCTACTTGAGCAATGAGATTTTCTTTCAGCTCGTTAAAAGCTTTAATTGCTGGTTCATCCAGCTGAATCAATATTTTTGTTGACATTCTTTTTGAGATTTTGCCATTATGACCTCCAAGATATTTTGTTAGAGGTTTGGCTATGTAGGCGTAGTTTGAAACAAATTTTCTATAATAGCCCGTAAAACCTAGGAAACTTCTTAGTTCCCGAATATTTTCTGGAAGCGGATATTTTCTAATGGTTTCAATTTTCTCTGGGTCTGTCTTGATGACGTTATAGGATACCATGTATCCTAGAAAACGGGTTTCGCGTTTGAAAAACTTAGATTTTTCTAAAGAGATTTTCATGTTTGCCCTCAATAATATATTTATAATTTTGTTTAGATCTGTATAGTGTTGTTCAATTGAGTTTGAGAATATTATAATGTCGTCCATATAGACATGACACGTTTTCACATGACATGTTCTCTTAGAATATCGTCCATTGCTCTCTGAAAGATTCTTGGTGCATTTGTTAATCCGAATGGCATTCTTAAAAATTCGTATTTTCCATTATTTATTGAAAAGGCTGTTTTTTCGACATCAGATTCTTTCATTAGTATCTGATGAAACCCTGACTCTAAATCTATTGTTGAAAAATATCTTGCTTTTCCCAAATTTGATAGAATTACTGATGGGTCTTGCATTGGGTACCTGTCAGGTATAGTGCTTTCATTTAATTTTTTATAATCAATGACGAGTCTTAATTTACGGCTTCCGTCTTGATTCTCTCCCTTCTTTGGGACTACCAGAAGTGGTGAATAAGTGGTGAAGTGGTGAATGGTAAGGGCTTCTGCTAGGCCTTATTTTTTTTTCTGATAACATTCTTTTGATTTCGCTATTCACGAAGTCGTTGACAGATAAAGCATACGGATACTGCTTCCCGTATATTGGCCTATCGTGGATAAGATTTATTTCCCCCTTTATGTCTCTTCTAAAAGGAATTTGCATATTTTTCTTTGAATGCTCCTTTTCAATATAGTGAACTATCTTTTCCCTCAATCCGCCTAATTGGTCAGTACCTATATTATTTATTTGATTTGTGACGGTATTAACTTCGTCGGCACTCTCAGGATTTTTAATTCCCAAGATATTTTTATTTTTATTGACGGATATTTCTACGTCGGTGTTCTCAGGATTTTTAATTCCCAAGATATTTTTATTTTTATTGACGGATATTTCTACGTCGGCGCTCTCAGGATTTTTTGTTCCCAAGATATTTGTATTTTTGTTGACGCATATTTCTACGTCGGCGTTCTCGGGATTTTTAACTCCCAAGCTTTTCTCACTATTTTCAACAAATAATGAATCTGTGTTTTCGCTACCATTATCATCCGAATACTTTTTTATAATAAATTCTTTTAACGGGAGAATATTATTTTCTTCAATTAAACGTACTTTGTTTTTCTCCTCATTATCATAATATTTTAACTTCTCCTGTTTCCCATTATATTCCAAGATTCCCTTATCTATATTTATTATAGCTCCAATTTTTCTTAATAAATTGAATCCAATTAGAATATCAGATTCTAAACCTTCGATTTCATAAAATAATTGTTTTGTTTCAAATATATTTATAATATGGTAATACCTAATAATTGAGTAGCCATGAACTGTTGTTACCTTTTTGTATATTGGTAGCTCGTTTTTATTTTCCGAAATTCCCCTTTTTATGTAACAAGCAGTGGCTCCTGTATCTATTAAAACTTTTAGCTGCTTCTTGGTTTTTCGATCTATCCTATTTAAATAAGGCAATCCTCTGTAGGGGTCTGGTCTAAAAAATGGTCTTCATTTATATTATTTAATCTGGTTACTTTATTAGCTGGCTGACTTTCTGTTCCATCTGATTCCCTTTTTTGAGCTTGAGTTTGCTCTCTATTTGGATTTGTGCTATAGAAATTTGAACGATTTTTATTTTGATAATAATTATTATTATATCTACCTTGATTATCGTTTGCCTGCCAATTATTATATCTTCCTTGGTTACTATTTGCCTGCCAATTTTGGCTCGGCTGCCGATTGTTATTAGATTTATTCTGGAGTTTAATCGGTGGATCAACATTCATTGGCTCGATAGCTTGTTGCTTTTGATTATTATTTTGCCAAAAATTTCCCTTTTGTGGCCAATTGTAATTTTGGTTATGATTAAAATTATTTCCCATTTGAGTGGTATTATTATTTTGCCGTATTTGATCAAATCGTAAGTTGTTTCCCCGATATTTAATTTCATTTTTAAATCCATTAAACCTATTTGCGAATTGAGCACGGAAGTTGTTTGATTCTAATTCTTGGACCTTTGCCAAAGCATTGGGCAAATCTGGTGGATTTAATGAGAAAAGAGTTTCTGAAATAGATCCATTAAGTCCGGATATAAATACTCGTAGAGCATTTCCCCTTATTGAATTGTTTGTTTCTTTGGTAATTACACTGTCCTTTCCGTATGTCATTATGGTTTTGTTTATTAGTAAGGTCATTTTTTTATTGACTTCGTTATACTACTCAGTAATTGTCATTCGTCCTTGCCTGAGGATACTTAGTTCTGACTCGAGAACATGTATTGGTCGTTTGTCACTATATATAAAGTCCAATCGGGATAAGATTGCTTTAAAGTTTAAAACTGTGCCATGATTGGTAAGAGCATCATGGGCAGCTCCCATAATTTTATTTCGTTAAATTGTTAGGGCGATAAAATATTGTTCACTTTCAATTTTATAGAGACTCATTGCAGTTTCTGCAGCTTCCCTCCAACCTACATATTGTGTGGTTTCCCCTGTGAAATTTGGTAAGGATTTTACCACTTCAAGTGTTGTATCGCATTTTATAGCTGGGTCAATTGTTTGTACTTTATAATCTTCCACAGTGTTTGCATCTGTGGCTAGCCTTCCTTCTTAACATTCTACTTTCCTGCTAACTTCATTCAATTGAGCGTTTATTAATCTGTTTATTAATTCTACTGTTAAACTGCCGGCTGTGGCTACACTGCCTGCAGAAAAATTTGGTGCTGAACCTCCGGTTGCCATTGTTAGATTTAGTTCACAAAAGCTATTTATCAAATCTTCCAGAATTATTCTTTATATTTTTTTGTTTAATCGCGAATCTTACTTTTTGCAATATATAAATCTTATATTATTTTTCTCAAACTTACAGATCTTAAAATATAGTCTTTAATTTTTTTATTATTTTAAATTAATTCCTCACGATATTGTCCCGTTGGGGTCTTCCTTCTGTGTGGTTGGTGGTTGATAGTTGATAAATGGATAGAGAATGTCCTGTCTTCCTTCCTTGGGTTTTTTTGTTGGAGCGAGTTGTCGTTTTTATTTGAGAATGTCCTGCCTTCCTTCCCTGGTTTTTCTTGTTTTTCATTTATTGATGGAATCCCTTGCACAAAGGTTAATACGGGTGAAATGACTATTAGATTAATTGATCCAAACAAAACTGTGCAGCGGCGTCCATATCGTTTGAGTCCAAATGAAAAAGAAATTGTACCTGAAAGGATAACAGAGTTGTTAAAATGTAACATTATTCGACCTAGTTGTTCTCCCTATGCTAGTCCTATACTCTTGGAACGGATAGTTCTAAAGAAGAACGGATCCGATCGACTCTGTTTATCCGATTATCGTTAACTAAACAGCAATACTGTTTCTGACAGATATCCCTTACCACTAATCAACGATCAGATTGCTAGACTTGCGGGTGCAAAATATTTTACTTGTCTCGATATGGATAGTGGATACCATCAGATACCCATTCATCCCGATTCTGTTGAATGTACTACGTTTGTTACCCCTGATGGCCACTATGAGTATCTGACAATGCCATTTGGCCTCAAGAACGCCCCGTCTGTTTTCCAGCAAGCCATTATAAACGCATTGGGAAATCTTGCATATTCTTATGTAATAGTCTATATGGACGATATAATGGTGGTGTCATCTACCATAGAATCAAGTATAGAAAGATTGAGGATTGTTTTGGATGTATTGACTGCAGCGGGATTCTCTTTTAACATAGCAAAATGTGGATTTTTAAAAATACTACAATACTTGGGGTACAATACTTGGGGTATGAGGTACGAGCTGGAGAGTTAAGGCCTAATCCGCGAAAAATTATTGCGTTAAATTCCTTGCCACCACCGCAAACAGTTCATAGCGTAAGACAGTTTATTGGATTGGCGTCTTATTTTCGAAAATTCGTGCCTCAGTTCTCACAGATTATGAAACCGATATATTCCTTAACTTCGAGTAAAAGTGTGTTTAATTGGAATAACGAGTCTTGTAAATGAGCCTGTACTTGTTATTTTTGATCCACAACATCGAATAGAGTTACACACAGATGCAAGCTCTTACGGTTATGGAGCAATATTAATGCATCGAATCAATGGTAGTCCCCATGTAATAGAGTATTTTAGTAAAACTACTTCCCCTGCAGAGTCTAGACACCATTCATACGAATTAGAAACCTTGGCAGTGGTAGAATCCGTTAAACAGTTCCGTCATTATTTAGATGGTTGTACGTTCGTAGTGTATACTGATTGCAATTCTCTTAAATCATCGCGGACAAAAATTGATCTAACAGCAAGAGTGCACCGTTGGTGGGCGTATTTGCAGCCGTTTCAATTTACAATAGAATATAGAGAAGGAAAGCGCATGGCGCATGTGGATTTTTTATCGAGAAATCATATTCAGGAAGCCAGCAAAGTTGAAAAGTCGTTAGTCCCTGAAAAGCGTGTAAACTTGGCAGAAATCTCAAGTGACTGGCTTGCTGCAGAACAGCGCCAGGATTCTGAAATTACTGATATCATTAACAAACTTAACTCCAAAGAGTTGACAGATGATGTTGCACAGACTTATGAGTTGAGAAAAGGTGTCTTGTTCCGTAAAGTTCAGAGAAATGGAAGAACCCGTTGTCTGCCAGTAGTACCCCATGCATTTCGATGGTCAGTAATAAATCAAGTGCACGAGTCCATCATGCATTTGGGATGGAAAAAGAATCTTGACAAGACTTACCAACACTATTGGTTTGCTTGGATGAATAAGTTTGTCGATAGTTACATTACATGTAAAACTGTTAAGGGTTCATCTGGGAAGATACAAGCCGAGTTACATCCAATTCCAAAAGTGAATATGCCATGGCACACGGTGCATATCGACATAACTGGAAAATTAAGTGGTAAGAATGATCTTAAGGAGTACGTGATGGTACAAATTGATGCCCTAACAAAATTTGTTTATTTGTTCCATACTTTAAGACTAGATTCTGACAGTTGTATTCAGGCAGTGAAATCATCTATTTTTTTGTTCGGAATACCGCAGCGTATAATCGGTGATCAGGGTAGATGTTTTACTAGTGGGAAATTTTTAGAATTTTGTACATCACAGAAGATTAAGCTTCATCTTATAGCTACAGGAGGAAGCCGTGCAAACGGTCAAGTTAAACGTGTGATGAGTACACTTAAGAATCTACTGTCCGCGGTTGAATCGAGTCACCGATCTTGGCAGGATGCTTTAGGTGAGATACAACTTTCTTTGAATTGCACAGTTAGTAGTGCAACCAAAGCAAGTCCCCTAGAGTTACTTGTCGGCAAGGAGGCTCGTCCTTTGGGTTTAATTCCACCGTATGATACAGAGATGGAGGTAGATAAAGTTAATGCTAGAGATAGGGCAATTGAAAATATGAAAAATCAAGCTAGTTACGACAAAATAGGGTTCGATAAAAGTAAAGCAGCAGTTGAACGACATAAAGTTGGAGATTTTGTGCTACTGAAAAATTAAGAACGACATCAAACTAAATTGGATGTAAAGTTTAAAGGGCCATTTTTGGTTAGTGAAGTTCTAGAAGGAGATAGATATATTCTGAAGTCATTTCATAATAAGAGAACTTATAAATATTGTCATGAAGATTTGAGAAAGATGCCAGATGGTTATGTTCCGAGTGAATTGGAGTGCCCGCCTGAGACTTGTTGAAATGGTTATAATATATCCGTGTGAGAGGATATGTTATATGAAAATCAAATGTCCATATAGAGTATGGAATGATTGAAATGAAGTTGCAATAGACTTCGATAAGAAATGTTTGTGAATGGCGGATGTGTTTGAGAATTCAAATGGAAATAACCTGGCTGATGTAAAGTTTATGCATGGTTTATGAACCATGACAATATTTGATTGAAATGTATGAGTTAAAGATATGGTTTTGAGATTTGAGCTATCTGCGTCATTGGGCAAGCACAAGTGAAAGACGAAAGTTGGAACATGGCGTGTGGCGCTCTTGACGGGACTATGCTCTTAATCAAAAGGAAATCATAGTGACAATAACTAGAGTCGAATTTTGAATTGCTGAGAAGCAAATGAAATAAATTAAACGTTAAAATGAATTTAATTATGTAATGAGAATAAGAATTAAAACTTGCTAATAATGTTGTGTAGAATGTAAAATAATGAAAGATTTTGAAGTAAGTGAAAATTTTTAGTATGAGGAAATATATCAAATACAAATCGTATTCGAAAATGATGAGTAAAAGAAAACACAAGCTATAGTCACCGATTTATGTCATATTTGTAATATTAAGATTACAGTACACGAGGACGTGTAAATTTTTAGAATGGCCGTGTCGGATCTTAAATTATGGTAGTCAGTGTAATAAAGAACAATTCTCGTCCCTACAATTGTTGATTGTTAGTACACTTTGTTCCTTCTATTCGCCAGATGGTCAAGATAGTTCGATGCGAATAAGGAAGAGAGACGTGACATGAGGTTGGATGTTTGAGAGAGAGAGATGGGCACTACGATTGTTGTGCGTGTATGCTTAAGCCACTGCGAGAGACAGAGATACAAGTATGTTCGTTGTAGCTTTTGTAGCGTTTTAGCTGGAGGACAATTTCGGTAAGCGAGAATTGCTGGGGCAGTCTCAATTTGGCAGTGGCACGATCAAGTATATTCGCCGTATACAATCCGTTAAAATATGGAAAACCATAACCCGAACCCGACATCAGAAGTGGGATCAGTGCCAACTCCTGCATTTACTGAAGATCAGTGGCGTACCATTATGGAACTACAAAATCGCAATTTCGTCGAGATGTGTAAAGCTATGCAAGCGTCTGTGCGTCCACAAAATCAAGTGGTTTTGCCAAAATTTAACCCAGATGTATCAGGAGTGGATGCGACTCAATGGTGTGCAACTGCAAGCATTATCATGGACGAACAGAAGATTGATGGCAGCGCACTTATCATGATGTTGAGTAGTTGCATGCAGGGCAGTGCTTCATCGTGGCTTGCACAGATCTGCTATCCTGGCATTAATTGGGAGCAGTTTAAAGAACTATTTATACAGCGCTTCGAGATTAAGGAAACGCCGGCAGCTATGTTCCTGAATCTACTGAGCAGCCGTCCAGCCCACAATGAGTGCCCTGCAGTGTACGCAAGCCGTATGGTGACGTCATTGACCACAAAATGGCGCAATATGAACGTCGAGGAAATAGCTGTATCCACCATACTTGCGCATATGGCCAATTTTGACAACCGTTTGCAGCGTATGGTGTTTTCGTCTAATGTACAAACTAGAAGTCAACTTCAAATGGAACTGAAAGCATTTACATTTGACAAAAAGCGGAGTGCTGGAAATACTGATGGTAATAGCGGCGACTGCAAGCGAGCCAAAATTGTGTGCCACTTATGCAAGAAACCAGGACATAAAATGGCGGAGTGTAAATTAAAGCAGTCTGCACCGGAGAATAAACAGCATCGCGTTTAATTTATTTATTAAACGCAAAAATTACAAGACACTTTTGATTTTTCTTAAATATTTTTGTCAACCGTTCGCGGTCTCGGTCAAAATAGGACTGACCTCTTAATTCTAAATCTGATCCAAAGAACCTCGGCCATCAGTTGTGTTTAGATTAGAGGCTTAAGATGAAACTGTCGCATCTTATTGTGAAATTCGATTAAGCTGATCGATGGTTTTGGTGGGTACTTGAAACGCAAAATTCGTAATTGATTGGGCTTCGGAGGGAAGCTGATGTTTACTTTTGATTTTGATTTGTTTATGGGGAACCGAGATCGGACCTCAGAGCCAAAGACAAAGCCGAAGGCAAATGCAGAGTTTGAAAATATTGTTTATAAAATTCATAAGTGGAAAGCCATAAGTGGCCTGGATTTATGGGTTGGATAATTGAGCCAAAGATCAGATCAAGCCAAAGGCAAATGCAGAGATTGAAAATATTGTTTATAAAAGCCATAAGTGGCCTGTATTTAGGGGTTGGATAACTCTCCCCCTTCTAAAATGGATCGTCCCGATTCAATATGAAATTCGTTTAAATGATCTCGTAATTCTGTTAAAAAAATTTCTTGGTTAATAGATTTTTCTGGTTCAGGCCGATGTTTTTTGGTTACAAATAATATAGCATTTTTGTATTTTATAATAAGTGAAAGAATCAAATATATAATGATTAAAATTAATAATATAAAGGTAAGTGATATTTTAGTATTCTTAATTTTAACGAAAGGGTTTAAAATGTTTATATTATCTAAAGAAAGATCAGAGTTATTTGATAATATGTAATCGGATATTTCATAATTTTTAAAGTGGTTCGTAACGTAACTGGATACGTTACTGTATTCAAGAATTTTATTTTCCAAATTGGTATATGAGATATTATTAATTTTAGTTGTACCATTAAATGTTATTAAAAACTAACCGTTTAAATGGGAGTTGTTAACAATATTGTTCCCATTTATAAGAATGGCACCATCTTGTATGATGTCTATTTTTTTATTTTTTCTCTTATTTTTTTACAGGTTGATTTCTCACCATTTAATAATCGGGTAAAACAAGTTTTTTTGTTACTTAGAGTGCAATAATTATTAAAAAGTTCGTTCTTAAAATTAGACATTTCGTAAAAAATATTTTCGCATTTTGCGACTTGATTGCTTAATTCTAGTTTTCCATTGGTTTTGGAAAGTGCTCTAGTGTGATATATTTCACATCTGTTTTTTATTATTGGGTATTTTATATAAATTATATATTAAAAACATCTATTTTTGCTAGAGTGATTGTGTCAATTAAATTTTGCAGATCAAATGTTAATAATCGCAAGCGATGTTTTCGAAGTAGTAGATCTTGATCAATAAATACTTTTTTAAAATCATCGGAAAGAGATTCTATTTCTTTGAATAATCGGGAATTGATAATAGACTGCTTATTATTGTTTTCAATTAATTCATTAATTTTATTCTGAACTGTAATAAAATCATCATGGTCCGGAGTTCCAGCTAACCATTTCCACACGGTGCCTAACTCATTTATCCCTCTTCTTGATCTAGTTGATATTAATTGCGATAAAATTAGTTCGATTACTTTTATGTCATATTTAATTTCCCATTGTGACCTTTTATTAGTATCCCTTTTAATATTATCTGATTCCAAATTTATTATTTCTTTATAAAAGCTTAAGTTAGTTACATGGAATAAATCTGCGTATGAATCGTACGTCAATACGTCTTTATTGTCCTTAAATAGAAGATATTCGTGACCTGTATAGTCAATTATTTCTGATTTTGTTAATAAAATAAGGTGTAGTATGAGCACCTGATAAAACATTTTCTGGGAAAGGAAAGAAAAAGATTATAATATATCAATACTTAGAATTTTATATTATCTTTGTGAATAATTCTATTTCTATTGTTGATTATTATTTTGTTGGGTAAATTTTCCTTAACTATTTGTTTTTTATATCTGGTTTTAAGTTTATTTCTTTCCCCGTGTTTCTTTTCATAGACTACCTGTCCTACATGATATTCTTTTTCTTTTCTGTTTTCATTATGTGTTTCCAACATTTTCTCTTGAGTATTTTTCAAAAGTTCAGGAATGTTATCGTGCTCTATTTTATTATATAATACGTCAAAAGGTTTTTGGTTCGTTGTAGAATGAATGCTCTGATTATATTCTTGAGCGGCTCTTATTATTATTTCGGAAAAGTCAGTTAAATTAAATTCTTCTTTAATGCATCGAGCTAATTCAGTTAATGTAGAATGTGCCCTTTCAACCTGTCCGTTTGACGTGCTGTGCCTCGGGTCTGCGTAATGTAAAGTTAAATTGCACCTTTGTGCGAAAGATTTAAATTGGGCCGAGGTAAAGCTCGGTTCCCCTCATTTATCCCTCTTCTTGATCTAGTTGATATTAATTGCGATAAAATTAGTTCGATTACTTTTATGTCATATTTAATTTCCCATTGTGACCTTTTATTAGTATCCCTTTTAATATTATCTGATTCCAAATTTATTATTTCTTTATAAAAGCTTAAGTTAGTTACATGGAATAAATCTGCGTATGAATCGTACGTCAATACGTCTTTATTGTCCTTAAATAGAAGATATTCGTGACTTGTATAGTCAATTATTTCTGATTTTGTTAATAAAATAAGGTGTAGTATGAGCACCTGATAAAACATTTTTTGGGAAAGGAAAGAAAAAGAGGATAATATATAAATACTTAGAATTTTATATTATCTTTGTGAATAATTCTATTTCTATTGTTGATTATTATTTTGTTGGGTAAATTTTCCTTAACTATTTGTTTTTTATATCTGGTTTTAAGTTTATTTCTTTCCCCGTGTTTCTTTTCATAGACTACCTGTCCTACATGATATTCTTTTTCTTTTCTGTTTTCATTATGTGTTTCCAACATTTTCTCTTGAGTATTTTTCAAAAGTTCAGGAATGTTATCGTGCTCTATTTTATTATATAATACGTCAAAAGGTTTTTGGATCGTTGTAGAATGAATGCTCTGATTATATTCTTGAGCGGCTCTTATTATTATTTCGGAAAAGTCAGTTAAATTAAATTCTTCTTTAATGCATCGAGCTAATTCAGTTAATGTAGAATGTGCCCTTTCAACCTGTCCGTTTGACGTGCTGTGCCTCGGGTCTGCGTAATGTAAAGTTAAATTGCACCTTTGTGCGAATGATTTAAATTGGGCCGAGGTAAAGCTCGGTTCATTATCGGTCATTATTACTTTTGCTTGTGGAAAATGCTGAAGAAGTTCCATTACTTTATTTTCGATATTTAATTTATTTTGGATTTCTTTTACTACCAGAAATTTTGAGTAAGCGTCAATACAAGTTATGAAAGTAAGACCTTGCGCGTAATATATGTCAATGTGTAAATTTTCTCCTTCTTTACTTGGAATTGGGGTTTCCCCAATTGGAATTTTTATTGGGTGCCTGTTATATTTATTTTCGTTACAAATCACACAATTTTTAATATATTCTTTTAATTTTTTAAAACAGTTTGGCCAATAATATAATTTACTGATCTGTTTGTAATTCTCTTCTAGCCCCTTATGAGCACGGCTGTGCGTTTCTTCTATTATTATAGCTTTATCTTCCTCGTTTTCCACGTCTTGTAGAAAGATTCTTGTAAAAAGGAATGTGTTTGTGAAATTATTTTTTAAAGGTAATTGAATTTGAAATAAGTCCTCTAAGGTACAATGAATTCCTACCGTAATGTTAGGTGGAAGATACTCTCTTAATATAGTAATTACATTTTCTGGTGTGTCATACTCAATTAAATGTCGTGTCCTGTCAAAAATTTTCAGTGACTCATGTATTGTATACCTCCCCGTTGTTAATAACAGTTGTTGTTTAAATTGATTTAACGGTTTACGGGTCTCTTGTATTACATTTTCAAAACTACTTTCAGCTGAATGCTGTGTGTTCTGATCTGAGTCTGACTGGTCTTTTTGTTCTATATCGCTGTTAGTTATATTATTTATCTGAACTCGAGATAATGTGTCTGCAACTACATTTGTTGTACCTGGCTTAAATGTTATTTTCGGTGTAAAACTTTGTATGAAAGAATACCATCCTTTCATATCTACATTGGGATTTTTATCCGAAATTGTGTAAGATAAAGTTTGATGGTCGGTTTGAATTTCAATTCCAATAACTCCGTACAAGTAATTTCTTAGATTTTTAAGAGCCCATACTATCGCCAAAAGTTCCTTATTAGTGGCATCAGCTTGTTCTGTTTTAGACAAGGTTTTTGAAATAAAAGTAATTGGTTTTCCTTCTTGAGATAAAACTGCACCAATTGCGACGTCTGAAGCGTCGGTGGTCAAGGTAAATTTTTTATTATAGTCCGGTTGAACTAGTTCTACTTGAGCAATGAGATTTTCTTTCAGCTCTTTAAAAGCTTTAATTGCTGGTTCATCCAGCTGAATCAATATTTTTGTTGACATTCTTTTTGAGATTTTGCCATTATGACCTCCAAGATATTTTGTTAGAGGTTTGGCTATGTAGGCGTAGTTTGAAACAAATTTTCTATAATAGCCCGTAAAACCTAGGAAACTTCTTAGTTCCCGAATATTTTCTGGAAGCGGATATTTTCTAATCGTTTCAATTTTCTCTGGGTCTGTCTTGATGACGTTATAGGATACCATGTATCCTAGAAAACGGGTTTCGCGTTTGAATAACTTAGATTTTTCTAAAGAGATTTTCATGTTTGCCCTTAATAATATATTTATAATTTTGTTTAGATCTGTATAGTGTTGTTCAATTGAGTTTGAGAATATTATAATGTCGTCCATATAGACATGACATGTTTTCCCTATTTGTTCTCTTAGAATATCGTCCATTGCTCTCTGAAAGATTCTTGGTGCATTTGTTAATCCGAATGGCATTCTTAAAAATTCGTATTTTCCATTATTTATTGAAAAAGCTGTTTTTTCGACATCGGATTCTTTCATAAGTATCTGATGAAATCCTGACTCTAAATCTATTGTTGAAAAATATCTTGCTTTTCCCAAATTGGATAGAATTACTGATGGGTCTTGCATTGGGTGCCTGTCAGCTATAGTACTTTCATTTAATTTTTAATAATCAATGACGAGTCTTTGGCTCGCTAATCGTCGTCGCATGCAGACGTGTATTTATTGTGCTCCGGGGGAAAAAAAAAAAAAAACAAAAAAAAAATTATTCAACAATATCAAAAAGTGCAGTGACTGGTTTCGTAAATCAACAACAACGCGAAAAGACGCTTTCAGCGATGAAATCGCTAATGTTTATATTGATTAATTAATTAATTAATATAAAACATAACATTTAAAACTCGAACAATATCAATTTCGATTGCAATGAGTCTAAACGACGTTAGCACACAACGTCAACGTGAGCAAGACGAGAGACGGCTCTCAGTACAAAGAAACAACGCTTAATTCACTTTCAAAGCAACCGAAAGTAATGCAAGCTCATCCCAAACACGGTCAATTACCCCAAACTTGGCCGAATTCTTAAACGTAGAGAGCGCGTTCTTGCTCCCCCTCGCTACCATCGATGTCTCTGCAGCCAAAGAGCGCAGTAACTAGCACCGCAACCTCTTTGACAACGTCAACCGTAACAATAACAACAACCGCTACTGTAACGACAGCGCGTTTAACGACGTCATCAGCTAGCAACGCAAACATTGATACTTCAGCCGCTGTGCTGCCCGAAAAAGAGAACAAAAACAAAGAAAATATTAAGCCGGCTGTGCAGACTGGTATGGATCGTTACATCCAAATCAAAAGGAAGCTGAGCCCCCTAAACTCCCAACGCAAAATAACCCGTGGCAATGCTAACATAGCCGCAATAGAAACGCCCACGAACTCAAACCGTTTTAAAATCTTGGCAGACTATGAGGATGACGCCGAATCTACAGAAGTCGAAAAAGGAAGCCCAAGCCCCCGCCAATATACATACGAGAAAAAAGTTCCAACGTTCTTGTCAACAAAATTATAGAGCTCATTGGCAAGGACAACTTTCACATAATACCACTCGTAAAGGGCAATATCCAGGAAACAAAAGTTCAAACGAAGTCTGAAGATAATTACAGAGTATTATCAAAATACCTCACCGACAAAAAAAAGAATTTTTATACGTATCAGCTAAAAAGCAGCAAGGGCTTGCAAGTCGTACTTAAGGGCATAGAGCCCGAAGTACCGCCTGCAGAGATAACAAGGGCGCTACAAGAGAAGGGATTTAGCGTTAAGACAGTGTTCAATATCTCTAACAGGGATAGAAAGCCGCAGCCACTCTTTAAGGTTGAACTCGAACCACAAATTAAGCCCCTCAAGAAATACGAAGTGCACCCTATATACAATCTTCAGTTCCTGCTGCACCGCAGAATTACAGTTGAGGAGCCGCACAAACGCAATGGCCCGGTACAATGTGCGAACTGCCAAGAATATGGCCATACAAGGTCTTACTGTAAACTGCGCCCAGTTTGTGTAGTTTGTGGTGAGCTTCATGACTCCGCACACTGCCCAGCGAACAAAGATGACCAAAACTCGAAAAAGTGCGGCAACTGCGGTGGAAATCACACTGCTAACTATAGAGGTTGCCCAGTTTATAAGGAGCTGAAAAGTCGCATCCACCAGAGGGGATTTACTGCCCGCACCCAAAATAATCAGTTCATAGCCTCCAGGACAAACCCTGAAATCTTCTTCTCGACTGCAGCCAGATCCTCACTAGGACTTATAAACTCTGACAAAAATGTCACATACGCAAGCGCTTTAAAATCAGGACTGGCTACCCCAGCCTCAAAAAGCTCACTGCCGCAATCAGCACACCAAGAACCGAACACGGCTCAGCAGTATCAACTTCCGGAGCAGTCAAAAAGTAACTTTGAAGCTATGATATGCAGTCTACAACAAAGTCTTACGGAGTTCATGTCGTTTATGCGTACAACTATGCAAGATCTAATGCGAAACCAAAATCTATTAATACAAATGCTGGTTTCACAACAATCCAAATAATGACTTCCCTACGAATATCTACATGGAACGTTAACGGCGTTTCGCAGCATAAACTCGAGTTGGCGCAATTCCTACTAGACAATCAAATCGACGTAATGCTGCTTTCAGAAACACATCTTACGAACAGATACAATTTCCAACTACGAGGATATTCATTCTATGGAACAAATCATTCAGACGGTAAAGCACACGGCGGGACTGGAATTTTAATCAGAAGCCGTATCAAGCACCATTATCATACGAAATTTGCAAAAAACTACCTACAGGCCACATTAATAAATATACACCTAAATACTGGCAAGCAATTAACTCTAGCTGTCGTATACTGCCCCCCACGCTTCATCATAGCCGAAGATGAGTTTATGCAGTTTTTCAACTCACTCGGAGACCACTTCATAGCAGCAGGAGACTACAATGCCAAGCACAGACACTGGGGATCTCGTCTTGTGACCCCAAAAGGAAAGCAGCTCTATAATGCAATTATCAAAGCTAAGAACAAGCTAGACTATGGCAGCTAGACTTCTCCTGGCACACCAACATACTGGCCGGCAGACCCAAAGAAACTTCCCGATTTAATTGACTTTGCGATTACCAAAAACATTCCTAAAAATCTGATATGCGCCGAATGCCTTTCGGATCTTTCATCTGATCACTCGCTTGTCCTTTTTACTCTACTCCAACACCCATGAACATGGGATCAATCATCAAATCTGACCTCACATAAAACCAATTAGGTTAAGTACAGGAAGTACATCAGCTCACACATTGAGCTGAGTCCTCACCTCAGCGACGAAGCCAACGTAGACAGTTTTGTTAATTCGCTGGAGTCTGTACTCGTCTCTCGAGTTTCAACACCTCAAATTATAAACACACAACGCAATCAAAAGAAGACAAATCTACAAATCGAACAGCTCGTCCTCGAAAAGCGACGCTTACGTCGAGAATGGCAATGTCACAGATCGCCATCTGCTAAGCAACGCTTCAAACATGCCTCACGTCAACTTGATCAAGCTCTACAGCAAGAAGAAACGTATGTCCACCACCGCTACATAGAGCAATTGACAACTAACAGTACGAAACACTCACTATGGAGAGCTCACCCAACTCTGAGCTCACCGAAAGAAACCGTGATGCCTATTAGAAATTCCACAGGCGGGTGGGCGCGCAGCGACGCAGACAGAGCCAGTACGTTTGCCAAACACCTTAAAAATGTCTTCCAACCAAATCCTGCCACCAATGCGTTTACTTTGCCGACTCTATCAGATGAGCCCCAGCCTCAACATGAGCCGATTGAGTTTCGCCCAAACGAAATCGTTAACATCATCAAACGACAACTGAATCCGAAAAAATCCCCGGGCTGCAACCTCATAACTCCCAAAATGATAATTGAGCTCCCATACTGTGCCGTTTGCACTCTCACCCAGCTATTTAATGCCATCGCAAAACTTGGCCACTTTCCAGTGAGATGGAAAAAGTCAATTATAATAATGATAGCAAAGCCGGGAAAATACCACACTATCCCCACGTCGTATAGACCTATAAGCCTACTCTCTTGCCTATCTAAACTCTTTGAAAAATGCCTAATGACTCGGATAAACACATACCTGAGAATCCAGGAAGGAATCCCGTCACACCAATTTGGGTTTCGTGAAAAGCATGGAACAATTGAACAGGTCAACCGGATAACATCCGAAATTCGGAACGCGTTCGAAAAACGAGAGTACTGTACTGCCATATTTTTAGATGTCTCTCAAGCATTCGATAGAGTCTGGCTGGAAGGTCTAATGTACAAGATCAAGACAATGCTCCCCTACAGCACCCACAAGATTTTGGAGTCTTACCTTCACGACAGAAAATTTGTCGTGAGGTGCAATACCGCTATATCCGATGATTACACTGTTGGAGCTGGAGTTCCTCAAGGCAGCGTGCTAGGGCCAATATTATATGTCCTCTACACAGCAGATATCCCGACAAGCACACGTCTAACAACATCCACGTTTGCCGATGACACAGCTATTCTTAGCCGCTCAAAATGCCTGATTCAAACAACTGCGCAGCTAGCTCTTCATATGGTCGATGTCGAAAAATGGCTGTCAGACTGGCGAATTAAAGTAAACGAACTAAAATGCAAGCATGTTACGTTCACTCTGAACAGGCAAAACTGCCCGCCGATAACATTAAACAACACTCTACTCCCACAAGCCAACGAAGTAACATACCTAGGAGTACATCTCGACAGAAGACTCACATGGCGCCGGCACATTGAAGCCAAAAGAACACACCTAAAGCTAAAAGCCAGCGGTTTTCATTGGCTTATCAACGCTCGGTCACCTTTTAGCCTTGAATATAAAGTCCTGCTGTACAACTCGGTACTAAAACCTATATGGATGTACGGCTCCCAGTTATGGGGGAACGCCAGCAATAGCAACATTGACATAATTCAAAGAGTTCAGTCGAAGATCTTGAGAACAATCACCGGGGCACCGTGGTACGTTCGCAACGAAAACATACACCGCGACTTAAACATTCGACCAGTCAAAGAAGCGATCGCAGAACAGAAGGTAAAGTACTTAACCAAGCTATCGGTGCACCCTAACCACCTGGCGAGAGGTCTAACAAGGTTGAGCAACCAATCACGCCTTCGTCGCAATGACTTACCCACCCAGCGACCGACCTGAGGGACGCGCAACCAGAATGCTGTCTTAGTATACTGTTAGTTAAATTTTAATGTTAAGATTCGTCAACTTATTGTAAGTCTCAAAATTAAGAGTAGATTCAATAAATAAAAGCAAAGATATAATAAAAAAAAAAAAAAAATGACGAGTCTTAATTTACGGCTTCCGTCTTGATTCTCTCCTTTCTTTGGGACTACCAGAAGTGGTGAATTGTAAGGGCTTCTGCTAGGCCTTATTATTTATTCTGATAACATTCTTTTGATTTCGCTATTAACGAAGTCGTTGACAGATAGAGCATACGGATATTGCTTCCCGAATATTGGCCTATCGTGGATAAGATTTATTTCCCCCTTTATGTCTGTTCTAAAAGGAATTTTCATATTTATCTTTGAATATTTCTACGTCGGCGTTCTCGGGATTTTTAATTCCCAAAGTTTTTCTCACTATTTTCAACAAATAATGAATCTGTGTTTTCGCTACCATTATCATCAAAATACTTTTTTATAATAAATTCTTTTAACGGAAGAATATTATTTTCTTCAATTAAACGTATTTCATTTTTCTCCTCATTATCATAATATTTTAACTTCTCCTGTTTCCCATTATATTCCAAGATTCCCTTATCTATATTATATAATAGCTCCAATTTTTTTAATAAATTGAATCCAATTAGAATATCAGATTCTAAACCTTCGATTTCATAAAATAATTGTTTTGTTTCAAATATATTTATAATATGGTAATACCTAATAATTGAGTAGCCATGAACTGTTGTTACCTTTTTGTATATTGGTAGCTCGTTTTTATTTTCCAAAATTCCCCTTCTTATGTAACAAGCAGTGGCTCCTGTATCTATTAAAACTTTTAGCTGCTTCTTGGTTTTTCGATCTATCCTATTTAAATAAGGCATTCCTCTGTAGGGGTCTGGTCTAAAAAATGGTCTTCATTTATATTATTTAATCTGGTTACTTTATTAGCTGGCTGACTTCTGTTCCATCTGATTCCCTTTTTTGAGCTTGAGTTTGCTCTCTATTTTGATTTGTGTTATAGAAATTTGAACGATTTTTATTTTGATAATAATTATTATTATATCTACCTTGATTATCGTTTGCCTGCCAATTATTATATCTTCCTTGGTTACTATGTGCCTGCCAATTTTGACTCGGCTGCCGATTGTTATTAGATTTATTCTGGAGTTGAATCGGTGGATCAACATTTATTGGCTCGATAGCTTGTTGCTTATTATTATTATTATACCCTTGAAGAGGGTATTATAATTTTGTCCAAAAGTGTGCAACGCAGTGAAGGAGACATCTCCGACCCTATAAAGTATATATATTCTTGATCAGGATCACCTCCTGAGTTGATATGAGCATGTCCGTCTGGCCGTCTGTCTGTCTGTCTGTCCGTCTGTCTGTTTCTACGCAAACTAGTCTCTCAGTTTTAAAGCTATCGACTTGAAACTTTGCAAACACCTTTTTTTCTTTTGCACGCAGTATATAAGTCGGAACGGCCCGGATCGGCCGACTATATCCTATAGCTGCCGTATAACTGATTGATCGGAAATGGTGTAACTTTAGTGTTTTTAGAGTTAGAAAGTTCTTATTTAACATAAGAGCTATTTTTGGCAAAACAATACGACATGCCAAATTTCATAACGATCGGCCGACTATATCCTATAGCTGTCATATAACTGAACGATCGGAAATGACCCAACTTTCGTGTTTTTGAAGAAAGAATGCTGGAATTTAATACAGATTCTATTTTTGGTCAGTTGATCCAACTTACCAAATTTCATAAGGATCGGCTGACTATATCCTAAAGCTGCTATATAACTGAAAGATCGGAATTGACCCAACTTTTGTGTTTTTGAAGATAGAAAGCTGGAACTTGTTACAGATTCTATTTTTGGTCAGTTCATCCAACCTACCAAATTTCATAAGGACCGGCCAACTAAATCCGATGTTTGCGATATACATCCGGTTTTAACTGCAAGGGTATATCAACTTCGGCTCCGCCCGAAGTTAGCTTTCCTTTCTTGTTTTGATTATTATTTTGCCAAAAATTTCCCTTTTGTGGCCAATTGTAATTTTGGTTATGATTAAAATTATTTCCCATTTGAGTGGTATTATTATTTTGCCGTATTTGATCAAATCGTAAGTTGTTTCCCCGATATTTAATTTCATTTTTAAATCCATTAAACCTATTTGCGAATTGAGCACGGAAGTTGTTTGATTCTAATTCTTGGACCTTTGCCAATGCATTGGGCAAATCTGGTGGATTTAATGAAAAAAGAGTTTCTGAAATAGATCCATTAAGTCCAGATATAAATACTCGTAGAGCATTTCCCCTTATTGAATTGTTTTTTTCTTTGGTAATTACACTGTGGTTTTTTTTATTAGTAAGGTCATTTTTTTATTGACTTCGTTATAGTACTCAGTAATTGTCATTCGTCCTTGCCTGAGGATACTTAGTTCTGACTCGAGAACATGTATTGGTCGTTTGTCACTTTATATAAATTCCAATCGGTAAAGATTGCTTTAAAGTTTAAAACTGTGCCATGATTGGTAAGAGCATCATAGGCAGCTCCCATAATTTTATTTCGTAAAATTGTTAGGGCGATAAAATATTGTTCACTTGCAATTTTATAGAGACTCATTACAGTTTCTGCAGCTTCCCTCCAACCTACATATTGTGTTGGTTCCCCTGTGAAATTTGGTAAGGATTAAACACTTCAAGTGTTGTATCGCATTTTATAGCTGGGTCAATTAAACATTCTACTTTCCTGCTAACTTCATTCAATTGAGCGTTTATTAATCTGTTTATTAATTCTACTGTTAAACTGCCGGCTGTGGCTACACTGCCTGCAGAAAAATTTGGTGCTGAACCTCCGGTTGCCATTGTTAGATTTAATTCACAAATGCTATTTATCAAATCTTCCAGATTTATTCTATATATTATTTGTTAATTCACTCTTTATGGATTATTTCATTAATTAATTTCCATTTACTTTGTTGTTAACGATCACTGTCACTTGGTAGTGTCGTTTGGTGGATGTTTTAATTTTTCCACTAAAAACGTTGAGTTGTTGACCGCGCGAGTTCCGTTTATGTTTAACTTATTTTTCATTAAACTATTTTTTTGGAGCTGTATGTGACGCGGCCCCACGTTGGGCGCCATTTAAATTGTTTGTAGTTCGGTGAATTAAAATAATGTAAATTTTATTTCTTAATTATACAACTTGGTGGTAAACCTTTATTTATTAAACTTAATTATTACAAGACATTTTTTGTTCTTAATTATTTTCCGTCAACCGTTCGCGGTCTCGGTCAAAATAGGACTGACATCTTAATTCTAAATCTGATCCAAAGAACCTCGGCCATCAGTTGTGTTTAGATTAGAGGCTTAAGATGAAACTGTCGCATCTTATTGTGAAACTCGATTAAGCTGATCGATGCAATTTGATGGGTACTTGAAACGCAAAAGGCGTAATTGATTGGGCTTTGGAGGGAAGCTGATGTTTACTTTTGATTTTGATTTGTTTATGTGGAACCGAGATCGGACCTCAGAGCCAAAGACAAAAGCAAATGCAGAGTTTGAAAATATTGTTTATAAGATTCATAAGTGGAAAGCAATAAGTGGACTGGATTTAAGGGGTGGATAATTGAGCCGAAGATAAAGCCAAAGGCAAATACAGAGATTGAAAATATTGTTTATAAAAGCCATAAGTGGTCTGTATTTACGGGTTGGATAACTTGTACCAAAGATTATAAAGTACATAGATGGGACATCAGGGCCCAAAACGGTCAACTTTTTGCGTCGAGCTTGTTGGTGAGGGGGGAACGCACATGCATACGATTCTATTTTTAGAATTCTTTACATGTATCCGTCAACAAAAATGTGAACCTATGTGTGTATGTGTGACTGCTCGCACGACGGCGTAAAAAGGTTTTGGCTTCCAAATTTCAATTTCAATTTCTCGTTTCTGTTTTCGATGCGCCGATGTGGTAGTTGGTAGAAGAAATAGTATTTTTGATCGCCGCAGATCGAGACAGGATGGTAGCGTAATGCATAGAGTAGTTTACTCTATGTGTAATTTTTCTGTGTTTAAATCCTCGTAAGGACTATGAACTTTTTCTTTCTTTTATAATTATTATTATTTTTTGTTTTTTTTTCTTTATATTTTTCTTTAATTTTACAATTGTAAAATTGTTTTCTTCTTCATTATGTCCCTCTAATAAAATGCTAATAAAATTTCAAGGGAGTCCTTCCGGCATTTTGTCATCCGACACGTCCGTAACTTATTTTTACAACAATTGTAATAAAATAAAATTAACGTAAAAATTAAAAGTAGTAAAAAAAAAATTAATAAAAAAATATATGCAAGTAAATATAAAAAGAATCATAAAACTAAAACTTTATCAAAACCGAAACAACCGCCCGCTAATGAAGTCGAACCCAGGACCCCGTGAATAAGGACCACGCACTATCCATCTAGGCTACCCTCGAAGTTGATTTTATGATACTTAAAATTGGTGTTAAAGGAGGCGCTAGAATCTATACCAAAATCAGAGTTGACGAGTAAGGATAGTAAAAGATATTTCTGATCTCTTTACTCTTACATTGGTTCGATTACAACGTTTCAAAATTTCATCGTTCCAAAGTTGTTACGATCTAAAAATAGAATTCTCTCTTTCCCTCTCTCATCTGCCAGCCGTTTGTCGTGGTACCCGCTCTCAAATGTTTTCATTAATACAGCGGGTTCCACGACGGAAAAAATGAAAACATTTGAGAGCGGGTTCCATGACGCGGCCTACCAAAATGCCGTAGAACCCGCACTTATAGAAATTTTTACAGCGGGTTCCACTACGAACTGAGACGATGTTAAGGTGTTTTTACAATTTTTTTTTTTATTTTTATTGGATTATAAATTTAGGAAAACTCATTAAAATAATAAAACAAAATATAAATAGATTTAAAATTAAAAAAAAATGGTCTTCCCGAGCCTGGTTTGAACTCATTTTACTTTGCACAACAGCCAAGCACTCTACCACTCGGCTATTCCTCATTCGTTGTCGCGCGAAAAATTTCTCAAACTTAACTTGTCGCGCAATGGAACCCGCTCGTTCCAGCGGGTTCCACTGATGGAACCCGCCATAGAAAATTTTTCTTTGTATGAGATGTCCCATCTATGTGCTGTATAATCTTTGCTTGTACCTATTTACATATATGCATTAGTTTCGCCCATTTGATTTTAATGGAAAGCCAACGGACGCGCTATCCTACAAATTGGTTGGGTACACCTGTTTTTCCTGTCATTGGGAAGCAACTATTTTTTTTGGATACTCAGTGCCTCGACTAACAACATTAATCGACTATTAATTGATTAATTAAATATTTTCATTTTTTCGCCCTATTATAATTTATAGGTATAAATTTCAAAATATTTTTTTTCGTTTTTCACTATAAATGTTTTAATTTAATTCATAATTAAAAACAATAAAAATAAAAATATTTTATATCATAACAAATTTATATTTTATAAAATAAAATATATATAATATAAAAAATAAATAAACAAAATTATTAAAAAATAAAAATATTAAACATTGTTAACTTTTTATCGTTGTTGTCTGGTTATAAAAAATCAATAAAATTAGAAAAAAAGGGTTTTAAATGAGCTAATTTTTAAGGAAAATGAGTTGCAAGACCAGATCGAGCAATTAGATGGAGAAGATGAATTTGGAGCCGATTTAGAGGAATAAGAAATAACGACTAACGCAAGGGTATTATTATATGCCTTCACTGTAGCTGAAGGGGAATCCCTCCATCTACTTTAACGTCTGCAGCCCCAACTAGAGCTCGATTTCCCAGTTTGGCATTGCCAAAAATCAGTGAAAACTATTCAAAGTTGAAAAATTTGATGAGTCTTTTCAAGACATTAGTAGAAAAATTAACATTAGACAACAGTAGAGAAGACAACATTACTGTTATTGAGAAATTTAATTATTTAATGTCTTTTACCGTTAGGAACTATCAAGACATTCCAAGTCACCAAGACTAATTATGACAAAGCTATCTCTTGTCTAAAAAGAGTTTATGATAACGAATGTCTCGTCTTTGTGAACCAAATAAGCAAATTTTTTAGCCTTCCGAAAGTTTGCCAGCCGTCTGTGTCATCGTTAAAAGGTTTCATCGACACAGTGTCATCGATTTACGGGTCATTATTATTCATAGGAGATGACCCTATGCAAACTCAAAGTGACTAGAAAACAATGGGAATAATCACTGGATTATAAGGCATGGCCGCTGTAGTGCGATTTCGAAAAAATATTAAATCGTAGGTATCAGCCCCTGTTCGCTAAAGAGACTGGCAAGACAAAATAGGAAAAAACTGGGTTCAACAAGGAACTCAATAGAAGTTCGTTGGCTTGCTCCGCTTCCAAAAAAAAAAACTTTCAGTTATTGTAACGCACAAGTTTAGTCCGTTGGCTCACCTTGCTGTAATGCAACAGCCATATGTTTAAATTGTCTGCGAAAATGTCACACGGTTGCGAAGTGTAAATCGTAAATAAAGTAACTAGGTGTCAAATTTGAGAAGACCGCACCACAAACTTCTGCACCAATTTACAGTGACTGAAAATAACTTATCAATTACTTATCATATAATTGATGGTTCTTCTACGTGACATACTTTGCATACGTCCCCCTTGAAAGGGTTTTGTTACCAACGTCTATCGTAAGCACTCGAACTAAGAATGGCAAGCCATTATTGGCCCGCGCATTACTTGGCTCTGGGTCACAAATTAATTTCATTACTGAAGATCTAGCTCAACGCTTACAGATCCCTAGGGAGAACGGGATCCGTCAAGCTAAGTCAAGATAATGGGCTTGATCAAGCTAATTCACAAGGTATGAAAAAGATACACACTTTGGTGAAGTCAAGAATTATTGGAAGTGTGTTTCGGTTCGACTTTTGGATTTTAAGAACAATTTCGGGTTATCACCCTGATCAGTCAGTGAACGTGAAAGATTGGGACCTACCAAAGAACATGCCTTTCACAGACCCATATTTTCATAAACCTCAGCGGATAGACATGTTAATTGGAGCTGAGTCAGTTTTAGAACGTTTTCCGTTGGCCAAATAAAACAAGGTCCGAATCATCCCATTCTCCAAAAAGTTCTCCTTGGATTACTATCCATCCATCGGGAAAAAATGTATAGGGCTTATTCTTCAACAGAATAACGTCTCTACCCTAAATTGCCAAGAATAATTACTCGAGTCGATAGATAGCAATTTTAAAAAATTCTGGTCGTTGGAAAAATTACCAACTTCGAAAAAGCTTTTTTCATCGAAAAAGAGTTATGTGAAGAACATTATCAGAAGAATACTGTTGTACTGCCTTCAGGTCGATTTGAAGTCCAACTTCCATTTAAATCGGATCCAAGCGTCTTGCGAAACTCGTTCAATGTAGCCAACGCAAATGTATTTGGAATTTATGGAAGAATGTACCCTACAGGCAATGATGTTTCTTGCTACTCCGCACTACGTCATACTCCTAGTGCCTTAAAGCACGTCGACCAAACTACGAGTCGTTTTTAACCCCTCTTGTAAGCCATTAACACAGAAGTGACTTAACGATTTTTTTATGGTTGGTCCTACAATCCTAACAGGAGTTATATAACTTATACAACCGAAGCAGACTAGAATATTCTAGTCTGATAGCCGACATAAAAGAGATGTATCGCCAAGTAATGGTAAATAAAGCCGATTGGCGATACCAGTCGATAGTGTGGAGGAAAGACCCATCAGAATCCTTAAAACTGTGCAAACTTAACACCGTTACATATTCCTTACACTGCGCCAGCCCCATTCCTGGCCATAAGGTATTTGAAGAGGTTGAGCGAATCTGTGAAAAATACATTTCCTCGACCTTGCGTGGTTATTGGGCCCGACTTTTACGTCGACGACATGTTAACGGGTGCTGGTTGCATTCAGGGGCTTAAGACTGTAACGAACTGTTTTTTCTGCTTCCGCTCGCCACAATTTGCCGCAGCTAGCTCACAGAGTTTCGCGAATCCGTTCCACCGAATTTATAGATTCGACGTGATTACCCAAGCCCAGAAAATAATACAAATAGCTTGAAGTTTCCACACTCTTTATTTCGAGACCTCTTTACACTACAAAAGGTTTTCTTTCTCTCTTCCTCGTTGCTCCTTTCGTTTCTGCCGGCTCCGTCGTCGGCGTCCTCTGCGGGTTGTTCAGGATACGCCGCCGCTACTCCGTCGCCGATGGTACTCCTGTTGCCGCGCTGCTGGCGATTCCGCTACCCTCCGCCCTTTTGCCTTGAAAACAACCCCTTGGGTCGACTACGACTGGTCAGACGATTGGCAGTGATCTTTCGCCCCCCTACTCCCGAGAACCTCCGTGCATACGCGACGGCGGGCCGGGATTAGAGGTTGGCTGCGGACTATTGCCTTCGCTACACCGGAACACCGTGTATACGCTCCGGTGCCAGGTTTGGGAGTTTCTTTGCGGATTGCCGCCTCCGCTACACCGGGACACCGTGCATACGCTCCGGTGCCAGGTTTGGAAGTTGCCGTGTGACTGACTGACTGGGACACCGTGCATACGCGCCGGCGAACCCGAGTTTGTAGTGGCGGGGCTGGTGACCGGGAGGTTCTCACTCGGTCTTTGACTTGGACGCGAGTTCTCTAGTCGGCCGATCCTTGTTTCGCAGGACCACGCCTGTTGGTTGTGATTTCAGGAGTCGGTAAGGCGTGTGCCAGACGTATCCTTTCCTCACTTCCTTGCAAGGCTACCTGGCGTGTTCGGGAATGGACCAACTCGACTACACGACCCTGGGTTTTTAGAGGAAAGTCCAGCAATGGATCCTTTCCTTATTTGTCTACTCGCTCTCCTTGCGTTTGGCTGTAGAACTCTCCAAAGGCAGTCCTTTAACTCAAACAAAACCGAATCCTTTTTAGAAACGCTCTAACACTTGAATGGCGGACTCTCCACAGGCGGTCCTCCAACTCAACGCTACAAGCTTCCTAAAAAGACTCGTTCCGAGCCGCTCCAATGGGCCTCCTTTTATACTGACTGGAGCGCCCGTTAATCCTCCTGGATTCTGCTCCCGCCGTTAATCCTGCTTCCAGAATCACGCCACTTCCCCATTGGTGGGTCGCTGTCCGAGGCCCCTCGTTTCCCCCGGCCACGGATCTCTGCTGCTGGTATGTGGTGCACCGGTGGGCTTCCAGGTGGGCTTCACCCTTCGCCGGAACCCACAATAACTGACTGTCACATTCCCCCCAACCCCCCGTACTGATCCTGGCTGCCAGGTTGATGACCGGTGGTTGAGCCCATTTTTCCGCTTTCGCGCGGAGACTAACTCTCCTCACACTTCGCCCCTTCTTCGGGAAACGACAGAGCCGTTTGTTGTGGACATCGGTGTTGAGGCGTTGTGCTGAACATAGCCCCCAAAAAAAAATGACTCCTGTTCCCTCTTACTTTGATGTGGATGCCCATCCACTTCCACCCCATTTTTTTTACTTATTCATTTACTCATTTACTTATTTATTTATTTATTTCCTTTTTTTTTTGTTTTTTTTTCTATGTATATATTGTTACGATAGATAGCAAAACTGCTGCCGCGGCATCCGGCAACACCGGAGTTGCAGAACCGATAGTTTAAGCGGGTGTTAAATCTCTTTTAACTCAGCCGGTAACCATGTACCTAAGCTTTCTTTTCTATTTGACACTCGAGGGAAGCGGACAAAAGGTGAGGACATATTAATATTTAAGTTTGATTATGAATTGTACAACTTTTAATTTGCTAGGAATTTAAAGTGCTGCTATCGCTGAGTGGTTACCGATTGTACCAAACAATTATCAGCATCTACACGGGCGTCTTTACTCGGGCGGCGCTAAAAACTTCGAATTCGCAACATTTCTTTAAATTCTTTTCCGGTGTATTCTTGGAGAATACTTGAGTCAGAGAGCGAAATCAACATGGAGATGCCTACTGGATCCGGTGGAGAGGCAAGATTGGTGGCGACATGCTTCCTCTGTGAAGTGGAGGACGAGCACGTGACAGTTGGCTGCATTGGCGCCGGCTGCGTGAGCATGTGCCATCCTAAGTGTGCTGCTCTAGAGGATGGCGGCGTAGGATGGATCTGTGCAGAGTGTGACGTAGACGTCCAAGCACAGAACTCGACGTTGATCAGGACAGAAAAGCTGACCAGCCTGACGGCTGGGGACAACTACCAAAGTTACTCAGGTGGCGACCAGATGAGGATCGGAACTTATGACGTCGACGAGGCCTCGAAGGAAGCGCAGGACCTGCAGACGGAGCTAAGGTTGTTGGAGGAAGAAGATCAGTTGCTGCAGTTGCGACAACAACTTCTACATAGGCGAAAGGCGCTCATGGGCAAGCTCCCCAGGGAGAGGCTATCGGTGACTGGAAACGCAGAAAAGATGCCTGGAGCATCTAGTACACGGTACCAGAATGCTGGTACGGACACAATTGGTGAAGTTGCCGTTGTGGAAGGAAACGGCAGTACGCAGAGAGCCCACGCTGGGCCCCCATGGCTCTTTTCTACCAGTGGGGAGGACAACTCAGCTGCTAGGGTCACTAAACCTGTGGGCAGACCATCGTACGAACAATTGACAGCGAGGAAGACTAGCGTGGCTGAGTTGGTGAAGTTTTCCGGAAGGCCGGAGGACTGGCCCTTATTCATCGCAACGTATGAACAGACGACGGATCTATGCGGATTCACGGATGCCGAGAACCTAATGCGGCTTCGGCATGCGTTGGAAGGACCAGCCAAGAACGCAGTACAAAGTCTAATGCTGCATGCGGACTGTGTTCCGCAGATAATCGCCACGCTAAGAATGCGATTTGGGCGACCCGAAATTATCATTGACTTGTTAGTGACAAGGATTAGACAATTTCCTCAAGTGAGGGAGAATAAGCTTGAAATGCTGGTTGACTTCTCGGTGGAGGTGCAAAATGTTTGTGCTACGATGAAAGCCTCCAAGTTGGACCAGTACTTAAACAACCCAGCGCTCATGCAGGAGCTAGTGAGCAAGTTGCCATCGATGGTGCAGACGTTTTGGGGAATGCACAAAGCCTCTCTAACAGTGTGTACGTTGGCAGAGTTTAGTACGTGGCTATCGCAGATGGCAGAAGGAGCGAGCCATGTGATAGTCCCAAGCTCGTCGTCAAGAACGGAGAGAAGGGGCACGGTACATACACACACTGTGCGCCAAGGCTGTCGGCTGTGCACCCGCAATTGCAGAACCCTGCAGGAGTGTCCAGCATTCCTGGAAATGACGACCCGCGATCGCTGGAATGCTACTCGACGGTGTGGCTTGTGCTGGAGATGTTTCCAGAGCCACAAGGTGGAAAGATGCGGCGTTCCCAATCCTTGCGGAATAGATGGCTGCCTAGAACGCCATCATCCCCTGTTGCATCGCGGCAGCACGGCCCCCGTCCAAGCTAGGTGCCATGCACACCGACAAGAGGGTGTGGAAATGCTATTCAGGGTATTGCCAGTGACTTTGTATGGAAATGGTAGGCAAGTCAACACGTATGCCTTCATCGACGACGGGTCATCTCTAACCTTGATCGACGCCCCATTGCTAGAAGACCTTGGAGTGAAGGGACAACCCCAGCCTCTATGTATGCAGTGGACTGCCGGCATGCACCGGTATGAGGACAGCTCGGTCAGACTCGACTTAGGGATCTCCGGCATTGGCCAAACGAAGCTATATGATCTTCGCGACGTTCACTCGGTCCAGTCTCTTGATCTCCCGTCACAGTCGTTGGATATAACCCACCTGAAAGCACAACACACACACCTTCGACATCTACCACTGTCCGGATACGACTCAGCACAGCCCAGGCTCTTGATGGGTCTCAATAATTGCAAACTAGGGCGCGTGCTTCGCACCAAGGAAGGCACAACAGAAGAACCGATCGCTGAGAATACCCGCCTGGGGTGGACGATTAAAGGAAGAAGCTCCAACAGTGTGGGTGATGACATAACCGCAAACTACCACGTGTTTCACTATGTGCATGTGAAGCTGACGAGAACAAGGAGATCTTGCGCCTGCTTGAGCAGTGCATGTGGTCGGACAGCGGCCCTAGACCGGAGATGAATAGCAAGAGCGTATCCAATGATGACCAGTTGGCTATACAGCAGCTGGAGAAGAACACGAGGCGTATAAATGGCCGATTTGAAACAGGTCTGCTTTGGAGGTATAAAGATGACAAGCTGCCGGATAGTTTACCTACAGCCCTAAAGCGTGCACGATGCCTGTACCAGAAACTGACTCGCGAGCCGGAGCTTGCGAAAGGAATTCGCCGACAGCTAGATGAGTACGTGAAGAAAGGATATGCACGGCCCATTACGTCGGAAGAAGCTGAGGAAAAGCCATATTGGTATCTACCTATCTTTCCCGTGCTAAACGCCAACAAGCCAGGAAAGCTTCGCATAGTCTGGGATGCGGCTGCGAAGACGGAAGGGATCTCGCTGAACACAATGCTGCTGAAGGGACCTTACCAACTAGCGCAGTTGGTACCAATACTTCACAGATTTGGAGAGAAACGTATTGCTATCGGCGGCGATATCGCCGAGATGTTTCATCAGGTCAGAATACACACAGAAGATCAGAGATACCAACGCTTTGTATTTATAGACCCATACACACAACGGAGAGAGAACTACGCCATGCAGGTAATGACGTTTGGGGCTAGTTGCTCCCCCAGCTGTGCCCAGTACGTGAAGAACAGAAATGCAGAGTCGTTCAAGAAGGAATACCCACGAGCTGTTAAGTCCATACTGGAGAATCACTATGTAGACGACATGCTGGACAGCGTCGACACGGAGGAAGAAGCTATAAGCCTCGCGCGTCAGGTCCACTACATTCATCTTCAGGGGGGATTCCTCATTCGAAACTGGGTATCGAATTCCAGAGAAGTATTAAGCGCACTCGGCGAAGGAGCACCCACGCTAGTGAGACTAGACGAAACAACGGATGGACAGACCGAGAAGGTGCTGGGAATGTGGTGGGACACGAAGGAAGATCTCATCCGCTACCGTGTATCCCCACGATATCGCCATAAAGAACTTCTCCAAGGAAGGCAACGACCCACCAAACGAGAGTTTCTCAGTGTGTTGATGTCTATATATGATCCTTTAGGGCTCATATCCTTCTACGTGATGTATGCAAAAATAATATTTCAGGAAATATGGCGAAGTGGATGTACCTGGGATGACCCCATACCTGAGGCAGAATGGATTAAATGGAAGCGATGGCTTCGGTATATCCCGGACGTTGAGAAAATGACCATCCCAAGATGCCACATGAAGGAGTCGCTGATGGATTCAGAAGTGGAGATGCACACCTTCGTGGACGCAAGCGAGAATGGATTTGCCGCCGTGAGTTATATACGATTTCAAAATGAGGCAGGTATCCACTGCAGTCTACTGGGTAGCAAAACCAAGGTAGCCCCTCTAAGACCGACATCCATACCAAGGCTTGAACTCATGGGAGCAGTGCTTGGAGCGAGGTTGGCTCAAACTCTGGAGCTTTCACTTGGCGCGAAGCTGAGCACACGGACTTTTTGGACCGACTCGAGGACCGTGCTGAGTTGGCTGCGATCGGACCAGAGGAAGTACAAACAATTTGTAGCATTCCGTGTGATCGAGATTCTAGACGGTACTAGCGTCAAAGACTGGCGCTGGGTACCTTCCTCCGAGAACGTGGCGGACGACGCCACTAAGTGGAACAAAGGACCTGATTTCAACCGAGAAAGTCGATGGTTAAACGGGCCGAGATTTCTTTGGCAAGAGAGGCAATTTTGGCCGCTGACAGAGGCGGAAGAAGGAGACGAGTCAGGAATGGAACTGAAGGCGCAATTCATCGGCGTATGTGACTGATTCACAGACGTAGGCCGCGCGACCCTCATAGACTCTGAGCGGTTCTCAATCTGGACCCGTCTGCTATGGAGTACCGCAAGAACGGTATGGTGTATGAGGCGATGGAAGGCCAAGGCTCTACAACGATCGGACATCGAAAATCAGCCATCACAAGAAGATACCAGGGTCGCGGAGAGTCTTCTGTGGTCGTACGCTCAGGCGGAGTACTACCAGACGGAGATACGGTTAATCTTACAAGGAAAACCATTGAAGAAAAATAACCTACTATAAAAGCTGGGACCGTATATGGATTCCGATGGAGTATTAAAGCTGGATGAACGGATACGACGCTCCTGCCAGCAATGCAAGAACCGACAGGCGGTCCCCAAACCGCCGTGCATGGCGGAACTTCCCTATCCAAGAGTAGCAGCCTTTCATAGGCCTTTCAGCTACACGGGTGTGGACTACTTTGGGCCTCTGATGGTGCGGGTCAGACGCAGTTCAGAGAAACGATACGGCGTGCTCTTCACCTGCCTCTCTACAAGGGCAATACATCTAGAGGTAGCGTATTCATTAACAACTGACTCTTGTATTCTAGCGGTGCGCAGTTTTATGGCCCGACGAGGGTGCCCAGTGGAACTCTGGAGCGACAACGGTACCAATTTTCAAGGGTCAACTCGCGACCCCTAACATACATCCCATTGGAAGGTGAGAACGAAGAATCACTGACACCGAATCATTTCCTGCTTGGAAGCTCAACTGGAAGAGGACCGACGATGGAGCCCCTACCCGAAGGAGTGCAGCTCAAGAAGAGCTGGATGGAATCACAACAACTGGCGGACTCGTTCTGGAGGCGATGGCTTCAAGAATACCTGCCAGTGATCACTAGGCGGACCAAGTGGTGCGAAAAGGCTAAGCCTCTTGTAGAAGGGGATATCGTGTATGTGTGCGATCCCGGACAGCCGCGTAGCCAGTGGCCGAAAGGAAGAATCCTGAAGGTGAACCTTAGCTCGGACGGTCAAGAGAGGAGCGCCGCGGTGAGGACCCAATCTGGCGTTTATACAAGACCCGCGACAAAGCTGGCAGTTCTATCTATCGAGAGAAGTTTGGTAGATCCCTGGCGGAATATACAAGTGGGGAGTGTTACGATAGATAGCAAAACTGCTCCCGCGGCATCCGGCAACGCCGAAGTTGCGAAACCGATAGTTTAAGCGGGTGTTAAATCTCTGTTAACTCAGCCGGTAACCATGTGCCTAAGCTTTCTTTTCTATTTGACACTCGAGGGAAGCGGACGAAAAGTGAGGACATATTAATATTTAAGTTTCATTATGAATTGTACAACTTTTAATTTGCTAGGAATTTAAAGTGCTGCTATCGCAGAGTGGTTACCGACTGTACCACTGTTAGCCCTTGCTGCCCTGTGAATGAAAACAATGAAAACAATGTTTAATGAAAACAATAAACAATTATCAGCATCTACATGGGCGTCTTTACTCGGGCGGCGCTAAAAACTTCGAATTCCCGCAACAATATATATATATATATATATATGTATAAATATATATTTTTTTAAAGTTATATGTATATTTTTTTTTTACTTATTTTTTTCCCCCGTTTTTTTTTTTTTGTTTTATACCCCCCTCATTATTACTCGGATATTTTTTTTCTAAACTGAATGTTTTTTTTTATTTATAATTTTTTTTTTTTTTTAATTCATATTTTTTTCATTTTTTTTTTAACTTTTCTTATTACTTTTACGCCGTTGGCACCTCCTCGTACCCGGAAGTACACCGCTCCTACCTGCGCCATCACGCACCATCGTCCGGCTCGTCCGGGCCGTCTCTCCACTTCCGCCACCACCCTCACGCTGAGCTCCGGCGGCCAGTCCGTCTCTGCAACCTCCTTGCCGCCTCCATCCGACGCCAACTGCAGTAACACCAGCCTCATCGGCCGCTTCTACGGGCACGAGGACTGCCGGCCCAGCGCCGGCCTCCTTGGTGTTGGCCACACCCACGGCCCCTTCGTGCACTGCTCCTCCTCTCCGTCCTCCTTCCTTGGGCGTGGCGTTGGTGGTGCCGCAGACCACCGTCGCCTCCTGCTGAATTTTTCTTGCTGCCGTTGCCACCTCTTTCTCCTCCGCGCGTTCCAGTCGTGGGCGTGGTGTTGGTGGCACCGCGGGCCACCGCGTTGCTGTCCGTATCCTTCTTGCTGCCTCCTTCCTCTTCGCCACCTCCACCACACGCTTTGCCCGTCGCTGACGCACCCTCCTTGCCATTGCCCTCCTCATGGCTCGTTCACGTCCATCTCATAGCGCCTGCTTCCACTCCCGGGCGTTTTCCTCAAACAGCCCCTCCGCGCGTCTGGCCTTCTTTCTGGCCATGTCCGCCACGGTGACCATCGTCTTTTGACGCTGGCGGAACCTTTCGTCTCTCTTTCGGAGCTCTAGCCGTTCGCTCCGGTGCCGCTCCTCCACCGTGGCACGATCGACGGGTATGCGCCTCCTTCCTCCTGCTGCCCGCTCGATCACCCACTCGGTCCGCATCTTTCTTCCGTTCCAGGACGGATCGCCGACCACCTCCAAGTCCCTTTCGTCTGACGATACTACGATGGTTGCCTCCGAGTTTGACATCTTGCTCCGCTTAATGGAATTTTTGAATAGACAGTGCTCCTCCCAACCGCCGCCTTTTATAGCACATCTAATTACTGGATATGTCCCGTTACGGATCCCGTTACTGGACATGTCCCGTTACGGCTCCCGTTTTTCACTGCGCATTCCTCTTGTACATTTGTGCGGGTTTAGTGTTGCTGCTATGTTCTTCTTTCGCCGGTGATTCCATATCTTGGCACTTCAGCTCACTCACGTGTGCCCTCTTCTCTTTGTGGGTCCTTCCGTGCCGTATGATGACAATTAGCGGCGAAACGAAATTGACGACCTTATAGGGCCCATCATACCGTGGCGCTAGTTTTGCTGCGAATCCCTCTGCCGCCTTCGACAAATGGTGCTCCTTGCCCACACTGTTTCGCCGACCTTTGGGCTCCACTTCTGCCTCCGTAAGTTGTAATGCCTCGCCTGGTCCTGGGCCGCCCGCTCCATGTTCCTCTGCACTATTTCGAAGACTTCCTTCAGCTTCGTCGCGTTCTCCGTGGGCGTTCCTTGCCCAACTCCTGTGCTCAAAGCGTTTCGTTTCTGTTTTCGTTTTCGATATTGCCGAGTTCATTGGCAGCATTAGTTCTGGCCAGTCCCACGTTCTCTGGTCCTTCCCAGCGAACTGGGCGATCATCGTTTTGACTGTTCTATTCGCTCTCTCTGTTGGATTTTCTTGCGGCGTGTATGGTGCGGTGAACTGGTGACGCACGCCGAGCTTCCCCGAAGAACTTCTTAAAGCTGCGGCTGGTGAATTGTACGCCGTTGTCCGTTACCATTATCTTCGGAACTCTATACCGAGCGACAATCCTTTCTCTGATTGCTTTTTGCAGTGCCTCGGTAGTTGCTTTTCGCAGCGGCACTATCTCCGTCCACTTCGAAAACCGGTCCATTATTACCAATACCATTGTATTTCCATGTTTCGATCTTGGCTATGGACCCACGAAGTCCGCGCACACTGTTGCCCATGGCTCTTCCTGGACCTGTGTCAGCATTTTTCCTGCTGCCTGCATTTGACACGGCTTATACTTTAAACAAGTTTCGCATCTCCTGACGTACTTACAGATGTCCCTTTGCATCCCTGGCCAGAAGTACCTGGCGGCCACTTTGGCTATCGGCTTCCTCAAGCCTAGGTGTCCTGCCGCCGGTGCGTCATGGTTCTCTTTGAGGACCTGCTGCCTTGGCTCCGTGGGCACGCACAACTTCCAGGACGCCACTTCCTCGCTTTCTGCTCTATGCGGGACGTGGCGGTACATCAAGCTGCCCTCTTCGACGTAATCCGGAAATTTTTGCGGGCTTGCCTTCATTTTTTTCTTTAATGTGCTTATCCACACGCACTCTTTGACTTCCAGATCCACGGTTCTTCTTAACTTCTCCAACACTGGCTGGTGAGACAGCGCGACGGCGACCACGTTCAGCTTACCCTTCCGGTAGCTGATGACGTAGTCATACTGCTGCAACTCGAACACCCACCTCGCTATTCTTCCAGGCGGGCTCTCGATGTTGTTGAGCCACTTCAGTGCCATATGGTCCGTGATTACGTCGAACTGATATCCCTCCAGGTAGGGCCACATTTGCCTGATCGCTCATACTATGGCTAGGCACTCCATCTCCGTTGCCGAGTAATTCTTCTCAGCCCCAATCAACGTTCGACTGGCGTACGCGATCACTTTTTCGCCCTCCTCGGTGTCCTGGGTCAGGACCGCCCCGACGCCGAGGTCGCTGGCGTCCGTTTGCAGTACAAATTTTTTGTCGAAGTCTGGGCACTCCAGCACTGGATCCTCGGCAAGCCGTGATTTTAGTGTCTCAAACGCCTCCTGGTGCTTGGGTGTCCACTCCCATTTTATTTCTTTCCGTAGCAGATCGTTCAAGGGCTTTGCGATTCCCGCGAAATCTGGGACGAATCGCCGATACCATGACGCCATTCCTATGAACTGGCGTACTCCCTTGACGTTTGTCGAGGGTTGTAGTTCTGTAATGGCAGCGTTCCCCGGATCCATGCCGATCCCTTGGCTCGTTATTCTGTGTCCCAAGTATAGCAGTTCCTGCCTGAAAAAATGACATTTTTCCGTGTTTATCCGCAGGTTTGCTGCTTTCAATCTTCTGAACACCTCCCTTAGGTTCGCTATGTGTTCGTCCTTGGTGCGTCCGATCACGATGATATCGTCCTGATATACAAAGGCATGTGGAGCCATGTCCGGCCCTATGACCTGGTCAAGGGCTCTTGGGAATGTTGCCGAGGCTGAGTGCAACCCGAACGTCATTACTTTCCATTGGTACAGACTTTTCCCTGGAACGGTGAAGGCGGTGTACTTTCTGCTTCCTTCCTCTAGAGGGATCTGCCAATATCCGTCCTTCAAGTCGAGGCTGCTGAAGAATCTTGCCTCCCTCAGTTGCTCCAATATGAAATTTATTCGTGGCATTGGGTACGCATCTTTTACTGATTTTGCGTTGATTTGCCGGAAGTCCACGCACATTCTCCATTGACCCGTCTTTCTCTTCACCATCACAATGGGTGAGCTGCATCCCTTTTCCAACAGCTCCTCCACTTTTGCGTTTATTTCCCCCTGTATTTTCGGGTTTTTGGGGTAATATCGCTGTTTTATGGGAATGTCGTCCTTCATTGTGATCCTGTGCTGCGTTATGTTCGAGCATCCTCTTTGGCCGGCGAACGCTTCTAGCTCTCTCTCGATAAACCTCTTATTGCGTTCGTCTTCCCATACCTCTGGGCATCCGGCCACTGCTACGGACAGTCTGTCCTCCAGACAGCCGCCCCATCTCTCCGTTTTGGGTATGGTAACGCGGTGACCTGCGCATGTCACTGTTGCGCCAAACTAGCTGAGGAAATCCCATCCCGGCACCAGACTGTCCTCCATGCCTGGCATCACCAGCAGGTTCAGGGTCTTTGTTTTGTTGCCGAAGCTTATTTGGGCCTGGAATGCAAACTTCACCCGTCTCCATATCGCGACGCGTTTCCCGGCTATTTCCGGGCTCTCTGCCCGGTCTGCCGTCGCTCCTATATCCAGCATGGCTTTCACCTCCGTGCCCTCGACCTCGATGGTTTCCGTCAACTGCTGCTCTTCTCCGGATAGTCCTCCTATTAGTTTTGAGAGGCAGCACCGTGCGATCCCTGCTCTCCTCCCTGTTGCTTGTGGGTCCATTGGTCCCTCTGGTACCTTGCCACTTCACTATGCTGCGTTTCTTCTCTTTGCCACCTCTCGTTTACGCCCGGCTGACTGTGGCTCCACCTTTGTGCCGTGGCGACTTGCCTGTTAAAGGCCTCTTACTCCTGCGCTAACTCCTCAAACTCTTCTGCCAGGCCCATCACCTCCTCTAAAGACGCGCAGGCGTATGGCCTTATGAACATCTTCATCCTTGGCATGCAGTTTTCGACGAGCCGCTCGATTACTTCTTTCGTGGTTTTTCCTAATGGTTTCATTAGTGACTGAAGGTCCACCATGTACTCTTTGAAGGGCTCTCCACGACGCTGCTTCCGTTGACAAACTTGGTCCGCCAACTTTACGAAGTATCCTTTCGGCAGGAAAAAATTCTCGAAGCTTGCCTTGAACCTCGCCCATGTTGGCCATTCTTCGTCGTTCATGATGAACCATCTTTGGGCCCTGCCCTGCAGTAGTTCTGGCATGGCTCTGGGGATCGTGTTTATGTCCAATCCATATGTCTTTGCGGACCACGTCACTCGGTCGAGGAACTCTAACGGGTCCCCTGTGCCGTCGAAACGAAACGACCAGTATCGCACCTGTCTGGCCACTTTGGCGTAATCCACCGGGGCCGGAACATATTTTCTTGATTGCGGCTCTATGCTCCTTCCCATTCTTGGATCTGGTACCGCCAGGCTCTCTATAAACTTCTCGGTTTCGCTGGTTGCTCTCTGCCTGGGGGTTGATCTTTGTCCAAACCTTTCCTCGAGGCCATGGATTCGTCGACCCACCTCGCCACTGAGGATCTCATCGTCTCCACAGTCCCGTCTGCTGGTAGGCCGAGCTCTCTACACACTTCGCTTAGCTCCTCCTTTCTCAATGTGTAGATCCGATTCTTTTTTCCCATCTCTCTGCTATGTTATTAGACTTAATGCAATCATGAAGTTTGGGCACCAGGTGTAACGAACTGTTTTTTCTGCTTCCGCTCGCCACAATTTGCCGCGGCTAGCTCACAGAGTTTCGCGAATCCGTTCCACCGAATTTATTGATTCGACGTGATTGCCCAAGCCCAGAAAATAATACAAATAGCTTGAAGTTTCCACACTCTTTATTTCGAGACCTCTTTACACTAAAAAAAGTTTTCTTTCTCTCTTCCTCGTTGCTCCTTTCGTTTCTGGCGGCTCCGTCATCGGCTCCTCCGCCCTTTTGCCTTGAAAACAACCCCTTGGGTCGACTACGACTGGTCAGACGATTGGCAGTGATCTTTCGCCCCCCTACTCCCGAGAACCTCCGTGCATACGCGCCGGCGGGCCGGGATTAGAGGTTGGCTGCGGACTATTGCCTCCGCTACACCGGTACACCGTGCATACGCTCCGGTGCCAGGTTTGGGAGTTTGTTTGCGGACTGCCACCTTCGCTACACCGGGACACCGCGCATACGCTCCGATACCAGGTTTCGAAGTTGCCGTGTGACGAGGGCGCGAGTTCTCGAGTCGGCCGATCCTTGTTTCGCAGGACCACGCTTGTTGGTTGCGATTCCAGGAATCGGTAAGGCGTACGCCAGACTTATCCTTTCTTCACTTCCTTGCAAGGCTACCTGCCGTGTTCGGGAATGGCCCTACTCGACTCTGACGCCCCGGGCTCGTAGAGGAATTCGTCCAGCAACGGGTCCTTGTCTCCCTTGTCCTGTACGTCTCGTGACTACCGGGCGTGTGATACCAAGTCGGCCTCCTTGTTTCGCAGGAACACGCCTGTTGGTTGTGGTTTCAGGAGTCGGTAAGGCATACGCCAGACTTATCCTTTCCTCACTTCCTTGCAAGGCTACCTGCCGTGTTCGGGAATGGGCCAACTCGATCTCCCCACCCTGGTTTTTGTCTTGTGTCTCGTCCTTTACGTTTCGCGTACACCGGGCGTGTTATACCAAGTCGGCCTCCTTGTTTCGCAGGACCACGCCTGTTGGTTGTGATTTCAGGAGTCGGTAAGGCGTATGCCAGACGTATCCTTTCCTCACTTCCTTGCAAGGCTACCTGCCGTGTTCGGGAATGGACCAACTCGACTACACGACCCTGGGTTTTTAGAGGAAAGTCCAGCAATGGATCCTTTCCTTATTTGTCTACTCGCTCTCCTTGCGTTTGGCTGTAGAACTCTCCAAAGGCAGTCCTTTAACTCAAACAAAACCGAATCCTTTTTAGAAACGCTCTAACACTTGAATGGCGGACTCTCCACAGGCGGTCCTCCAACTCAACGCTACAAGCTTCCTAAAAAGACTCGTCCCGAGCCGCTCCAATGGGCCTCCTTTTATACTGACGGGAGCGTCCGTTAATCTTCCTGGATTCTGCTCCCGCCGTTAGTCCTGCTTCCAGAATCACGCCACTTCCCCGTTGGCGGGTCGCTGTCCGAGGCCTCTCGTTTCCCCCGGCCACGGATCTCTGCTGCTGGTATGTGGTGCACCGGTGGGCTTCCAGGTGGGCTTCGCCCTTCGCCGGAACCCACAATAACTGACTGTCACATTCCCCCCAACCCCCCGTACTGATCCTGGCGACATTCCATTTGGCTGCCAGGTTGATGACCGGTGGTTGACCCCCTTTTTCCGCTTTCGCGCCTCCTCGGCCCCCCCTTTTCCCCCGGCTATCTGTCTTAGCGTTTGGGGAGACTAACTCTCCTCACAAGACAATTAAGTCTGAAGAAACTCCAATGAAGATTAACTTCTGAACCCCACTAAAATACACTTCGTTCGATTGGAACTTTAGTTAGAGGCTTTATCTTGCGGCATAGATTGCTGCGAGAAGGTGAGTGGCACTCAAAACGGGGGAGCGTCTCTGTCTTGAGCTGCTCTATTTTAGAGTTTGCAGTCAACAACGAAATTTTAATACCTTCTGCAGACTAACAACGAATATAGACGCAGGCTCCATAGGCTCTCATCGATGCTTCAGAAAAGGCATGAATTTGAATAGGTAATATCGGCTCGGTGAACACGAATCTCGGAATTGAGATGTCCTCTAATTGCAACAAGGAGTTCTGCTTAGACTAAGTAATCCGCTCGTTCCCATTCATTATCGTTGTCAACGTTCGTATCGTATTGCTGAAATTCAACAGTGGTCAGATGATAGCAAGTGGCAGCATGTACCAACCAAACAGAACCCGGCAGATATAGTGTCCAGAGGTGGAGACGTAAAGGACACTGTAGAATCGATCTGGTTTATAGGTCCATCGGTTTTAAAGGAACTGGAGGTTAAGTGGCCGATGAGCCCAGTTTAATTTGTCACCAAAACTTCTACAGATGGAAGCAAAAAAAAGGGGTCGGATTAAATCCGCGACTAGCTAATGCTCCTATTTTGTACGATGCCAACCAGTATTTTTGAACAAACGCTCTCAATTTGTTTAAAGCTACACTTGCACGACACTTATACACTACACTTATAGCAGCTATAAGATATAGTCGACCGATCCTTATGAAATTTGACATGTCGTAATATTTTGGCAAAAATAGATCTCATGTAAAATTTGAACTCTCTATTTCTAAAAACATCAAAATTATACCATTTCCGATGTATCAGTTATATGACAGCTATATATCCGACCAGCTATCCGACCAAATATATAGCTATCCGACCAAATTTCATAACGATCGGTCGACTATATCTTATAGCTCCCACATAACTGAGCAATCGGAAATGGTTTTTGGAAAGAAGAAAGAAGTTTAGGAATTTTTTTTAGAATTTTTATTATAATAAATGGGTTATATTATCATATTTTCATAAGGATCGGCCAACTATATCCGATGTTTGCGATGTATATCCGGTTTTAACTGCAGAGAATATCAACTTCGGCTCTGCTTGAAGTTAGCTTTCCTTTCTTGTTTTTTTTTAATTTTTGCCAAATTCAAATTTGTTGTAAACCAGTTTTTACCAACTTAATATTTAAGTTAAAGAAACATTTTACTAAATACCACATAAGCCGAATCGCTTTGCATGTGCTGTGATATATTTGAGGCAAATTAATACATTTGTATACCCTTGCAGCGAACTAGTCTCACAGTTTTAAAACTATGGATTTCAAACTTGCCACACACCCTTTTTTCTTTGCACGCGGTGTGTAAGTCGAAACGATTTGTAAGATTTGACGACTATATCCTATAGCTGCCATATAACTCATTGATCAAAAATGCCATATCTTTGGTGTTTTTAGAGTTAAAGAGTTGGGATTTTCTATGGAACCATTTTTAACAAAATAATACGACATATCAAAGTTCAAAAGGAATGGCCGACTACATTCTATAGCTGCCCATAACTGAACGATTGGAAATGACTTTTTTGTTTGTGAAGATTAAAGCTTGAGACTTTTTTTTTTAATTTTTATTCTCATAAATTGGTTTTATAATAAAATTCTCATAGGGATCTGCCAACCATATCCGATATTTGCGATATATGTATGTATATCCGATCTAAACTTTTTGTAAAATCTATTTTCTATGTAAAATGATCTATTTTTTTGTAAAATGAAGCAAAAACGCGAAAAAAGATTTATGTCATCTATTGTAAATAAATTCAACGATCGTCAAACTATATTCGATATTTTTAATTTATATCCAATCCTAACTGCAAGAGTATATCAGCTTCGGCTCCGCCCAAGGTTAACTTTCCTTTCTTGTGTAAGTGTAATCCATGCTTAGTTCGGCTCTGCTTCTTCCCCTTTTTTGTGGTTTTCCAATCCTTTTGTTTTTTATTCGGCAATATAGGTTGTTATCTTTATTTCTACATTTTCCTTTGCCTACTCCAATCGCTCTCACATTGTCTCTATTTGATACAGTGTTGCTCTTGATATTAGTATGGAATTTGAATTCATCAGCTCAATTAAGTCTTTCACTAAGAGAATCTCTGCATCCCAGTCTAACAACCACTGCTGGCTATGTAAAAACGTTTTACACCCCAAGTGTGCTGGGTTCACTGCCTCAGTTTCCGATACCCTTTCCCGTTGGTCTGGTCTCTATTATTGCTGCGATAATGTTGGTGCTGTCCAGCACAAAATGAGATCGTTCATGAGACAGACGAAGAGCGGATTAAAAAAGCGGATCCGCTTCCGCCTGCTCAGCCAATTACGCAGCCGCTCATATCTCTGAGTATCTCAAGGGCTGGAACTGAGAATAATTCTGATGTTCAAGACGATTTGTTCACACGGTTTTTGGCCAGAAAACATTTTCATCTAAGAAGATCAGCCAAGCACCGTAAAGAAAAAAAATGGCCAAGCCAGTGAAACCATTGGAGTGCAACTCCCACTTTCGAACCACTGACCAATCTTCAACCTCTTCTTCCTCAAATAACACAGTGCGACAAAAATTGGAGAAATTTTTGAAGAGACCTAGTAGGAATTGTTCATTAGGTCGAAGATAGTATAAAACCGTGTTTGAAATTTTTCTAACACCCTCAAAATCTTGATTTATTTAGAAAAAAATGTTTTTCGTGATTTTTTTGCTCTTAAAAATTCCTATCTTTGTTAGGGGAGAAGAGGAGCCCGCATTTCGGTAGACTCCAATCTTGCATCTGAAGAGGTAAAATCACAAGAGTCCGGTCAATCTTTATATATTACCTGTTAGTATATGCCACCTTCGTTCGATCCGCCCACATACTGGCATCACTTGTCTATTAAACAATTCGTTACTAATCTTATTTCCGATTGTGGCCAGCTGGTACCTCTGGGTGAATTTAATATGCCAAAACTAAAGTGGTCTAATGTTGATAATTCTCCATCTTTATCACTTTTTTAGGAAGTATTCGTTTAAACAAATCCGAATCCGGTATTCAAGGCATATATAAAATTTTAAGAACATTAAAATTAGACTCTTAAATAAAGATTAAAAAATAACTGTACAACGTGTTATATATAAGTAAATATAAATGGGTTTGGTATATTAATGTTTTTGTTGATTATCTCTCGCTGCAGTCAGTGATGTCGCAGACCCTGGAGATATATTAGGTAGTGGTTTGGATCCCTGGCGGTTGCCGAGGGTGGTGTTGTTTAGATGCCTGGCGGTTGCCGAGGGAAATCCCTTTTACGACGGGAGATACGATGGGAGCACTTGCTCCGTTGTCACGGCCCTTGAGGCGCGGTGACCAATTCAAAAAAATGAATTTACTGTTTAACGGCTGTGCCGGAGATTTGGTTTTATAAGTGCTCTTTATTCGTAGAGACTCTAACACAAACTGAAACTTAAAGCTAACAAAAAGTATTCCATAGCGGCCACGCAAATGTTCAGTGCTTGCCGCTATGCATCGGCATCCGGCCAGACGCTGTGTCAGCAGTTTGGCCAGAGCGAACTCTTAAATAATCGGACATTGCCGCTGCTCGATTAACTTCAGTTAACTTATACATATATTGTATTAGTTATAATTGCCGCTTACGGATTCAGTTTACTTAGGATCCGAAGCAGTTTTATAACATTGTTAACACTAAACCATAGATGGGCAAGCCCATGGCTCCTCAAGCTCTCAAGGCTCCCCCCGTTAATCGTAATTTTTGGCGCCAGCAAATCGAGGCAGACGATCGAGTCGCGCGGTCAGCGAGCCGTGAAGATTTACAAAAACAATGCTACACAAATTCCGAGGCAGGTAGCGGGCCTGACCGCGCGGTCCCGAGTTTGCAACAACAATTATTAAGGGTGCGTCTGCGCACAACGCGACGACAACCATCGCGAGGGTGGTGGTTGTTGTAATTTGTTGTCTGGCCGAGCTGTGGCTCCGACCGTTAGATTTCATGCCCATCTAGGCACTAAACAAAAACATACAACCGATCAGGCAATTGCCGTTCTTTTTCCACAGTTTTGTTTTAAACAACATATTCATCTTGTAAGGGTCTGCCTATTTCTTATTTTTATTGGGATTTTTCCACTTCGCCGGCTAGCACGCGTTAACATCTACAGGAATGGGAACCCCCGGAAAGAACCCAAAAAACAGTCTCACAAAAAAACTAAATAAAGTGAATAGATAATAATAAACTAATTCAAAAAAAATAAATATATTAATAGAGTAGCAGTACCCTGCCACGTGTCGCTGTGGCATATTGTGGTTGCACGCATAAGAAATAAGTCAAACAAAAAAGAATAATTTTCAAATTAATTTAATTCTGTAATACTTGTGGGTATACAATATTCTTTGTTTCTCCAATCTCCGCGTAAATATAAAGATTAATTGGTTTTCCGACACGGGAACACGCAACATATAATTGTCCGTGTGAAAAACAATCTTAATCTAAATCCAAACCACACAACTCCAGAGATTGACCTTGAGCTTTATTTATGGTCATTGCAAACGCCAAACGAATGGGAAACTGTAATCTCTTGAACTGGAACGGTGTATCAGTCGGGAACATAGGAATCCTAGGAATGAGGACATCTTCACCTTTAAAAGGACCACTTATGATCGTTGCTTCTACAACGTTGTTCATCAATTTCTTGACTGCGAGTCGCTTACCGTTGCAGAGTTTCGGCTGATTCATATTCCGGAGCATGATAATCAGCACACTTATTTTTAATTTCAATATTTGTGGTGGCATTCCAGGCAGATCAAGTGAGTGTAGAAACTCTGTAGGGTAATTAACTGCTTAACTTCCTATGCTCGAGGATATCGCTTGGAACACTTCCCGTCTACCATGCATGGTGAACGTGGGTTGAGGGTACCACATGGGCCATGGATCATGTTCTTGATGACAACTGCATGCAAATCCGTATCAACCTCGGCCCGTGAAATCTCAGCGCATATCACATCGTCGATTTCGTCTGGAGTAATTTTATCACCGCACAGATCCAAAAACTCCATGTTTCACAATGAAATCCATCAGTGACTTGAGCTTTTGTCTGAAAACAACGGGCTGTGATGTCATGCCTATCCGTAGACGATTGTCCAGGAATTAACAGCTGCACTATCTCGTCCCAAGCTGGATTGCATGTGAAGGTGATAAATAAGTCTGGACGGCCGTAGCAACGAACATATGCCATGGCATCTTGAGCCTATTCCTGCATGTGGCGTGGACTACCTATGTATGAGGATAACAAAATCGTGAGCTTTCCAACGTTGGTTGTATTACGGTCATTCATCACAACATCCCGCAAATGGATATATTCTCGGACCGAAGTTTCGTCTGATTCAATCGGAGGAACAGCAAACGTTCTGTTTCAATATTTGCATACATATCGACAATGTACTGATGAAACAACTGACGACATTTCAATATATGATTGTCATCGGTCCTCCGAACCATTAATCGATATGAGTAAAAGTTCATCGCGCTGCACTTTTTATTTGTTTCTACACCATTGACTGGATATACCATCCTCACGTTGAAATAATATCCATCGGCACCATCCCAGAAGATGAGTGGATACTGCAAAGCATCGTAACAACGGTGAGTTTCTGCGAAGTTTACCAATCGATCGTTTCGTAGATGGAGAGCAATATCTCGAGGTTGGAACTGATCCCCGACTATGACAATTGCCACTTCGTCTATAGTTGGAGCATTGTATCTCCTGATATGTTCTCCAGCACGCGTTTTGTCTGCATGAATGACAATTTTATGGGTATCCGAAGGCATCATATCGATTGCTGTTTTGAACAAGGGCTTCTTCATGGAGGTATTGATTCCATAACGTGCATCCACTTCAGCTCCATCATCAACAATGAAGTACATTTGAAGAAATTTGTGTTCGCTGTCTGAGAACGAAAGCAGGGAACCGGTTTTGTGAATGATTTGTCCTTTGATTTTAAAAGTTGGCATGACTTGCGCAGTTTTAATTTCCGCACCAAATGACGTCATTTGAAAGCAAGAGTTGTATTTCCTAATGTTCGACGGGAAATGCTTCGATTCAGCAGTAGATCCAGCGAATAGAGAGTGCAGAGGCTATGGTGGTGCTTCAAGTTGAGGCAATTTCACTTTCCCGGAAGCGCAACACAATCCTTTTGGTTCGTTGTTGAATTTGAGAGCCTGACAGTGTGTGCAGACCTGATGCATCCAGCCAATAACGACATTGCGATTCGAGCTATAATCAACAGTTGGATTATATAGGAATGCAAGAAGATTGTATTGCAAGTTTCGATCTGTTGCAAGCTGTAAACGCGCTTCAGCTACCCTTGCTCTGTCGCGTTCATTATTTTGAGACCGAATCAAATCGATTGCTGCAGAAAGCGACTGCCTAACTCTCAACTGTGTTCGCTCAAGCCTAGCTGCTTGAGTTTCTTCTGATTCCGCGTTGTGCATCCGCATTGCTCTCAGCCGCTCATTCTCTCGGATGGGGGCCCGCTCTTCGTCAGTCATATTCGAAATGTTACGTCTTTTTGCTTCTGTATTGCGAGTATGAAAACCCAAATTCGACTTTTTGGGTGGCATGACTTCGTTTCTAATGACTTCGTTTCTAACTGGCATTTTGACATTTTCTTCTTAGCTGGCTGCCTGTAGGGGCATGGGGAAACGCGGAAAAAACTGATATATTCGCAAACGCAGATAAGCTATCAACATCAAAAGTAGACAATAACCGAGCTGGAACCTCAACGCATGTTATGTCAAAATTTGGGCTTAAACGGTTTAGAACTTTTCAAGTCAATAAAGGAAGTAGATACGAACAAAGCATTTTTATATATATAGATTTCAAACAAGCAATAGTAAAAACGACTAACTTAACCCAATTTATCAAATCACCAAAACAAAAACACAGCGGACACGAGAACCTACAGTATTGGGCACCACGAAGGCTTCCCATCCTTGGTCCAAAACCTGGATCCGTGGGATCATCACCGGCCTTCCCTAAATTCCCCTTTTTCAATCTGCACTCTCACATTTTGAATTACACGTTTTCACTTTCCCCCCTTTTGTATTTTCTCACTCACATTTCATTTTAATTCAATATTTATTATTTCATCTTTTATGCATTCAGTTTATATTACTCTTAAATATTAAACATGGATTAGTCTAACACCTAACCAAGGCACCTTGGACAGACCTTGGGCACCTGTATGCACCGCATACAGATAATAAATTAATTACAAAAAAATAAATAACAAATAACTAATTTAAATAAATAAGTATATAATCTACGCTAGCATACGGACAGGGTTTCCGGTACTTTTCAAATTTTAATTTTCAAAAAAAAACCTGTGGGCCACCCGGGAAGGGTGACCAATTTCCTTTTGTGTAGAAATTTTCGCCTTCGGGTGGCTCCAGTTGGTTGACGAGCTCTTAGTCTTCTTTCTTCGAAATGCACTGAAGATCAATGAATCGTTATAATTTACTGTTTCCGATTTAATTTTTTCTTCGTACTTACGTTAGAGCTCCGTAGAAAATTATTGGGAATTTGTAATTAGTTTTTTTCCACGTGTCCTCCTCCTGTTGCCGTTCTCTTTCCTTTTTTTTTTTCTTTTGTGTCTCCTTGATCCCTGCTTTCCTTTCAATCACAGCGGTTGGATCCCGCCCGGTTCGTCCTGACTTCTTCTTTCTCGGGTCCATTCAATTTGCTCCGATATGCCATCTCTAGCCCCTTCATGTCATCGCTTGCAGCGTCTATCGACACCTAACAACCTTCCACCATTCCGGCTCAGCCTTACTTTTGTAGTATCCAAGCCAACCTTATTTTTTGCTCATTTTTTTTATGAAGGTTTGTTATAGAACCTTCTTAAGGTTAAACCTGTTTATGCGCCAGGCCCTGGCGGAGTACCAACTGGACCGAGGCCCTGTGGAAACCTCTCCTAAACCTCTTTAACCTGTCTCTGGAAACTTCGATATTTCCTCTCATGTAAACAGAATCTTACATTATTCCACTGCACAAAAAATGGAAAAAATCATACGCTGCCAATTGTAAAGGATTTCGAAATTGTCAGCCATTCCAAAATTTTTTTTTATAAAATAACTACGCCACATTTGTAGCTCAATTAGTTTTTATAGTTTGCTTTGAACCTAACGCATCGTTTTTATCTGTCGTTTTTATCAAAAAATTTTTTCCAAAAACCAAACAAATATAAAACCACTGTTATTTACTTAATCTTGCGCCCAATTTCGGGCATAACCAACACAATGGACTGGCAAGACCCCCCCAGTTCCATCAAAATCAAGCCGCCTTCTCAAAAAAGAAGCCCTATTCTAACTTTCAAGATGTCGACTCCAGCGACTCCGAGCCTGGAGAAATGAAACGGAAGTCGGCTAAAAAACCCGTCAGGGAAGACGAACCAACCACCAGCAAAGCAGCAAGAGCGGCATTGATATAAGCCTTCAAAGTAATTATTATGCTATTCTATCTGATCTTGAAGATGAAGTTTTAGACAACGACACGGAAGCGGCCGATGATGAAGAGGTACTTATGACTTCTAAATGCCCCAAGAAGAAGTAAATGAAACCACCACCGATTTTTATCCCAGATGTCTCTAACATTGCTGCTCTAATTCCCTGCATCAAAGACATCGTTGGCAAAAAGAAGGTCTTCTCCTATAAAGCCGCCAGAGACAATCAGGTGAGGATTATGATGCCGGATATTACACATTCCAGCCCAAAGAAGATAGGGCCTACAGGGCCTAACAACACAGGAAAAATCGAAAAGAGGCGGCAAAATGCGTGCACTGCCATGGACCCCATCCTGCCTCCTACAAAGGCTGCCCAGCATATAAGAAAGCCAAGGCCAGCATGGCCCCTAAAGATCCACGTCCAGCTCAACCACGTCGTTTAGCTTTCCCACCCATTCAACACTATCCAACGGTGGACACCTTATCAAGGAGCTATGCTGATATAGCCGGGAGAAGCCCAACAAGCGACAGCAACCGAGATGCCACAAGCCGACCAGTTGGCAGCCTTTACGTCGAGAGTGGATAGCCTCCTGGAGAGAGTTTTGGATAAGATGTTAGAACGTATGACAACAATGATGAGCGCCATCCTTACTCAGATATGCAACAAGTAGGACTGCACGTAGCCTTATAGAACGCTAACGGCCTAGTTAATAAAAGGATAGAAGTGGAGCATTTCATCCCGCTGCATGGACATTTTCCAATTTCCGAAACCCACTTTACACACAAATCATTCCTGACTTTACACGGCTACGATATCATTCATGCTAATCATCCCAGTGGCAGAACGGAGAAGCGGAAATTATAATCAAATCTAGCATTGACTACAGCGAGATCGCAAGAATCAAAGAAGAATGGATCCAGTGCGCCAAAATCAATGTCTCCAATGTCCCCCTGGGGGCGAAAATTATGATCGGTTCCGCTTATATTCCTCCTAGACAGCGAGTGTCCGATAACCAATTTGATTTACTGCTGAACGACATGGGCGACAAATTCATACTTGCAGGTGATTTCAATGCCAAGCACCCATGGTGGGGCTCGAGGGTGACTAACCCTAGAGGATATACGCTATTCAGGTGTATTCAGCGTAGAGCCTTCAACTGCCATTCAACCGAAGAGCCTACGTACTGGCCCACTGACCCCCAAAAACGGCCGGACCTACTGGACTTCGCTATATCCCACGGAATTCATCCGGACTCCATTGCCTGCTCGTCAAATGCAGATCTCCTTTCGGATCACAGCGCGGTGGAGCTCCACATTAATATCCCTGTTGAGAAGGTCACCAATTCCCTGATGATAAGATCACGTACCAACATCGAAACCTATACAGGGTGGCTAAATAACGCCCTAGGCAATACTCAGCCGGACCTCAACACAGGATTTGATATTGACAATGCCGTGGTCAACCTCACTCAGGAGATGCACAATGCTGCATTAGTCGCAACACCAAGGACTCCAGAGGTAGCTCTACTGCTCAATGAAAAGAGACGGCTTAAAAGGATCTGGTTCCGAACTAGGTACCCCAGCGACAAAACAGCTCTCAATCATGCGACCAAAAGACTCACGAAGCTGCTCCAGAGGTTGCGGACTTGTGCTTTTGAAGAATACCTACGTCTGGTTGAGTCGGGCGACCCCAAGCACATCTTGTGGCAACTGACAAGTCACATCAAGCGTCCAAAGGAAAGGGTGGCTCAGGTTAGGAAACCCGACGGTGAGTGGTGCCGCTCCCATCAGGAGAGGGCGGACGCATTTGCTGCTCATTTGGAGAACGCCTTCACTCCATTCAATAGATGCTCGGAGGTGGACCAAGCTGAGACTGAGAGGTTCCTGTCTCTACCCTGCACGGATTTCTGTCAATTGGAGCCAGTCTCGGAAGAGGAAGTTCAAGAGTAGGTCGCTGGACTCAACACCAAAAAATCCCCGGGTGCGGATGGCCTTGAAGCAGATTGGAGATCGGCCACTTCCCCTCTCACTAGAAAAAGGCGGAGGTCATCCTCATTCCGAAGCCAGGAAAGCCTGAAGCTGATCTTGCCTCTTACAGACCGATAAGCTTATTATCAGTACTATCCAAGTTACTTGAGAGAGTATTTCTGCGCAGATTTTAGACTGTATTAGACGAGGCTGGCTTGATTCCAGACTTTCAGAACAGAATTTGGTTTCAGGCGTTGTCACGCCACCCCGGAGCAATGCCACAGGATTGTAAAAAAGATTCTAAACAGCCTGGAGGAGAAGAAATATTGTTGCGCAGTTTTCCTTGACGTTAAGAAACCATTTGACAGGGTCTGGCATCCAGGACTACTAATGAAAATAAAAAGGAACGTACCCCATGAGCATTACGCCTTCCTCAATTCATACCTGAATGACAGGTCATTTAGGGTTAGATGTGGAGACGCAAGGTCAGATTATAGGCCCATTAAGGCAGGTGTACCGCAGGTTAGTGTCCTTGCTCCAATTCTCTACACACTATACACAGCAGATATGCCTGTTATAGATAAAGGAGGTTTGCTAGCCTCCTTTAATAATTTAATATTGTCGCAACATATGCAGACGACACAGCTTTCCTATCTTTGGCAAGCTTGCCATAGGATGCCTCTGACTGTCTCCAGCGTCAGCTCGATGCCCTTGACCCGTGACTTCAAACATGGAACATTGCGATTAATCATGATAAGTCCGCCCAAACTACATTTACCTTGAGGAGAGGCGACTGTCCACAGATTAGCATGGGAGGCACTGCCATACCACATAACTCAACCCCTAAATACTTGGGAATGACGTTGGATAGGCGTCTAACATGGAGTTTACTGCGCAAACGAAAGCAAGTACAAGAAAAGCTGCGGCGGCTTTTCTGGTTGATTGGACGAAAGTCAACCCTGAAGCTGAGGGTAAAACTACTAAAATATAAGTCAATAGTGAAGCCAGTTTGGACGTATGGTATCCAATTGTGGGGCACAGCGAGTCCAAGCAATATGAAAGTCATTCAGCTGGCACAGAACAGAGCTCTCAGGACGCTGTCTGGGGCTCATCCTTACCATGACAATTTTACTATTCATGCTCAACTGGGTATCCCTACAGTCAACGCTGAAGTTAGAAGTTTCGCCGCTAAATACAAGGATAGTTTAACACGACATCCAAAAACATGTGCCACCAATTTGCTGGACAGCAGCACCACCATCAGAAGACTCAAGAGGAAGCATCCGCTGGATTTACTAAATTAACTTTTTAGATTCATAGCTTGTCAAGGTTAACTTGAAAAATTTAATTATTGCCCCTAACTGGGGCAATAATTTCGGAGTGAATCGGAGAATTTCGGAGTGGCTTACAAACATTCTAATTGACTTTAGTAAAGCATTTGACTTTGTTAACCACTTTGTCCTATTTTCATCAAGATCAATACATATAAAAATATTGAGTAAGAAAACTAAGTTTACTAAAATGGGAAATTGGTTGATTCTTTTCCTTTGGCTTTGATTCAGAAATTTCTGTATAAATTTTTTTTATTTCACCTATAACACCGGCCGACAGCAAAAATTTCCACGCATAATTTCAGCTGCTCCATAACCTTTACAATCCCCTAAACCAAAAGCCAGAGCAGAGAAGAAATTGATCATTTTTTTTCATATATTGAATTAGTTAGGTCATATAATTGCTTTGACCATCGTCGTTTTTAGCACAAATCATTTTTTAAATGTATGTAGACTAACTCATACTAAACAAGAAAGGAAAGCTAACTTCGGGCGGAGCCGAAGTTTATATACCCTTGCAGTTAAAACCGGATATATATCGCAAACATCGGTTGGCCGATCCTTATGGGAATATGAATATATAATCCAATTTATTACAATACAAAATCTAAAAAAAGTCTCAAGCATCTATCTTCAAAAGTACCAAAGTTGGTATTTCTACCAAAAACCATTTCCGATCGTTCAGTTATATGGCTGCTATAAGATATAGTCGGCCGATCCTAATGAAATTTGGTAAATCGGATCAACTGACCAAATATGTAATCTGTACCAAGTTCCAGCTTTCTATCTTCAAAAACACGAAAGTTGGGTCATTTCCGATCGTTCAGTTATATGGCAGCTATAAGATATAGTCGGCCGATCCAAGCCGTTCCGACTTATATACTGCGTGCAAAGGAAAGAATGGTATGTGCAAAGTTTCAAGACGATAGCTTTAAAACTGAGAGACTAGTTTGCGTAGAAACAGACAGACGGACAGACAGACGGACAGACGGACAGACGGACATGCTCATATCAACTCAGGAGGTGATCCTGATCAAGAATATATATACTTTATAGGGTCGGAGATGTCTCCTTCATTGCGTTGCACACTTTTGACCAAAATTATAATACCCTCTGCAAGGGTATAAAAATTGCCTCTAGCAGTTACCATATCTTTGGAATACTCATCTAATTTTGAAATCTCCGATTTCCCGAATCTGTGCTTCTGTGTGCTTCCGAATAATTTTTCCTCAAACCTATTGGTATAATTTTTATCAAAATCACCTCCTGGTGATTTCGCCATGTCTGTCTAATAAACAAAATTGTCTGTCAAGTAAACAAAATTTTTTTTTAAAAAGTGATAAATTTGGAACAGAGTGACGTAGCCGTTTTAGAAAAAAAAAAAAATTACGCAAATGAGAGCACTTCAAAACTTGACTCAATGTTTTGGGCAAAAAATTTCGTACTAAAAATTGCATAAAAAAATTTCTATCCATTGGATCGAAAAAATCCTACGTCACTCTGTGGAAAATCTATGCAAGAAGATGTGTTTCAATTTTCACGTCAATCGGTTGAACAGTTTTTGAGTTATCATGCCCACCGTCTTGAAAAAAGTGGTTTCGAGAAAAAAGCAAAAGAAGAAAAAGAAGTGTCTTAGGTGCCCTCCTGCCGTGCCGATTTCAAATAAACATAACTTCCATAATTATCAAGATATTGTCTTCGGGGACGTCTTAAAATACGCGTAAGAATATAGTCTTTTAAATTAAGTAAAAAAAAAAATCGATTTTTTGAAAATTTCAGGGTGGCGTGACCCCTTAATATACTTATGCCTAACTAACTAGTCTAACCTAACTATTCTTGTGAAGGAAAATCTATCAATACAATATAAGATAAACTTCATATTATACAATAAAAAAATACCAAAATAATTATTAAAACTGTATTTTATTAAAACTGTAATTATTAAAACTGTCTGTATGTTTTATCGAAGTAATATTATGTATATAACTAATAAAACAACATTGTAGTTTATTTATCACGTCGAAATAAACTAACTTTATTTACTAAATACGAAAGTAAATTTTTTGTATTCTCAGGTTTCAATTTTAAACACTGAAACGTCAACCTTATGATGTTCATCAATAAAAAATTCTTTATCTACGGGAAAATGGCTCTTGATTTTAAGGCAATCTGAAAAGAAAAAATGGATATTTATTGCAAATATTTTTAAGGGTTAACTGAATACCTAATTTACAAAATCCTTTGACAAACCATATCATGATACTTTCAATGGGAAGACACATGAAATTTCGTCGAAAGTTGTCAAATATAGTTAGCATGCCAGAGGTAAGCGCCTTAAGCTGTATAAATTGTTATTATTTATTAATTGAAAATAAAATGTGCATATATTGTGAAAATTTACCGTCGCAAAAACTATATAATATACGAAGGTAGTTGGGTATAGAAATAAAATCGCCGAAAAGAATATTGTGGCAAGGTATAACTGTCTATTCATATAATTATGGGTTTCGATGCGTCCTAAATGAATAGTGTATCAATAAAAATCCTTTTTTGTTAAAGATATAAAAACCTTTTAATACATTATATCGGTTGCCACGAACCACTTGCCATAGTACAGACAATCCTTTGTTTTCCACATTATAAAGGCTGAAATAATATACTCTTAAATTATTGTAATTAAATAATTTTAGGCGAAACTTACACTTTAGTGTAAATGTAGAAACAATGTGAATGTAATCCAATAACTGATACTAAGTCCGCCAGTAAAGCAATTTGAAAAGTAAATCCCAAAAATCCGAAGAATGCAATGACGAAATATACTTGACGTTCAAAAGGCTCGATAAAGTCTATTAAAGTAGAAAAATTATATATTATCTGAAAAACAAATTTCATTTAAATCTGCCGGTTTTTGGAGGAGACATACCCATATATGATATATACCAATTCCCATACAAACGGGAAAAAATTGTCAACGCGTGGATTTCGAAAACAATAATAGATAGAATCAGATTGCAACTTGGGATCGTATGATATCCGCGCAGATCAAGTTTGTGTCAAAATTTGCAACGCCCACTCCCGCCCTCGAAACAGAAATCTGATACTAGCGCCAGTTCGTTAATGTTTTTGAAAAATATGTTAACTCCAAACTGTTCCAATGGTTAATCTACACCTACAAATCAAAAAGCAGCCAAATCAGATACTTTTTAGAGGAGTTATACCTAGACTTTTAAGTCTGCTTTCCTATTGAATCGGTAATATGATCGTGGCACAGTGGTCCCGCCCCACTATAGGAAATTTGACCACTTTTTCTGGCCAAAAACCATTTTTTGAAAGTTAAAGGATTTAAATAATTTTAACTAATAATTCACAACAGATTAATTTTTAATGTTGCATACCAGAAGTTGGAAATTCATAGATGGCGCCACTGCGAAGAAATCAGCTGTTAAAAACAGCTGTTGACATTTACATGAGCTTAGAATTTACGATTTTTTTACGAAAATTTTATGGAAAAAATCAAAAGTATCTTGTATCAAAACTTAAATATCTTGTTTGGTTCTTGAGATATTATTTTTGGCCAGAAAAAGTGGTCATATTTCCTATAGTGCGCCCGTAGGCAAAAAAAAAAAAAAAAAAAAAAAAAAACCAAATTCAAAATTTTGACTTTAAATGTACCTATTCTTATTTATAATTGGTCTAGCTGTTTGAATCTATTCATTTTTTTTTGCTGTACCTGTCCTCTTCAAGAATAGCATCGAAAGAGATAGCATGATATTCATTGTGTATGGCAGCGTAAGCAACGTGCAAGGGAAGCTCTCTGATAAAAATGTGTTAAACTTATTTAAACCAAGAATTTGTGCAATAGAATTGATTCATATTTTAAAGAAAGGTATTAACTTTCTTTTTACAACAAAAAGTATATGTGTAGTAGTAGTATGTGTTGTGTTTTATGTAAATCATTATTGTATTCAGTACATAATTGTAAACGTTCTTAGTTTGTCTTTTCTGTGTTTGGCTAGTTTTAGTTGTGATTGCACTCTTTTGGCATTAACAAATCTTATACCCTTGCACAGGGTATTATAAAAGGAGACTTCTCCGACCCTGTAAAGTATATATATTCTTGATCAGGATCACCTCCTGAGTTGATATGAGCATGTCCGTCTATCTGTCCGTTTCTACGGGAACTAGTCTCTCAATTTTAAAGCTATCGACTTGAAACTTTACCCACACCCTTCTTTCCTTTGCAGACAGTCGGGATCGGCCGACTATATCCTATAGCTGCCATATAACTGATTGATCGGAAATGACCCAACTTTCGTGTTATTGAAGATAGAAACTTAGCTGGAACTTAGTACAGATTATATTTTTGGTCAGTTAATCCGACCTACCAAATTTCATAACGATCCGCGGACTATATCTTATAGATGCCATATAACTGAACGATCGGAAATGGTATTTGGTAGAAATACCAACTTTGGTATTTTTGAAGATAGAAGCTTGGGACATTTTTTTAGATATTTTATTTTAATTACTTGGTTTAATTATATTCTCATAAGGATCGGCCAGCTATATCCGTTGTTTGCGATATATATCGGGTTTTAGCTGCAAGGGTATATCAACTTCGGCTCCGCCCGAAGTTAGCTTTCCTTTTCTTGTTTTGTATAATATTCCTAAGCATTTTAAGCCTGACCGACCTTGCCACATTTCTAATTGATACGCTATCTCAAGTCCATTTGTCACCTCCTCTGGTCTTCCACTAGGCAGCTCTCTTGGACCTCTTCTATTTATTATTTTCATTAATGACATCTCGTCATGCTTTCGTCATTCCTTCTTAATGTATGCGGATGACCTTAAAATCTATAAAACCATTAGCTGCATTAATGACAGCTACTTGTTACAGGAGGATATATCCAGAGTCTAATCATCGTTCTCCGTTCTCAGAAAAAGTGGTCATATTTCCTATAGTGCGCCCGTAGGCCAAAAAAAAAAAAAAAAAAACCAAATTCAAAATTTTGACTTTAAATGTACCTATTCTTATTTATAATTGGTCTTGCTGTTTGAATCTATTCATTTTTTTTTGCTGTACCTGTCCTCTTCAAGAATAGCATCGAAAGAGATAGCATGATATTCATTGTGTATGGCAGCGTAAGCAACGTGCAAGGGAAGCTCTCTGATAAAAATGTGTTAAACTTATTTAAACCAAGAATTTGTGCTATAGAATTGATTTATATTTTAAAGAAAGGTATTAACTTTCTTTTTACAACAAAAAGTATATGTGTAGTAGTAGTATGTGTTGTGTTTTATGTAAATCATTATTGTATTCAGTACATAATTGTAAACGTTCTTAGTTTGTCTCTTCTGTGTTTGGCTAGTTTTAGTTGTGATTGCACTCTTTGGCATTAACAAATCTTATACCCTTGCACAGGGTATTATAAAAGGAGACTTCTCCGACCCTGTAAAGTATATATATTCTTGATCAGGATCACCTCCTGAGTTGATATGAGCATCTCCGTCTATCTGTCCGTTTCTACGGGAACTAGTCTCTCAATTTTAAAGCTATCGACTTGAAACTTTACCCACACCCTTCTTTCCTTTGCAGACAGTCGGGATCGGCCGACTATATCCTATAGCTGCCATATAACTGATTGATCGGAAATGACCCAACTTTCGTGTTATTGAAGATAGAAACTTAGCTGGAACTTAGTACAGATTATATTTTTGGTCAGTTAATCCGACCTACCAAATTTCATAACGATCCGCGGACTATATCTTATAGATGCTATATAACTGAACGATCGGAAATGGTATTTGGTAGAAATACCAACTTTGGTATTTTTGAAGATAGAAGCTTGGGAAATTTTTTTAGATATTTTATTTTAATTACTTGGTTTAATTATGATATTCTCATAAGGATCGGCCAGCTATATCCGTTGTTTGCGATATATATCGGGTTTTAGCTGCAAGGGTATATCAACTTCGGCTCCGCCCGAAGTTAGCTTTCCTTTCTTGTTTTGTATAATATTCCTAAGCATTTTAAGCCTGACCGACCTTGCCATGTTTCTATTTGATACGCTATCTCAAGTCCATTTGTCACCTCCTCTGGTCTTCCACTAGGCAGCTCTCTTGGACCTCTTCTATTTATTATTTTCATTAATGACATCTCGTCATGCTTTCGTCATTCTTAATGTATGCGGATGACCTTAAAATCTATAAAACCATTAGCTGCATTAATGACAGCTACTTGTTACAGGAGGATATATCCAGAGTCTAATCATCGTTCTCCCGTAATCTTCTTCCATTAAACTTATCTAAGTGTATGTTTACCCATTACAGTAAGCGGTCTCTTGAAATCTGCACGGGTTATTCCATCAGTAATTATAATTTGGCAGCTAAAGAGGAGGTGTTAGACCTTGGTGTCTTATTCGACAGCAAATTTAAATTTTCTGGTCACTTAGACTATATTCTGCCTAAAGCGTATGCTATGCTGGGCTTTAATAAGAGGCTCGTGAACCAATTCAAAAGTTCATACTCGAGTCTCAGGGTCTAAGCTGCATTTATTCGGTCGAATATGCCTCAATCATTTGGAATCTGGATTGTAAAGTTCGTTCCAACAGAATTGAGCGACTCCAGAAAAAATTTTTAAAATTTGCTCTTCTGCCTCTAAGGTTTCAGGATCATCTACCTTTCAGGTACCAGAGCCGCTGCCTTCTTTTCAATGTTTGCATGCTGGAGGATCGGCGTAAATTGGCAGCTTTAACTTTTCTCAACAATGTAGTCGCTGATAACATTGATTGTCCTTTTTTATTGGGACTCATTAATTTTAATGTTCCTCAAAGGGATCTTCGTACCTTTGCCCCCTTTCGGATCAAGTGTCACAGGCCAATTATCTTTAAAACGAGACGACTGAGCGGGCTCTTTCTTTTTTAAAATCAGTACCGCCTATCCTCCGAATTAAGTGGGGCTCTGATAAGGTTGTCTTCAAACGATTGTTAATCAGAAACCTTTTTAGTTTGTATTAGTATTGTACTATTATTTATTAGTTTGTAAGTTGTTATGTTGTAGCCATGTAAGGATTTTTCCGTTGTTGAAATAAATATATAAATAAATAAATATAAGAAAGTTTAGTTCAAGTGCCGTAAGGTGCCGTGCGGCTTGAAATATACGAAAAGGTAACCCAACCTCAATTTAAAACAAGAAAGGAAAGCTAACTTCGGGCGGAGCCGAAGTTGATACACCAGTTAAAACCAGATATATATCGCTAATATCGGATATAATTGGACGATCCTTATGAGAATATCATAATAAAATTAATTAATTACAATAAAATATCTACAGAAAAAGTTCCAAGCTTCTATCTTCGAAAATACCAAAGTTGGTATTTCTACCAAATACCATTTCCGATCGTTCAGTTATATGGCATCTATAAGATATTGTCGGCCGATCGTTATGAAATTTGGTAGGTCGGATCAACTGACTAAAAATAGAATCTGTACTAAGTTCCAGCTAAGTTTCTATCTTCAATAACACGAAAGTTGGGTCATTTCCGATCAATCAGTTATATGGCAGCTATAGGATATAGTCGGCCGATCCCAGACGGACAAGCTCATATCAACTCAGGAGGTGATCCTGATCAAGAATAAAGTATATATTATAGGGTCGGAGATGTCTCCTTCACTGCGTTGCACACTTTTTTGTGAGCTTTTGTTCATTGTGACTTTTCAATAATATTTCGAATTATGTTTTGATTAATTAAAACACTAGTTTATTATTATTTACATTTGAAAAAAAATACGTTCATTGACTGCGATTAATCTTTTTGAAGAATTACCTACATAAGTATTTATGGTGTTGCTAAAATTTATATTTCACTTTACATACCTAAAAATGTAGACCATAAAGCAATGTGATATTTAAAGCAGTCCAGAAAAAAATTATTTAAATGAATATTAAGTTTCAACCCAATGGGACTTCCTTCTAATACGTTCAGAAGACTGTACACATTTCCAATAATGACCTTATATAGAGATAAAAAATTAAATATTATATTTTGATGTTGTATAGCTTACGTACGTGAGAAACTTTAATGAGAAAATCTCCTGGCTGTATAGCTAAAGAAAACAGCACTACCATTAATAGCATACCTATAACACGATCAAGTATTATATTCGGTTGTCTGGATCTGTAAATTATAATCAGAGAAAAAATATAATCATTACATTTATCATTTATAACGGAAACAAATGTATTACCCCTTTCCGTAAGTTTGTTTCCATTCCTTAATGTTTTTGTAAACTGTTGTATGCTCAATAAGTTTATTGACCAAAATGTTTTCAAAAAGATATTGAAAGAATACAAATGGAGATCCCGTCAAAAAATGTCCTATATTTAATATGATCTTCTTAGCATTGTTTTCAGGTTTTTGAGATTTAAGAGTTAAATCAACCAATCTGGACAACTCGAAATAATCACACTCCTCACATTTATGGTCAACATTTTTTCCGGTAACAAATAATTTTCTTATATTATTTTCATATAGAATTATTTTAGCGTGCTTTAAGGTTTCAGGTATTATTCCTACATATGTTAAAGATATATTTTCCTTGTTTTCGTCAAATGTAAAACAAAGTCGCATATTAAATTTTTTGCATTGGTTTTGTTCGTCACATGATTTAAAACTACAAATGCAACCCAAGAAGCGTAAATGGTGTGGTTCAATATCCATTACATTGGCACTGGGCTTAAAATCAAATGTGGGCTCAACAATATAATATACAATAACATCGTCTTTGCTGATTTTTACTTGACCATAAAGATTAATTGCCTTTTTAAAATAAAAATATTGGGTCGGAAGATATATTTTAATGCTCATTGTTAACCAGCACTAGGGATGTGAAAAATATATCAAAATATCAATATATCGATATTTTTTGAGTAAAAATAAATATTTTTATCATAATATTTTATTCTACTTATTTATCGAATATCGATTTATTTTAAAGATATATTTTTGATATTTCTATTCGCGGCCAATTGTGGAAGTGCATGAAAATCAAGAACTAAAATTATTTTTAGGCCTTCCATTCACTTCGTGGGGAAGCGATCCCTTGGGTTTTTGGATCGCACAATCCGAAACATTGCCAGCGCTTTCCAAATTAGCACTGGGGTATCTAATAACGCCAGGTAGTTCTGTGCCGTCGGAGAGGCTGGCCTCCGCCATTTTTTTATATACTTTTTGTTTTTATTAATATCAACAACATTTAACATACATACATACATAAGTATAACCATAATAATAAGGGGGGAAAGGTGGTTGTTCATGGATGATGGATAGTGAGGGATTGAGTGCGGGCGGGACGACCGCTAGGCATTGCTTCGCCCGCCACAGGCCCCAACTCTCCACCCTACCGCCTCTCCTGCTCGATGCTCCTGAGCCTCTGCATTAATGCTGCAGCAAAACTGCCTCCGCCATCAAATGCGTTGTGTGTGACACGAGAAGTCGTATGACAGACCTTCACGTAACTCAAAGAGTATTCCTAAAATCTTTAAAAAATGAATTTTGGTGTTAAATTGAAATGAATATGATTTTTAAAATAACTTCGGCATAAGAATACTAGGCAGAAGAAATATTTAGATGTAAAATGTAAAAAGAAGCACTTAATTGAATAATGTTATGATTTTTATAGTTTAGTTTAATAAAAAAAACAAAATGAAAAAAAAAATTTATTTTGGGGATTCCCTGGGAAAAATAAAAAAATAGTTTTAAAAAAATATCAAAAATACTCGATATATCGATTTTTTTGGGTGATAAATATTTTATCAAATTAAATATTTTTTAAAAATTTGATATATCACCGATACGATATTTTTTAAATATTTTCACAACCCTAACCAGCACCAAATCTTCAAGACATAACCAAATAATCGCAGAAGGCATCAGAAGGTGGTATAAAAATGTTCACGTCATTTTTGCTAAGAATTCGAACTATAGTTTTTCTGAGTGTTAGGATGATAGTTAATCTCACTATTAAATTCAAAAAATGTTTAGATTCGTAAATTGTCTTAAATAAATATTCACAATTTTTTCCAAAAAACAAATTGATTGTTAGTCTTTGGACACCTTATGGGGTTTTTAAGCCGATAAGTTTTTTATCGATAATATTAATTATCAGGTTTGCTATTTGATGACTGAGGAAAAACGAATAATAAGTTTAACTATTCAATTTACCAAAATTGAGCGGTGCTACCAGAATTTTTTGTGCTAGAAAAGCTAAATTTACAAAATTAAATAATACAAATATGGTAACCTTCTGAGCTTACTAGAATTAAAAATAATGTGCGTTTATGAGAAATAATATAAGATAACTGTTCTTAAATATTTGATCAATCTATTATATTACGGTAACAATAAAATATTTGCTATCTCCACATTCAACTTAAAAAATTTAAAAAAAAATAAGTTTAAGAAAATCTTTGACAAAAATTTTGAATTTATTTTTGGATGCCGTTGGATATACAATTTATGGTAAAAGAAACTTTTATCACATTATTTAATTGCCTGTCCATATATTTGAAGTCATGAACAATTTTATGCAGTTGCGTGTACATCCAACCTTTTTGCTAGAAACCATTAAATAGATTTTTAGTTTTTAATATTACTTGATTTACTTGAAAATGATTTTCCCGATAGAACGTATAATCTTTAAACAGATAGATCTTACAATAAAATAGCTACAATGGCAACACTACTTGGTATCGATGTTTTTCCACCTCTATAAAATACGCATTAAAGGGATACACTTTTCATCGGCAATTTTTATAGTAAAATTTATATTCGTTTAAGGAACTGTTTTTTTTAAAACATAAAAATGGGATATGATGGTAAGGATAAAAAAAAAAAAATAGAAAATATAAGAAAAGAACATCTATGTTTTTTTTTTTTAACAGAAAATAATATAGAATATTGGTTCGTTCCCGCATATGTATGTGCGTATGTGGTTCGTTCCCGCATATGTATTTGTGCTTGTATTGTGAAAAAGATATAAAATATTATTTAGTCAAAAAACGGTCCTAAAAGATTGTAAGATAACCTTTTAATTTAAACCCATAACCCCAGTGTTGCTTAAGCACAACAGGCCTTCTAAAAATATGAGCGGCTAATTCCATTAGGGCGGCATGTTTGTATGTATATGTACATTATTCATATACATGTACATATATACATGTAAACTTGCGCATTTATATGAAAAGTTGCTAAGCTTAACAAGAAAGCATCGTTTTCGCTTATAAATATGGTTTATTTAACAAAATTTGGATATGAATGGATTCTGCATGGAAAATTATACGACGATTAATTCAATTTGTGTGTTTTGTACAGTGATTTGCAAGAAAATACATATTAATTTTAATTTATTTTAGATAGAGAGCGTGATAGGGAGAGACGCCGTCACCGTTCACGTTCCCGGGACCGGCATCGCGAACGATCGAGGGACCGTCGTCACCATCGAAACTCAAGGCGCAAGCCTTCACTGTACTGGGATGTGCCGCCACCGGGTTTCGAACATATTACTCCAATGCAGTATAAAGCTATGCAGGCGTCTGGACAAATACCAGCCAGTGTTGTACCAGATACTCCTCAGACAGCGGTGCCGGTAGTCGGATCGACAATCACCCGTCAAGCCCGTCGTCTTTACGTCGGAAACATTCCGTTCGGCGTCACAGAGGAGGAGATGATGGAGTTCTTTAACCAGCAAATGCATTTAGTTGGCTTGGCACAGGCAGCAGGCAGTCCAGTTCTGGCCTGTCAAATAAACCTTGACAAGAACTTCGCTTTCCTTGAGTTCAGGTCCATTGATGAAACCACCCAGGCCATGGCATTTGATGGCATTAACTTAAAGGGCCAGAGCTTGAAGATAAGACGGCCACATGATTATCAACCTATGCCAGGAATCACAGATACACCAGCAATTAAACCTGCTGTTGGTAAGTCCTTTACAGGAGTTATCTACTATATTAATTCATAAAACGGCTTTGTAGTTTCCAGTGGAGTAATCTCGACGGTGGTTCCAGATTCGCCGCACAAAATTTTTATTGGTGGTCTGCCAAACTATTTAAATGACGATCAGGTATTACACTAATTTTCGTTTAACTATACATTCAAAATATGTAACGACAGAACAGATTATTCAACTTTATAAATAAGCCACCTATAGTTCATTTTTATTTTTTTTTATTTAAGGTTAAGGAACTGTTACTGTCCTTTGGCAAGCTACGCGCATTTAACCTTGTTAAGGATGCAGCAACTGGACTAAGTAAGGGGTACGCCTTTTGCGAATACGTAGATCTTAGCATTACGGACCAGGTAAACATAATTAAAAAAAAAAACTTTATTTATAAATACTTTTAATATCTTAATATTCTTAATATTAAATGCTTAATGTTAATAATTTTATTTTTTAAGTCAATTGCAGGACTAAATGGAATGCAGTTGGGCGATAAAAAACTCATTGTTCAACGTGCTAGTGTGGGTGCAAAGAATGCCCAAAACGCTTCAAACACCACTCAATCAGTTATGTTGCAAGTTCCTGGTTTGTCCACAGTTGTAACTTCCGGGCCGCCGACAGAGGTTCTGTGCTTGCTTAACATGGTGACTCCTGACGAACTTCGCGATGAAGAGGAATACGAAGATATTCTGGAGGACATTAAAGAAGAATGCACGAAGTATGGAGTTGTGCGCAGTGTTGAAATACCGCGACCTATAGAAGGCGTTGAAGTCCCAGGCTGCGGCAAAGTTTTTGTCGAGTTCAACTCGGTTCTCGATTGTCAGAAGGCTCAGCAAGCACTTACTGGAAGAAAATTTAGCGATCGTGTCGTTGTTACTTCGTACTTTGATCCAGACAAATACCATAGACGCGAATTTTAGAAAAGAAAATCGTAATTTTCACATTCACCAATTGTCCAATAAATATCATAACAAAATAAAACCAGAAAAGATTTTTCTATATGACTTTAAATGTATTTAATCCTTTTATTAATCGGGATTTAATGCCCAATTGGTCAAGAGCCGATGTCCGAATAATAAAACTTAAAAATTTGTTAAATAATAAAAAATATTACCTATAATACTACAAATAAAATATATTACATCCGACTTATCACATATTAAGGATTCCAAATTAGTTTTAGTAGAAGTCAGCAACAGAAAATAAATAGAAAATCCTAAAATTTACTCAGTATGTGAGTAATCCTTTTTATACCCTTGCAGAGGGTATTATAATTTTGTCCAAAAGTGTGCAACGCAGTGAAGGAGACATCTCCGACCCTATAAGGTATGTATATTCTTGATCAGGATCACCTCTTGAGTTGATATAAGCATGTCCATCTGACTGTTTCTACGCAAACTAGTCTCTCAGTTTTAAAGCTATCAACATGAAACATTGCACACATCCTTCTTTCCTTTGCACGCAGTATATAAGTCGGAAATCTTTATAAATAATAATTTCGTAATCTTTATAAATAATAATAAAAGAAATTGTCTTTAAATGTATATTTGAATCGGTTGACAATGTTCAGCTAAAATTGTAAGACAATATCTAAAATATAACCAAAATGATGACCTAAGCAATATTTGTTTGGCTCTTTTGGTAATAACGTTCAGTTTCCTTATTGCTAACATTAATAAATACACATGTGTGTTATTGAATAACTAGTACTTTTGATGTTACTTAAAGATAAATTTATAAATTTTGGTGCCTGAAATTTTAAAAAAATTGGAAATTGAAAACTTTTTAGTAAACAAAGAATGTGTAAAACAAATAATGTTAACAATTTTTGTTTTCCCAAGTAAATGGGAAACAAACACATACGTATGTATGTAGATAACCTAGCCCAGGAACTAGTTGGTTGAGACACTTTCAATGATAATATGAACCAATAAGGAAGAAAGCTTCAGCTCCTCGCTGAACTTGTTACGCAAAACCACACTGCGATATCCTTGGAGCACACATGTGAGAGTATAGCATGCCTGCGCAATGAAAGGAGCTTCTGCCAACATGTCTTCATCCTGCACCTCGAACCGAAGAATGAACTTTAGAATATAACTTTAGTTCGGTACTTAACGCCGGAGTCGAAATTGGCGACTACAATTTGCGGATTGTTCGACCTGCCTCCTCGAAATAGGTGTCGTGCCGCTATTAGGCGAAGGCTAACTTTGATCTCACTAAGTCCATTGCACTAAGGATTGTTCGGGCTAAAAGAGTCAGATTGCATGAACAATGGCTTCAGACCGTTGTTAAGGAATTTAGCCTGATTTAATTTCATAGCTTTATCACCCGCGATCATTTGCGTGCCAACGTTCCAAAAGGGCATGGGATTAAAATTGGACGAATCCATTGGCCTTTGGGATACACTCTACTAATCTGGTGGCGGTGATAAGAAAGAAACAGCGGCTGGTTATTTTGAAAGAACTGTTTTTCTGCTTTTGTTTCTGAGAAGCTGGGTCTCTTGAAATATCCATGAATGTTCCCGGAACGGGACACTACGGAAATATATGATAAGGTCAGACATTCCTTGGCTACGCGGGATGTGCGTTCTTTTTTGCGTCTCTCAGTAGCCAATTGGCTGGCCACAAGAGCCGCTTCTTGGATAGCTTTCCATTCGTAGGCTGTCTCCTGGTTATCAAAACCGATCACAAACGGGTTTTGCATGGTCGGCGTTTGTATCTGCAGTTTAAAGATTATGCCTGGCTCATTTGATTCGAAGAGTGAGGCCACTGCTCCAAAGATCTCGATAGAGTCAGTACGACCATCGGTGCCTTCGTCATTCATAGAGTTGTAGTCTTCCGTAGTACAGTCAATAACCTGCGTATTTTGTAATACAGAACATCAGTACAGAGTTTTATTTTTTTCTTAAATACTCATTCTTACATTAACGTAGTTTGCTGGTAAATGCTTCTTTATCATACCACCGTAGTCTCCGACCCACCACATGGTATTATCCCGCTGTACGTTCGTTATAATGGCGTGCTTCGGAAAAGATAGTTCATCCGGTTTGTTCGCCTTGTAACTATACAAAGCTTTACAGGTGACATACTCGTCTAGGCTGGGGCTCATATAATTAGAGGCTCCATTGCCGTTGCGGGTGGCCGCAAGATCACATTGGGCGCCTTCCGTCAGTACTGGCCCAATGTCTCCTGAGATATGGGATGACTTAATTTCACATTGCGGTAAAGCTGATTCCTTGTGTAATAATGAACGAGCAAGACAAGTGATTCAAAATTCATAGTGTCAATACCATATAAACGCCCTTCCTGTAAAATTCGGCAGTGTTTGATTTTTCGATTGATTGTGAACGAGATCACGAATGCATTCGCGCTTTGCACCAAAGGTCGGACAAGAAATGAAATATTTAGAAATATTTCTAAGCGCCCCAGGCCCTGCTCGGCCTGCTCCTTAGTTGTGTTAGGGTAAAACCACTCTTGATCCTCGTGCTTTTTTGGCTGTGGTACCGGTTCCTTTAGAATGATCGAAAACTCCGAGCTGCGCCACATGTTCTTTCGGTAGTAAACGATCAGTGAATATAATGAATCAAATACGAAATTTTCCACTTCCATTTTCGTGTTTTAGCTTTATTTGGCAGTGGTTCGGCCTGTTTCGACGCCAAAAAGAAAGACTATAGTCCCCAACAAATGTGGCCGACTCGCGTACTAAAAATGTTCCGTCCCCAAGGTGCTTATATTTTTTTAAAAGGTCATCAGCTTCTTTCCTTCTACCTAAAAAAAAAATTAAGATCCTAATTTGCATGAAAAAGAAAAGGAAAGACACAAAATAAGCATTATATGTATGTACAGACATATATAAAAAATCAGTGTGTGTCTAGGGACACGCGTGAGGAACGAAGTTCCTTTGGAATGTTTGGCAATGAAGGAGAGACAGGAGTGAATGAAGGCGAAAAATTATTTACAACAACAATTTACAACTTTATACAAAAATGATTTGTATTTATTACTAATTTATTCTAGGTATAAAAATCTAATCAGTTCATTCAAATATAGTGATAATTGGCTTATGATAACTAAAGTAAGATACAAACATTTGAGATTCAACTTTGTCCAAGCATCTCCAAAAAACTGCATCAATAGTCGTATTGAATCTTGTTGTAGACATTGTTGGGTCGTTATTAATTTTTAAATCAAATTCTTCAAGGAGAAATTGTGTCAGTGGCTCTGATTTTTTATCAGAAAAGTTGATGTTAAAGTCACCGGCCAAAATTAGGGGAATTTCATACAAATTTGTAGTACTATATCTCCGAAGAAGTCGAGAACCTTCTTTTCATGAGCATGAGCAGTGGAGAAACGCTCGACTGTGGAGAGCGAGAGAGTGGAAAAATGGTTATATTCTCTCATTCTACGTAGAAGAAGCAGACAGATAGCCGTTTAACGTTGCGTTACGGTTTGTCTCGGCTAGCCCTCCTCCACCAAACTCATACCGCGCCATAAGAAACTTCGTTCCAAAAATCTTTTGAAGAACTTTACTTGGCCCTGAAACCCTACAAACGTACCTTCTAGTTTGCCGTGGAACCAATTTTCTTCTAAATGTAGCTCATCGTTAACTGGTTTGTCCTTTTACTTCTGCTGCATACTATTTTTAACGTGCTGGAAAGTGAAACGCCAAAATCATCATCCTCGGAGTTTCCATTGCGAGACTCATTGATTCCAGAGGAATAAATCAACTCCTGATGAATTAGCACAAACTGGTAATGACCATGACTTGTCGACCGGGTCCCCAAAGTATAGTAAGCCTTCCTTAAACCCTTTTCGCACATTTTCGCTCGACCAATCTCGCCAGCTCCACCAACACCTCCTGCAATGGAAGATCTTTGAGTTAGGGTCCCTTTGACACCAATACCATTTCCAATATCGTCAAACTGCGGTAGTTTCTTGTGCTTTAGGATTATTTTGTGTCGCAATTGAAACGGGGAAAGCAAGTGCTGCTCGATCACATGGTTGGGTGAGCAACATATCCCCAAAAACCTAGAGGATGTAAGAAACAATAATGGATAATATTCTTTTACAGTAAAAAAAAAAGCCTTTTTGACATTCGCAATCGACAAATAATACACCATCCGCTCTTTATTTTTTCTATTTTTTATAACAGAAAATAGGGAAACAGACTTAAAAGTCTATAACTCCTCTAAAAATTATCCGATTTCGATGCTTTTTGATTTGTAGGTGAGGATAGCCATTGGAACATGGAACAAACTGGAGCTACAACCAGATTTTTTGTTTTAAGGGCGAGAGTCTGCCAAACAAATTTCATCGGAATCGACCGATTTTGAAGGAGACATACCCATAAATATACCTTTTCCCATAATAACGGGCTAAAATTTTGAACGCGTGGATTTTTGAAGACTATAAGAGATAGAGCTATCCAATTTTGAACTTGAACTCGTAGTGTATCTGCGCAAATCAAGTTTTTATGGTATCTCCATGTCATGTTTTTGGAAAATGTTTCGATGTCGATGTTTTTAGTCTGCCCCCCCCCTGAATTGGTAGTATGGCCGCAGTATGCCCAAGTATGCAACAAAATTTTGAGAATTCAACCGTTAAATTTAAACTTTAAACTATAAAGGTTAGTTAAATTGTGGGAGGCAGAGATGAGTACCCGGTAAATATAGTCGGGCAACTCGACTATAGCCGTCCTTTCTTGTGTATATTAAATAACGCATTATTTTCAAATTATCACCTAATGGGATTTAAATGTTAAACATCTTAAATTATACGTTGCTTAGCGAATATGAAAAATTGTGTACTTCTTACATTTAAAAATCAATTTTTCATTTTTTTCGTAATCTTTATAAATAATAATAAAAGAAATTGTTTTTAAATGTATATTTGAATCGGTTAACTATGTTTAGTTAAAATTGTAGTTAGTTAGTAGTTAGTTAAATTTTGGTGCCTGAAATTAAAAAAAAATTGGAAATTGAAAACCTTTTAGTAAACAAAGACAATGTGTAAAACAAATAATGTTAACAATTTTTGTTTTCCCAAGTAAATGGGGAAACAAACACATACGTATGTAGATAACCTAGCCCAGGAACTAGTTGGATGAGATACTTTCAATGATAATATGGACCAATAAGGAAGAAAGCTCCAGCTCCTCGCTGAACTTGTTACGCAAAACCACACTGCGATATCCTTGGCGCACACATGTGAGAGGATAGCATGCCTGCGCAATGAAGTGAGTTTCTGCAAACATGTCTTCATCCTGCACCTCAAACCGAAGAATGGCGAAGTGTGGGTTGCGCACAATAAATTCGCAGGTTTCGTTCCACACGGGGTTAAACCTCTCATTAACTTTAGTTCGGTACTTAACGCCGGAATCGAAACTGGCGCCTACTACCTCGACTGCAATTTGCGGATTGTTCGACCTGCCTCTTCGAAATAGGTGTCGTGCCGCTATTAGGCGAAGGCTAACTTTGATCTCACTAAGTCCATTGCACTGAGGATTGTTCGGGCTAAAAGAGTCAGATTGCATGAACGATGGCTTCAGAACATAACCGCATTGACCGTTGTTACGGAATTTGGCCTGATTTAATTACATAGCTTTATCACCCGTTTGGTAGTTTAGCGCGATCATTTGCGAGCCAACGTTCCAAAAGGGCATGGGATTAAAATTGGACGAATCCAAACGTTGGCCTTTCGGATACACTCTACTAATCTGGTTGCGGTGATAAGAAAGAAACAGCGGCTGGTTATTTTGAAAGAACTGTTTTTCTGCTTTTGTTTCTGAGAAGCTGGGTCTCTTGAAATATCCATGAATGTTCCCGGAACGGGACACTACGGAAATATATGATAAGGTCAGACATTTCCTTGGCTACGCGGGATGTGCGTTCTTTTTTGCGTCTCTCTGTAGCCAATTGGCTGGCCACAAGAGCCGCTTCTTGGATAGCTTTTATCCATTCGTAGGCTGTCTCTTGGTTATCAAAACCGATCACAAACGGGTTTTGCATGGTCGGCGTTTGTATCTGCAGTTTAAAGGTTATGCCTGGCTCATTTGATTCGAAGAGTGAGGCCACTGCTCCAAAGATCTCGTAGAGTCAGTACGACCATCGGTGCCTTCGTCATTCATAGAGTTGTAGTCTTCCGTAGTACAGTCAATAACCTGCGTATTTTGTAACACAGAACATCAGAACAGAGTTTTATTTTTTTCCTAAATACTCATTCTTACCTTAACGTAATTTGCTGGTAAATGCTTCTTTATCATACCACCGTAGTCTCCGACCCACCACATGGTATTATCCCACTGTACGTTCGTTATAATGGCGTGCTTCGGAAAAGATAGTTCATCCGGTTTGTTCGCCTTGTATGGTAATTATACAAAGCTTTACAGGTGACATACTCGTCTAGGCTGAGGCTCATATAATTAGAGGCTCCATTGCCGTTGCGGGTGGCCGCAAGATCACATTGAAAATTTCCACTAAGTAATACTTAGTTCCATTTTCGTGTTTTAGCTTTATTTGGCAGTGGTTCGGCCTGTTTCGACGCCAAAAAGAAAGACTATAGTCCCCAACAAATGTGGCCGACTCGCGTACTAGAAACGTTCCGTCCCCAAGGTGCTTATATTTTTTTTAAAAGGTCATCAGCTTCTTTCCTTCCCCCAAAAAAAAAATTAAGATCCTAATTTGCATGAAAAAGAAAAGGAAAGACACAAAATAAGCATTATATGTATGTACAGACACGCGTGAGGAACGAAGTTCCTTTGGAATGTTTGGCAATGAAGGAGAGACAGGAGTGAATGAAGGCGAAAAATGATTTACAACAACAATTTACAACTTTATACAAAAATGATTTTTATTTATTACTTATTTATTCTAGGTATATAAATCTAATCAGTTCATTCAAATATAGTGATAATTGGCTTATGATAGCTAAAGTAAGATACAAACATTTGAGATTCAACTTTGTCCAAGCATCTCCAAAAAACTGCATCAATAGTCGTATTGAATCTTGTTGTAGACATTGTTGGGTCGTTATTAATTTTTAAATCAAATTCTTCAAGGAGAAATTGTGTCAGTGGCTCTGATTTTTTATCAGAAAAGTTGATGTTAAAGTCACCGGCCAAAATTAGGGGAATTTCATACAAATTTGTAGTACTATATCTCCGAAGAAGTCGAGAACCTTCTTTTCATGAGCATGAGCAGTGGAGAAACGCTCGACTGTGGAGAGCGAGAGAGTGGAAAAATGGTTATATTCTCTCATTCTACGTAGAAGAAGCAGACAGATAGCCGTTTAACGTTGCGTTACGGTTTGTCTCGGCTAGCCCTCCTCCACCAAACTCATACCGCGCCATAAGAAACTTCGTTCCAAAAATCTTTTGAAGAACTTTACTTGGCCCTGAAACCCTACAAACGTACCTTCTAGTTTGCCGTGGAACCAATTTTCTTCTAAATGTAGCTCATCGTTAACTGGTTTGTCCTTTTACTTCTGCTGCATACTATTTTTAACGTGCTAGAAAGTGAAACGCCAAAATCATCATCCTCGGAGTTTCCATTGCGAGACTCAATGATTTCAGAGGAATAAATCAACTCCTGATGAATTAGCACAAACTGGTAATGACCATGACTTGTCGACCGGGTCCCCAAAGTATAGTAAGCCTTCCTTAAACCCTTTTCGCACATTTTCGCTCGACCAATCTCGCCAGCTCCACCAACACCTCCTGCAATGGAAGATCTTTGAGTTAGGGTCCCTTTGACACCAATACCATTTCCAATATCGTCAAACTGCGGTAGTTTCTTGTGCTTTAGGATTATTTTGTGTCGCAATTGAAACGGGGAAAGCAAGTGCTGCTCGATCACATGGTTGGGTGAGCAACATATCCCCAAAAACCTAGAGGATGTAAGAAACAATAATGGATAATATTCTTTTACAGTAAAAAAAAAAGCCTTTTGACATTCGCAATCGACAAATAATACACCATCCGCTCTTTATTTTTTCTATTTTTTATAACAGAAAATAGGGAAACAGACTTAAAAGTCTATAACTCCTCTAAAAATTATCCGATTTCGATGCTTTTTGATTTGTAGGTGAGGATAGCCATTGGAACATGGAACAAACTGGAGCTACAACCAGATTTTTTGTTTTAAGGGCGAGAGTCTGCCAAACAAATTTCATCGGAATCGACCGATTTTGAAGGAGACATACCCATAAATATACCTTTTCCCATAATAACGGGCTAAAATTTTGAACGCGTGGATTTTTGAAGACTATAAGAGATAGAGCTATCCAATTTTGAACTTGAACTCGTAGTGTATCTGCGCAAATCAAGTTTTTATGGTATCTCCATGTCATGTTTTTGGAAAATGTTTCGATGTCGATGTTTTTAGTCTGCCCCCCCCCTGAATTGGTAGTATGGCCGCAGTATGCCCAAGTATGCAACAAAATTTTGAGAATTCAACCGTTAAATTTAAACTTTAAACTATAAAGGTTAGTTAAATTGTGGGAGGCAGAGATGAGTACCCGGTAAATATAGTCGGGCAACTCGACTATAGCCGTCCTTTCTTGTGTATATTAAATAACGCATTATTTTCAAATTATCACCTAATGGGATTTAAATGTTAAACATCTTAAATTATACGTTGCTTAGCGAATATGAAAAATTGTGTACTTCTTACATTTAAAAATCAATTTTTCATTTTTTTCGTAATCTTTATAAATAATAATAAAAGAAATTGTTTTTAAATGTATATTTGAATCGGTTAACTATGTTTAGTTAAAATTGTAGTTAGTTAGTAGTTAGTTAAATTTTGGTGCCTGAAATTTAAAAAAAAAATTGGAAATTGAAAACCTTTTAGTAAACAAAGACAATGTGTAAAACAAATAATGTTAACAATTTTTGTTTTCCCAAGTAAATGGGGAAACAAACACATACGTATGTAGATAACCTAGCCCAGGAACTAGTTGGATGAGATACTTTCAATGATAATATGGACCAATAAGGAAGAAAGCTCCAGCTCCTCGCTGAACTTGTTACGCAAAACCACACTGCGATATCCTTGGCGCACACATGTGAGAGGATAGCATGCCTGCGCAATGAAGTGAGTTTCTGCAAACATGTCTTCATCCTGCACCTCAAACCGAAGAATGGCGAAGTGTGGGTTGCGCACAATAAATTCGCAGGTTTCGTTCCACACGGGGTTAAACCTCTCATTAACTTTAGTTCGGTACTTAACGCCGGAATCGAAACTGGCGCCTACTACCTCGACTGCAATTTGCGGATTGTTCGACCTGCCTCTTCGAAATAGGTGTCGTGCCGCTATTAGGCGAAGGCTAACTTTGATCTCACTAAGTCCATTGCACTGAGGATTGTTCGGGCTAAAAGAGTCAGATTGCATGAACGATGGCTTCAGAACATAACCGCATTGACCGTTGTTACGGAATTTGGCCTGATTTAATTACATAGCTTTATCACCCGTTTGGTAGTTTAGCGCGATCATTTGCGAGCCAACGTTCCAAAAGGGCATGGGATTAAAATTGGACGAATCCAAACGTTGGCCTTTCGGATACACTCTACTAATCTGGTTGCGGTGATAAGAAAGAAACAGCGGCTGGTTATTTTGAAAGAACTGTTTTTCTGCTTTTGTTTCTGAGAAGCTGGGTCTCTTGAAATATCCATGAATGTTCCCGGAACGGGACACTACGGAAATATATGATAAGGTCAGACATTTCCTTGGCTACGCGGGATGTGCGTTCTTTTTTGCGTCTCTCTGTAGCCAATTGGCTGGCCACGAGAGCCGCTTCTTGGATAGCTTTTATCCATTCGTAGGCTGTCTCCTGGTTATCAAAACCGATCACAAACGGGTTTTGCATGGTCGGCGTTTGTATCTGCAGTTTAAAGGTTATGCCTGGCTCATTTGATTCGAAGAGTGAGGCCACTGCTCCAAAGATCTCGATAGAGTCAGTACGACCATCGGTGCCTTCGTCATTCATAGAGTTGTAGTCTTCCGTAGTACAGTCAATAACCTGCGTATTTTGTAACACAGAACATCAGAACAGAGTTTTTATTTTTTTTCCTAAATACTCATTCTTACCTTAACGTAATTTGCTGGTAAATGCTTCTTTATCATACCACCGTAGTCTCCGACCCACCACATGGTATTATCCCGCTGTACGTTCGTTATAATGGCGTGCTTCGGAAAAGATAGTTCATCCGGTTTGTTCGCCTTGTATGGTAACTATACAAAGCTTTACAGGTGACATACTCGTCTAGGCTGAGGCTCATATAATTAGAGGCTCCATTGCCGTTGCGGGTGGCCGCAAGATCACATTGAAATTTTCCACTAAGTAATACTTAGTTCCATTTTCGTGTTTTAGCTTTATTTGGCAGTGGTTCGGCCTGTTTCGACGCCAAAAAGAAAGATTATAGTCCCCAACAAATGTGGCCGACTCGCGTACTAGAAACGTTCCGTCCCCAAGGTGCTTATATTTTTTTTAAAAGGTCATCAGCTTCTTTCCTTCCACCTAAAAAAAAAAATTAAGATCCTAATTTGCATGAAAAAGAAAAGGAAAGACACAAAATAAGCATTATATGTATGTACAGACACGCGTGAGGAACGAAGTTCCTTTGGAATGTTTGGCAATGAAGGAGAGACAGGAGTGAATGAAGGCGAAAAATGATTTACAACAACAATTTACAACTTTATACAAAAATGATTTTTATTTATTACTTATTTATTCTAGGTATATAAATCTAATCAGTTCATTCAAATATAGTGATAATTGGCTTATGATAGCTAAAGTAAGATACAAACATTTGAGATTCTACTTTGTCCAAGCATCTCCAAAAAACTGCATCAATAGTCGTATTGAATCTTGTTGTAGACATTGTTGGGTCGTTATTAATTTTTAAATCAAATTCTTCAAGGAGAAATTGTGTCAGTGGCTCTGATTTTTTATCAGAAAAGTTGATGTTAAAGTCACCGGCCAAAATTAGGGGAATTTCATACAAATTTGTAGTACTATATTTCCGAAGAAGTCGAGAACCTTCTTTTCATGAGCATGAGCAGTGGAGAAACGCTCGACTGTGGAGAGCGAGAGAGTGGAAAAATGGTTATATTCTCTCATTCTACGTAGAAGAAGCAGACAGATAGCCGTTTAACGTTGCGTTACGGTTTGTCTCGGCTAGCCCTCCTCCACCAAACTCATACCGCGCCATAAGAAACTTCGTTCCAAAAATCTTTTGAAGAACTTTACTTGGCCCTGAAACCCTACAAACGTACCTTCTAGTTTGCCGTGGAACCAATTTTCTTCTAAATGTAGCTCATCGTTAACTGGTTTGTCCTTTTACTTCTGCTGCATACTATTTTTAACGTGCTGGAAAGTGAAACGCCAAAATCATCATCCTCGGAGTTTCCATTGCGAGACTCATTGATTCCAGAGGAATAAATCAACTCCTGATGAGTTAGCACAAACGGGTAAAGATTCCATGACTTGTCGACCGGGTCCCCAAAGTATAGTAAGCCTTCCTTAAACACTTTTCGCACATTTTCGCTCGATCAATCTCACCAGCTCCACCAACACCTCCTGCAAGGGAAGATCTTTGAGTTAGGGTCCCTTTGACACCAATACCATTTCCAATATCGTCAAACTGCGGTAGTTTCTTGTGCTTTAGGATTATTTTGTGTCGCAATTGAAACGGCGAAGGCAAGTGCTGCTCGATCACATGGTTGGGTGAGCAACATATCCCCAAAAACCTAGAGGATGTAAGAAACAATAATGGATAATATTCTTTTACAGTAAAAAAAAACAAGAAAGCAAAGCTAACTTCGGGCGGAGCCGAAGTTGATATACCCTTGCAGTTAAAACCGGATATATATCGCAAACATCGGATATAGTTGGCCGATCCTTATGGGAATAGGATCTTCTATCTTCAAAAATACGAAAGTTGATATTTCTACCAAATACCATTTCCGATCGTTCAGTTATATGGCAGCTATAGGATATAGTCGGCCGATCCTAATGAAATTTGGTAGGTCGGATCAACTGACCAAATATGTAATCTGTACCAAGTTCCAGCTTCTATCTTCAAAAACACGAAAGTTGGGTCATTTCCGATCAATCAGTTATATGGCAGCTATAGAATATAGTCGGCCGATCCTTATGAAATTTGGCATGTCGTAATGTTTTGCCAAAAATAGTTCTCATGTCAAATTTGAACTCTCTAACTCTAAAAACACCATAGTTATACCATTTCCGATCAATCAGTTATATGGCAGCTATAGGATATAGTCGGCCGATCCGGGCCGTTCCGACTTATATACTGCGTGCAAAGGATAGAAGGGTGTGTGCAAAGTTTCAAGACGATAGCTTTAAAACTGAGAGACTAGTTTGCGTAGAAACAGACAGACGGACAGACAGACGGACAGACAGACGGACAGACGGACATGCTCATATGGCAGGAAATGGTATAACTGGAAATGGTATAACTTTGGTGTTTTTAAAGTTAGAGAGTTCAAATTTTAGAGGAGAGCTATTTTTGGCAAAATAATACGACATGCCAAATTTCGTAAGGATCGGCCGACTATATCCTATAGCTGCTAAATAACTGAACGATCGGAAATGACCCAACTTTGACCCAACTCGTGTTTTTAGAAAATAGAAAGCTGGAACTTGGTACAGATTATATATTTGGTCAGTTGATCCGACCTACCAAATTTCATTAGGATCGGCCGACTATATCCTATAGCTGCCATATAACTGAACGATCGGAAATGGTACTTGGTAGAAATATCAACTTTCGTATTTTTGAAGATAGAAGTTTGGGATTTTTTTTAGATTTTGTATTGTAAAAAAATGGATTATATATTCCTATTGCCATAAGGATCGGCCAACTATATCCGATGTTTGCGATATATATCCGGTTTTAACTGCAAGGGTATATAAACTTCGGCTCCGCCCGAAGTTAGCTTTCCTTTCTTGTTATTTTTTCTATTTTTTATAATAGGAAATAGGGAAACAGACTTAAAAGTCTATAACTCCTCTAAAAATTATCCGATTTCGATGCTTTTTGATTTGTAGGTGACGATAGCCATTGGAACATGGAACGAACTGGAGCTACAACCAGATTTTTTGTTTTAAGGGCGAGAGTCTGCCAAAAAAATTTCATCGGAATCGACCGATTTTGAAGGAGACACACATAAATATTCCTTTTCCCATAAAAACGGGCTAAAATTTTGAACGCGTGGATTTCGAAGATTATAAGAGATAGAGCTATCCAATTTTGAACTTGAACTGGTATGGTATCAGCGCAAATCAAGTTTTTATGGTATCTGCGCAAATCACGCCCACGCCATGTTTTTGGAAAATGTTTCGATGTCGATGTTTTTAGTCTGCCTCCCGCACTGAATTGGTAGTATGGCCGCAGTATGCCCGAGTATGCAACACAATTTTGAGAATTCAACCGTTAAAGTTTAAACTTTAAACTATAAAGGTTAGTTAAATTGTGGGTGGCAGTGATGAGTACCGGGTAAATATAGTCGGGCAACTCAACTATAGCCGTCCTTTCTTGTTTATATTAAACAACGCAATATTTTCAAATTATCACCTAATGGGATTTAAATGTTAAACATCTTAAATTATACGTTGCTTAGCGAATATGAAAAATTGTGTACTTCTTACATTTAAAAATCAATTTTTCATTTTTTTTCGTAATCTTTATAAATAATAATAAAAGAAATTGTTTTTAAATGTATATTTGAATCGGTTGACTATGTTTAGTTAAAATTGTAGTTAGTTAGTAGTTAGTTAAATGTTGGTGCCTGAAATTTAAAAAAAATTGGAAATAGAAAACTTTTTAGTAAACAAAGACAATGTGTAAAACAAATAATGTTAACAATTTTTGTTTTCCCAAGTAAATGGGAAACAAACACATACGTATGTAGATAACCTAGCCCAGGAACTAGTTGGATGAGATACTTTCAATGATAATATGGACCAATAAGGAAGAAAGCTCCAGCTCCTCGCTGAACTTGTTACGCAAAACCACACTGCGATATCCTTGGCGCACACATGTGAGAGGATAGCATGCCTGCGCAATGAAGTGAGTTTCTGCAAACATGTCTTCATCCTGCACCTCAAACCGAAGAATGGCGAAGTGTGGGTTGCGCACAATAAATTCGCAGGTTTCGTTCCACACGGGGTTAAACCCGTTCTCATTAACTTTAGTTCGGTACTTAACGCCGGAATCGAAACTGGCGCCTACTACCTCGACTGCAATTTGCGGATTGTTCGACCTGCCTCTTCGAAATAGGTGTCGTGCCGCTATTAGGCGAAGGCTAACTTTGATCTCACTAAGTCCATTGCACTGAGGATTGTTCGGGCTAAAAGAGTCAGATTGCATGAACGATGGCTTCAGAACATAACCGCATTGACCGTTGTTACGGAATTTGGCCTGATTTAATTACATAGCTTTATCACCCGTTTGGTAGTTTAGCGCGATCATTTGCGAGCCAACGTTCCAAAAGGGCATGGGATTAAAATTGGACGAATCCAAACGTTGGCCTTTCGGATACACTCTACTAATCTGGTTGCGGTGATAAGAAAGAAACAGCGGCTGGTTATTTTGAAAGAACTGTTTTTCTGCTTTTGTTTCTGAGAAGCTGGGTCTCTTGAAATATCCATGAATGTTCCCGGAACGGGACACTACGGAAATATATGATAAGGTCAGACATTTCCTTGGCTACGCGGGATGTGCGTTCTTTTTTGCGTCTCTCTGTAGCCAATTGGCTGGCCACAAGAGCCGCTTCTTGGATAGCTTTTATCCATTCGTAGGCTGTCTCTTGGTTATCAAAACCGATCACAAACGGGTTTTGCATGGTCGGCGTTTGTATCTGCAGTTTAAAGGTTATGCCTGGCTCATTTGATTCGAAGAGTGAGGCCACTGCTCCAAAGATCTCGTAGAGTCAGTACGACCATCGGTGCCTTCGTCATTCATAGAGTTGTAGTCTTCCGTAGTACAGTCAATAACCTGCGTATTTTGTAACACAGAACATCAGAACAGAGTTTTATTTTTTTCCTAAATACTCATTCTTACCTTAACGTAATTTGCTGGTAAATGCTTCTTTATCATACCACCGTAGTCTCCGACCCACCACATGGTATTATCCCGCTGTACGTTCGTTATAATGGCGTGCTTCGGAAAAGATAGTTCATCCGGTTTGTTCGCCTTGTATGGTAACTATACAAAGCTTTACAGGTGACATACTCGTCTAGGCTGAGGCTCATATAATTAGAGGCTCTATTGCCGTTGCGGGTGGCCGCAAGATCACATTGAAAATTTCCACTAAGTAATACTTAGTTCCATTTTCGTGTTTTAGCTTTATTTGGCAGTGGTTCGGCCTGTTTCGACGCCAAAAAGAAAGACTATAGTCCCCAACAAATGTGGCCGACTCGCGTACTAGAAACGTTCCGTCCCCAAGGTGCTTATATTTTTTTAAAAAAATTAAGATCCTAATTTGCATGAAAAAGAAAAGGAAAGACACAAAATAAGCATTATATGTATGTACAGACACGCGTGAGGAACGAAGTTCCTTTGGAATGTTTGGCAATGAAGGAGAGACAGGAGTGAATGAAGGCGAAAAATGATTTACAACAACAATTTACAACTTTATACAAAAATGATTTTTATTTATTACTTATTTATTCTAGGTATATAAATCTAATCAGTTCATTCAAATATAGTGATAATTGGCTTATGATAGCTAAAGTAAGATACAAACATTTGAGATTCAACTTTGTCCAAGCATCTCCAAAAAACTGCATCAATAGTCGTATTGAATCTTGTTGTAGACATTGTTGGGTCGTTATTAATTTTTAAATCAAATTCTTCAAGGAGAAATTGTGTCAGTGGCTCTGATTTTTTATCAGAAAAGTTGATGTTAAAGTCACCGGCCAAAATTAGGGGAATTTCATACAAATTTGTAGTACTATATCTCCGAAGAAGTCGAGAACCTTCTTTTCATGAGCATGAGCAGTGGAGAAACGCTCGACTGTGGAGAGCGAGAGAGTGGAAAAATGGTTATATTCTCTCATTCTACGTAGAAGAAGCAGACAGATAGCCGTTTAACGTTGCGTTACGGTTTGTCTCGGCTAGCCCTCCTCCACCAAACTCATACCGCGCCATAAGAAACTTCGTTCCAAAAATCTTTTGAAGAACTTTACTTGGCCCTGAAACCCTACAAACGTACCTTCTAGTTTGCCGTGGAACCAATTTTCTTCTAAATGTAGCTCATCGTTAACTGGTTTGTCCTTTTACTTCTGCTGCATACTATTTTTAACGTGCTGGAAAGTGAAACGCCAAAATCATCATCCTCGGAGTTTCCATTGCGAGACTCATTGATTCCAGAGGAATAAATCAACTCCTGATGAGTTAGCACAAACTGGTAAAGATTCCATGACTTGTCGACCGGGTCCCCAAAGTTTCGCACATTCGCAAGCACATTTTCGCTCGATCAATCTCACCAGCTCCACCAACACCTCCTGCAAGGGAAGATCTTTGAGTTAGGGTCCCTTTGACACCAATACCATTTCCAATATCGTCAAACTGCGGTAGTTTCTTGTGCTTTAGGATTATTTTGTGTCGCAATTGAAACGGCGAAGGCAAGTGCAGCTCGATCACATGGTTGGGTGAGCAACATATCCCCAAAAACCTAGAGGATGTAAGAAACAATAATGGATAATATTCTTTTACAGTAAAAAAAAAAAGCCTTTTTGACATTCGCAATTGACAAATAATACACCATCCGCTTTTTATTTTTTATATTTTTTATAATAGGAAATAGGGAAACAGACTTAAAAGTCTATAACTCCTCTAAAAATTATCCGATTTCGATGCTTTTTGATTTGTAGGTGAGGATAGCCATTGGAACATGGAACAAACTGGAGCTTCAACCAGATTTTTTTGTTTTAAGGGCGAGAGTCTGCCAAAAAAATTTCATGGGAATCGACCGATTTTGAAGGAGACACACATAAATATTCCTTTTCCCATAAAAACGGGCTAAAATTTTGAACGCGTGGATTTCGAAGACTATAAGAGATAGAGCTATCCAATTTTGAACTTGAACTGGTATGGTATCAGCGCAAATCAAGTTTTTATGGTATCTGCGCAAATCACGCCCACGCCATGTTTTTGGAAAATGTTTCGATGTCGATGTTTTTAGTCTGCCTCCCGCACTGAATTGGTAGTATGGCCGCAGTATGCCCGAGTATGCAACACAATTTTGAGAATTCAACCGTTAAAGTTTAAACTTTAAACTATAAAGGTTAGTTAAATTGTGGGTGGCAGTGATGAGTACCGGGTAAATATAGTCGGGCAACTCAACTATAGCCGTCCTTTCTTGTTTATATTAAACAACGCAATATTTTCAAATTATCACCTAATGGGATTTAAATGTTAAACATCTTAAATTATACGTTGCTTAGCGAATATGAAAAATTGTGTACTTCTTACATTTAAAAATCAATTTTTCATTTTTTTTCGTAATCTTTATAAATAATAATAAAAGAAATTGTTTTTAAATGTATATTTGAATCGGTTGACTATGTTTAGTTAAAATTGTAGTTAGTTAGTAGTTAGTTAAATTTTGGTGCCTGAAATTTAAAAAAAAATTGGAAATTGAAAACTTTTTAGTAAACAAAGACAATGTGTAAAACAAATAATGTTAACAATTTTTGTTTTCCCAAGTAAATGGGAAACAAACACATACGTATGTAGATAACCTAGCCCAGGAACTAGTTGGATGAGATACTTTCAATGATAATATGGACCAATAAGGAAGAAAGCTCCAGCTCCTCGCTGAACTTGTTACGCAAAACCACACTGCGATATCCTTGGCGCACACATGTGAGAGGATAGCATGCCTGCGCAATGAAGTGAGTTTCTGCAAACATGTCTTCATCCTGCACCTCAAACCGAAGAATGGCGAAGTGTGGGTTGCGCACAATAAATTCGCAGGTTTCGTTCCACACGGGGTTAAACCCGTTCTCATTAACTTTAGTTCGGTACTTAACGCCGGAATCGAAACTGGCGCCTACTACCTCGACTGCAATTTGCGGATTGTTCGACCTGCCTCTTCGAAATAGGTGTCGTGCCGCTATTAGGCGAAGGCTAACTTTGATCTCACTAAGTCCATTGCACTGAGGATTGTTCGGGCTAAAAGAGTCAGATTGCATGAACGATGGCTTCAGAACATAACCGCATTGACCGTTGTTACGGAATTTGGCCTGATTTAATTACATAGCTTTATCACCCGTTTGGTAGTTTAGCGCGATCATTTGCGAGCCAACGTTCCAAAAGGGCATGGGATTAAAATTGGACGAATCCAAACGTTGGCCTTTCGGATACACTCTACTAATCTGGTTGCGGTGATAAGAAAGAAACAGCGGCTGGTTATTTTGAAAGAACTGTTTTTCTGCTTTTGTTTCTGAGAGCTGGGTCTCTTGAAATATCCATAAATGTTCCCGGAACGGGACAATACGGAAATATATGATAAGGTCAGACATTTCTTTGGCTACGCGGGATGTGCGTTCTTTTTTGCGTCTCTCTGTAGCCAATTGGCTGGCCACAAGAGCCGCTTCTTGGATAGCTTTTATCCATTCGTAGGCTGTCTCCTGGTTATCAAAACCGATCACAAACGGGTTTTGCATGGTCGGCGTTTGTATCTGCAGTTTAAAGGTTATGCCTGGCTCATTTGATTCGAAGAGTGAGGCCACTGCTCCAAAGATCTCGTAGAGTCAGTACGACCATCGGTGCCTTCGTCATTCATAGAGTTGTAGTCTTCCGTAGTACAGTCAATAACCTGCGTATTTTGTAACACAGAACATCAGAACAGAGTTTTATTTTTTTTCCTAAATACTCATTCTTACCTTAACGTAATTTGCTGGTAAATGCTTCTTTATCATACCACCGTAGTCTCCGACCCACCACATGGTATTATCCCGCTGTACGTTCGTTATAATGGCGTGCTTCGGAAAAGATAGTTCATCCGGTTTGTTCGCCTTGTATGGTAACTATACAAAGCTTTACAGGTGACATACTCGTCTAGGCTGAGGCTCATATAATTAGAGGCTCCATTGCCGTTGCGGGTGGCCGCAAGATCACATTGAAAATTTCCACTAAGTAATACTTAGTTCCATTTTCGTGTTTTAGCTTTATTTGGCAGTGGTTCGGCCTGTTTCGACGCCAAAAAGAAAGACTATAGTCCCCAACAAATGTGGCCGACTCGCGTACTAGAAACGTTCCGTCCCCAAGGTGCTTATATTTTTTTAAAAGGTCATCAGCTTCTTTCCTTCCACCTAAAAAAAAAATTAAGATCCTAATTTGCATGAAAAAGAAAAGGAAAGACACAAAATAAGCATTATATGTATGTACAGACACGCGTGAGGAACGAAGTTCCTTTGGAATGTTTGGCAATGAAGGAGAGACAGGAGTGAATGAAGGCGAAAAATGATTTACAACAACAATTTACAACTTTATACAAAAATGATTTTTATTTATTACTTATTTATTCTAGGTATATAAATCTAATCAGTTCATTCAAATATAGTGATAATTGGCTTATGATAGCTAAAGTAAGATACAAACATTTGAGATTCAACTTTGTCCAAGCATCTCCAAAAAACTGCATCAATAGTCGTATTGAATCTTGTTGTAGACATTGTTGGGTCGTTATTAATTTTTAAATCAAATTCTTCAAGGAGAAATTGTGTCAGTGGCTCTGATTTTTTATCAGAAAAGTTGATGTTAAAGTCACCGGCCAAAATTAGGGGAATTTCATACAAATTTGTAGTACTATATCTCCGAAGAAGTCGAGAACCTTCTTTTCATGAGCATGAGCAGTGGAGAAACGCTCGACTGTGGAGAGCGAGAGAGTGGAAAAATGGTTATATTCTCTCATTCTACGTAGAAGAAGCAGACAGATAGCCGTTTAACGTTGCGTTACGGTTTGTCTCGGCTAGCCCTCCTCCACCAAACTCATACCGCGCCATAAGAAACTTCGTTCCAAAAATCTTTTGAAGAACTTTACTTGGCCCTGAAACCCTACAAACGTACCTTCTAGTTTGCCGTGGAACCAATTTTCTTCTAAATGTAGCTCATCGTTAACTGGTTTGTCCTTTTACTTCTGCTGCATACTATTTTTAACGTGCTGGAAAGTGAAACGCCAAAATCATCATCCTCGGAGTTTCCATTGCGAGACTCATTGATTCCAGAGGAATAAATCAACTCCTGATGAGTTAGCACAAACTGGTAAAGATTCCATGACTTGTCGACCGGGTCCCCAAAGTTTCGCACATTCGCAAGCACATTTTCGCTCGATCAATCTCACCAGCTCCACCAACACCTCCTGCAAGGGAAGATCTTTGAGTTAGGGTCCCTTTGACACCAATACCATTTCCAATATCGTCAAACTGCGGTAGTTTCTTGTGCTTTAGGATTATTTTGTGTCGCAATTGAAACGGCGAAGGCAAGTGCAGCTCGATCACATGGTTGGGTGAGCAACATATCCCCAAAAACCTAGAGGATGTAAGAAACAATAATGGATAATATTCTTTTACAGTAAAAAAAAAAAGCCTTTTTGACATTCGCAATTGACAAATAATACACCATCCGCTTTTTATTTTTTATATTTTTTATAATAGGAAATAGGGAAACAGACTTAAAAGTCTATAACTCCTCTAAAAATTATCCGATTTCGATGCTTTTTGATTTGTAGGTGAGGATAGCCATTGGAACATGGAACAAACTGGAGCTTCAACCAGATTTTTTGTTTTAAGGGCGAGAGTCTGCCAAAAAAATTTCATCGGAATCGACCGATTTTGAAGGAGACACACATAAATTTTCCTTTTCCCATAAAAACGGGCTAAAATTTTGAACGCGTGGATTTCGAAGACTATAAGAGATAGAGCTATCCAATTTTGAACTTGAACTGGTATGGTATCAGCGCAAATCAAGTTTTTATGGTATCTGCGCAAATCACGCCCACGCCATGTTTTTGGAAAATGTTTCGATGTCGATGTTTTTAGTCTGCCTCCCGCACTGAATTGGTAGTATGGCCGCAGTATGCCCGAGTATGCAACACAATTTTGAGAATTCAACCGTTAAAGTTTAAACTTTAAACTATAAAGGTTAGTTAAATTGTGGGTGGCAGTGATGAGTACCGGGTAAATATAGTCGGGGAACTCGACTATAGCCGTCCTTTCTTGTTTATATTAAATAACGCATTATTTTCAAATTATCACCTAATGGGATTTAAATGTTAAACATCTTAAATTATACGTTGCTTAGCGAATATGAAAAATTGTGTACTTCTTACATTTAAAAATCAATTTTTCATTTTTTTTCGTAATCTTTATAAATAATAATAAAAGAAATTGTTTTTAAATGTATATTTGAATCGGTTGACTATGTTTAGTTAAAATTGTAGTTAGTTAGTAGTTAGTTAAATTTTGGTGCCTGAAATTTAAAAAAAAAATTGGAAATTGAAAACTTTTTAGTAAACAAAGACAATGTGTAAAACAAATAATGATAACAATTTTTGTTTTCCCAAGTAAATGGGAAACAAACACATACGTATGTAGATAACCTAGCCCAGGAACTAGTTGGATGAGATACTTTCAATGATAATATGGACCAATAAGGAAGAAAGCTCCAGCTCCTCGCTGAACATGTTACGCAAAACCACACTGCGATATCCTTGGCGCACACATGTGAGAGTATAGCATGCCTGCGCAATGAAGGGAGCTTCTGCAAACATGTCTTCATCCTGCACCTCGAACCGAAGAATGGCCAAGTGTGCACAATAAATTCGCAGGTTTCGTTCCACACGGGGTTAAACCCGTTCTCGTTAACTTTAGTTCGGTACTTAACGCCGGAGTCGAAACTGGCGACTACAATTTGCGGATTGTTCGACCTGCCTCCTCGAAATAGGTGTCGTGCCGCTATTAGGCGAAGGCTAACTTTGATCTCACTAAGACCATTGCACTGAGGATTTTTCGGGCTAAAAGAGTCAGATTGCATGAACGATGGCTTCAGACCGTTGTTAAGGAATTTAGCCTGATTTAATTGCATAGCTTTATCACCCGTTTGGTAGTTTAGCGCGATCATTTGCGTGTCAACGTTCCAAAAGGGCAAGGGATTAAAATTGGACGAATCCATTGGCCTTTGGGATACACTCTACCAATCTGGTGGCGGTGATAAGAAAGAAACAGCGGCTGGTTATTTTGAAAGAACTGTTTTTCTGCTTTTGTTTCTGAGAAGCTGGGTCTCTTGAAATATCCATGAATGTTCCCGGAACGGGACACTACGGAAATATATGATAAGGTCAGACATTTCCTTGGCTACGCGGGATGTGCGTTCTTTTTTGCGTCTCTCTGTAGCCAATTGGCTGGCCACAAGAGCCGCTTCTTGGATAGCTTTTATCCATTCGTAGGCTGTCTCTTGGTTATCAAAACCGATCACAAACGGGTTTTGCATGGTCGGCGTTTGTATCTGCAGTTTAAAGGTTATGCCTGGCTCATTTGATTCGAAGAGTGAGGCCACTGCTCCAAAGATCTCGTAGAGTCAGTACGACCATCGGTGCCTTCGTCATTCATAGAGTTGTAGTCTTCCGTAGTACAGTCAATAACCTGCGTATTTTGTAACACAGAACATCAGAACAGAGTTTTATTTTTTTTCCTAAATACTCATTCTTACCTTAACGTAATTTGCTGGTAAATGCTTCTTTATCATACCACCGTAGTCTCCGACCCACCACATGGTATTATCCCACTGTACGTTCGTTATAATGGCGTGCTTCGGAAAAGATAGTTCATCCGGTTTGTTCGCCTTGTATGGTAATTATACAAAGCTTTACAGGTGACATACTCGTCTAGGCTGAGGCTCATATAATTAGAGGCTCCATTGCCGTTGCGGGTGGCCGCAAGATCACATTGAAAATTTCCACTAAGTAATACTTAGTTCCATTTTCGTGTTTTAGCTTTATTTGGCAGTGGTTCGGCCTGTTTCGACGCCAAAAAGAAAGACTATAGTCCCCAACAAATGTGGCCGACTCGCGTACTAGAAACGTTCCGTCCCCAAGGTGCTTATATTTTTTTTAAAAGGTCATCAGCTTCTTTCCTTCCACCTAAAAAAAAAATTAAGATCCTAATTTGCATGAAAAAGAAAAGGAAAGACACAAAATAAGCATTATATGTATGTACAGACACGCGTGAGGAACGAAGTTCCTTTGGAATGTTTGGCAATGAAGGAGAGACAGGAGTGAATGAAGGCGAAAAATGATTTACAACAACAATTTACAACTTTATACAAAAATGATTTTTATTTATTACTTATTTATTCTAGGTATATAAATCTAATCAGTTCATTCAAATATAGTGATAATTGGCTTATGATAGCTAAAGTAAGATACAAACATTTGAGATTCAACTTTGTCCAAGCATCTCCAAAAAACTGCATCAATAGTCGTATTGAATCTTGTTGTAGACATTGTTGGGTCGTTATTAATTTTTAAATCAAATTCTTCAAGGAGAAATTGTGTCAGTGGCTCTGATTTTTTATCAGAAAAGTTGATGTTCATACAAATTTGTAGTACTATATCTCCGAAGAAGTCGAGAACCTTCTTTTCATGAGCATGAGCAGTGGAGAAACGCTCGACTGTGGAGAGCGAGAGAGTGGAAAAATGGTTATATTCTCTCATTCTACGTAGAAGAAGCAGACAGATAGCCGTTTAACGTTGCGTTACGGTTTGTCTCGGCTAGCCCTCCTCCACCAAACTCATACCGCGCCATAAGAAACTTCGTTCCAAAAATCTTTTGAAGAACTTTACTTGGCCCTGAAACCCTACAAACGTACCTTCTAGTTTGCCGTGGAACCAATTTTCTTCTAAATGTAGCTCATCGTTAACTGGTTTGTCCTTTTACTTCTGCTGCATACTATTTTTAACGTGCTGGAAAGTGAAACGCCAAAATCATCATCCTCGGAGTTTCCATTGCGAGACTCATTGATTCCAGAGGAATAAATCAACTCCTGATGAGTTAGCACAAACTGGTAAGGATTCCATGACTTGTCGACCGGGTCCCCAAAGTTTCGCACATTCGCAAGCACATTTTCGCTCGATCAATCTCACCAGCTCCACCAACACCTCCTGCAAGGGAAGATCTTTGAGTTAGGGTCCCTTTGACACCAATACCATTTCCAATATCGTCAAACTGCGGTAGTTTCTTGTGCTTTAGGATTATTTTGTGTCGCAATTGAAACGGCGAAGGCAAGTGCTGCTCGATCACATGGTTGGGTGAGCAACATATCCCCAAAAACCTAGAGGATGTAAGAAACAATAATGGATAATATTCTTTTACAGTAAAAAAAAAAAGCCTTTTTGACATTCGCAATTGACAAATAATACACCATCCGCTTTTTATTTTTTATATTTTTTATAATAGGAAATAGGGAAACAGACTTAAAAGTCTATAACTCCTCTAAAAATTATCCGATTTCGATGCTTTTTGATTTGTAGGTGAGGATAGCCATTGGAACATGGAACAAACTGGAGCTTCAACCAGATTTTTTGTTTTAAGGGCGAGAGTCTGCCAAAAAAATTTCATCGGAATCGACCGATTTTGAAGGAGACACACATAAATATTCCTTTTCCCATAAAAACGGGCTAAAATTTTGAACGCGTGGATTTCGAAGACTATAAGAGATAGAGCTATCCAATTTTGAACTTGAACTGGTATGGTATCAGCGCAAATCAAGTTTTTATGGTATCTGCGCAAATCACGCCCACGCCATGTTTTTTGGAAAATGTTTCGATGTCGATGTTTTTAGTCTGCCTCCCGCACTGAATTGGTAGTATGGCCGCAGTATGCCCGAGTATGCAACACAATTTTGAGAATTCAACCGTTAAAGTTTAAACTTTAAACTATAAAGGTTAGTTAAATTGTGGGTGGCAGTGATGAGTACCGGGTAAATATAGTCGGGGAACTCGACTATAGCCGTCCTTTCTTGTTTATATTAAATAACGCATTATTTTCAAATTATCACCTAATGGGATTTAAATGTTAAACATCTTAAATTATACGTTGCTTAGCGAATATGAAAAATTGTAAAAATTTTTTCGTAATCTTAATAAATAATAATAAAAGAAATTGTTTTTAAATGTATATTTGAATCGGTTGACTATGTTTAGTTAAAATTGTAGTTAGTTAGTAGTTAGTTAAATTTTGGTGCCTGAAATTTAAAAAAAAAATTGGAAATTGAAAACTTTTTAGTAAACAAAGACAATGTGTAAAACAAATAATGATAACAATTTTTGTTTTCCCAAGTAAATGGGAAACAAACACATACGTATGTAGATAACCTAGCCCAGGAACTAGTTGGATGAGATACTTTCAATGATAATATGGACCAATAAGGAAGAAAGCTCCAGCTCCTCGCTGAACATGTTACGCAAAACCACACTGCGATATCCTTGGCGCACACATGTGAGAGTATAGCATGCCTGCGCAATGAAGGGAGCTTCTGCAAACATGTCTTCATCCTGCACCTCGAACCGAAGAATGGCCAAGTGTGCACAATAAATTCGCAGGTTTCGTTCCACACGGGGTTAAACCCGTTCTCGTTAACTTTAGTTCGGTACTTAACGCCGGAGTCGAAACTGGCGACTACAATTTGCGGATTGTTCGACCTGCCTCCTCGAAATAGGTGTCGTGCCGCTATTAGGCGAAGGCTAACTTTGATCTCACTAAGACCATTGCACTGAGGATTTTTCGGGCTAAAAGAGTCAGATTGCATGAACGATGGCTTCAGACCGTTGTTAAGGAATTTAGCCTGATTTAATTGCATAGCTTTATCACCCGTTTGGTAGTTTAGCGCGATCATTTGCGTGCCAACGTTCCAAAAGGGCAAGGGATTAAAATTGGACGAATCCATTGGCCTTTGGGATACACTCTACCAATCTGGTGGCGGTGATAAGAAAGAAACAGCGGCTGGTTATTTTGAAAGAACTGTTTTTCTGCTTTTGTTTCTGAGAAGCTGGGTCTCTTGAAATATCCATGAATGTTCCCGGAACGGGACACTACGGAAATATATGATAAGGTCAGACATTTCCTTGGCTACGCGGGATGTGCGTTCTTTTTTGCGTCTCTCTGTAGCCAATTGGCTGGCCACAAGAGCCGCTTCTTGGATAGCTTTTATCCATTCGTAGGCTGTCTCTTGGTTATCAAAACCGATCACAAACGGGTTTTGCATGGTCGGCGTTTGTATCTGCAGTTTAAAGGTTATGCCTGGCTCATTTGATTCGAAGAGTGAGGCCACTGCTCCAAAGATCTCGTAGAGTCAGTACGACCATCGGTGCCTTCGTCATTCATAGAGTTGTAGTCTTCCGTAGTACAGTCAATAACCTGCGTATTTTGTAACACAGAACATCAGAACAGAGTTTTATTTTTTTTCCTAAATACTCATTCTTACCTTAACGTAATTTGCTGGTAAATGCTTCTTTATCATACCACCGTAGTCTCCGACCCACCACATGGTATTATCCCACTGTACGTTCGTTATAATGGCGTGCTTCGGAAAAGATAGTTCATCCGGTTTGTTCGCCTTGTATGGTAATTATACAAAGCTTTACAGGTGACATACTCGTCTAGGCTGAGGCTCATATAATTAGAGGCTCCATTGCCGTTGCGGGTGGCCGCAAGATCACATTGAAAATTTCCACTAAGTAATACTTAGTTCCATTTTCGTGTTTTAGCTTTATTTGGCAGTGGTTCGGCCTGTTTCGACGCCAAAAAGAAAGACTATAGTCCCCAACAAATGTGGCCGACTCGCGTACTAGAAACGTTCCGTCCCCAAGGTGCTTATATTTTTTTTAAAAGGTCATCAGCTTCTTTCCTTCCACCTAAAAAAAAAAATTAAGATCCTAATTTGCATGAAAAAGAAAAGGAAAGACACAAAATAAGCATTATATGTATGTACATACACGCGTGAGGAACGAAGTTCCTTTGGAATGTTTGGCAATGAAGGAGAGACAGGAGTGAATGAAGGCGAAAAATGATTTACAACAACAATTTACAACTTTATACAAAAATGATTTTTATTTATTACTTATTTATTCTAGGTATATAAATCTAATCAGTTCATTCAAATATAGTGATAATTGGCTTATGATAGCTAAAGTAAGATACAAACATTTGAGATTCAACTTTGTCCAAGCATCTCCAAAAAACTGCATCAATAGTCGTATTGAATCTTGTTGTAGACATTGTTGGGTCGTTATTAATTTTTAAATCAAATTCTTCAAGGAGAAATTGTGTCAGTGGCTCTGATTTTTTATCAGAAAAGTTGATGTTAAAGTCACCGGCCAAAATTAGGGGAATTTCATACAAATTTGTAGTACTATATCTCCGAAGAAGTCGAGAACCTTCTTTTCATGAGCATGAGCAGTGGAGAAACGCTCGACTGTGGAGAGCGAGAGAGTGGAAAAATGGTTATATTCTCTCATTCTACGTAGAAGAAGCAGACAGATAGCCGTTTAACGTTGCGTTACGGTTTGTCTCGGCTAGCCCTCCTCCACCAAACTCATACCGCGCCATAAGAAACTTCGTTCCAAAAATCTTTTGAAGAACTTTACTTGGCCCTGAAACCCTACAAACGTACCTTCTAGTTTGCCGTGGAACCAATTTTCTTCTAAATGTAGCTCATCGTTAACTGGTTTGTCCTTTTACTTCTGCTGCATACTATTTTTAACGTGCTGGAAAGTGAAACGCCAAAATCATCATCCTCGGAGTTTCCATTGCGAGACTCATTGATTCCAGAGGAATAAATCAACTCCTGATGAGTTAGCACAAACTGGTAAGGATTCCATGACTTGTCGACCGGGTCCCCAAAGTTTCGCACATTCGCAAGCACATTTTCGCTCGATCAATCTCACCAGCTCCACCAACACCTCCTGCAAGGGAAGATCTTTGAGTTAGGGTCCCTTTGACACCAATACCATTTCCAATATCGTCAAACTGCGGTAGTTTCTTGTGCTTTAGGATTATTTTGTGTCGCAATTGAAACGGCGAAGGCAAGTGCTGCTCGATCACATGGTTGGGTGAGCAACATATCCCCAAAAACCCAGAGGATGTAAGAAACAATAATGGATAATATTCTTTTACAGTAAAAAAAAAAAACCTTTTTGACATTCGCAATTGACAAATAATACACCATCCGCTTTTTATTTTTTCTATTTTTTATAATAGGAAATAGGGAAACAGACTTAAAAGTCTATAACTCCTCTAAAAATTATCCGATTTCGATGCTTTTTGATTTGTAGGTGAGGATAGCCATTGGAACATGGAACAAACTGGAGCTACAACCAGATTTTTTTGTTTTAAGGGCGAGAGTCTGCCAAAAAAATTTCATCGGAATCGACCGATTTTGAAGGAGACACACATAAATATTCCTTTTCCCATAAAAACGGGCTAAAATTTTGAACGCGTGGATTTCGAAGACTATAAGAGATAGAGCTATCCAATTTTGAACTTGAACTGATATGGTATCAGCGCAAATCAAGTTTTTATGGTATCTGCGCAAATCACGCCCACGCCATGATTTTGGAAAATGTTTCGATGTCGATGTTTTTAGTCTGCCTCCCCCACTGAATTGGTAGTATGGCCGCAGTATGCCCGAGTATGCAACACAATTTTGAGAATTCAACCGTTAAAGTTTAAACTTTAAACTATAAAGGTTAGTTAAATTGTGGGAGGCAGAGATGAGTACCCGGTAAATATAGTTGGGCAACTCGACTATAGCCGTCCTTTCTTGTGTATATTAAATAACGCATTATTTTCAAATTATCACCTAATGGGATTTAAATGTTAAACATCTTAAATTATACGTTGCTTAGCGAATATTGTGTACTTCTTACATTTAAAAATCAATTTTTTTTTTTTTTGTAATCTTTATAAATAATAATAAAAGAAATTGTTTTTAAGTGTATATTTGAATCGGTTGACTATGTTTAGTTAAAATTGTAAGACAACATCTAAAATATAACCAAAATGATGACCTAAGCAATATTTGTTTGGCTCTTTTGGTAATAACGTTCAGTTTCCTTATTGCTAACATTAATAAATACACATGTGTGTTATTGAATAACTAGTACTTTTGATGTTACTTAAAGATAAAATTATCAATTTTGGTGCCTGAAATTTAAAAAAAAAATTGGAAATTGAAAACTTTTTAGTAAACAAAGACAATGTGTAAAACAAATAATGTTAACAATTTTTGTTTTCCCAAGTAAATGGGAAACAAACACATACGTATGTAGATAACCTAGCCCAGGAACTAGTTGGATGAGATACTTTCAATGATAATATGGACCAATAAGGAAGAAAGCTCCAGTTCCTCGCTGAACATGTTACGCAAAACCACACTGCGATATCCTTGGCGCACACATGTGAGAGTATAGCATGCCTGCGCAATGAAGGGAGCTTCTGCAAACATGTCTTCATCCTGCACCTCGAACCGAAGAATGGCCAAGTGTGCACAATAAATTCGCAGGTTTCGTTCCACACGGGGTTAAACCCGTTCTCGTTAACTTTAGTTCGGTACTTAACGCCGGAGTCGAAACTGGCGACTACAATTTGCGGATTGTTCGACCAGCCTCCTCGAAATAGGTGTCGTGCCGCTATTAGGCGAAGGCTAACTTTGATCTCACTAAGACCATTGCACTGAGTATTGTTCGGGCTAAAAGAGTCTTATTGCATGAACGATGGCTTCAGACCTTTGTTAAGGAATTTAGCCTGATTTAATTGCATAGATTTATCACCCGTTTGGTAGTTTAGCGCGATCATTTGCGAGCCAACGTTCCAAAAGGGCATGGGATTAAAATTGGACGAATCCATTGGCCTTTGGGATACACTCTACTAATCTGGTGGCGGTGATAAAAAAGAAACAGCGGCTGGTTATTTTGAAAGAACTGTTTTTCTGCTTTTGTTTCTGAGAAGCTGGATCTCTTGAAATATCCAAGAATGTTCCCGGAACGGGACACTTCGGAAATATATGATAAGGTCAGACATTTCCTTGGCTACGCGGGGTGTGCGTTCTTTTTGTGAGGCCACTGCTCCAAAGTAAATGGGAAACAAACACATACGTATGTAGATAACCTAGCCCAGGAACTAGTTGGATGAAACACTTTCAATGATAATATGGACCAATAATGAAGAAAGCTCCAGCTCCTCGCTGAACTTGTTACGCAAAACCACACTGCGAAGGGTGTGTGCAAAGTTTCAAGTCGATAGCTTTAAAACTGAGAGACTAGTTTGCGTAGAAACAGACAGACGGACAGACAGACGGACATGCTCATATCAACTCAGGAGGTGATCCTGATCAAGAATATATATACTTTATAGGGTCGGAGATGTCTACTGTCTGCGTTGCACACTTTTGGACAAAATTATAATACCCTCTGCAAGGCTATAATGATTTTTATGTATTACTTATTTATTCTAGGTATATAAATCTAATCAGTTCATTCAAATATAGTGATTATTGGCTTATGATAACTAAAGTAAGATACAAACATTTGAGATTCAACTTTGTCCAAGCATCTCCAAAAAACTGCATCAATAGTCGTATTGAATCTTGTTGTAGACATTGTTGGGTCGTTATTAAATCAAATTCTTCAAGGAGAAATTGTGTCAGTGGCTCTGATTTTTTATCAGAAAAGTTGATGTTAAAGTCACCGGCCAAAATTAGGGGAATTTCATACAAATTTGTAGTACTATATCTCCGAAGAAGTCGAGAACCTTCTTTTCATGAGCATGAGCAGTGGAGAAACGCTCGACTGTGGAGAGCGAGAGAGTGGAAAAATGGTTATATTCTCTCATTCTACGTAGAAGAAGCAGACAGATAGCCGTTTAACGTTGCGTTACGGTTTGTCTCGGCTAGCCCTCCTCCACCAAACTCATACCGCGCCATAAGAAACTTCGTTCCAAAAATCTTTTGAAGAACTTTACTTGGCCCTGAAACCCTACAAACGTACCTTCTAGTTTGCCGTGGAACCAATTTTCTTCAAAATGTAGCGCATCGTTAACTGGTGTGTCCTTTTGCTTCTGCTGCATACTATTTTTAACGTGCTAGAAAGTGAAACGCCAAAATCATCATCCTCGGAGTTTCCATTGCGAGACTCAATGATTTCAGAGGAATAAATCAACTCCTGATGAATTAGCACAAACTGGTAATGACCATGACTTGTCGACCGGGTCCCCAAAGTATAGTAAGCCTTCCTTAAACCCTTTTCGCACATTTTCGCTCGACCAATCTCGCCAGCTCCACCAACACCTCCTGCAATGGAAGATCTTTGAGTTAGGGTCCCTTTGACACCAATACCATTTCCAATATCGTCAAACTGCGGTAGTTTCTTGTGCTTTAGGATTATTTTGTGTCGCAATTGAAACGGCGAAAGCAAGTGCTGCTCGATCACATGGTTGGGTGAGCAACATATCCCCAAAAACCTAGAAGATGTAAGAAACAATAATGGATAATATTCTTTTACAGTAAAAAAAAAGCCTTTTTGACATTCGCAATCGACAAATAATACACCATCCGCTCTTTATTTTTTCTATTTTTTATAACAGAAAATAGGGAAACAGACTTAAAAGTCTATAACTCCTCTAAAAATTATCCGATTTCGATGCTTTTTGATTTGTAGGTGAGGATAGCCATTGGAACATGGAACAAACTGGAGCTACAACCAGATTTTTTGTTTTAAGGGCGAGAGTCTGCCAAACAAATTTCATCGGAATCGACCGATTTTGAAGGAGACATACCCATAAATATACCTTTTCCCATAATAACGGGCTAAAATTTTGAACGCGTGGATTTTTGAAGACTATAAGAGATAGAGCTATCCAATTTTGAACTTGAACTCGTAGTGTATCTGCGCAAATCAAGTTTTTATGGTATCTCCATGTCATGTTTTTGGAAAATGTTTCGATGTCGATGTTTTTAGTCTGCCCCCCCCCTGAATTGGTAGTATGGCCGCAGTATGCCCAAGTATGCAACAAAATTTTGAGAATTCAACCGTTAAATTTAAACTTTAAACTATAAAGGTTAGTTAAATTGTGGGAGGCAGAGATGAGTACCCGGTAAATATAGTCGGGCAACTCGACTATAGCCGTCCTTTCTTGTGTATATTAAATAACGCATTATTTTCAAATTATCACCTAATGGGATTTAAATGTTAAACATCTTAAATTATACGTTGCTTAGCGAATATGAAAAATTGTGTACTTCTTACATTTAAAAATCAATTTTTCATTTTTTTCGTAATCTTTATAAATAATAATAAAAGAAATTGTTTTTAAATGTATATTTGAATCGGTTGACTATGTTTAGTTAAAATTGTAGTTAGTTAGTAGTTAGTTAAATTTTGGTGCCTGAAATTTAAAAAAAAATTGGAAATTGAAAACCTTTTAGTAAACAAAGACAATGTGTAAAACAAATAATGTTAACAATTTTTGTTTTCCCAAGTAAATGGGGAAACAAACACATACGTATGTAGATAACCTAGCCCAGGAACTAGTTGGATGAGATACTTTCAATGATAATATGGACCAATAAGGAAGAAAGCTCCAGCTCCTCGCTGAACTTGTTACGCAAAACCACACTGCGATATCCTTGGCGCACACATGTGAGAGGATAGCATGCCTGCGCAATGAAGTGAGTTTCTGCAAACATGTCTTCATCCTGCACCTCAAACCGAAGAATGGCGAAGTGTGGGTTGCGCACAATAAATTCGCAGGTTTCGTTCCACACGGGGTTAAACCTCTCATTAACTTTAGTTCGGTACTTAACGCCGGAATCGAAACTGGCGCCTACTACCTCGACTGCAATTTGCGGATTGTTCGACCTGCCTCTTCGAAATAGGTGTCGTGCCGCTATTAGGCGAAGGCTAACTTTGATCTCACTAAGTCCATTGCACTGAGGATTGTTCGGGCTAAAAGAGTCAGATTGCATGAACGATGGCTTCAGAACATAACCGCATTGACCGTTGTTACGGAATTTGGCCTGATTTAATTACATAGCTTTATCACCCGTTTGGTAGTTTAGCGCGATCATTTGCGAGCCAACGTTCCAAAAGGGCATGGGATTAAAATTGGACGAATCCAAACGTTGGCCTTTCGGATACACTCTACTAATCTGGTTGCGGTGATAAGAAAGAAACAGCGGCTGGTTATTTTGAAAGAACTGTTTTTCTGCTTTTGTTTCTGAGAAGCTGGGTCTCTTGAAATATCCATGAATGTTCCCGGAACGGGACACTACGGAAATATATGATAAGGTCAGACATTTCCTTGGCTACGCGGGATGTGCGTTCTTTTTGCGTCTCTCTGTAGCCAATTGGCTGGCCACGAGAGCCGCTTCTTGGATAGCTTTTATCCATTCGTAGGCTGTCTCCTGGTTATCAAAACCGATCACAAACGGGTTTTGCATGGTCGGCGTTTGTATCTGCAGTTTAAAGGTTATGCCTGGCTCATTTGATTCGAAGAGTGAGGCCACTGCTCCAAAGATCTCGATAGAGTCAGTACGACCATCGGTGCCTTCGTCATTCATAGAGTTGTAGTCTTCCGTAGTACAGTCAATAACCTGCGTATTTTGTAACACAGAACATCAGAACAGAGTTTTATTTTTTTTCCTAAATACTCATTCTTACCTTAACGTAATTTGCTGGTAAATGCTTCTTTATCATACCACCGTAGTCTCCGACCCACCACATGGTATTATCCCGCTGTACGTTCGTTATAATGGCGTGCTTCGGAAAAGATAGTTCATCCGGTTTGTTCGCCTTGTATGGTAACTATACAAAGCTTTACAGGTGACATACTCGTCTAGGCTGAGGCTCATATAATTAGAGGCTCCATTGCCGTTGCGGGTGGCCGCAAGATCACATTGAGAATTTCCACTAAGTAATACTTAGTTCCATTTTCGTGTTTTAGCTTTATTTGGCAGTGGTTCGGCCTGTTTCGACGCCAAAAAGAAAGACTATAGTCCCCAACAAATGTGGCCGACTCGCGTACTAGAAACGTTCCGTCCCCAAGGTGCTTATATTTTTTTTAAAAGGTCATCAGCTTCTTTCCTTCCACCTAAAAAAAAAATTAAGATCCTAATTTGCATGAAAAAGAAAAGGAAAGACACAAAATAAGCATTATATGTATGTACAGACACGCGTGAGGAACGAAGTTCCTTTGGAATGTTTGGCAATGAAGGAGAGACAGGAGTGAATGAAGGCGAAAAATGATTTACAACAACAATTTACAACTTTATACAAAAATGATTTTTATTTATTACTTATTGATTCTAGGTATATAAATCTAATCAGTTCATTCAAATATAGTGATAATTGGCTTATGATAGCTAAAGTAAGATACAAACATTTGAGATTCAACTTTGTCCAAGCATCTCCAAAAAACTGCATCAATAGTCGTATTGAATCTTGTTGTAGACATTGTTGGGTCGTTATTAATTTTTAAATCAAATTCTTCAAGGAGAAATTGTGTCAGTGGCTCTGATTTTTTATCAGAAAAGTTGATGTTAAAGTCACCGGCCAAAATTAGGGGAATTTCATACAAATTTGTAGTACTATATTTCCGAAGAAGTCGAGAACCTTCTTTTCATGAGCATGAGCAGTGGAGAAACGCTCGACTGTGGAGAGCGAGAGAGTGGAAAAATGGTTATATTCTCTCATTCTACGTAGAAGAAGCAGACAGATAGCCGTTTAACGTTGCGTTACGGTTTGTCTCGGCTAGCCCTCCTCCACCAAACTCATACCGCGCCATAAGAAACTTCGTTCCAAAAATCTTTTGAAGAACTTTACTTGGCCCTGAAACCCTACAAACGTACCTTCTAGTTTTCCGTGGAACCAATTTTCTTCTAAATGTAGCTCATCGTTAACTGGTTTGTCCTTTTACTTCTGCTGCATACTATTTTTAACGTGCTGGAAAGTGAAACGCCAAAATCATCATCCTCGGAGTTTCCATTGCGAGACTCATTGATTCCAGAGGAATAAATCAACTCCTGATGAGTTAGCACAAACTGGTAAAGATTCCATGACTTGTCGACCGGGTCCCCAAAGTATAGTAAGCCTTCCTTAAACACTTTTCGCACATTTTCGCTCGATCAATCTCACCAGCTCCACCAACACCTCCTGCAAGGGAAGATCTTTGAGTTAGGGTCCCTTTGACACCAATACCATTTCCAATATCGTCAAACTGCGGTAGTTTCTTGTGCTTTAGGATTATTTTGTGTCGCAATTGAAACGGCGAAGGCAAGTGCAGCTCGATCACATGGTTGGGTGAGCAACATATCCCCAAAAACCTAGAGGATGTAAGAAACAATAATGGATAATATTCTTTTACAGTAAAAAAAAAAGCCTTTTTGACATTCGCAATTGACAAATAATACACCATCCGCTTTTTATTTTTTATATTTTTTATAATAGGAAATAGGGAAACAGACTTAAAAGTCTATAACTCCTCTAAAAATTATCCGATTTCGATGCTTTTTGATTTGTAGGTGAGGATAGCCATTGGAACATGGAACAAACTGGAGCTACAACCAGATTTTTTGTTTTAAGGGCGAGAGTCTGCCAAAAAAATTTCATCGGAATCGACCGATTTTGAAGGATGTCCCTGACGATCTTACAAATAAACCTCCACCACAGTAAAGCAGCGTCAGCTGCCCTCCTTCTCCACCTCGCCGAGAGTGGAGCAGATGTGGTCCTCATTCAGGAACCCTGGATCCTAGGAGACAGGATTCTTGGGCTGGGGGCGTCGGAGTTCAGGCTCTGCAAAGCCAACACTACAGGTAAAAGGCGAGCCTGCATCCTCGCAAAAAAGAACCTTAACCTCTTTTTGCTACCCAATTTCAGCAATGAAGACCACGTAGCCGCAGCCGTAGAGAGCCCAAATGGCCCTCTAAGGATATGTTCGGCGTATATGGGGCACGACCAGGAGGCCCTTCCCCCGCACCCGCTGATCAAGCAGCTGGTGGAAGACAGCAGGAAGCACAAGATCGACCTGATCATAGGTTGCGATGCTAACGCACATCATCATCAGTGGGGCAGCACTGACACAAACGAGAGGGGTGAGTCAATTTTCGATTTTATCCTAGGCTCCAATCTTTTGGTGGGTAACAGGGGTACAGAACCCACCTTCATAGTCAAGAACAGAAGAGAAGTACTTGACGTCACTCTCTACTCTGAATCACTAGCAGACAGGATTGTTAGATGGGGAGTCCTAGAGAAACACTCATTCTCAGGCCACCGTTACATAGAATTAGTGGTCAACTTCGAGAACTTTAATCGACTAACGGTACGCAACCCGAGAAAAGCGAACTGGGAGTTATATAGAAAGAAGCTAGATAGTTCCTTGGGAAATCCTCCAACAGGGAATGTGGATAGTAGGGCAGTGTGGATAGTAGTCCAAACCCTGGATGCCATGGTGGACACGCTCACGGCAGCGTGCGCCAGGGCATTCAATAAAGCTTGTCCCAAAATCAGATCGGGCAAAAGCAAGTCAAAGAAACCACCATGGTGGTCGCAAACACTTGCGCCCTTTAAAACCAAGGCCCGCAAGGCCTTCAATTTTGCCAGAAAAACAAACTCGGAGACAGCCTGGGAGTCGTACAAAGCGGACCTTAGGCGATATAACAAAGAGCTTCGCAAGGCAAAAAGGAATGCCTGGGCCGAGTTCTGCACGAACATTCAGCAAACATCAGAGGCCTCTCGACTCAGGAAGGTCCTTGCAACTACTGCACCAAATGTAGGATACATTAAAACCTCAGAGGGCAACTGGACATCGTCCAGCAAAGAAACCCTAGAGGCTCTCATAGAGACACATTTCCCGGGATGCTCTCGAGAAGACACAACCCTGGAAATGCAGACACAGGGGAATAGCCCACCCACCAACAATCCACTTGAATACCTATTGAATGATAGATATCTCAGCTGGGCAATAAATAGCTTCAAGCCCTTCAAATCCCCGGGCCCAGATGGCATTGTCCCGGCTCAACTAATTAATGCCGGTCCCAACCTGAAATCTTGGGTCAAGATAGCTTTCTCAGCAATCTTCAGGATGGGCGTCGTACCCCAAATGTGGTTGCGGACGAAAGTCGTATTTATACCCAAGGCGGGAAAACCATCTCACCCCCAAGGACTTCAGACCAATAAGCCTGTCGTCCTTCCTTCTCAAGACAATGGAAAGACTAATCAGCCTCCATATTAATCTTACTATAAACCCAGATGATATCTCGGGATCACAACATGCGTATAGGAAGGGCCGATCCACGGAAACGGCACTCCACGAAATCACTACTTTTGTCGAGAAGGCACTTAGTGATAAGGAATACGCACTCATTGCTTTTCTAGACATAGAAGGTGCGTTCAACAACATCCTACCAAGCTCGATAACCAATGCGCCTACAGGACTAGGAATAGATAATCAATCCGTACGCCTTATAAAGCAGATCCTGGTAAACAGGACTGTTGAGGCGTCACTAGGAGGAGAATCTATTCATAGATACGTCAGAAGAGGCACCCCGCAAGGAGGCGTACTCTCACCCCTACTCTGGAACGTGGTGGTTAATAGCCTACTGCGATCCCTAGAAGGGGGTGGTTGCAAAGTTATCGCTTACGCGGATGATGTCGCAATTGCCTTCTCAGGAAAATTTCCCCAGACTCTATGTGACCGCATGACGGACAAACTTAGGGTCCTCTCAACGTAGGCAGCTAGAAATGGACTAGGTGTTAACCCATCCAAAACAGAGCTCGTCCTCTTCACCAGGAAGTACAAAATACCAAACTTAAGGCTTCCAAAACTATTAGGAGAAACACTATCTCTTAGCGATAGCGCCAAGTACCTAGGGATTACGCTAGACAGGAACGGGGTCTACAGACTACTGCGTACCTGTTGATAATCCCACCTTAAAATACAAGGTCTACATTCCAACAAGGGAGGAATGGGACACACAAATCCCAGGACCAGCCGGTTCCCTCCATATTTACACAGACGGTTCAAAATTGAATGGCCAGGTGGGAGGCGGTTTCCATTGCGAACAGCTGTGTTTAAATGAGTCCTTCAGACTCCCAGACCACTGTAGTGTTTTCCAAGCAGAAGTAATAGCTATCGGAGAAGCACTCAGATCCCCAGCACTTATTGGTAATCAGGACACAATCTGTATCTTCTCAGACAGTCAAGCGGCACTCAAAGCCCTTGACGGTCTTTTATCCAACTCCAGGACAGTGAATGACTGTCGCAGATCTCTTAACGAGATGGCAGAGCAGCATGACATACACCTCATATGGGTGCCCGGGCATAGGGACCACGAGGGTAACTGCGCCGCCGACGAACTAGCAAGAGCAGGTACTACCAATCCTCTCCTACCGGAGAAGGAACCAGTAGGTATCCCCTTAGCTACGTGTAGGCTAAAATGCAGGGATCACTTTGACCGCGCATCACTGCGAAAATGGAGAAACCTCCAAAACTGCAGGAACTCCCGCATGATATGGCCAATCCGATCTAGGAAGAGGTCAATGATGCTTATCGCCCTGAATAGGCAGGACTGTAGTCTGGCGATCAAGGCCATTACGGGACATTGGTTAATAGGAGCACACGCGGCTAGACTAGCGGTGCCTCATTATGACTACTGCAGGAGCTGTGGAGACGAAGTAGAGGAAGAGACAGTCGCACACCTCCTGTGTCAATGCCCTGCGCTGGGGCGCATCCGACTCAAATTCCTGGGCGCAGCAATACTTACAGACCTTACAGACCTCGCGGAGGTCGCTCCACACAGACTCGTAGCCTTCATCCGTAAATCTGGATGGGACCGCGAGCCGCTTCAAGAAGGATAGAGCACCCTTGGGCCCATAAGTAGTGGGAAGGGAGAGGTCCTTTTGTAGGATCCTTGCCTGTGCGGTATCACAAGGATCCCCAGCGGCTCAAGTGGATGGGGGTCAGAACCGGCCCTCATCGCTGCCTCAACCTAACCTAACCTAAGGCTGATCAGTCAATTTTGGAGGAGAATAAGTTGTTTGAAAAAATTCTGCGAATAGATCGGCAATGGCCTGATCAGAAGTCGCAGAGGAATTTTCAAACGTAAGCAGGGGTGAAAAAGATACGTGTTTACGCTTAGTGTTTACAAAATTATAAAACTGCTTTGGATCCTGAGTAAATTGTATCCGGCAGCGGTCAATATAATTCCTATAACATTCAGCGTTATGCACAGTAAAATTCGACCGAGCTAGTAGGTATCTTGAGAAATCAACACTACTGCAGGTTTTTTTATATTTAAGTAAAAGCTTATTATACCCTTGCAGAGGGTATTATAATTTTGTCCAAAAGTGTGCAACGCAGTGAAGGAGACATCTCCGACCTTATAAAGTATATATATTCTTGATCAGGATCACCTCCTGAGTTGATATGAGCATGTCCGTCTGTCCGTCTGTCCGTCGGTCCGTCTGTCCGTCTGTCTGTCTGCCTGTTTCTACGCGAACTAGTCTCTCAGTTTTAAAGCTATCGACTTGAAACTTTGCACACACCCTTCTTTCCTTTGCACGCAGTATATAAGTCGGAACGACCGGGATCGGCCGACTATACACTATACCTGCCATATAACTGATTGATCGGAAATGGTATAACTTTAATGTTTTTAAAGTAAGAGAGTTCAAATTTGACATGAGAGCTATTTTTGGCAAAATAATACGACATGCCAAATTTTATAAGGATCGGCCGACTATATCCCATAGCTGCCATATAACTGAACGATCGGAAATAACCCAACTTTCGTGTTTTTGAAGATAGAAATCTTAACTTCGTACACATACTACTTTTGGTCAGATAATCAGACCAACCAAATTTCGTAAGGATCGGCCGACTATATCCTATAGCTGCCATACAACTGACCGATCGGAATTGACCCAACTTTTGTGTTTTTGAATATAGCAAGCTGGAACTTGGTACAGATTATATTTTTGGTCAGTTAATCCGACCTACCAAATTTTATAACGACCGGCTTATCTTATAGCTGCCATATAACTGAACGATCGGAAATGGTTTTTGGTAGAAATACCAACTCTGGTATTTTTGAAGATAGAAATTTGGGATTTTTTTTAGATTCTATATAATAATAAGTTGAGTTATATTATCATATTCTCATAGGGATCGGCCAACTATATACGATGTTTGCGATAACTATATACGATGTTTGTGCCGGTTTCACTGCATCAGTTTCGGATGCCATTTCCCGTAGGTCTGGGATACATTATTGTTGTGATAATTGTCGTGGTGTGCAAGGCGAAATGAGGTCGTTCATGAGACAGACCAAAAATGGATTTAAAGAGCTGATCACTGGTTTTCGTAAAATCAATGAACAGCTCTTTGCGCTGGACACTCAGTTTAGTGGCCTTCAGCTGCTAAATGAGTCCCCTAAGCGTAAGAAATCCGCTGTTTCTGATCCGCCTCAGCCTGCTCAGCCAACATTAATGCAGCCGCTTATATCTCTGGCCACCCCAAGGGCTAGAACTGAGAAAATTTCGTCCGAATTTCTCAGGGATAATGAGCAATTGTCCGATATGTCCGCCATGGCATCCCTTCAAGTGATGCCACAGGTCCTAGGGAACGAAACCCCCATTAGGGTCACCCAAAAGGGTATTCCACAGTCCGGACCACCGGCACCGATTGATGCTGCAGTTCTTGTACCTGCGACACCAAAACCTTTACAGGTGATTCCTCCATCGAAACATATATTTGTTTCTCGGCTTGCCCCTGATACTTCAGAGATTGATATCTCGGCTTATATCAAAGCCAAAACAAAAGCCGATATAAAGGTGAAGGATATAACTAAATTTAAATATAATTATACATGGCGCACGTCTTCTTTCAAGATTCGTGTGCCCGCGCTGATGTTCAAGACGATTTGTTCTCCCAGTTTTTGGCCAGAGAATCTTTTCGTCCAAGAACATCAGCCTAGTTCCGTGAAGAAAAAGTTAAAAAACCAGTGGGAGTGAGACCCAATATCGGAACCACTGACCAACCCTCCACCTCTTCTTTGGCTACTAACCCAAAAAACTAGTTTCCTCATTAACTCTTACCTATCAGAATACTAGGGGGCTACGTAGCAAACTCCCCAAGCTATATTCTGATAGTTCTTTCTTTGCATCCCATATAATAGCATTTACAGAAACTTGGTTAAATCCGGAGATCTTTAGCTCCGAAGTTTTTCCAAGTAAGTACACCACTTTTAGACGGGATCGATCTCAGCGAAGAGGAGGTGGAGTCCTCATTTCGGTAGACTCTACTCTTGCTTCTGAAGAGGTGAAATCCCATGAGTTTGGTGACATAGAATTTATTTGCGTTAAAATCACTATGTCCGTTAAAGCTTTATACATTACATGTTCATATATACCTCCTATGTCTGAACCGCCTACATATTGGCAGCATTTGTCCGCCATTCGATACGTCTCTAATCTTATGACGGATCGTGAACAACTCTTAGCGGTGGGCGACTTTAATATCCCAGAATTAAAGTGGTCCAACGTCGATAACTCACCATCTTTGTCACTTATAACTTACCATGACTTCACCGCGGGCATGTTTGACATGTCCCTAGGTCAGATCAATCATGTTAGAAATTCGCTAGGTCGGCTTTTAGACTTATGTTTTGTATCTGATCCTGATGGTACTGATCTCTCCAGAGCTTTTCCCCTTTCATCCCCAGAGGATCCATATCACCCCACACTGGAGGTCTCAATCGAAACCACTCCTGGTATCGATCAGTTGTCTCCGAGCGTGGTAAATAAGATTCGCTGTTTCCGTAAAGCTGATTTTCAGAAACTTAATAGCCTTATTGATACATTTGACTGGTCTGATATTCTGGCGTGCACTGATCTTAATGTCACTTTAGAAAAATTTTATTTTACTTTAAATAAATTTTTTGACTCATGTGTGCCTTGGAAATATCCGTCCGCTTCAACAAATCCTCCTTGGTTTACAAGGTGCCTCGCTAACTTAAAAAATAAAAAAAAATAAGCTTTTACTTAAATATAAAAAAACCTGCAGTAGTGTTGATTTCTCAAGATACCTACTAGCTCGGTCGAATTTTACCGTGCATAACGCTGAATGTTATAGGAATTATATTGACCGCTGCCGGATACAATTTACTCAGGATCCAAAGCAGTTTTATAATTTTGTAAACACTAAGCGTAAACACGTATCTTTTTCACCCCTGCTTACGTTTGAAAATTCCTCTGCGACTTCTGATCAGGCCATTGCCGATCTATTCGCAGAATTTTTTCAAACAACTTATTCTCCTCCAAAATTGACTGATCAGCCTTACGCATATAACATTCAAGCAGCAAATCTTATTTTCTGTCCGTCTTTTTCTGAGAACAACTTATTATCTGGTCTTTTAAGGGTCAAACCCATTTATTCGCCAGGCCCCGATGGAGTACCAGGCTGTGTGCTAAAATACTGCGCCAGGGCTCTGTGCAAACCTCTACTTAGACTTTTCAACTTATCTTTGGAAACCTCGATTTTTCCCCTTACGTGGAAGAAATCATTTATAATTCCCCTACATAAAAAAGTGAAAAAGTCTGAGGCTGCCAACTACAGAGGCATCTCTAAGTTGTCGGCAATTTCAAAGTTATTTGAAAAATTAATTACCCCTCATTTGCAACACCTTTGCTCTTCGATTATCACTCCTTGTCAGCATGGCTTTATTAAGCGTCGCTCCACCACCACAAACTTATTGGAGTTGACATCCTTTGTCATAGATGGCTTTTGTAAGGGATATCAAACCGATGTAATTTACACAGACTTCAGCAAAGCATTTGATTCAGTTAATCACTCACTCTTGTTGAGTAAACTGAATATGCTGGGTTTTCCTAAAGACCTCTTAACGTGGATCTCCAGCTACCTAGATGGAAGGACACAAAGAGTTTTATTTAAAAACATTCAGTCCCGTCTGGTCCGTGCTACATCCGGCGTCCCTCAAGGAAGTCATCTTGGCCCGTTATTATTTACGCTTTTTATAAACGACTTGCCCCCTGCTTTAACGAACTCTCTAGTTCTTATGAATGCAGATGATGTAAAGCTTTGTCTTCGGTACAAATCCATCTCTGCCCAATGCAGTCTTCAGTCTGACCTTGATAACTTTCAAAAATGGTGTTTAGCTAATGATCATAATACTTAATGGATCTAAATGCAAACATATGTCTTTTTATCGTTCTTGCCCTCTGCAAGCTACTTATTCTATTAATGGGATTGCCTTAGAAAAATTAACCCAGGTTAATGATCTCGGCATCCTATTAGACATCAAACTTAAATTTGCCGACCATATTTCCTTAATGGTTAATAAGGCTAAAGGAGTCCTTGGTTTTATCAAAAGGTGGTTATAATGATAAATTAATAATATTAAATAATGACCCCTGTATAACCAAAACACTATTTATTTCTTTGGTCCGTCCGATACTGGAGTACGGTTCATGTGTCTGGAGTCCCCAATATGGAGTACATAAGGACCGCATAGAATCCGTACAAAAGAATTTAATATTTGCACTTAGAGGTCTATACTGGGATGCAAATCTTCAGCTTCCATCCTACATTAGCAGACTTTTACTAATAAATTTACCTAGCTTAACAAATCGTAGGACAATGCTCGGTGTAGTTTTTCTGCATAACCTTATTAACGGGGATGTAGATAGCCAGCATTTACTAAAACGCTTAAAATTTAACATTCCTAATAGAAGGACTCGAAACTTTAGTCCTCTGTTCCTTAGCCGTTGTGGTTTGACATATGCACTGCATGACCCTTTTGGGGTATTATGTTCAAACTACAATGGTCTCTACTCTATTACATCTCTTTCCTGTCCCTCTAACTTAAAATATAGAATTTTAAATTTCCTTACTAACTCCTCTTAGCTTAATAATAAACAAATAGCTTAATATATTCTAACAAATCGTTTCTTGAGTGCGCCTCGGTCGTCTGGGCCTCTAAGCTTTATGATGAATACAGGAATGCTAGCTGATGCTCTTATTGATGCACAAGCCATTTCCAAATTCTGAAAGACCGAAAAAAAAAAAAAAAAAATATATATATATATCCGGTTTTAACTGCAAGGTTATATCAACTTCGGCTCCGACCGAAGTTAGCTTTCCTTTCTTGTTTTTTTTTATTTTTTAAGTTAGCGAGGCACCTTGTAAACCAAGGAGGATTTGTTGAAGCGGACGGATATTTCCAAGGCACACATGAGTCAAAAAATTTATTTAAAGTAAAATAAAATTTTTCTAAAGTGACATTAAGATCAGTGCACGCCAGAATATCAGACCAGTCAAATGTATCAATAAGGCTATTAAGTTTCTGAAAATCAGCTTTACGGAAACAGCGAATCTTATTTACCACGCTCGGAGACAACTGATCGATACCAGGAGTGGTTTCGATTGAGACCTCCAGTGTGGGGTGATATGGATCCTCTGGGGATGAAAGGGGAAAAGCTCTGGAGAGATCAGTACCATCAGGATCAGATACAAAACATAAGTCTAAAAGCCGACCTAGCGAATTTCTAACATGATTGATCTGACCTAGGGACATGTCAAACATGCCCGCGGTGAAGTCATGGTAAGTTATAAGTGACAAAGATGGTGAGTTATCGACGTTGGACCACTTTAATTCTGGGATATTAAAGTCGCCCACCGCTAAGAGTTGTTCACGATCCGTCATAAGATTAGAGACGTATCGAATGGCGGACAAATGCTGCCAATATGTAGGCGGTTCAGACATAGGAGGTATATATGAACATGTAATGTATAAAGCTTTAACGGACATAGTGATTTTAACGCAAATAAATTCTATGTCACCAAACTCATGGGATTTCACCTCTTCAGAAGCAAGAGTAGAGTCTACCGAAATGAGGACTCCACCTCCTCTTCGCTGAGATCGATCCCGTCTAAAAGTGGTGTACTTACTTGGAAAAACTTCGGAGCTAAAGATCTCCGGATTTAACCAAGTTTCTGTAAATGCTATTATATGGGATGCAAAGAAAGAACTATCAGAATATAGCTTGGGGAGTTTGCTACGTAGCCCCCTAGTATTCTGATAGGTAAGAGTTAATGAGGAAACTAGTTTTTTGGGTTAGTAGCCAAAGAAGAGGTGGAGGGTTGGTCAGTGGTTCCGATATTGGGTCTCACTCCCACTGGTTTTTTAACTTTTTTCTTCACGGAACTAGGCTGATGTTCTTGGACGAAAAGATTCTCTGGCCAAAAACTGGGAGAACAAATCGTCTTGAACATCAGCGCGGGCACACGAATCTTGAAAGAAGACGTGCGCCGTGTATAATTATATTTAAATTTAGTTATATCCTTCACCTTTATATCGGCTTTTGTTTTGGCTTTGATATAAGCCGAGATATCAATCTCTGAAGTATCAGGGGCAAGCCGAGAAACAAATATATGTTTCGATGGAGGAATCACCTGTAAAGGTTTTGGTGTCGCAGGTACAAGAACTGCAGCATCAGTCGGTGCCGGTGGTCCGGACTGTGGAATACCCTTTTGGGTGACCCTAATGGGGGTTTCGTTCCCTAGGACCTGTGGCATCACTTGAAGGGATGCCATGGCGGACATACCGGACAATTGCTCATTATCCCTGAGAAATTCGGACGAAATTTTCTCAGTTCTAGCCCTTGGGGTGGCCAGAGATATAAGCGGCTGCATTAATGTTGGCTGAGCAGGCTGAGGCGGATCAGAAACAGCGGATTTCTTACGCTTAGGGGACTCATTTAGCAGCTGAAGGCCACTAAACTGAGTGTCCAGCGCAAAGAGCTGTTCATTGATTTTACGAAAACCAGTGATCAGCTCTTTAAATCCATTTTTGGTCTGTCTCATGAACGACCTCATTTCGCCTTGCACACCACGACAATTATCACAACAATAATGTATCCCAGACCTACGGGAAATGGCATCCGAAACTGATGCAGTGAAACCGGCACAAACATCGTATATAGTTATCGCAAACATCGTATATAGTTGGCCGATCCTTATGAGAATATGATAATATAACTCAACTTATTATTATATAGAATCTAAAAAAAATCCCAAATTTCTATCTTCAAAAATACCAGAGTTGGTATTTCTACCAAAAACCATTTCCGATCGTTCAGTTATATGGCAGCTATAAGATAAGCCGGTCGTTATAAAATTTGGTAGGTCGGATTAACTGACCAAAAATATAATCTGTACCAAGTTCCAGCTTGCTATATTCAAAAACACAAAAGTTGGGTCAATTCCGATCGGTCAGTTGTATGGCAGCTATAGGATATAGTCGGCCGATCCTTATGAAATTTGGCATGTCGTATTATTTTGCCAAAAATAGCTCTCATGTCAAATTTGAACTCTCTTACTTTAAAAACATTAAAGTTATACCATTTCCGATCAATCAGTTATATGGCAGTTATAGTGTATAGTCGGCCGATCCCGGTCGTTCCGACTTATATACTGCGTGCAAAGGAAAGAAGGGTGTGTGCAAAGTTTCAAGTCGATAGCTTTAAAACTGAGAGACAAGTTCGCGTAGAAACAGACAGACAGACAGACGGACAGACGTACCGACGGACAGACGGACATGCTCATATCAACTCAGGAGGTGATCCTGATCAAGATGTATATACTTTATAAGGTCGGAGATGTCTACTTCACTGCGTTGCACACTTTTGGACTAAATTATAATACCCTCTGCAAGGGTATAATGATTTTTATTTATTACTTATTTATTCTAGGTATATAAATCTAATCAGTTCATTCAAATATAGTGATAATTGGCTTATGATAACTAAAGTAAGATACAAGCATTTGAGATTCAACTTTGTCCAAGCATCTCCAAAAAACTGCATCAATAGTCGTATTGAATCTTGTTGTAGACATTGTTGGGTCGTTATTAATTTTTATACCCTTGCAGAGGGTATTATAATTTTGTCCAAAAGTGTGCAGAGGGTATTATAATTTTGTCCAAAAGTGTGCAACGCAGTGAAGGAGATATCTCCGACCCTATAAAGTATATATATTCTTGATCAGGATCACCTCCTGAGTTGATATGAGCATGTCCGTCTGTCCGTCTGTCCGTCTGTCTGTCCGTCTGTCTGTCCGTTTCTACGCGAACTAGTCTCTCAGTTTTAAAGCTATCGTCTTGAAACTTTGCACACACCCTTCTTTCCTTTGCACGCAGTATATAAGTCGGAACGGCCCGGATCGGCCGACTATATCCTATAGCTGCCATATAACTGATTGATCGGAAAAGGTATAACTTTGGTGTTTTTAGAGTTAGAGAGTTCAAATTTGACACGAAAGCTATTTTTGGCAAACTATTACGACATGCCAAATTTCATAAGGATCGGCCGACTATATCTTATAGCTGCCATATAACTGAACGATCGGAAATGACCCAACTTTCGTGTTGGGTTGAATGACCCAACCCAACTTTTTGAAGATAGAAAGCTGAAACTTAATACAGATTCTATTTTTGGCCAGTTGATCCAACCTACCAAATTTCATTAGGATCGGCCAACTATATCCTATAGCTGCCATATAACTGAACGATCGGAAATGGTACTTGGTAGAAATATCAACATTCGTATTTTTGAAGATAGAAGTTTGGGACTTTTTTTAGATTTTTTATTTTAGTTAATTAGTTTTATTATGATGTAATCATATGGATCGGCCAACTACATCCGATGTTTGCGATATATATCCGGTTTTAACTGCAAGGGTATATAAACTTCGGCTCCGCCCGAAATTAGCTTTCCTTTCTTGTTTTTAAATCAAATTCTTCAACGAGAAATTGTGTCAGTGGCTCTGATTTATTATCAGAAAAGTTGATGTTAAAGTCACCGGCCAAAATTAGGGGAATTTCATACAAATTTGTAGTACTATATCTCCGAAGAAGTCGAGAACCTTCTTTTCATGAGCATGAGCAGTGGAGAAACGCTCGACTGTGGAGAGCGAGAGAGTGGAAAAATGGTTATATTCTCTCATTCTACGTAGAAGAAGCAGACAGATAGCCGTTTAACGTTGCGTTACGGTTTGTCTCGGCTAGCCCTCCTCCACCAAACTCATACCGCGCCATAAGAAACTTCGTTCCAAAAATCTTTTGAAGAACTTTACTTGGCCCTGAAACCCTACAAACGTACCTTCTAGTTTGCCGTGGAACCAATTTTCTTCTAAATGTAGCTCATCGTTAACTGGTTTGACCTTTTACTTCTGCTGCATACTATTTTTTAACGTGCTGGAAAGTGAAACGCCAAAATCATCATCCTCGGAGTTTCCATTGCGAGACTCATTGATTGCAGAGGAATAAATCAACTCCTGATGAGTTAGCACAAACTGGTAAAGATTCCATGACTTGTCGTGACTTTTATTTTTTATATTTTTTATAATAGGAAATAGGGAAACAGACTTAAAAGTCTATAACTCCTCTAAAAATTATCCGATTTCGATGCTTTTTGATTTGTAGGTGAGGATAGCCATTGGAACATGGAACAAACTGGAGCTTCAACCAGATTTTTTTGTTTTAAGGGCGAGAGTCTGCCAAAAAAATTTCATCGGAATCGACCGATTTTGAAGGAGACACACATAAATATTCCTTTTCCCATAAAAACGGGCTAAAATTTTGAACGCGTGGATTTCGAAGACTATAAGAGATAGAGCTATCCAATTTTGAACTTGAACTGGTATGGTATCAGCGCAAATCAAGTTTTTATGGTATCTGCGCAAATCACGCCCACGCCATGTTTTTGGAAAATGTTTCGATGTCGATGTTTTTAGTCTGCCTCCCGCACTGAATTGGTAGTATGGCCGCAGTATGCCCGAGTATGCAACACAATTTTGAGAATTCAACCGTTAAAGTTTAAACTTTAAACTATAAAGGTTAGTTAAATTGTGGGTGGCAGTGATGAGTACCGGGTAAATATAGTCGGGGAACTCGACTATAGCCGTCCTTTCTTGTTTATATTAAATAACGCATTATTTTCAAATTATCACCTAATGGGATTTAAATGTTAAACATCTTAAATTATACGTTGCTTAGCAAATATGAAAAATTGTAAAAAATTTTTCGTAATCTTAATAAATAATAATAAAAGAAATTGTTTTTAAATGTATATTTGGATCGTAATCGAACTACCGAACTGAGCGGACGTGCTTTGTCCGAGCTCCGGGAAAACTTCACTTCGCTTATATTTTCGCCAATATAAGCGAAAAGACACTGAAATACAATTTACTAAAAGCGACAGACAAGCTTTTTTTTTTTTTTTATAACAGTTGTAGTGTGCTAAACCAAAACTAGTGCATTGTTGAAAAAAAAAAATACGTACCACGCAATGAGCTCATTGAGCAACGACCAAACAACGAGCGTAGAAGTTCAGTGAACCAAAGAAACGGCTTCTACTCTTACTTTTCAACCCGCGATACCGAAGTGGAAAAATCGGCGCTTAAAAGCAACCCGGCTTTACTGACCGCTGAAACCCAAAGGGCACGGTCTTGCTCACCCGCACTGCTCACTCCGACTCCCGCGTCATGGAGTTCGCAGTGTAAAACCCCCCCTCCAATATCGGAAACAAATTTCGCACCAACAACAAGCAGCGCTACAACTTCTGCAACAACAGCGAAAACCCCTGCAACTCAAAGTACCACGACGTCAACGACTACAGCGAGTACAAAAACAACAACCTCGGAAAGTGCCAAAGCGGCAACGGCCACACAGACTGGAATGGATCGCTACATCCAAATTAAGCGCAAGCTTAGCCCGCAGAGTAATCCGGCAGGCAACAAAACAAAAATTAACCGTGTCCTGAATAACGATAATGAACCAGACAGATCCACTTCTAACAGATTTGCCCTACTGGCGGAGGCTGAGGAAAACCAACCAGCCCAAGACACCGCAAAAAAACCCAAGCCCCCTCCAATCTATATTAGGGAAAAAAGCTCGAGTGCCCTGGTCAACAAAATTGCGTCGTTGATCGGGAACGGTGAAAACTTTCATGTTGTTCCGCTTACCAAAGGGAACATCCATGAAACAAAGGTGCAAACCAAGACTGAAGAGCACTTCCGAATAGTGTCAAAATATCTGGACACTGTACAGAAAAACTATTACACGTACCAGCTGAAAAGCAGTAAGGGCCTACAAGTGGTAGTAAAGGGAATAGAACCTGATGTTACCGCCGAGGAAATAAAAACCGCCCTTAAAGAAAAGGGCTTCGCCGCCAAGAATGTTATTAACATTCTAAATAAAGATAAAAAGCCACAACCCCTCTTCAAGGTCGAGCTCGAGCCTGAAAGCAGATCGCTGAAGAAGAACGAAGTCCACCCAATCTACAACCTGCAATATCTTTTGCATCGGAAAATCACTGTTGAAGAGCCACATAAACGTAACGGTCCAGTGCAATGCACCAATTGTCAAGAGTATGGACACACAAGGTCTTACTGCACACTTCGGGCTGTCTGTGTAGTCTGCGGGGACGCCCACAAGTCCGCTTGCTGCACTACAAACAAGGATAGTACCGTGAAGAAATGTGGAAACTGCGGAGGCAGCCATACGGCAAACTATAGAGGATGTATTGTGTATAAGGAGTTAAAGAGTCGCATGCGTCAAGCGACCGCAACGCGCAACCAAAATCCACAGAATGCGTACATTGCGTCAAAAACTACGCCAGACGTCTTCTTCGCCAAAGCTGCGAGATCCTCATTCGGTCCACTAAACACCACCAACGGCTTCTCCTTTACCGATGCTCTACGATCTGGAAGGGAAATTCTAATTCAGCCTAACTCTCAAAGCGCTCAACAGGCCCCAGAACAGCCACCAGCAAAACGGAAACTATGATGCTTACCCTCCAACAAAGCATGATGGAGCTTATGTCATTCATGAAAACGACCATGCAAACGCTTGTTCAAACCCAGAACATGGTGATACAGCTGCTCGTAGCACAACAGTCTAAATAATCTATGCAGGCGCTACGAATATCAATGTGGAACGCCAATGGTGTATCACGGCATAAAGAATTGTCACCATTCTTGACCAAAAACCATATTGACGTTATGCTACTGGTTGAAACGCATCTTACAAGCAAATACAACTTTCATAAAAGAGGCTACACAATCTACATCACAGATCATCCAGATGGGAAAGCCCACGGCGGAACTGGAGTTATAATCAGAGAACGCATTAAACACCACTTTCACAAAAGGTTTGCAACAAACTTCTTGCAGGCCACATCGATACAAATTCAGTCAAGCAACGGAATCCTTTCAATTGCTGCCGTTTACTGCCCTCCTCGCTTCTCAATCTCGGAAGGACAATTTATGGACTTCTACAATTCACTTGGGGATCGATTTATAGCCGCAGGAGACTACAACGCCAAACATACGCACTGGGGATCACGTCTAGTGACTCCCAAAGGAAGACAATTGTACAATGCAATTATAAATGTGAAAAATAAACTGGACTACGTTTCCCCTGGAAGTCCCACATACTGGCCAACAGACTCACGAAAGCTCCCAGACCTTATTGATTTTGCAGTGACAAAAAACATACCTCGCAATCTAATAAGTGCCAAAGCAGTCTCGGACTTATCATCAGACCACTCGCCTGTGCTTCTAACGCTTCTTCAAAGCCCAGAAATAACCGAACACCCCTTCAGTCTGACGACGACAAAAACAAACTGGCTAAAATACAAAAAGTACGTGAGTGCCCACATAGAACTCGCCCCGGATTTTAACATGGAATCGGACATCGACTACACTACGAGCGCCCTGGAAGAAGTACTCGTTGCGGCAGCTAAAATCTCTACTCCTCATAGGAAAGAAGTAGACCGAAACAAACACTTCAAATCTAATCAGCAAATCGAACAGCTCGTGCGAGAAAAGAGGCGCACGCGTCGTGATTGGCAAAACAGCAGATCACCAGCTTCAAAACAACGCCTTAAGGAAGCAACCCGATCACTCGACCAGGCTCTTCACCAACAGGAAGAAAATGCACAGCTGAGGTACATCCAGAATCTCTCGCCAACAAGCACAAAGTACCCCCTGTGGAGGGCCCACCCAAATCTTAGTGCCCCAATTGAAACGACCACCCCGATAAGAAACTCTTCGGGATGCTGGGCTCGCAGCGACGAAGACCGAGCTGAAACATTCGCCATACATCTCCAAAGTGTCTTCCAGCCAAACCCAGCCTCAAATTCATTCCTCCTGCCAGTAATTCAGCCAGAGTCCTCCCCTCAGCCAGCCGCACCTCCATTCCGGCCGAACGAAATCGAAAAAGTCATAAGAGGGCTAAAACCAAAAAAGGCTCCCGGTGGTGACCTATTGACCCCAAAGATGCTGATCGAACTTCCAAAATGCGCTATAGAGGTCGTCTGCAAACTATTTAATGGAATCATTAATCTTGGCTATTTCCCAAAAAAGTGGAAGAAATCCATTATTATAATGATACCGAAGCCTGGAAAAGACCACACAATTCCGTCATCATACAGACCAATAAGCCTTCTATCTTGTTTGTCTAAACTGTTTGAAAAATGCTTGTTAACTCGCATAATACCACATCTGGAAGCTTGCAATATCATCCCGGCACACCAATTTGGCTTTCGAAGAAACCATGGAACCATCGAACAAGTGAACAGATTAACATCCGAAATACGCTCAGCCTTCGAACAACGAGAATACTGCAGCGCTATTTTCCTCGACGTATCTCAAGCTTTCGACCGAGTTTGGCTCATCGGACTCATGCACAAAATTAAAACGTATTTGCCAACATACACCCACAAGCTACTGGAATCATACCTCTTCAATAGGGTATTCTCAGTGAGATGCAACGCAGCTACTTCGGGCGACTACACCATCGAAGCTGGAGTTCCACAGGGAAGCGCACTCGGGCCGTGTCTATATGTTTTGTATACTGCGGATATTCCTACGAGCGCACAACTAACAACGTCAACGTTCGCCGATGATACCGCTATTCTTAGTCGCTCCAGATGCCCAACGCAGGCAACAACCCAACTGGCTAATCATCTCACAATAGTGGAAAGGTGGCTGTCCGACTGGCGCATTAAAATAAACGAACAAAAGTGTAAACGACGTAACGTACCTTGGCGTTCACCTTGATAGACGACTTACCTGGCGTAAGCACATCGAATGCAAAAAGATGCATCTAAAACTGAAAGCCAGCAGCCTCCACTGGATCATAAACTCACGATCGCCACTGTGCCTGGACTACAAGTTACTACTGTACAATTCAGTCCTAAAGCCAATCTGGACGTTTGGCTCCCAGCTGTGGGGGAACGCGAGCAGCAGCAACATAGACATCATACAGCGCGCACAATCAAAAATCCTGAGAACTATCACAGGGGCACCTTGGTATGTTCGCAACGAAAACATCCACCGGGATCTGGGCATCCTCGCAGTGAAAGACGAAATCCAGAAGCAAAAAGAGTCATACAAAGAAAAACTGTCTTCGCACCCAAATTTTCTCGCTCGGGGATTGACTCGGGTTTCTAGCGTATCCCGCCTTAGACGCAACGACCTCCCAACCCAGCAATCGATTTTTAGGGCCGTCTAACTCCGTATCAGTCAATATGACTGTTAGTTAAGTTAAAAATATAAGATTTGATACACCTCTTGTTAGTCTCGCAAAGAGAAGATTCAAGAAATAAAAGCAACGTTAAAAAAAAAAAAAAAAAAAATGTATATTTGAATCGGTTGACTATGTTTAGTTAAAATTGTAGTTAGTTAGTAGTTAGTTAAATTTTGGTGCCTGAAATTTAAAAAAAAAATTGGAAATTGAAAACTTTTTAGTAAACAAAGACAATGTGTAAAACAAATAATGTTAACAATTTTTGTTTTCCCAAGTAAATGGGAAACAAACACATACGTATGTAGATAACCTAGCCCAGGAACTAGTTGGATGAGATACTTTCAATGATAATATGGACCAATAAGGAAGAAAGCTCCAGCTCCTCGCTGAACATGTTACGCAAAACCACACTGCGATATCCTTGGCGCACACATGTGAGAGTATAGCATGCCTGCGCAATGAAGGGAGCTTCTGCAAACATGTCTTCATCCTGCACCTCGAACCGAAGAATGGCCAAGTGTGCACAATAAATTCGCAGGTTTCGTTCCACACGGGGTTAAACCCGTTCTCGTTAACTTTAGTTCGGTACTTAACGCCGGAGTCGAAACTGGCGACTACAATTTGCGGATTGTTCGACCTGCCTCCTCGAAATAGGTGTCGTGCCGCTATTAGGCGAAGGCTAACTTTGATCTCACTAAGACCATTGCACTGAGGATTTTTCGGACTAAAAGAGTCAGATTGCATGAACGATGGCTACAGACCGTTGTTAAGGAATTTAGCCTGATTTAATTGCATAGCTTTATCACCCGTTTGGTAGTTTAGCGCGATCATTTGCGTGCCAACGTTCCAAAAGGGCAAGGGATTAAAATTGGACGAATCCATTGGCCTTTGGGATACACTCTACCAATCTGGTGGCGGTGATAAGAAAGAAACAGCGGCTGGTTATTTTGAAAGAACTGTTTTTCTGCTTTTGTTTCTGAGAGCTGGGTCTCTTGAAATATCCATAAATGTTCCCGGAACGGGACAATACGGAAATATATGATAAGGTCAGACATTTCTTTGGCTACGCGGGATGTGCGTTCTTTTTTGCGTCTCTCTGTAGCCAATTGGCTGGCCACAAGAGCCGCTTCTTGGATAGCTTTTATCCATTCGTAGGCTGTCTCCTGGTTATCAAAACCGATCACAAACGGGTTTTGCATGGTCGGCGTTTGTATCTGGAGTTTAAAGATTATGCCTGGCTCATTTGATTCGAAAAGTGAGGCCACTGCTCCAAAGATCTCGATAGAGTCAGTACGACTATCGGTGCCTTCGTCATTCATAGAGTTGTAGTCTTCCGTAGTACAGTCAATAACCTGCGTATTTTGCAATACAGAACATCAGAACAGAGTTTTATTTTTTTTCCTAAATACTCATTCTTACCTTAACGTAGTTTGCTGGTAAATGCTTCTTTATCATACCACCGTAGTCTCCGACCCACCACATGGTATTATCCCGCTGTACGTTCGTTATAATGGCGTGCTTCGGAAAAGATAGTTCATCCGGTTTGTTCGCCTTGTATGGTAACTATACAAAGCTTTACAGGTGACATACTCGTCTAGGCTGAGGCTCATATAATTAGAGGCTCCATTGCCGTTGCGGGTGGCCGCAAGATCACATTGAAATGTTCCACTAAGTAATACTTAGTTCCATTTTCGTGTTTTAGCTTTTTTTGGCAGTGGTTCGGCCTGTTTCGACGCCAAAAAGACTATGGTCCCCAACAAATGTGACCGACTCGCGTACTAGAAATGTTCCGTCCCCAAGGTGCTTATATTTTTTTAAAAGGTCATCAGCTTCTTTCCTTCCACCTAAAAAAAAAAATTAAGATCCTAATTTGCATGAAAAAGAAAAGGAAAGACACAAAATAAGCATTATACGTATGTACAGACACACGTGAGGAACGAAGTTCCTTTTGAATGTTTGGCAATGAAGGAGAGACAGGAGTGAATGAAGGCGAAAAATGATTAACAACAACAATTTACAACTTTATACAAAAATGATTTTTATTTATTACTAATTTATTCTAGGTATATAAATCTAATCAGTTCATTCAAATATAGTGATAATTGGCTTATGATAGCTAAAGTAAGATACAAACATTTGAGATTCAACTTTGTCCAAGCATCTCCAAAAAACTGCATCAATAGTCGTATTGAATCTTGTTGTAGACATTGTTGGGTCGTTATTAATTTTTAAATCAAATTCTTCAAGGAGAAATTGTGTCAGTGGCTCTGATTTTTTATCAGAAAAGTTGATGTTAAAGTCACCGGCCAAAATTAGGGGAATTTCATACAAATTTGTAGTACTATATCTCCGAAGAAGTCGAGAACCTTCTTTTCATGAGCATGAGCAGTGGAGAAACGCTCGACTGTGGAGAGCGAGAGAGTGGAAAAATGGTTATATTCTCTCATTCTACGTAGAAGAAGCAGACAGATAGCCGTTTAACGTTGCGTTACGGTTTGTCTCGGCTAGCCCTCCTCCACCAAACTCATACCGCGCCATAAGAAACTTCGTTCCAAAAATCTTTTGAAGAACTTTACTTGGCCCTGAAACCCTACAAACGTACCTTCTAGTTTGCCGTGGAACCAATTTTCTTCATAATGTAGCTCATCGTTAACTGGTGTGTCCTTTTGCTTCTGCTGCATACTATTTTTTAAAGTGCTGGAAAGTGAAACGCCAAAATCATCATCCTCGGAGTTTCCATTGCGAGACTCATTGATTTCAGAGGAATAAATCAACTCCTGATGAATTAGCACAAACTGGTAATGACCATGACTTGTCGACCGGGTCCCCAAAGTATAGTAAGCCTTCCTTAAACCCTTTTCGCACATTTTCGCTCGACCAATCTCGCCAGCTCCACCAACACCTCCTGCAAGGGAAGATCTTTGAGTTAGGGTCCCTTTGACACCAATACCATTTCCAATATCGTCAAACTGCGGTAGTTTCTTGTGCTTTAGGATTATTTTGTGTCGCAATTGAAACGGCGAAAGCAAGTGCTGCTCGATCACATGGTTGGGTGAGCAACATATCCCCAAAAACCTAGAGGATGTAAGAAACAATAATGGGTAATATTCTTTTACAGTAAAAAAAAAAGCCTTTTTGACATTCGCAATCGACAAATAATACACCATCCGCTCTTTATTTTTTATATTTTTTATAACAGAAAATAGGGAAACAGACTTAAAAGTCTATAACTCTAAAAATTATCCGATTTCGATGCTTTTTGATTTGTAGGTGAGGATAGCCATTGGAACATGGAACAAACTGGAGCTTCAACCAGATTTTTTGTTTTAAGGGCGAGAGTCTGCCAAAAAAATTTCATGGGAATCGACCGATTTTGAAGGAGACACACATAAATATTCCTTTTCCCATAAAAACGGGCTAAAATTTTGAACGCGTGGATTTTTGAAGACTATAAGAGATAGAGCTATCCAATTTTGAACTTGAACTCGTAGTGTATCTGCGCAAATCAAGTTTTTATGGTATCTCCATGTCATGTTTTTGGAAAATGTTTCGATGTCGATGTTTTTAGTCTGCCCCCCCCCTGAATTGGTAGTATGGCCGCAGTATGCCCAAGTATGCAACAAAATTTTGAGAATTCAACCGTTAAAGTTTAAACTTTAAACTATAAAGGTTAGTTAAATTGTGGGTGGCAGTGATGAGTACCCGGTAAATATAGTCGGGCAACTCGACTATAGCCGTCCTTTCTTGTTTATATTAAACAACGCAATATTTTCAAATTATCACCTAATGGGATTTAAATGTTAAACATCTTAAATTATACGTTGCTTAGCGAATATGAAAAATTGTGTACTTCTTACATTTAAAAATCAATTTTTCCTTTTTTTTCGTAATCTTTATAAATAATAATAAAAGAAATTGTTTTTAAATGTATATTTGAATCGGTTGACTATGTTTAGTTAAAATTGTAAGACAACATCTAAAATATAACCAAAATGATGACCTAAGCAATATTTGTTTGGCTCTTTTGGTAATAACGTTCAGTTTCCTTATTGCTAACATTAATAAATACACATGTGTGTTATTGAATAACTAGTACTTTTGATGTTACTTAAAGATAAAATTATAAATTTTGGTGCCTGAAATTTAAAAAAAAAATTGGAAATTGAAAACTTTTTAGTAAACAAAGACAATGTGTAAAAAAAATAATGTTAACAATTTTTGTTTTCCCAAGTAAATGGGAAACAAACACATACGTATGTAGATAACCTAGCTTACAAACTAGTTGGATGAGACACTTTCAATGATAATATGGACCAATAAGGAAGAAAGCTCCAGCTCCTCGCTGAACTTGTTACGCAAAACCACACTGCGATATCCTTGGCGCACACATGTGAGAGGATAGCATGCCTGCGCAATGAAGTGAGTTTCTGCAAACATGTCTTCATCCTGCACCTCAAACCGAAGAATGGCGAAGTGTGGGTTGCGCACAATAAATTCGCAGGTTTCGTTCCACACGGGGTTAAACCCGTTCTCATTAACTTTAGTTCGGTACTTAACGCCGGAATCGAAACTGGCGCCTACTACCTCGACTACAATTTGCGGATTGTTCGACCTGCCTCCTCGAAATAGGTGTCGTGCCGCTATTAGGCGAAGGCTAACTTTGATCTCACTAAGTCCATTGCAGTGAGGATTGTTCGGGTTAAAAGAGTCAGATTGCATGAACGATGGCTTCAGAACATAACCGCATTGACCGTTGTTACGGAATTTGGCCTGATTTAATTGCATAGCTTTATCACCCGTTTGGTAGTTTAGCGCGATCATTTGCGAGCCAACGTTCCAAAAGGGCATGGGATTAAAATTGGACGAATCCAAACGTTGGCCTTTCGGATACACTCTACTAATCTGGTGGCGGTGATAAGAAAGAAACAGCGGCTGGTTATTTTGAAAGAACTGTTTCTCTGCTTTTGTTTCTGAGAAGCTGGACATCTCTTGAAATATCCATGAATGTTCCCGGAACGGAACACTACGGAAATATATGATAAGGTCAGACATTTCCTTGGCTACGCGGGATGTGCGTTCTTTTTTGCGTCTTTCTGTAGCCAATTGGCTGGCCACAAGAGCCGCTTCTTGGATAGCTTTTATCCATTCGTAGGCTGTCTCCTGGTTATCAAAACCGATCACAAACGGGTTTTGCATGGTCGGCGTTTGTATCTGGAGTTTAAAGATTATGCCTGGCTCATTTGATTCGAAAAGTGAGGCCACTGCTCCAAAGATCTCGATAGAGTCAGTACGACTATCGGTGCCTTCGTCATTCATAGAGTTGTAGTCTTCCGTAGTACAGTCAATAACCTGCGTATTTTGCAATACAGAACATCAGAACAGAGTTTTTTTTTTTTTCTTAAATACCAAACTCATTCTTACCTTAACGTAGTTTGCTGGTAAATGCTTCTTTATCATACCACCGTAGTCTCCGACCCACCACATGGTATTATCCCGCTGTACGTTCGTTATAATGGCGTGCTTTGGAAAAGATAGTTCATCCGGTTTGTTCGCCTTGTAACTATACAAAGCTTTACAGGTGACATACTCGTCTAGGCTGGGGCCCATATAATTAGAGGCTCCATTGCCGTTGCGGGTGGCCGCAAGGTCACATTGGGCGCCTTCCGTCAGTACTTGGCCCAATGTCTCCTGAGATATGGGATGACTTAATTTCACATTGCGGTAAAGCGGATTCCTTGTGTAATAATGAACGAGCGAGACAAGTGATTCAAAATTCATAGTGTCAATACCATATAAACGCCCTTCCTGTAAAATTCGGCAGTGTTTGATTTTTCGATTGATTGTGAACGAGATCACGAATGCATTCGCGCTTTGCACCGAAGGTCGAACAAGAAATGAACCTATTTCTAAGCGGCCCAGGCCCTGCTCGGCCTGCTCCTTAGTTGTGTTAGGGTGAAACCACTCTTGATCCTCGTGCTTTTTTGGCTGTGGTACCGGTTCCTTTAGAATGATCGAAAACTCCGAGCTGCGCAACATGTTCTTTCGGTAGTAAACGATCAGTGAATATAATGAATCAAATACGAAATTTTCCACTAAGTAATACTTGATAGTTCCATTTTCGTGTTTTAGCTTTATTCGGCAGTGGTTCGGCCTGTTTCGACGCCAAAAAGATAGACTATAATCCCCAACAAATGTGGCCGACTCGCGTACTAGAAATGTTCCGTCCCCAAGATGCTTATATTTTTTTAAAAGGTCATCAGCTTCTTTCCTTCCACCTAAAAAAAAAATTAAGATCCTAATTTGCATTAAAAAGAAAAGGAAAGACACAAAATATGCATTATATGTATGTACAGACATATATAAAAAAATCTTTTGAAGAACTTTACTTGGCCCTGAAACCCTACAAACGTACCTTCTAGTTTGCCGTGGAACCAATTTTCTCCAAAATGTAGCTCATCGTTAACTGGTGTGTCCTTTTGCTTCTGCTGCATACTATTTTTTAACGTGCTGGAAAGTGAAACGCCAAAATCATCATCCTCGGAGTTTCCATTGCGAGACTCATTGATTTCAGAGGAATAAATCAACTCCTGATGAGTTAGCACAAACTGGTAAAGATTCCATGACTTGTCGACCGGGTCCCTAAAGTATAGTAAGCCTTCCTTAAACACTTTTCGCACATTTTCGCTATCAATCTCGCCAGCTCCACCAAAACCTCCGGCAAGGGAAGATCTTTGAGTTAGGGTCCCTGTGACACCAATACCATTTCCAATATCGTCAAACTGCGGTAGTTTCTTGTGCTTTAGGATTATTTTGTGTCGCAATTGAAACGGCGAAGGCAAGTGCTGCTCGTTTCGATCACATGGTTGGGTGAGCAACATATCCCCAAAAACCTAGAGGATGTAAGAAACAATAATGGATAATATTCTTTTACAGTTAAAAAAAAAGCCTTTTTGACATTCGCAATTGACAAATAATACACCATATTATATTTTTTTTATTTTTTTTAATAGGAAAAAGGGAAACAGACTTGAAAATCATTGGAACATTTTCGCATCAACAAATTTTCAAAAACAACGAACTGGATCTACAACCAGAATTTTTGTCTTAAGGGCGAGAGTCTGCAAAACAAATTTCATCGGAATCGACCGATTTTGAAGGAGACATACCCATAAATATACCTTTTCCCATAAAAACGGGCTAAAATTTTGAACGCGTGGATTTCGAAGACAATAAGAGATAGAGCTTTCCAATTTTGAACTTGAACTCGTATGGTATCTGCGCAAATCAAGTTTGTGTACAAATTTTGTTAAGCCCACGCCAGTTCGTTAATGTTTTTGGAAAATTATTCGATGTCAAACTGTTCCAATGGGAGCCAAAATGGCTAATTTACCCCTAAAAATTAAAATGCAGCCAATTATCTCGGGTAATATACGTTTCTCTCCATTTCCTTATAACTTTTTCGGTAAGTCAAATGGTTCCTTATCATTAAAAAAATTATATCTTTGTTCACTTTGTAACAACTGTCCTCTAAGCTTAATAAAATCTGGTATAATTAAAAGGAACTTAACTCACCTCGATAAGCGCCTGCGCCATATTGCGCTGCTGCTCTAGAGAACAATTTTGTTCTATGGAAAGGATCACCGGATATTCGGAGGTAGTAAATGCGTGATCCTTTATAGTTTTAATTACGTCCATGAACTTTATTTTTGAGGTCATTGTATGGCCATGGAAAATATATGGTAGGTTATCGGGGCCGTTCCAGCAGTCTAGCTCAATGCAACGACAACCCATGCGAAGCGCCCGGGCGTATGCTTCGCAAGAAGACTCACTTGAAAACTGGTCGCCTGTTAGGTATGTATTATGCGAGGAAGCGATCCAGTAGGAAGACAGCGGAAGTGTCATGTCCATAAAAACTTTGTCGAAATGGCTATCCCATATATCATTTTGTTTGGAGAAGAGAAAATCTACGAACTCGGCGACTGTAAGATGAGGTTCCTGCACGTCTCGCTCCACATCCTGGACTAAGTCGCGGATAAATGAAGCAATCGATGCGGCACTGGTGTCGCTGGAATTGAATTCGCGCTGCTCCCTTTCCAGGAACTTTTTTAATTCTAATTGTCCTACCCTCTGCTGGTCCCGCGAGTACGGAAATACACCGGTACTGTTGCATAAGATGTTCATAAAGTTAATGGGCTGCAGTAGCTTCTGATAAAGACGGGAGAAATCATCAAATTTTAAGTCATGCTTGCGCCGTACGTCTTCGCTAAAGCAGTCCATAAACTTGCTAGTGCTCATTTTGCAACTAACGCTGGCTAAAAACAGTTTAAAGTCTTTTATGGTAACCTGGGTGGGAGTCTGATCCGACGATTTTGTCGAGTGCGAGTTCACATTTTCGATCTGGTAGTACTCACGTCGCAGCCACCTTTCGATTTGCATTGGGTAGGGTGCAGCCAACGTATTACGAACCATGTAACGAAGACCACGAACCCAGTTCTCGGCCTCAACCTTCGACAACGCCACTACAGAGAAACTTTTAAGCTTAAAGTTGTTTCCGTGCAGGACCACAAAGCACTTGCTACTCTCAAAACGTTGGCACTCGTCGGCGAATAGGCGAAATTCTTTTGAGTGCTTTCCAACTCGAATTTCACGGATTTCACGCAGCTGGATAGCGCCCTCATAATCAGAGCGGGGTGAATGTGCGGCTACTGTTGCCCATAGCAACTGCTGCGTCTCACGAATGAGCATTAGGTGGCGGCGATCCGGTCGTCTCTGCTTTCCATACAACTTGGTCACGATAGTTCCCCGCTCCAGCATTCCAATGGTCTGCTCCATTTCACCCAGAAGCGGGGCGTTCATCGCACTAAAGCAACTCATTTGTGCATCCGACCTCCAGGCTTTACAATAAAATACTTGAAAGCCGGCGCAGTAAGATTTTATTTAGGTAAAATTGAAACGAATGGCCATTCGCTTGCCTGGTTTTAGCTTGGTTGCTTTCTCATCGACATAAATGGGATTCACAAACAAAATTGAAGTAGCAATTTACTTGTTGAATGTTATTTATTTTCAATTAGAGATGTATCAAATATTTCTTCACATCGATATTTTCCCCGAAATTGATATATTTGTATCGTAATCCAAAGTATCCTATACCGATTTTATTTTAAAATATATTTTCCGACATTTTCTTTTTGGTCACACTAAAGTAACACTCTCACACTAGTGATGTAAATTTGACGATGTCGGTATCCACCGATGTTTTCCGAATAGAACATCCATGTAGGGTGGGAGATAGGGTAAATTTTTTTTGTTTATATGGGGTAAATTTTTTGTATATATTTATGATATTTTCGAATAAAACATCGATGTAGGTTGGAAGATAGGGTAAATTTTTATATATTTTCGTAAATATATAATATTTATATCGTAATATTTTTTTGCCTAAATATCGAAATATCGATGTTTGTTTTTTATATTTTTGGATTTTTTTTCCTTGGTCACTCTGAATTTCAAAGCAACACGGATTGAACTTTTGTACCAAGTTGAGCAGTGTGTCAGAGCAAAATAAGGAGCTGAAATTATACTTCAGCTTGCCTCAAGCTGCGTGGGAAAGCAACCCATTGGATGAATGGAAATTCCATAAAGAGGGTTAATAAAAGAGGATCCCGTTAAATCAAAAGTTGGAAAGGGCACTAAAATGGTGTATTTTATTTTAATGAAAACTTTGCTAGCAACAGTTCTTAAACAAATGAAAAGCTACGCTTCCCTATCTATATTTTCTATAGAGACAACTAGTTCCAACCCAATTTTTAAGAAAATTTTTCTCAGTGGAAACATTTTTATTTTTAAGTTTGGGCTGTCAAATGAGGCAAAATGGGAGCAAATGACAGAGCTTCTAAAAAAAATTTTAGAGTGCTCACACTATCAGTGTGCCGAATTTCCGACCCTTTGCACGCGTGCTATGGGAAAAGAGGGTTTTGCCCCCCAAGTGTCGTGATTTAAACCATTTCGGTTATCCGACAACACCAATCTTAGAGCCAAAAAACGTAAATTTTTTTTGTTTTTAATTTAGATTTCACCCACATGAAATTTTTCGGTTTCTTATACCAAGTTCCTGGTATAATACCAGATTTAAGATAAACTAAAACAGAACAATAAACACACAGGAGCCTTAACACATGAGAAATTTTCTTGTGATCTTGCTTTTTACCACGGTTACGGGGAATTTTATAGATCTCTAGCGAAAAAATTAAAAATTTTATTCTTGCATCCCGTTCGACAGGTTTTTTTGTAATAATGCAGAAAACCAATGTAAATGATTGCCAAAGTCAAGTTGTTAAATTCCATGCGATGGAAATTATTATCTAATTAAATAAGTAGTAATTCTTCTTGTCATTTCAGATTTTTGGGAAACACATACACTGCCGACCAAATGAATAGGTTCACATAAATTCGCTTGCATTTTCATGATTTGTTCATCATATATTGATTGCACGCATGTTTTTTTTATACCCTTGCAGAGGGTATTATAATTTTGTCCAAAAGTGTGCAACGCAGTGAAGGAGACATCTCCGACCCTATAAAGTATATATATTCTTGATCAGGATCACCTCCTGAGTTGATATGAGCATGTCCGTCTGTCCGTCTGTCCGTCTGTCTGTCTGTCCGTCTGTCTGTTTCTACGCAAACTAGTCTCTCAGTTTTAAAGCTATCGTCTTGAAACTTTGCACACACCCTTCTTTCCTTTGCACGCAGTATATAAGTCGGAACGGCCTGGATCGGCCGACTATATCTTATAGCTGCCATATAACTGATTGATCGGAAATGGTATAACTTTGGTGTTTTTAGAGTTAGAGAGTTCAAATTTGACATGAGAGCTATTTTTGGCAAAATAATACGACATGCCAAATTTCATAAGGATCGGCCGACTATATCTTATAGCTGCCATATAACTGAACGATCGGAAATGACCCAACTTTCGTGTTTTTGAAGATAAAAAGCTGAAACTTAATACAGATTCTATTTTTGGCCAGTTGATCCAACCTACCAAATTTCATTAGGATCGGCCGACTATATCTTATAGCTGCCATATAACTGAACGATCGGAAATGGTATTTGGTAGAAATATCAACTTTCGTATTTTTGAAGATAGAAGTTTGGGACTTTTTTTAGATTTTTTATTTTAGTTAATTAGTTTTATTATGATGTAATCATAAGGATCGGCCAACTATATCTGATGTTTGCGATATATATCCGGTTTTAACTGCAAGGGTATATAAACTTCGGCTCCGCCCGAAGTTAGCTTTGCTTTCTTGTTTTTTAATAAATTTCATCTTTCATTTGTGTCAATCAGTATGTGCGAGTAAAGAGCCGTTTGCCAAGTACCATTACCTTGCATATTCTGTTTTGCTATTTCTTTCGCTAGGTTAGGTTAGGTTGAGGCGGCGATGCGGTGCCAGTCACTGACACCCCCATCCACTTGAGCCGCAGGTCCTACAAGGGAACCTCCCCCCTCCTATCTAATAATGTGCCCAAGATTATGCTATCTTTCCTGTGGCAGCTCGCGGTCCCGTCCAGATTTAGGAATCCTGCTCCTGCAGTAATCATAGTGTGGCACCGCTAATCTAGCCACGTGTGCTCCTATTAACCAATGTCCCGTGATGGCCTTGACTGCCAGACTACAGCCCTGCCTATTGAGGGCGATAAGCATAATTGATCTCTTTCTAGAGCGGATAGGCCATATCATGCGTGAGTTCCTGCAGTTTTGGAGATTTCTCCATTTCCTCAATGCTACGCGGTAAAAGTGATCCCTGCATTTTAGCCTACACGTAGCTAAGGGAATGCCTACTGGTTCCTTTTGCGGGAGGGAAGGATTAGTAGTACTTGCCCTTGCTAACTCGTCAGCGGCGCCATTTCTCTCGTGGTCCCTATGTCCGGGTATCCATATGACATCCACCTCATACTGTTCTGACATCTCGTTAAGAGATCTGCGATAGTCATTCACTGTCCTGGTGTTAGATGAAAATCCGTCAAGGGCTTTGAGTGCCGCTTGACTGTCTGAGAAGATACAGATTGTGTCTTGATTTCCAGTAAGTGCTGGGGATCTTAGTGCTTCTCCGATATCTATTACTTCTGCTTGGAACACACTATAGTGGTCGGGGAGTCTGAAGGACTCATTTAGACAAAGCCGCTTGCAGTGGAAACCGCCTCCCACCTGGCCATTCAATTTTGAACCGTCTGTATAAATATGAAGGGAACCGGCTGGTCCCGGGATTTGTGTGGCCCATTCCTCCCTCGTTGGAATGGATACCTTATATTTTAAGGTAGGATGTGTCACGCCCCGTAGGCGTGAAGTGGTGTAGGTCCAACTTGGTGTTTTTCCTGATAGTTTTGGAAGCCTTAAATTTGGTATTTTGTACTTCGTAGTGAAGAGGACAAACTTGGTTTTGGATGGGTTTACACCTAGTCCATTCCTAACTGCCCATATTGAGAGAACCCTAAGTTTGTTCGTCATGCGATCGCATAGAGTCTGCGGAAATTTTCCAGAGAAGGCAATTGCGACATCATCCGCATAAGCAAAAACCTTGCAACCACCACCTTCTAGGAATCGTAGTAGGCTATTAACCTCCACGTTCCACAGTAGGGGAGTGCCTCTTCTGACGTATCTTTGAATAGATTTTCCCCCTAATGACGCCTCAAGAGTCCTTTTTACCAACATCTGCTTTATAAGGCTAACGGATTGATCGTCTATTCCTAGTCTAGTCAGCGCATTGATTATCGAGCGTGGCAGGATGTTGTTGAACGCACCTTCTATGTCTAGAAAAGCAATGAGTGCGTATTCCTTCTCACTAAGTGCCTTTTAGATTAACGTATTGATCTCGTGGAGTGCCGTTTCCGTGGATCGGCCCTTCCTGTCAGCTAGGAAGTCAGAGTAAAGAGTAATGTCAAGTACTTCCCTTCTGTTCTTGACTATGAAGGTGGGTTCTGTACCACTATTACCCACCAAAAGATTGGAGCCTAGGATAAAATCGAAGATTGACTCACCCTCTCGTTCGTGTCAGTGCTTTCCCACTGATGATGATGGGCGTTAGCATCGCAACCTATGATCAGGTCGATCTTATGCTTCCTGTTGTCTTTCACCAGGGCTCTCTATGGCTGCGGCTTCGTGGTCTTCATTACTGAAATTGGGTAGCAAAAAGAGGTTAAGGTTCATTTTTGCGAGGATGCAAATTTTTCGCCTTTTACCTGTTGTATCGGCTTTGTGGAGCCTATACTCCGACGCCCCCAACCCAAGAATTCTATCTCCAAGGACCCAGGGTTCCTGGATGAGGGCCACATCAGCTTCACTCTAGGCGAAGTAGAGTGGAGGTTTATCTGCAAGGTTGTCAGGGACATTCTTACGATTCTCCACCTCAGTAACTTCTGTCTTCGTCTCGAAGCTCAACAGAGAGTCCTCCTCCATTCCGACGCCTCTAAGTCTTCTTTCGCTAATTTCTGTGCAATTTTTTTGGTTCAAGATATGTTAGGTGAATAGGTTAGGGAATAGCTGAAAGATTTTTAGTTTTTGATTAAGCTGGGCGGTGTGGCGACACATTTGTAATTAAATTTTTAATTTCATATATTTTTTTACATTAAATGAAAAATGGGACGCTAAGAATCATCATCCCCCGGCCGCGCCTAGCGCTACTTGATTTCGGCTTTCAAGTTCAACGCATCACATCACGGCTGGCCAGCCAACTTCAGTTTCATCTGTCCAAATGCTCTGTAGCGGTGACTGGCCTTGGAGACGCTGAATTAACTACGGATGGGGCATCGGTTAATTTTTTCCTAAAGTCTCGCCTATCCACGTATTCTGTATACATTAAGGCAGTTGTGGCTCCTCACTTCCGGAGCGAAAACCTGAACAGAACATAGATGTCTCCAACTGGAAGGTTGGACACATCCTGCCAATGTGGTCTGTTCTCAGTTGGGCAAATCCAAATAGGAGACGACCGTCTTCTTGTGAAGATGGGTTTCGTTCAAGACGTTTTTTTTTAAGGGTAGTTTCTGGAGGTGGTTGCTACCAGGGAAACCTCGTTTGGTGAAACCTTAGGTCTCACATAATCTTTTTAACGGAAGACATTTGCATGATGTACTGCAGCGTGTGATTCGCTCCATATGATGTCCACGATGATGTGAAGTTTTTCAAGCTCGATACCGTGCTGATGGCACAAAGCCAGCGTCTTTTCTATCCGTTCCCTCAATGCACCAACTAGCTAAGGATGATGATTTAATTGCAAAAGCTGTGCTGGGAAAATTTTTCTTGCGATGAAAGCCTTCCCCAATCCCTTCTCTCCGAGTAGCGGTTATGAAGTTTCACACAAGCTATGGAGCTTGTGTTCTGTGCTCGCCTTAACGTGTTCGTTTTAAATCGCGTCTTTTCCATACAGGAGCTCACCAAAGCAATGCAATGGTGTTATGTTCCTACTACATTTAACATACTGTCAAAAAGTGCTTTAGGATTCCCAGCTTTGGACCTATGGGCCCTCATTTCTTCGTGCCTCCAAGGATGATTGGCCTATCACTATTGTGGCCGAAAAGGCAACCATCGAACTTCATGCCAAAACCTTATTTGTGACTGCTCCGCCCAGATTGCCAACTCGTTTCGTGTGTTCGCCTACATTTACAAATTTTGCCACCGCATCCAATATCTCCAGGGAGGAACCCATTTTTTGTTTGAGGAAGCTGTTTTTTGTTTGTTCGACTTAATTTTGAGGAAGCTTGTTTAAACCTTTTAAAATCGCGCAGATTAATTCCACCCTCAAACTGCCTTTGTAGATGATGCTGGTTTTCTTCGTGTTGACGGGCGACTGCGTAACTCTGCTTTGGATTTTGATGGACGCCATCCGATTATTCTTCCAAGAGACCATCCTACATTCTGAGCCTCGGGCGGTTATTGCGAAGATCCGTTCCCAATACTGGTATGTTGGAGGAAGGAAGACGGTTTCAAGGGTTTTAAACAAATGCATACGCTGTTTTCGCACTAACCCTCGTCAACTGGAGAATATCATCGCTGATCTTCCGACCCAGAGAGTTGAAGGTTTCCAAGTCATTGATGTAACAGGTGTGGATTCTTGCGGATCGTTTTTCTACAAGGCAGAGTCTTGGAATAAAAGACCCATCAAATGTTACGCGAGCTTATTCATCTGCTTCAGTAGTCAAGGAGCCTTTTCAAACGCGCTCAAACGATTTATTTCGTACCTATGTGCCCACGCACATAGAGTGAGAGACTTTTAAAGAAATGTGTGCCGAAGCTATCGACTTGAAACTTTTCTTTAGGATATAGTCGGCCGATCCTTTTGAAATTTGGTAGGTCGCATTATTTTGCCAAACATAGCTCTCATGCAAAATGCGAGTTCTCATCAATCAGTTATATGGCAGCTAAAGATTATACTCGGCCAATCCCGGCCGTTCCGACTAATATACTGGGTGCAAATAAAAGAAGGGTATGTGGAAAGTTTCAAGTCGATAGCTTTAAAACTGAGAGACTAGTTCGCGTAGAAACAGACAGACGGACAGACCGTTGGTCGATAGTCCTGGCGAAGGATAAGAATCTACTCCCCCATGACGTGGCCTATAGCCTGGATACTGGAGCTGATTTCTGGTCGCGTCAAAGTGTACCGTGTAGCTGTACTAAAGACAACTGTTGGAACGACAAAGCGTGCGGTGTCAAGGTTGTGTCTGCCGCCCCTCAAGTATTCTGTTGAAAGGCCAGCCTTCAACGGGAGAAGGATGTTGGGCCAAGGTGCCAAAGACAAAACTCAATAATCTAAAAGACTTTAAAACGGATGAGCACCGGCGGGTTTATTTAGCATTTTCGATTTTGTTTGTTTCTCCCAGTTCTTATGCGTTTTTCTGGTATTTTTAGGGTATTCGCGTTTGGTAGACATCGTAGAAGTGCTGCACACTATCTCGTTTCGTATGTGTGTTACCCCCGCTTTTTCTTTTGTCCACGTAATAATATAAAACTTTATTGCTCAGAGCTTTTCTTTCTAAGCTTCGATTACTTCTATATTTGGCACCGATATGAGCGGCTGGAGATTTTAGGGTTAAATTGTAAAAAATAAATATAATAAAATATTATTTATATGTACATATATACATGTATATTATCGTTAATTCTGTATAACGTTAATTCTGAATAAAACGAGACCAATTTCATTAGGAAATTATGAAAATTGTTGAAGTTTTAACGCTTTTTCCAAAACAAGTCAGTCCAATCTTACTGGCGTTCCGGAGCAATAGTGTGCCCTTCCATTCCCCTTATTCCTTACTTTCACACACTTTTACTCCGGTGCGCTAGTAAAATGGCACTGACTTGATTTGGAAAAAGCGTTATAACTTCAACAATTTTTTTAATTTTGTAATGAAATTGGTCTCGTTTTATTCAGAATTAACGAGAAAATATTGATATGTGTCAAAAATGATCCTTTTTGTTGAAATAAATTTAAGATCTATTTTTTTTTCAAAAGCTACAACATTTAACTATTGAAAAACGTCAGAACTTTTAAAATCGGTTTAAAATTACGCGCTTAGGAATTTTTAAGAGCAAAAAACGTTCCGAAAAACCGTTTTTTTCTAAATAAATCAAGATTTGAGGGTGTTAGAAAAATTTCAACGGCTTTACACGGTTTTATACTATATTCGATCTAATAAACAATTCCTACTAAGTCTCTTCAAAAGTTCCTAAAATTTTTTTTTTTGTCACACTGTGTAATTAAAGATCTATTTAAATCAGTAGTTTAAATTCAATTCAAATTAATTACTTTTTAAATGTATAACGTTTTAAACGTAAAGGTATAAGCGTTTTTTGCTTGACAAGAATTTTTTTTCGATCTGAGTAGTAGGCTTTTAGTTGAAAAACAGGTTTTGTCTGAGTACTAGGCTAGACCTTTAAGGGGTCTTCATTTCAATGGGGAAAAATTTCAATGGGATTAGAAAGAGTACATGTTTGGATCTGGTAGGAACTACGATTATTTATTTCACACAAAAACTAACAAAATGGCGAATTTTTGAAATTTTTTTTTGAAAATGACCTTTTTTCAGCCACAAATCAAGTTGGAAAGTAAAGAAGATCTTCACCTATTTGATTTATCCTAGTTCATACCAGAGCTATATATGTATAGAATAACGTATTCAAATTTGGAACCGATTGGATTAATAGGTTTTAAGTAACCTCATGCGCCAGTCGTAAAAACACTGTTTCGAGAAAAACGCGTTTAAAGTTTTGAGACGGCTCTCGCCGTCGCCTGACGCTTTAACCATAAATCGGCTATATCTTCAAGAGTTTTTAAAATTTTCACTTGAAATTTTAAAGGAACATTAAGGAAAATTATGAGTTCGAATTAAATTTCAAAAAAAACAAGAAAGGAAAGCTTACTTCGGGCGGAGCCGAAGTTGATATACCCTTGCAGTTAAAACCGGATATATATCGCAAACATCGGATACAGTTGGCCGATCCTTATGATTAGATCATAATAACACCAATTAACTTAAATAAAAAATCTAAAAAAAAGTCCCAAGCTTCTATCTTCAAATATACGACAGTTGATATTTCTACCAAATACTATTTCGAATCGTTCAGTTATATGGCAGCTATAGGATATAGTCGGCCGATCCTAATGAAATTTAGTAGGTTGGATCAACTGACCAAAAATATAATCTGTACTGAATTCCAGCTTTCTATCTTCAAAAACACGAAAGTTGGGTCATTTTCGATCGTTCAGTCATTTGGAAGCTATAAGATATGGTCGACCGATCCTTATGAAATTGTACATGTTGTAATGTTTTGCCAAAAATAGCTCTCGTGTCAAATTTAAACTCTCTTACTCTAAAAACACCAAAGTTATACCATTTCCGATCAATCAGTTATATGGCAGCTATAGGATATAGTCGGCCGATCCGGGCCGTTCTGACTTATATACTGCGTGCAAAGGAAAGATGGATGTGTGCAAAGTTTCAAGACGATAGCTTTAAAACTGAGAGACTAGTTCGCGTAGAAACAGACAGACAGACGGACAGACGGACAGACGGACATGCTCATATCAACTCAGGAGGTGATCCTGATCAAGAATATATATACTTTATAGGGTCGGAGATGTCTCCTTCACTCCGTTGCACACTTTTGGACAAAATTATAATACCCTCAAGGGTATAAAAAGGGAGCACATATGTGGATGAAGGAATGGTACACAAAGCGGCTAAAATTCACACATACGAAGCTTTTAAAGGAGTGGCATGAAACGTCTCCTATGGATTCAAAAAACTTTCTTCGAATGCCTGAAGCCTGAAATACGAAGACAGGGCGCATAATAATTGAAACATTTCGAGCGCTAATTAAATATTAATTTAATATTTTTATTTTGCCTCATTTTTAGGCAATAAATAAAATCTAGCAGGAACTTTTTATTAATTTTGCTCTACCAAAACGTTTTTCAAACTGACGTTCGTGCCAACATTGCCATCCATTGGCGAGCATGTGGTTGCAAACGTTGTCAAAATAGAACGATTTCAATTTTATTCGAACATTTTGACGAACAAAAAATTTGACCACGAACACTACCATCCACAGGAAAAATTTCGTCGAGCACAACATGTTCGCCCAACATGCTCGCCTGTGGATGGGCTCCTTAACACTAAAAACACCAAAGTTACACCATTTTCGATAAATCAGTTATATGGCAGCTATAGGATATAGTCCGCCGATCCCGGTCGTTCCGACTTATATACTGCATGCAAAGGAAGGAAGGGTGTGTGCAAAGTTTCAAGTCGATAGCTTTAAGACTGAGAGACTAGTTCGCGTAGATAGAGTCTATATATACTTAATAGGGACGGAGATGTCTCCTTCACTGCGTTGCAAACTTTTGGACAAAATTATAATACCCTCTTCAAGGGTATAACAATGATGGTCAACGCAATTACACGGCCTTCATAATTGGTTCTCCGCAAAAACTGTGGGTGATGAAAATTATGTTTGTTCTGGACTTTGGTTGAGGGAAGCCTAAAGGTTATGAAGCAGTTGAAATTATGCGTGAAGGAAAAAAAATGGAAATTGTCGGCCTGTGTAATTTTCGTTCTTACGAAATACGAGATACGAAAAAAGTAAGATTGAAAACAAGAAAACAGCAGTATAAACTTCAATACAGGCATAATCTAGTTATATTACAAAAATTAAATAAATTAGACAGGCCGATTTAAGATTACACAAATTTTCTTACATGAATCTTATTTTTATAAATTTATTTCATGGATTTATTCTTATAAAAAACTCCCAGGGGATCTGGAATTTAATAATCATTTAATATATTATGGGATTTATCAATTGAAGAAATTTTTAAATTAAAGTTGTAAACTAGAATCTTCTATGAATATAAGCTCGGTGGCGAGTCATTCTCTATGAAATAATGAATGAAAACATATAATGTAACAATGTAAATATGTTTTTTTTTATTTTGAGGTGTATAATATATGTACTTAGATACGTAATTTCATTAATACATATTTATATACTATATATATTATATTTCAAATATACATAATAAATATATATATATCGTTTTAAATTACAATTAACTAGATTGATTATACTCCTTAAAATAAAATTAAATACAAAATAGAAAGCTTTGATTCGAACAGAAGTGTATACTATCATCAAAAAAACCTTTCCGTTATCATAAAAAGTTTTCAAAAGCAGAGTATCCTTAAAAAGTATAAAGGTCTAAACAAAACTTATTCCACATGGAGTGACCTAGTCTAATCAGACTAAATGTATCCCATTTTGATTGGCTGTTTATTGGGATGCAGATGTAGCCTATTTCGACGGACATACATATATACATTTACATTATAAAACCCCAAAAGATCCAAGCCCAATAAAAGTTGGCGCAGAGACAGATAGATGGACTGATCAACACTTTAATATGTTATATAGTAGAGAGTTCGACTAATTAAGTGAATTTTGCACGAAAATGTTTATACTTTAAACATTTGCATTTAAAGCCTATGCATTCTCTAAAACATAGATGGGCACGAAATCTAACGGTCGGAGCCGCAGCTCGCAGCCAGACAACAAATTACAACAACCACCACTCTCGCGATGGTTGTCGTCGCGTTGTGCGTAGCAATCTCGGGACCGCGGGGTCGCTACCAGCCTCGGAATTTGTGTAGCATTGTTTTTGTAAATCTTCACGGCTCACTGACCGCGAGACTCGATCGTCTGGCCCGATTTGCTGGCGCCAAAAATTTCGAATAACGGGGGGAGCCTTGAGAGCCCGAGGAGCCATGGGCTTGCCCACCCCTGCTCTAAAATATGGTCTAGCAATCACTGAGAGGCATAGGGACAGTGAACAATGATTATTTAAGGATTATTATTTAAGGATTTATTCTGTAAGTAAAAAAAATTAAATTTTCCATGTGTAATTATTTGGGGAAGGAAGTCAAAAAACATAAACACCATCATTACGTTGCATATGAATCACGGCATGCAGTAGTTGCCAAAGATTATTTTTTTCCTAATACAAAATACCAGACTCTCTTACCACACTTTTCCAGTATGTGAAGCTGAAGGTGGGCACTGAGACTACATATTTTAAATACGTTGTATTACCAATCCGATTCTCATTAATTTTTAGATGGTCTTTTTTAAATAATACTTCAAATTGTATGTACATGGCCAAGTCAAGATATTTTTCCGTGTCTGATATAGTAAGTATACATTTTTATGCCAACTCATTCATCAAATTTCGTTTCTCCCAGAAAATCGTAAATATTTCTTAGCTATTAGAATTGATAGCATATATTTACAAATAAACACTACCGCCATTTTTCCCAAGGCTATATTAAAATGTCGCTTATAAAAGTTCAAAACAACAACTAATAAGTGGATAATAGGGAAAGAAATTGGGACTATGCGATTATGCATAGTTATAAAATCAAAAGCAATGCTGGATTTGATCCGATTTGGAATTTGATGTGGTTACACACAAGAACGCAAAGATGGAAAGAAAAAATAGAGATTTTACCCGCCACTGAGTTACGTTTTTGACTATCACGTTTCCTCGAGTGTCGTTTAGAGGCGGACTCTCGAATGAGCAAACGCATTTTTTTTATAATTCATTTATATGAATCTATCTTTAATAAATGGGAAATATGTACCAATATTTATAAATGTAGTGGTAATTTTCGTACTTGTTGAGAATGAATGACAATGGATTTCTTCAGTTTTTAAAATAATTCTTAGTTTTTAGGAGAAACTTAGCTCGAAGCACAAATAAGGTTTTCAGATAGATGCGTTACTTTAATCTAACCTTACTTAATAGTATTCACCTTAACTTAGAACTTACAAAAAGTTTCTTTGTGATTTCTCCTTCGTAATTCATGGAAATTTGATTACTTATTGTTAGAAAAAAAAAATAATTATATTTATATTACATATATATATATATATATATATATATATATATATATATTTATATATGTATATATATATATGTATATATATTCAACACACATTTGCCAACCTAATAATAGATCAGCCAACGCTACCATGTTTATGCCTTCTGGATCGTAATGATCAATGACATTTTTTTATAAATAGTGAAGAGTATTACTGCTAAACCTATTGGTTCTCGTCATCATCGCCATCGCCGTCATCGTCGTCGTGCTGTTCATCCAGCTGCTGATGTTGTTGCTGTGCAGCGGCGGCAAGTAACGCTGCTTTTTGCGCCTGTGCTTGCATCGACGCCTGCATTGAAGGTGCAGACATGGCTATTTTCCCACTTGTCTTGTACTCGGTCATTTCCTAAGACAGCCAAAAAATACACTTAATAATTTTCCTCATCGGACAACGAAAAAAAAATAACATACCCGTTCATATCGAGCCTTATCTCGCTCTGCCATCGACTCGTACTTTTGCTTCACCTCGGGATCAACGTCTGACCATTTTCGTCCCAGTTCCTTTGCGATGTCGCCGACACCAAACTCGGGATTAAGGGCCTTCACCTTATTTCTCTCGTCATTGCAGAACCAAAAAAACGCAGACCTTTATATAAAAAAATAAAAAGAGAATCGAATAAGAAATATGTCACTTATGGTGGTATTCTGTCGAACCTATTTATATATATATGTACATTTAGGTTAATATGGTAACTCATTTTGCTACGAACTCACAATGAACGTTTTGGAGCGTTTGGGTCCTTAATCTGTTTCCTTTTTTTGCCACGACCAACGACCGCCCCTTTAGGTGGAACATAATTTTGCATTTCCGCTTCGTAGCGCTGCTTATCCTTCTCGGCCATTTCATGAAAGCGTTTCTTTTCCTTATCTACCATTGTCTAAAGATAAGTGATCCAACGTCAGGAAATCAGGAAATTAGAATACGGACAATTGCGTACTCACCTTCCACCGCTCAGCGCATTTTCGTGAGAACTCAGCAAATATCACGGTTTCATCGGGGTGCTTCTTTTTGTGCTCCTCTCTACAAGTCTGTACAAAGTAAGCGTAGGCGGTCATGCGGCCTCTAGGCTTGGCGTCTGCCTTTCCTCTGATCATTGGACTCTGTCGAACAAAACCAACCGATATTAATAAACTGATCCAGTTCTTGCAGTACCCAACATGGGTATCTGATAACTTACCCCAGCTGAATTTATGACATTCTGTTGCTGTTGCTGTTGCTGCATTTGTTGTTGTTGTTGTTGCTGGTGCTGTTGTTGTTGCTGCTGCTGCTGCTGTTGCTGCTGTTGTTGCTGTAACTGTGCAGCTGTGTTGGCATCCACTTGACCTTGGTTGGCAGCCGAGTACCACCATTGGGAACCGGGAACGGCGGCGGCGGCTGCTGCCTGTGCCATATTCAGGCGGTAGTCATAGCCCGTGGTTCCGGCGGCGTTTGAGGTGGCCACTACTTGGGCCATTGTTGTGGCTGGATTCGGGAAGCTGCTGGCCATTTTGTACGTAAACAGCTGCTGGGTGCCAACACCGGCCGTGGTGTTGGAGCTATTCTGGTGTGCTTGCTGCTGGTTCTGCTGCACTACCACTTGATGTTGCTGCAGTTGTTGCTGTTGCACTTGCTGTTGTTGTTGCGCAGCCAGTTGCTGCTGATAGTGGTAGAGTTTAAAAATTAATAATTTGGTGTATAATATTAATATGTATTTAGTTAACAATAATTTTAATAGCATACTTTGCAATAATGTTAGCGGTATGATCGAATAAAAGCAACACTCCATTTAATATCAATTTTATTAATATTATGAGATAATTAATGAGATCTGATATATATGTATATATATACATATGTATGTGTTTTTAAAAGTTATGGGATAAAATTAAATACTTTTTTTCAATCTGTTTTCAACTTAACGGTTTACAATTTAAAGAATTAAAAAAAAAATATTATAGTTTTAACTTTTATAACTACAACCTCTTTGAATTTGTTCATGTAGACATCTTTCCAACAGAAAACTAAAAAAAACTCATAGATAAATCCAGCAAAGCTACTTTTTTGTTTACAAATAAAGCTTTCAACCAGCTGTTGGCGTGGAGATAAAAACTGAATAAGCATACATATACATACATACATACAAAAGAACTGCACTGTTTCCATCTTGTCAAACAAATTAATCATATATGTATATACTTAATTTTAAACATTAAAGTTCGCTACCACAGAGCGGTTAGACGATCGAACAACAGCCAAGCTCAATAGCTTCGAACGCGAAGATATAGGGGCATATAAAATTGCTATATAGAATAACGTTATCGAATAAATAATAGTAACCGTAAAAAAAACGTTACTATTATATAAAATATGTATGCATACATATGTATGTATATGTACGTATATTCGCAAAAATTGGTGTCGCATAAGAGCACCACTGAACACCCAACACACACATATGTACATACCTATGTGTATTTGTATTTGACACTTATTTTATGCACATGCGGAAAATATAAAATTTGAGATTACGCAAGGTTTACAAACTTTTATGCATACATACATACAAGCTAACAATGCTCATTTTTGTGGCGTTTAAAATTTAGGATGTCTTTATGTTTAATTTTTTTTAATGGTATGGATTATAAATTTGACAAGTTACAATGAAATTTAAAACTTAAAAAGCGCTGTCACAATACAATATATCCATATTACTATGCATGTGTTTTTTCATACAAACTAATAAAAAAATGGCGGCCCTAGATGCGCACGCAAAATAAAATGTTGGTTGTACAGCGTCGCTTTTGCTTGTATGCATACGCGCACACATATACCAACTAGCTCGTTTCTATAAAATATATATATATAAAAAAAAATAAAGTATAAAAGAAGAGTGTGTTCAATAAATTTAGAAATTTGTAAATGGCAATTATTGAATTCATCTTCAGAATAGTTCTTTATTAGCCACATTGGCGGGAAAAATTTATACTGTATAATACGGCATACGACCAAAATTTTGAGTCGAAGGGCCAGTTCTCGTGTCACTATAAATTAAGTTTGATATTTAATACTGTATTTAATATGTTAAATAAATAATATTAATTTTAAATAGCGAAGTTCGCGGTATGAGTCTAAGAAACAAACAGCGTGTTTCTTTCACGCTAGTGTATGTGCATATACATATTTATATTGTGTGCGTGCGTGCAATTGTGTTTGTGTCAAAACGTTAATATGACTACAGTGGTATACCTGCACGAATCTTACCTGAATTTGATGAAAGTGTTCCATTACTAAGCGATAGGAATGACTCCGATCGTACGGATCGTTTCGAGAGTCTGTCTCAGTTGCTTGGAATCCGGTGGTGAATCGTGTTTTCACTATTTTTATTTTTTTTCACTACACACACTAACGAAAGCAATGGCAGTCCAAGCCAGTTCTTCAGACAGCCTTTAATACTGTTCTACGACTTTTATCGTACGCTGGAGCTTAGGTTTTCAGGTTGTATGTCTTATTGATTATTGTACGTAAGTATATACATGTAAGTAAACGGCAATTTAAAGCAAACGCCACTCGTTAAATCGAAAGTCACTGATTCTACGACGACACCACACGCAAAAAAAACAACCGTAACGCAATGTAATGGGTTTTTGCGACACCAGCAACGCGGGTAAGCTAGAAATCTGTTTTGCGTTTGTTTTTAGTTAGTAAAAAATAAACAAACAGCGCTGCAACGCTGTCTATTGTATCGCTGTGTTTTGTTGGTGGCAATGCGGAAAAGATGAGGTTCGTTCGCGCGCCGCTCGCCTGATTGAAAACACACACACAGAGTACCAACAACGAATGCAAAGCAAAGGCTATTGAATTGAATTGTCTCTGGTCTCTGCCATGCTATGCTTCGTAAGCCAGCAAGCCCAGCAATCTTCTGTATGCGTCGTATGCGCAATAGTGTGCGAGAGAGCGAGTATGAGTGGGAGCGGGTGGCTGTTGTGTGTGTACGCTAAACGACGGAGGAAAACCGGAGCGAGCGAAAGGCAGAGCGTGAAAGCCAGAAAGAGTCCATTTGGAGTACAGTTTATGAGCAAGCAATCTTTCGCATCTCTCTCGCTCTCATTTACACTGTATATATGTACATACATAAAAAAGGTGGTGGGAAAGGATGGCAAGGAGAATTTCGGACTGTAAATTTAATTCACTCGTACTTATGTACCATTCAATGCATATGTACATACATGTTCTATACTAATTACATATATACACATTTGGTCTATATTCATTAATTGATTCAAAATATTGAAAGGGATTACATAGATACATATGTACATATATGTTTGTACATATCATTACTGATATACGGCCCAGTACCGTAAGTTTATATTAAAAAACGTTTTTTGTACATCAATATATGTACATTGTTAAGTATGTATACCTTCATAATTTCTTTAGAAGCATACATACATACATGCATACATACATAAGTTTTTTTATATGCATCAATACATTACACCGATACATACCCAACGTAGCATACAGAGGCACTTTAACAAGAGTGCTCACTAAATACACATGTTTCATTTTGTGTTCGCAGTCTGACTGTACTTCCCAGCTCTCTCTTTTTTTCCTCTTTCGTTATATTTTAACAAAGAGAGTCAAAAATATCCATTGGGCTAGACCTTGCCAGACAGAAAAAAAAAATATAAATGAAAGTTGCCGGACTGTTGAAAACACCAAAATACATTTATTATTAAATTAAAAAATTAAAAAGTTTAAAAAAGTATTAAAAAGTTTTTAAGAGCTGAAACAACGATATTGTATTTGTGTTCTTAGTTTTTATTTTTCTTAGTTTAGTGATGGCGCTTTGCTTGCTACACCTATCTTAAAAATTAAATTAAATCTTGTATCACAACAAAAATGGCCATTGTTTTATGATAGAATCTACATACATAAGTCGGACTGGAACAGAATATGTTGTATGTACTGTACGTGTATATTTAAGCATACATAAAAAAAAATTGGAATAGAAATAATACGAATTTTGTTAACATTAAAATTATATTTTATATAGTCGGCAGCAACGTTTTTATTAATAAAAAATGCATCTAAAGGCATATAGGCAAATGCATAAGGCTGCTAATGATACATTTCCCTTTGTGCATTAACTTGTTTAAGCTTTGTAAAATGTTGTATATGTACATACATATATCAATAAATAAAATACCTAGGATCTTCAATTTAGATTGCCATTTTGGTTTTCGTTTTAATTCAAATAGAATCGATGGAGAGGCTTAAATGTCTTAGAGATTCTCTCGTGAGAGTTGAGCGAAAATGAGCGAGTGAGACATAATCTATCCTCTCTGGGTGGTTCGGCCAAAAAACCAATATTCTGGCATCGTTCTACAAAAAAAAATCAATGAAAAAAACTAAAATTGCTAAAGCTTGAAATAGCTAACCTCCCTTTCCAATTAAGCACCAGCGTGACCGCACCGATAACGATTAAAAATACCTTCCGGGGCAAACAAAAACCATAGAAATACCAATTTGTTGATATTTTTTTTAAATAAACTTCTAATATTTAAATGACTTCAATTATTCATTTCTAATTTTTAAATTTGGATTAATTTAAAAATATTTTTTTTATCAAAAAAAAAAAAAAATATTTAAGAGGAAGGCAAATTTGCTCTCTCATAGTCTTCACAATTTCATATAGCCCTTGAAGTTTTTCAAAGTCTTGCCTGATGTAAAGTAAATTTGATACGTTTTGATTTTTGAATCTGCTCGACTTGTTAACTGAAAAGCGAATAAAACTGTGTTGCTTAATCGAAGAGACCCTGCATATTTTTTTTATAAATTTCAATTGCTTAGGGAAAGATATAATGTGTTAATATTTATATGTACTTATAAATATATTAAAATATTTATATTTTAATATTCTATAATAGATTCATGATCAAATGATAGCAGCTCAGAGATTGAAGGGCGTCGGTCTAAAGACAGCCATAAAATAGAGCTGGGATACTATCGATGGCACTATCGATATATCGAATTTTTCCCTTTCTGAGCCACCATCGATAGTTTTTTGACACTATCGATGGTGCTGGGCATTTTTCACATCACTGAAATTTCAATAAAACACGAGGTTTGGGTGCGGAAATGTGCCCAAATTTGATAGGTAGTTTTGGTAGTTCCCAAATTTGAATGTGTTCCCGCAACCTTGACTGAGTCAGAACGTATGTTCAACAAGGCTGGACTCGTTATGAATAACCGCAGAGCTTCGCTTAAGGCGAATAATGTGGGCATTTTGTTATTTTTGTGGAAAAATTCCTGGATAAAATAATTTTTTTGTTTTTTAATTTTATATCAAAAATGACCTGAATTTTGTATCTCCCATGAAGATCTCTTGATCTCTGTTGAAGCTACCTTATAATTTATGTTATTGATAAGATAGAATAATTTTGATCTTTATTTTCTCTTTTTTATTATGTATATAGCTTAAAAAACAAAAACCCTATGTATGGAAAAAAATGAAGTAAATATGACTATACTATCGATACTCGCAGTATCGAATTTTTGATTGAAAACATCGAAACTATCGAATGGCGCGACCATCGATAGTATCCCAGCTCTACCATAAAATGGCATTGAAATGATTTGTGATTGATTTTGATTTTGACCCAGTTTTCTTTTTCTTAATCGGCTTCTTAGCGGCGAAATACATAAAGAAAACACCAAAATCTAATCGGTTTGAATTCATTTTTGCTTAATTGTTTTTTGTTTACAAACAACAGCTGTTCAGTATTACCCTTTTCCTTAACTTTTTTGGTCACACCAAATAGCCAAATAAAGAGCGATCTCGCTAGCACACGTGTGACACCGAATTTTCGTCGTCAGAGTACTAGGCTTAACATGTGAATATTTTGTGTGGGCACCACTGATTTAAAGCTATCGACTTCTCGGGGGCACATCTCTGGTGAGGTGACAAAAACATCGATAGTGTCCATAAAATATCGATGTTTCAAAAAATCCAATGCCTCCAATAAATAAGCGTGTTCCTCTCTAGCTCCGTAGCATATATTTAATTCTGCTAGAAATGTCCAAAAAGACCAATATCCCCTTGTCCGACGAGGAGCTGGACTGGGTACAGTTGCGCCAAGACCTGGGTCCAATTGCCGAGGTGGAGACTACGAAAGAAAAGTTGCAGCGCAAGATAAAGGAGAATCCTCTTGTACCCATTGGTAAGAGGAAGCGCTTTTTGGTTTCATTGTCTGTAGGTTATATAAACTAATATATTATTGTTTTTCTTTTAGGATGTCTGGCTACCTCAGCAGCATTAACAGCTGGACTCTATAACTTTCGCACTGGAAATCGAAAGATGTCCCAGCTAATGATGCGTTCCCGAATTGCGGCACAGGGATTTACTGTCCTTGCTTTAATTGTGGGCGTCGTGATGACTTACTCGGATAAGAAGTAACAAGATTGACTCATTTTAAAATTTAATGAGATAATTTAAATCAAACTTCTGTGTGTATATACGAAAAAATTGTAAACATTAATTTTAAAGAGGAAATTAAGGTTTATAAAGTAAGTTCTTTCGATTTTACATGTGATATGGTTAATGTTATAGGTAACCAAATTAATGTCTAAAATATTTAATAAAAATAAACGAACAATAAACAATAAAACAATATTATTACAGTGTTCTTTGAACACATTTTGGTATAAGGAAGGTAACCAACCAAAAAATTATCTACTAGTACCTATGCATCGACAGCAATGCCGATATCGTTTATTGACCAAATTCGAAAATTTATTGGATCAGGGAATATTTTTCGAAAAAACAGTTTAACCTTTTCGCCTCTCACAACAACTTTTGTGGACTTTTTGAGCAATTCGCATTTTTCTGAGGCAATCTCGAGTGTTAAAGCAAAAAAAAAACATTTTCTTTACTTGGCTCTGTTGTCGCACATTCTTGATTGAATAACTTTTTTATCCAATGTTTTTAAATGTTTATCCAAACTTTTATGTTTTTATCTAGACAAAATTTTTAGTAAATTTTGAAAATATGAAATAGAATATTTAGTATATTTTTAAGTCATTAGCTTTAATATTTTCTCCATATTTTTTCTCCAAATATTTTATTTATCTGCCTGTAATGTAAACGGATATTGATGATTTATTTGAAAGGTTTTCAAAACTTCCGAAATATACAATTTTTTGTGGTTTTTGTGAACGGTGAGGGTGCTGACTCGCGCACTTTTCTATACTAGCTTTTTAGGTCCCTAAGCTGTATAGTTAAAAATAACTTCAGTAAAAAATCTCTTTCGATTTACTGATATTATTTAAGGCCTCAAAAAGTGTTCGTTGGCCCCATAGTGCGTCGTCATTGATTCTGATATTCATAACACAATATATACATATATAAATATAAACATATATAATATTACATATATAAAAAAAAAAGCAATTCGATATATATACAGGAAGTATTTTTTGATACCTCAATACAACATCAAGCACTGTACATTTTACATATGTATGTACATCCCAATGTACTTTTTTTGGAGTTGTTGAATAAGAATAAATAAGAATTAAAAAAAAGTAAAGGAGAAGTAAAGCGCAAGTAAAGGAGACATCTCCTTTCCCCTAAAGTACATATATATATTCTTGATCAGGATAACCTCCTAAGTCGATATAAGCAAGTCCGTCTGACTTCTGTGTGTTTCTAGGGAAACTAATCTCTCAGTTTTAAAGCTATCCACTTAAAACTTCTCATTCATCCTTCCTTTATTTGCACGCAGGATATAAGTCGGAACAGCCGGTATCGGCTTACTATACCCTATATTTGTCTTATAACTGATTCATCGAAAATGCAATAACTTTCTTGACGCAGATACTTGAGACATTTTTCAAAATTTACATTATACCAAATACCTCGATAAAACGTAGTTTGTAGATAGGTTTTCACACATTAGTTGACCAAAATAACAGGAGGAATCACGTCTCGTACTTTTCGAGCTGATGCGCGCGCATTGGTAACGAAACCACATATTGTAGATAGTTTTTCCTCAGTACAGAAAAGAAGTTCGTTGGGACAAGAAAAGAAATTTAAGGTGTGCAAATTTTTTTTTTCTGACCCTTTGTTTCGATTATAAATGCAGTGTTTTAATTATTGGCGAATCGCAAACCTTAGCACACAAACTTGTGATTGCATAGACATACGTACTTGAGAGTTAATACATTTAGTGAAAAAATTGGGACCCAGTAAATTGTTTGACCAAGTAATTAAAGTCAGTATATGATTTATACAGACTAATTCATGCCCTCTGAATCTGATATTTAGGATTTTAAAGACAATTTTTATTTTATAATACGTTTTTTTGTTTTGTTGTTTCTCTTTGTAGTTAAAAAAAGGAACATGTTTTACGGAAACTGCATAGGTCGCTGTGACCAGCTGGCTGGTCCGCCACCCGACTTCATTCTATCGATGCCGCCGCCACCGCTGCCACTGTTTCTCATTTCAAAACCTGCGACAGTAGACGCTTTGATTTCCTTAAATGAGTCTCAGCCATGTTTCGCCACATTTATGTGTAGACAGGCGCACAACCGAAACGAGAGTGGCAATGCAATAATGGAACTGGTGCGAAACGACTCTAAAAGTCTCGAGAACCTTTGGCTCTTCATCTCATCCTGTGTTGGAATTTTCGTGCTGGGATGTTTCTTGGCTCTTATAGTGATTCGCTGCAGGGAGTAATTTGAGCTATAACAAAGTTATCTAAACCCTACTTAAAAATATCTTTTTAATTAAAGGTATTTCTTCTCCTATCATGACGCCAACATTAAGCAGACTACTATCAATGCTCTTGGTGAAGCCGCCAAGTCAAATGCCTTCACTTCCGGCGGCATTTTGTATCCCTGTGCCACGGCTAACAGTAGGGATCTACTCCAGAGTCAGCTGGTCAACGACAGTCGCCTGCTGTGGGCCACTCTTACTCCTCATGGCACCCGGCACTTTATCATTGAAAACTCGCAGGACGGCGGGCACTACGAATCTGTTGATTATCGTGGAAAATCTCAGCACCAAGTTTTTCGCGGATATGCCAAGCACTCCCAGTCTTTTGTGAAGGTAAGAGGTTTACGTACCTACATAAAGGGTATGTATGTACATATATGTTATATAAAAATCATAAAAATTAAATTATAGTACAAAAATAAAAATAAATAAATGAGGATATAAAAATAGGACCCTAAATAGGCTGCAGATAGGCTCCATTACATTTAAAAGTCTTTAATATTTATACAAACATTTACTGAATTTACAATTTACTGAAATTATTCCAATTAACCATAAAACAATAAAACATCGAAAAGAAAGCATAGGAATCCAATAAACAATGACTTTCAGAGGGCTCGAAACTTGCACTGGAAAATGACTGATTTTATACCCTTTCAGAGAGTTTTATAGTTTTGGTCAAAAGATGTGAAGGACACATCTCCGACTCTATAAAGTATATATATTATTGATCAGAATGACCTCCTTAGGATAAGTTGACATAAGCACGTCCGTCTGTCTGTTTCTACGCGAACTGGCCTCTCAGTTTTAAAGCAATAGACTCGAAACTGCATACATTTATTATTTTCTGAAACTAATTATTAGCTCTAAGCTTAATACAAATAATATAGTTTATTGAGTTTTACATAGTTTTCATAATAATCAAACAAAACTACGGTTTAGAACGTACGCAAAATAGAAGTCGATTTGAGTTTAATGTAAAATAGAGTGTTTGATAGAGTGTTTAAATAAGATAATATCTTCAATGGTTTTTTTTAAATTGAATTAAGTTTCGGTTCGGGAGGTCGGGATGTCAGGAACGTACTTTTTACCTACAGCCAATTTAAACCAACAGCTTTTCCTTTGCCTCTGATTGTAAGATCAGCAAGCTATGCCTTTTTATAAATTCTAATGGTTCCTGTAATATATTTATATACATCAGTGGTCGGCACCCGAATACATTGATATGATTTTAACGCATTAGTGTTAAAACAATTGCAGAAAGAAGGCTGTGAGCATGACGTTTCACACATTTATACTGCGTGTGTGAGGCAGAGCTTTTCCTTTGCAGAGAAATTTCCTATGCCCTCGGGATAGGGCCGTGCCGACCACTGATATATGCCGACCACTGAAAAATGTACACTCTGTATTTTAACTTTATGATTATGTTCTCTAGTCTTTTGACAATAATGGCTTCGTTGATTATGACTATGAAGACCCCACGCCCTTAATGGAATCATATCACGACGACATGGACTCTGGATACCAAGAGCCTCACGATGTTACAGGATCTCTAAAGCGTTCTCCAATGCGTGTTCTGGACCCTAAAAACGAGACCTCGTCCAGCGTCGAATCGCAGTACAACTCCCACTCGAAATTCAACAGCGGCCCCAAATCCGTCCCTGAATCAAGTACACTAACCACCAGCCGCAAGACAACGCTCTGCCGCCGGATCAGTGATGCATCCTCACACAACGGAACATCCATGTAAGGAGCAGTACGGATCAGCCAAAGACTACTAAGAACTACTAAGGACTAAGTTTTTTAAATTAAAAGGCAGTCTGGGTCAGTAGTGGGCCAGTCCGTCTATATATAACAAAAATTTACTGTTCCAATTTACTGATATTTTTATTATTTTAATGCTTTGTATGTTTTGAGTCTGGTGTAGCTCTGACAAGGAACCAAAGAACCTTGTGGAAATTCCCTTGTTTAAATATCTCAGTTTCGCCTTTACTGCACGATAGAATAGAAAGGATTTTATAGAATCCAAATCCTGCGAAGGACACATACGCACAGCTAAGCTTAGATTTAATTAAGCTTGTTAAGATAAAGTCAGATAGTGTACTATATTCATGCATAATACTCGCGCCGTCATAAGCAGTATGTACACTCCTACATATACATACATAAAACATAAATATTGAAACTATGCGTATAAACTTATAGCTTAGTTCGATCAAGTCTATGATTTTGAAACTGAAATATTTAATAAAACTTACTTTTTAAAAATACTCCGCAATCCATTTATTTTTTGTTTTTATCAAATTTTCAATAAAGAGTGCAAAAATTGAAATGCGAACAAAATTTTTTTTTAAGTTTATTAGATTTGTTTTACTGATGTAATTTAAAAATCTCGGAAGTATCATACTATATATGCCCTCTATGTCCTCGTAAGTGCTATTTTTCGAACGTTTCCTGGAGTGTATTGCCTTTTGTGATCAGGAATGTTGTATGCAGGTGAAAAGGCTAGGATAACTTTGTTTTTTTGGAATAAAAGCCTTAATTTTTAAAATAAATATTGAATTTAAAGAATTAACGTTTCAATATAGCCTTGCAGGGGTTACTCTAATTTAGTTCTGAAAGAATATTTGTGTAAAGAATAAATATTTACATACAAAGATAATATACATTCTTGGTCAGAATTCCCATCCAAGCTAATATATCCATCTTTGCGCCCATCTGTGATTAATTATTTGGTAAAACCGCGAAAATATATCTTAAATCGCTTTAGTCCAGAGCTATCTTTCAAATATTAATTTTTATGCCCTTGCAGAGGGTATTAAGGAAGACAAAGAGACATCTCCGACCCTATAAAGTATATATATTCTTGATCAGGATCACCTCCTGAGTTGATATTGGTTGGTAAGTTGGTAATTGGTAAAAATATCAACTTTGGTACTTTTGAAGATAAAAGCTTGGGACTTTTTTTTTAGATTTTGTATTGTAATAAACTAGTTATATTATGTTATTTTCGTAAGGATCCCTACTATATTCCATGTGTGCGATATATATCCGGTTTTAGCTTTTCTTTTTGTTTTAAATTGTATAAACATCTGAAAAAATTTTTGGTATAATTCTTTTAAGATTTTTGGAAACCAGTGGAAATACTCGGCTAATCTTAATGAGCAATGCTCTACCACATTGAGATAAAATTCTCAATTAAAAATCCAATGAATTATATAAATATTTCAAATTTAATCTGAGCACCTGAGAATATTGAAACTGCCAATAGATTAGGAACACACTGATTAGGTGATATTTGCGCGTTTAAGAACTTAAGATGCTTTTAATCCAGTCGTTTAGGTGAACTTCGATCACATTAACTTGGCTGTAGTTCTTTAAGTTGAATTGGTTGAAAGCAGTGGTCAGATGAATGACGGCCGACACAAAGTCGCTTAGGCGCAGTGTACCATCTTTGCGAATGTAGCGCTGTATGAGGCAGTTCATAATGTCGGTGCTGAGCTGAAAACCAATGTCGCAGAGGGCGTCGCGTAAGCGTTCGCCCCGCAAAATTCCAGCTTTTTCTTTGGTGTACATCTTGAAAACGCCCTGCCAGGACTTAAGATTCACCATAAAGGTCTTAAACTGCAGAAAGGTAATGCGCCCACTGCCAGACTTATCTTGAAGCGCAATCACCTGACGACATATGTCAATGTTGGCACAACCCTTTATGTAGTCATTGGGAAGGCAGGCTTCAAGAAGCTCATGAAGTTCGAAACAGTTGATGGTCTTGTTTTCATCGGCTATCTGCATGTAAATGGGCTCGTACTGGCATACGTTCTTTCCCTTACTACCGCTTTCCTCAGTCTTGAGAGCGGGAAATGGGTCAAGCAGTATCATGGTCTCTGTTTCAAGGCAGGAAAGCCTTAAGGATTCTGTACCCAGGATCCGCACCGTAAAATGTGCTTCCTCACCTGGCTCGTAAGTAGTAGGAATAAGTACGTAGTGACCCTCTTCCAGCTGCGTGTGATAGCTTACGTGTCGTGTGTTTCCGTAATCCGAATTAAGAAGGCTCACGTGACTTTTAAAAAAGTCCTTCGGTAAGCACTCATTGAAACCGTAGTCACGGTCCCATGTGTACATTGTGAATCCAATCACTTTTGGCTCTACAGCTGTGTGCTGGTTGAGGGCGATTACGACATCTTGCCGATCCTGTATAGAAATTAATAGCTGGGGGTTTATGTGAAACGATTCGTGGTTTCGACAACCTCCAGCCGTCACTCCGCGTTTCCATTGGCCTTGGTACATTTTAATTTTCCAATGAAAAGGGCTATTTTTCAGCACCTCCTCGTCGTTGGCCGTGTCCGAGTCGAGGTAGACTACTTCCAAGTTGGTGAAAATCTGTACAAATTCGCAAAATGATATCCAAAATTCGCCTGGGCCCAGGTGAGTGATCAAACGTTCTTGCTCCGCTTGTGACACACGTTCCCACATCTTTGAGAGTGGCGACCAATCACCGAGGAAATTCGTTTTTTCCCCGAAGGGTTTGGTTGAAAATGTATCCCTCAAGTTTATTAACTGCACGGAGTCGCCCATGAGGGTCTCTACTTTATCTAAACCGGAAAGCCTGAAAAAAAAAGTGAAACTCATTTTAACTTTCAAATTATTATCATATTTCAATTTAATATTTGGGATCAAAGACAGATATTGTATCGTTAAAATATATGATTCTACAACTTTTGGTGCCAACTAAATTATTTATATCAAACTCAATCACTCCATTATACCACTGAGAAAGCTTGAAACAAATCTAAGTCCACTATTGACAAGAACTATAAATAATAATTGGCAAATAATAAAATAAATGAAGGTAAAAATCACAAAAATTTGAAAAATAAAACTAAAAGTTGGTTTTTAAATATGTTTTTTTTCGCGATTTACAAATCAGCTGAGCTGAGCGACTTGTTTCTGTAAAAAGCAATGGGATGATGATAGAAATTGTGCACTGCGATTGACACATAATCATTTTTTTATATAAGGACCGATATGTATATATCCAAAATCTGCTTATTACAAAACTAAATCACGATATGTTTGTGTTAATATGCCCAGCATTTTGTGCCCAGCGTGTCTTTAGTTTACAAACATTTTAAATTTGCTTGATATTTTTAAATACATATATCTCGAAATAGCCTGTTATTCTGATACTCTGGGCCATTCCGAAAATTGTACAGTGAATCTGAATTATTGAAATAAAGTGTATGTAACGATGCTTAAAGATTTGATACCTATAATTGATGTTTAACAGGATCCCATTGGGAAGTCGTTCCGCTACGTTTTTTTTCTGAACCGAAACGTTTTTAGTCGCCATGCAGGTGACTATGCAGGTTGTGGCTAATTGATCCTTAAGTGTCTGTGGTCGAATGGTGTCCTTAACGATTGGCATGCAGCGCACCACACCTCCGAGTAAGTCGGTAAGTCCGTCGGACCGCGTACCATACTTAAGGGCTTCATAAGAGCCGTGAAGCTTGGCGATAGCCTTCTCTAGAAGCGCAGCCCAAAAACATTGAGAGCCCTGTGGCTGCATAAACGCCAGGCGACCGTTGATTGTGGGCAGGCGATCATCAACAAGCACCTCGATCCATTCGCCGCACCACCATAGCCGGAAGCGAAAGACGCCATGTGCCTTAGCAAGAGTTTGATCAGCGGGCACGACGCGGTAGAACAGATTTCTTAGCGAACATAGCACGCCCAAGCATGAGACTAGCCAGCGGTCTCCCATTTTCCCGGGCACCACGTCAAACTCGGCACCCTCGCTAAGGAAGACCGCCTGAGTGTGGTTTAGCTCTGCGATCCGCTTCCATTGAAAAGTAAATGGAGGTGTCTGGTAATAAAAAACGGAGGATTGCAAGGCGGGGAAATCGGGGTCTTCCCATAGTATGTTCTTCGCCTGACAGTCGCCTAATATACGCTCGTATTTGGATCCCATTGACGCCATTGTTGAAACTGCTTACATTCTTTCCGTTTGATCCCGATTCTAATATTTAAATTTCATCCACGGTAGCACCGATTAAATTGTGTTTTACGCGTAGGTTGGCTCGCAGCTTGTTGTAAGCAAAGTGAAAGTTAATAACCTGCATAAATACACACTACCAACTAGTTGATCTGCGACGAGCTGAACTGAGCCTAGCTCTGAAAAAACAATCTAAGGTTGGCCACGAACCGGTTCGGTTCATTTACGTGAACGATATAATTGAGACGAAACACTGGCTCAAATACCGACTGGTTCCAGGTAGTTGATAAACTTCTGTTGGTTTCCAACTCATTGAAATACATTTGTATGTATGTTACATATGTTTTATAAGGGACCGAATACGGTCTAAGAAACGGCCAACAAAGCCGACAGCCGTCTAAGTCTATGCATGTATGTATGTATGTACATACATACATTAGGGTGGCCTGAGTGTTAATTGTAATACTTTATGTAACTACCATTTTTATATCGGAATTTATTTAATAGCCATTTGCATAATACGTTTGACTTAAATGCATTAATAAATTTATTTTCCATTAAACCTTCAAAAAATCGTCTGGAGAGAAGTACAGGGTGGGACTTTATCATTAAATAAAAACATTTTATTTTCATATCGTTCTAAACTAGGGGCTAAAACTTAAGCCCGTAAAAAAATAAATCCTTAATCTTTCATTAGAAAATTTTTTAAAAATGTGAGTTTTTTTTGTTTAAAACAATAAGAACGGTCATAAGCTCAAAAATAATTAAACATCTATTCATATATTCTCGAGTTGCAATAATTGGTCATGTGGATTCCAATCCTAGGTCCTTCCGATATAATTTTTATATCCTCTTCGTATTCTTTGTAAGAATTGCAACCCATTTTCCCATTTATTATTAATTGATTACATATTAAGGGTCTACAAGCATAATTTAGCCTTACTTTTAATTATAATAATTTAAAATAACAGATCATGTTTAATAATAAATAAAATAAACAAGAAAGGAAAACTAACTTCGGGCGGAGCCGAAGTTGATATACCCTTGCAGTTAAAACCGGATATATATCGCAAACATCGGATATAGTTGGCCGATCCTTATGAGAATATGATAATATAACCCAATTTATTATAATACAAAATTTAAAACAAGTCCCAAACTTCTATCTTCAAAAATACCAAAGTTGGTATATCTACCAAAAACCATATCCGATCGTTCAGTTATATGGCAGCTATAAGATATAGTCGGCCGATCGTTATGAAATTTGGTAGGTCGGATTAACTGACCAAAAATATAATCTGTACCAAGTTCCAGCTTTCTATCTTCAAAAACACGAAAGTTGGGTAATTTCCGATCGTTCAGTTATATGGCAGCTATAGGATATAGTCGGCCGATCCTTACGAAATTTAGCATGTCGTATTATTTTGCCAGAAATAACGCTCATGTAAAATTTGAACTCTCTAACTTTAAAAACACCGAAGTTATACCATTTCCGATCAATCAGTTATATGGCAGCTATAGGATATAGTCGGCCGATCCGAGCCGTTCCGACTTATATACTGCGTGCAAAAGAAAGAAGGGTGTGTGCAAAGTTTCAAGTCGATAGCTTTAAAACTGAGAGACTAGTTCGCGTAGAAACAGACAGACAGACGGACAGACGGACCGACGGACAGACGGACAGACGGACATGCTCATATCAACTCAGGAGGTGATCCTGATCAAGAATATATATACTTTATAGGGTCGGAGATGTCTCCTTCACTGCGTTGCACACTTTTGGACAAAATTATAATACCCTCTGCAAGGGTATAAAAGCAAAGAGGTAAAAAAAAACAAAAACAAGAAAGGAAAACTAACTTCGGGCGGAGCCGAAGTTGATATACCCTTGCAGTTAAAACCGGATATATATCGCAAACATCGGATATAGTTGGCCGATCCTTATGAGAATATGATAATATAACCCAATTTATTATAATACAAAATTTAAAACAAGTCCCAAACTTCTATCTTCAAAAATACCAAATTTGGTATATCTACCAAAAACCATATCCGATCGTTCAGTTATATGGCAGCTATAAGATATAGTCGGCCGATCGTTATGAAATTTGGTAGGTCGGATTAACTGACCAAAAATATAATCTGTACCAAGTTCCAGCTTTCTATCTTCAAAAACACGAAAGTTGGGTAATTTTCGATCGTTCAGTTATATGGCAGCTATAGGATATAGTCGGCCGATCCTTACGAAATTTAGCATGTCGTATTATTTTGCCAGAAATAACGCTCATGTAAAATTTGAACTCTCTAACTTTAAAAACACCGAAGTTATACCATTTCCGATCAATCAGTTATATGGCAGCTATAGGATATAGTCGGCCGATCCGAGCCGTTCCGACTTATATACTGCGTGCAAAAGAAAGAAGGGTGTGTGCAAAGTTTCAAGTCGATAGCTTTAAAACTGAGAGACTAGTTCGCGTAGAAACAGACAGACAGACGGACAGACGGACCGACGGACAGACGGACAGACGGACATGCTCATATCAACTCAGGAGGTGATCCTGATCAAGAATATATATACTTTATAGGGTCGGAGATGTCTCCTTCACTGCGTTGCACACTTTTGGACAAAATTATAATACCCTCTGCAAGGGTATAAAAGCAAAGAGGTAAAAAAAAACAAAAACAAGAAAGGAAAACTAACTTCGGGCGGAGCCGAAGTTGATATACCCTTGCAGTTAAAACCGGATATATATCGCAAACATCGGATATAGTTGGCCGATCCTTATGAGAATATGATAATATAACCCAATTTATTATAATACAAAATTTAAAACAAGTCCCAAACTTCTATCTTCAAAAATACCAAAGTTGGTATATATACCAAAAACCATATCCGATCGTTCAGTTATATGGCAGCTATAAGATATAGTCGGCCGATCGTTATGAAATTTGGTAGGTCGGATTAACTGACCAAAAATATAATCTGTACCAAGTTCCAGCTTTCTATCTTCAAAAACACGAAAGTTGGGTAATTTCCGATCGTTCAGTTATATGGCAGCTATAGGATATAGTCGGCCGATCCTTACGAAATTTAGCATGTCGTAATGTTTTGCCAAAAATAGCTCTCATGTCAAATTTGAACTCTCTTACTTTAAAAACACCAAAGTTATACCATTTCCGATCAATCAGTTATATGGCAGCTATAGGATATTGTCGGCCGATCCGGGCCGTTCCGACTTATATACTGCGCGCAAAGGATAGAAGGGTGTGTGCAAAGTTTCAAGACGATAGCTTTAAAACTGAGAGACTAGTTTGCGTAGAAACAGACAGACGGACAGACAGACGGACAGACGGACATGCTCATATCAACTCAGGAGGTGATCCTGATCAAGAATATATATACTTTATAGGGTCTGAGATGTCTCCTTCACTGCGTTGCACACTTTTGACCAAAATTATAATACCCTCTGCAAGGGTATAAAAGCAAAGAGGTAAAAAAAAACAAAAACAAGAAAGGAAAACTAACTTCGGGCGGAGCCGAAGTTGATATACCCTTGCAGTTAAAACCGGATATATATCGCAAACATCGGATATAGTTGGCCGATCCTTATGAGAATATGATAATATAACCCAATTTATTATAATACAAAATTTAAAACAAGTCCCAAACTTCTATCTTCAAAAATACCAAAGTTGGTATATATACCAAAAACCATATCCGATCGTTCAGTTATATGGCAGCTATAAGATATAGTCGGCCGATCGTTATGAAATTTGGTAGGTCGGATTAACTGACCAAAAATATAATCTGTACCAAGTTCCAGCTTTCTATCTTCAAAAACACGAAAGTTGGGTAATTTCCGATCGTTCAGTTATATGGCAGCTATAGGATATAGTCGGCCGATCCTTACGAAATTTAGCATGTCGTAATGTTTTGCCAAAAATAGCTCTCATGTCAAATTTGAACTCTCTTACTTTAAAAACACCAAAGTTATACCATTTCCGATCAATCAGTTATATGGCAGCTATAGGATATTGTCGGCCGATCCGGGCCGTTCCGACTTATATACTGCGCGCAAAGGATAGAAGGGTGTGTGCAAAGTTTCAAGACGATAGCTTTAAAACTGAGAGACTAGTTTGCGTAGAAACAGACAGACGGACAGACAGACGGACAGACGGACATGCTCATATCAACTCAGGAGGTGATCCTGATCAAGAATATATATACTTTATAGGGTCGGAGATGTCTCCTTCACTGCGTTGCACACTTTTGGACAAAATTATAATACCCTCTGCAAGGGTATAAAAATCTAAAAAAAAGTCCCAAGCTTCTATCTTCAAAAATACGAAAGTTGATATTTCTACCAAAAACCATTTCCGATCGTACAGTTATATGTCAGCTATAAGATATAGTCAACCGATCTTTATGAAATTTGGTAGATCGGATTAACTGACCAAAAATAGAATGTGTACCAAGTGCCAGCTTTCTATCATCAAAAACACGAAAGTTGGGTCATTTCCGATCGTTCAGTTATATGGCAGCTATAGAATATAGTCGGCCGATCCTTATGAAATTTGGCATGTCGTAATATTTTGCCAAAAATAGCTCTCATGTCAAATTTAAACTCTCTAACTCTAAAAACACCAAAGTTATACCATTTCCGATCAATCAGTTATATGGCAGCTATAGGATATAGTCGGCCGATCCCGGCCGTTCCGACTTATATACTGCGTGCAAAGGTGTGAAAGAAGAGTGTGTGCAAAGTTTCAAGACGATAGCTTTAAAACTGAGAGACTAGTTCGCGTAGAAACAGACAGACGGACAGACGGACATGCTCATATCAACTCAGGAGGTGATCCTGATCAAGAATATATATACTTTATAGGGTCGGAGATGTCTCCTTCACTGCGTTGCACACTTTTGACCAAAATTATAATACCCTCTGCAAGGGTATAACAAGAAAGGAAAGCTAACTTCGGGCGGAGCCGAAGTTTATATACCCTTGCAGTTAAAACTGGATATATATCGCAAACATCGGATATAGTTGGCCGATCTTTATGGGAATATATAATCCAATTTATTACAATACAAAATCTAAAAAAAGTCCCAAACTTCTTTTTTTTTAAATACGAAACTTGATATTTCTACCAAATACCATTTCCGATCGTTTAGTTATATGGCAGCTATAGGATATAGTCGGCCAATCCTAATGAAATTCGGTAGGATGGATCAACTGGCCAAAGATAGAATCTGTTTTAAGTTTCAGCTTTCTATCTTCAACAACACGAAAGTTGGGTCATTTTCGATCGTTCAGTTATACGGCAGCTATAAGATATAGTCGGCCGATCCTTATGAAATTTGGCATGTAATGTTTTGCCAAAAATAGCTTTCCTGTAAAATTTGAACTCTCTAGCTCTAAAAACACCAAAGTTATACCATTTCCGATCAATCAGTTATATGGCAGATATAGGATATAGTCGGCCGATCCGAGCCGTTCCGACTTATATACTGCGTGCAAAAGAAAGAAGGGTGTGTGCAAAGTTTCAAGTCGATAGCTTTAAAACTGAGAGACTAGTTCGCGTAGAAACAGACAGACAGACAGACAGACAGACAGACGGACAGACGGACAGACGGACAGACGGACATGCTCATATCAACTCAGGAGGTGATCCTGATCAAGAATATATATACTTTATAGGGTCGGAGATGTCTCCTTCACTGCGTTGCACACTTTTGGACAAAATTATAATACCCTCTGCAAGGGTATAACAAGAAAGCAAAGCTAACTTTGGGCGGAGCCGAAGTTGATATACCCTTGCAGTTAAAACCGGATATATATCGCAAACATCGGATATAGTTGGCCGATCCTTATGAGAATATGATAATATAACCCAATTTATTATAATACAAAATTTAAAACAAGTCCCAAACTTCTATCTTTAACAATACCAAAGTTGGTATTTCTTCCAAAAACCATTTCCGATCGTTCAGTTATATGACAGCTATAGGATATAGTCGGCCGATCCTAATAAAATTTCGTAGGTTGGATTAACTGACCAAAAATAGAATCTGTACTAAATTCCAGCTTTCTATCTTCTTAAACACGGAAGTTGGGTCATTTCCGATCGTTCAGTTATATGGCAGCTATAGGATATAGTCGGCCGATCCTTATGAAATTTGGCATGCCGTAATTTTGCCAAAAATAGCTCTCATGTCAAATTTGAACTTTCTAACTCTAAAAACACCAAAGTTATACCATTTCCGATCAATCAGTTATATGGCAGCTATAGGATATAGTCGGCCGATCCGGGCCGTTCCGACTTATATACTGCGTGCAAAGGAAAGAAGGGTGTGTGAAAAGTTTCAAGACGATAGCTTCAAAACTGAGAGACTAGTTCGCGTAGAAACAGACAGACAGACGGACAGACGGACATGCTCATATCAACTCAGGAGGTGATCCTGATCAAGAATATATATACTTTATAGGGTCGGAGATGTCTCCTTCACTGCGTTGCACACTTTTGGACAAAATTATAATACCCTCTGCAAGGGTATAAAAACTAATGGAGATATTTAATTGGGAATAGACTCGATAGAAAGCTACATGCCTCTATTTCAAAAGTAAAGTTATTGCATTAAAACATTCCATTCCAATTCGCAGATTTTTTGATTTTGCTATAGCAAGCCAAAACCGACTTTCATTTCGCGTACGTTCGCGACCTCATGTTTTTTGCCAATATTATGAAAATGAAAAATCCATTAGAATCATAACTTACACTATGAAAATAACTCACCAAATGCTATCGGAAACAAATAAAAAAGGTATCAGAAAATGTTTTTTTCTTTAATTTTTTGGCACTAATTGTGTACGAACGTACGTTTGCGACGTAAGTCGTGCGCCGCAGAGCTTGGTAAAAGAAAAATCCCTTGCCCCCTGGAATAGGCCGTCCACGGTTTAAAAACGATTTTAAAATTTTCGTCGTTTTTCATTAGTTTAACGTTGACACGTTGTTGCCTCATTAATACTGAATAAAACGAGGCGTAACGCTTTTACCGAAAAAAGTCAAATCTTGAGAGCGCAACAGTATTTGAAAGAAACGAATAAGCGGTAGGGCACACTGTTACTCAGGAGCGCTCGCATGTTATACATACCCTCAACCAATTTCATAATTATACCCTTGCAGAGGGTATTATAATTTTGTCCAAAAGTGTGCAACGCAGTGAAGGAGACATCTCCGACCCTATAAAGTATATATATTCTTGATCAGGATCACCTCCTGAGTTGATATGAGCATGTCCGTCTGTCAGTCTGTCAGTCTGTCCGTCTGTCTGTCTGTCTGTTTCTACGCGAACTAGTCTCTCAGTTTTAAAGCTATCGTCTTGAAACTTTGCACACACCCTTCTTTCCTTTGCACGCAGTATATAAGTCGGAACGGCCCGGATCGGCCGACTATATCCTATAGCTGCCATATAACTGATTGATCGGAAATGGTATAACTTTGGTGTTTTTAGAGTTAGAGAGTTCAAATTTGACATGAGAGCAAAATATTTTTGGCAAAATATTACGACATGCCAAATTTCATTAGGATCGGCCGACTATATCCTATAGCTGCCATATAACTGAACGATCGGAAATGACCCAACTTTCGTGTTTTTGATGATAGAAAGCTGGCACTTGGTACACATTCTATTTTTGGTCAGTTAATTCTACCAAATTTCATAAAGATCGGTTGACTATATCTTATAGCTGACATATAACTGTACGATCGGAAATGGTTTTTGGTAGAAATATCAACTTTCGTATTTTTGAAGATAGAAGCTTGGGACTTTTTTTTAGATTTTTTATTGTAATTAATTGGTTTTATTATGATGTAATCATAAGGATCGGCCAACTATATCCGATGTTTGCGATATATATCCGGTTTTAGCTGCAAGGGTATATCAACTTCGGCTCAGCCCGAAGTTAGCTTTGCTTTCTTGTTTTTTTTATGAAATTTGTCTCATAAAATAATAAAATGGTATAAAATTTTAGTCGTTTTAAAATTTCTTTCTAAAAAAATTTAAATATATTCCTATTATTCCAATCTGATGTTTTATTTTTAAAACAAATAACTAATGCGAAAATAGACTGTATATCGCTAATTAATTATAATTTTTATTTACATTAATAAACTATAAAACTTACTTATTATACCCGGTGCTCTTAGAGTATAAGGATATTTTGTATTCGTGTGAATATGTAATGCGTAACAGAACGTAGGAATCATCTTCGAGTCCATAAAGTATATTTATTTCTTGTCAAGCATCAAAATCGTATAGATATAGCCATGTCTATACCCAATTCTGCTAAATCAAACAATTTTTTGGAGCAGTTTTAGACTAAGTATTCTTCTTCCCTTCTGGTTTGCTTTATTTATTATTTGAAAAATTTACAAAAGTATGGCATACGATTTTTTTGTTGAGAACATACACTCATAAAAATAAGTTAGGGTGTAAAGCCTAGTACTCTGACGGCGAAAATCCGCTAGCGAAATCGCACTTTATTTAGCTACCGAGCTAGTGTGACCAAAAAAATTAAGGAAAAGGGTAATACTGAACAGCTGTTGTTTGTAAACAAAAACAAATAAGCAAAAATGAATTCAAACCGATTGGATTTTGGTGTTTTCTTTATGTATTTCGCCGCTAAGAAGCTGATTAAGAAAAAGAAAACTGGGTCAAAATCAAAATCAATCACAAATCATTTCAATGCCCGCACTAATTAGCTTGACTTTATCCTCGCGGGCCGAAAATGTTTCGGTCCGACAATTTTTTGCTTTCAAATTTTCGCTGCATGTTTAAGCTATCAAAATAAATCATATGAATTCTTTTTACACCCCAAAATCAGCTGTTTATTTTTTTGATCCGGCAACGCCATTCAATTCGATAGCTAAAATTTTCGTCGTCAGAGTACCGCAAAAATCTAGGAGACAAAAATTTCTTCTTCTTCCTTTTTTTACACCGTTTTTTTATATGGAGTTTGACAGCTGTCACTCGTGCGACAGCGGATTTTCGTCGTCAGAGTACTAGGCTTAAGCCTAGTACTGAGTTGACGAAAATCCGCTGTTGAAATTCCGCTAGCGAAATCGCACTTTATTCAGCTACCGAGCTAGTGTGACCAAAAAAATTAAGAAAAAGGGTAATACTGAACAGCTGTTGTTTGTAAACAAAAAACCAATAGGGAAAAATGAATTCAAATCAATTGGATGTTGGTGTTTTGTTAATGTATTTCGCCGCTAAGGAGCTGATTAAGAAATAAAAAACTGGGTGAAAATCAAAATCAAAATCAATCACAAATCATTTCAATGCCATTTTATGGCATTAAAATGCCCCTTGTGGGTCAAATCCCATATTATGGGCTTCGCCTTGACCGCACTAATTAATTTCAATTTATCCTCGCGCGCCGAAAATTTTTCGGTCCGACAATTTTTTTTTCAAATTTTCGCTCCATGTTTTAGCTATTGAAATAAATAAAATGATTTATTTCAAGACCCCAAAATCAGCTGTTTATTTTTTTTGATCCGGCAACGCCATTCAATTCAATAGCTAAAATTTTTCTCAACTCAGTACCCGAAAAATTTAGGAGACGAAAAATTCTTCTTCTTTTTTTTTTATACCATTTTTTTTATATGGAGTTTGACAGCTGTCAGATTTTCAAGAGCGGATTTTCGTCAACTCAGTACTAGGCTTAACATAGTAAGCGTTGAATAGTGCGAGTGAAACGGCTATACAGTACCTTGATTAACCCTCACACGGGGCATGGGGCTAAAAGTTTTTCTTAGTTATGACAAGAGTTGTAGTGTTTATAATTTTATTTTAATTAGTTTTGAATTTGACATAATTCTTTGTTTTTGTTTTTGGACAGCCATTCTCTTGTTTAAGTTCTTAATTCTAAAGTATATACGTATCTTAAATTACATTTATTTTATATTTACACCAATACACAGTGGTCCCGTAGGCCAAAAATAAAAAACCTAAGTCCAAATTTTGACTTTAAATGTACCAATTCTTATTTATAATTGGTCTAGCTATTTGAATATATTCATCTTTTTGTTTTAATCTGTCTGTCCGCTTCATGAATAGCATCGAAAGTGATAGCATGATATTCATTGTGTATTGCAGCGTAAGCAACGTGCAAGTGAAGCTCTCCGCAAAAAGCTTATTAAACATTTTTAAAACAAGTGTTTGTGCCATGGAAGTTATTAATATTTTGAAGAAAGGTATTAACTTTCTTTTTACAATAAAAAGTATATGTAGTATTTGTTGTGTTTTGTGTAAATCATTGTTGTATTTAGTACATAATTGTGAACGTTCTTAGTTTGTCTTTTCTGTGTTTGGTTAGAGTTTTAGTTGTGATGGCACTCTTTGGCATTCACAAATCTTTTTGTATAATATTCTTAAGCATTTTAAGAATATAAGAAAGTTTAGTTCAAGTGCCGTAAGGTGCCGTGCGGCTTACAAATTACAAAAAGGTAACCTAACCTCAATTTAAAAAAACTGCATATATATCGCAAGAATCAGATATAGTTCGCCGATCCTTATGAAAATATCATAATTGAACCAATCTATTACAATCCAAAATCTAAAAAAAAGTCCCAAACTTCAAGAAAACCGAAGTTGGTATTTCTACCAAAACCATTTCCGATCATTCAGTTATATGACTGCTATAAGATGTAGTCGGCCGATCCTAATGAAATTTGGTAGGTTGGATCAACTGACCAAAAATAGAATCTGTACGAAGTTTCAACTATCTATCTTAAAAAGCACAAAAGTTGGTTCATTTCCGATCAAACATTTATATGACAGCTATATGATATAGTTTGCCGATCTGGCTGATTTTATATACATATACTATCTTTGTCAGAAGCACTAACCCTAACAGGCTTGTGTGAAACAATTGATTAATAAATAATTATTGTAAAATAAAAAAAATAAATAAAAAATATATATATATATATTTTTATATTTAAATAGAAAAGATAAAATATAAACGCGAGCCACGGCTGCGGAGTTCTACTTAAGACTGAATTAAAATACTTCCCGGGCTGTAATTCGAAGCCATCGTTGGGCTTTTATGTATATGTTGGGTTGTTTTATATGTGTATATATTATAGAAGTACTAGCAGTCGCAGAACAAAAGTATAGTGTGAATGTTTGTAACAGAAAAAATTATGTTCGACCTCATAAAGTTTATATGTATATTCTTCATTAGCATCAACAGCCGAGTCGATGTCGGCATGTCCGCCATAGCTATGCAGAACGACGATGGTCACTAGATGGTGATTTAACTCCGCCCTGTCATAAATCCTTCCTGTCACAACAAGTGGAACATATCTGGCCGCCTATCAGCAGTTTAATCCTTGACCAACAAGTATAGCCCGCGTTTGCCGAAGAGGAAGAAATAGTCCTCGCTTTTTAAAACTTAGAAATCCATGTCCATGGATAGTGGATAAAACTGTAACAATGTAGTGTAGTGTATAAACTTATGATTTGGTCTCCGCTAACTCATAATTCATTCCAAGTAACTATGTATTTTTATTAGGGGCCTGTTTGGTCATCGAGAGTTTTCGGTGCCGTAAATAAAAGACGAATTTAAATTTAGTATGAACGTTATAAAAATATTTATTTATGCCTGCAGATGAAGCTGGGATCAACCAGTGTGATCATCCAGCTTATGGTGCATGCAGAGACTAATAAATGGACAGAGAGTGCGGCTCGACTAGACATACGCGAAGCTAAAGCTCTCGATAGTGGAGAGGGCGGCCCGACATAGTGATTCCGAAGCTAAAGCTCTCTTAAAATAGGCCCGTTGAAGTCGAGCGGCCGAGAAAGAGTCGGCTTGCGACCAACTAAGGCGATATATCCATACTTAAGCCATAAATAAACATTACCAAACATTACGCTAACATATTTAAACATTAAAACTACACCGCTGCTGCCTGACCCGACATTCCCCCTCCGTTGGGGCCTGTCCTCCAACTATATTCGTAAGGGGCGAGGTACAGCTTAATCAGCTCCCAGCGAAGCACTCCAACCCGAAGAGGGATCCGCTCCATAGCTCTGCCCAGCGGCCACATCCATAGCCTCCAAAGTCCTGCATCGCTGCTCCAGAAACTCTGCCAGCGACTCCCAAGTAGGGATGGCGTCGGAACTTGAAGAATTTAGACTCTCCTCCCACTTAACCTGGGTAGCTGGGTCCAACCGTTGAAGAAGCACCTGGACAATGATGCAGCCGGCTATCTCATTCGTCGAACCCAAATTCTTCAAAGTTCTCATATGGGCATTGAATTTGTCGGATAACCCTCGAAGACCTGTTATTGAATCACCTTCCACTAGAGTGAGGCCAAGAATCTCGTTCACATGAGCCTGAAATATTAAACGACGGCTATTAAATCGTTTATCCAACAAATTCAGCGCGACATCATAATTCTCATCGGAGACTTCCAAGGAGCGAACTGCTTCGAAAGCGGACTCCCGCAGGCAAGATCGCAACCTTTGCAGCTTTTCCACCTTACTGATGCTCGGATTACCGCCGACGATTGTACAGAAAATAGAGTAAAACTCAGGCCATTCAGAGTATCCACCGCTGAAGGTAGGAAGAGGCAAGGGAGGCAAAGCTTGAAACCTTTGACCTGACCCCGAGTCAACCTGCATGGTGGACATTCCGTTAGCTAAGGTGGAGTGGGCAGCAATTCGGGAAGAGCGAAGGGTCGTCTCGTGCTCAATTTCGGCCTGCATTGTCACTACCAGCTCCGAGACAGTCCATCGAAGCTCACTACTGATCTGCGAAATGTCCAAATCCTCAAGCTCCCCGTGGATGGCCTTGAAGTCGCTGAACATGGCGGCTATCTGACCATGACGCACGTTGAGCATGGCATCGTCCACCTTGGAAACAGGCTGAAGAGCTCTTTGGATCCTCTGCAAGTCCTGGAGAATACCCAGGGCCTTGCACTTTAGAACAGCACTACGGGTTGGAGTGGGTGCTCCTGTGTCTGCACCGCTGGAGTTCATGGTTTATTTATTAAGTTCCGACCAACCCGAAGTAAATAATTCCGGCGCCAAATTTTTTTTCTCCAAATTTATTTTGCCCGCGACGAACACGACTTGTCCCACTGTGCGCTCAGAACCGTAGCGGAATTGTGGAACGTATATATATATGAAGTCTATGCGCGGGCGAATGCACTTGCTTTGTGGAACGTAAATATGTATGTTTTTTTTAAATGTTTTTTCGCGGCTCAATAGTTTTTAAATTGTTAATTATATTAAGTAAATCACGTCGGGGTCACCAATGTTTGGTCATCGAGAGTTTTCGGTGCCGTAAATAAAAGACGAATTTAAATTTAGTATGAACGTTATAAAAATATTTATTTATGCCTGCAGATGAAGCTGGGATCAACCAGTGTGATCATCCAGCTTATGGTGCATGCAGAGACTAATAAATGGACAGAGAGTGCGGCTCGACTAGACATACGCGAAGCTAAAGCTCTCGATAGTGGAGAGGGCGGCCCGACATAGTGATTCCGAAGCTAAAGCTCTCTTAAAATAGGCCCGTTGAAGTCGAGCGGCCGAGAAAGAGTCGGCTTGCGACCAACTAAGGCGATATATCCATACTTAAGCCATAAATAAACATTACCAAACATTACGCTAACATATTTAAACATTAAAACTACACCGCTGCTGCCTGACCCGACAGGGCCACTGACACATTACTGTTCTGGGGCCCGGCTCCTGACCGGAACCTAATAATTTCTGCTATGACGGGTTTAGCTAAGACACCTTAAGGAGCTACGTTGTAGGTTTTATTTATCATCCAAATCAAAAGAGGTTTCGGTTTCGAAGAATATCGGTCGATCGGAAATGCCTTAACTTTAGTGTTTTTTTAAATTTAGGAGGTTGGTACACATTGTATATTTGAAGAACTATATTCCCATAGGGATATAGTTAGCGATATAAATCCGAACTTAACTCTTAAGAGTATATAAAATTCGGTACCCGACATCTTATAGTTATTATATTGTTTTAATATATCTTAATATATCTTATATGTATAATATATTTAATGTAATATAAATTTTAATATTATTATCTTATATTACATTATATATCTTTAACATCTTATAGTTCAAAAAATAGTTTATATTAATATAGTTTAGTATATATACATATAACGCATCATAATGTAAAAGGAAATGTAGAAAGCGAAATACTAGGATGGCATGTCCAGTAGTATATTATTATAAGCACAATTCCAAAAATATACAGAGCTATTATGAAAATTGATATGTGTAAGGAAAAAAACAGCAGGCAAGCTAAGATATTTTCAAAAGAGCAAAATGAAAGATAAAATACATATTTGTACTTTGTAGGTGTGTCCTTAACAGAAGTAAAAATAAATAGATACACTATTCCAAAGCATGCACAGTACAGATAGTTCATAAGTCGCGAGTCCGCTATTGTAGGGGAGTCCACAGCAAAAATTATACAAACGCAGACGAAAACATGAGCGGCACACACAACCAAAGTGGCTTTTGGAAATAAACTGGCTAAGCAAGCAATGCACAGTGTTCTCGAAGCTGGAATACATTTTTTTAAGAAAAATACCTAAAGACATGCATTACCAAAATCTACTCACTAGTTAGGCAAAGCAGAAAAGCAAATTGAATGAGACGGCCCTTTGATTCAATGTCGCGCTTGTCGAATTGAACCAATCTATTCGATCTGTTGTATGATTGTATGCCCCATGCAATGCTACTGAAGTATAAGACAAAGGTGGCCAGTCGAAAGTCTGGAAAAGGAGAATGATACATTATAATTACCCGAAAAATGCCTTAATGCTATCAAAAAATTACACATGCCAACAAAATTCATATTTCCTCCACGCATAAATTTACTTGCTCTTTAGTTCAGAAAATAAATAGATCAAATTTTATTATATATGGAATTATTTAGGCCGTGTAATTGCGTTGACCAGCATATCTTTGTTCGATGTTGTATTACATGACAAGTCATTCATTGACCACAAAACTACGACAAGCTGCAAAATCATTTGGGGTGCGGATTCCAAGAACGAATCAAACAGTCTGACGAAGCCAACATTGCACTCCTCAGAAATTAATTTTTGGTACAATCTGTAATAAAGTTTTTTAGTTAAGACAGGTTGAGTATTAATAATAAAAAAGGAACAAAAACAAACATTATTCGTTAACATTATTATCCCTTATACTTATTTAATATGTAAAAAAGCTATTATAAAATATACTTTTTATAATAGTTTTCTATGCCTAATAAGGTTGTTGATCACATTCCAAACTACTTACATTTTTAGAACTTAAACGTACTGTCGCATTAGAAATGGCCAGTAACTAATAGTCAAAAACTGTCGAATTATCGCTACATCATTTTCAAAGTGAAAATTCTAAAAAATAATATTATATTAATAATAAACAAAAGGAAAGCTAACTTCAGGCGGATCCGAAGTTGATATACCAGTTAAAACAGTATATACATATATCGCAAACATCGGATATAGTTGGCCGATCCTTATGAGAATATTATAATAAAACCAATTTTTACCATACAAAATCTAAAAAAAAAGTCGCAAGCTTCTATCATCAAAAACACCAGAGTTGGTATTTTCACCAAATACCATTTTCAATCGTTATATGGCCGCTACAAGATATATTCAGCCGATCGTTATAAAATTTGTTTGGATCAACTGACCAAAAATAGAATCTGTACAAAGTTTCAACTTTCTATCTTCAAAACACGAAAGTTGGGTTATTTCCGATAGATATATGGCAGCTATTGGATATAGTCGGCCGATTCAATTTGGTACGTCATATTATTTTGCCAAAAATAGCATTCATGCAAAATCCAACTACTCTGAAAACACCTAAAATCTCGAACTCTGAAAACACCAAAGTTAAAGCATAGATATGTTTTTTTTACAAAAAGTTTAAGCTTTAGTATGCACAGTGGTCGCTGCCATAGGTCAAAAATTAAAAAATTGATTTTGAGCTATTCAAGCGAAACCCAGTCTTACTATCAGCTGATTGTCCAAAATTTACCAAGCAATATGGTTTTCTTGGCATTTCTAACGGAACTTTCTAAAAATAGCATGACAAAATGGTACTCATATTTATGCACTTTTAATTTGTCCGCAGTGAACATAATTTTTATATTATAAAACTCTGTTAAACCAAAATCGATTGGAATGGATATGGAATATAATATACTTTATTTTTCGGATATATATATAAATAATTTGTTCTGTGTTTCGTGTAAATTTTTGTTAAAAATGTGCTTCTTTTTAGTTCGTAAATGTAAAGTTTTAAGTATTTTCCCCCGGTTGCCCCCAAATGAAATTTATGTGCTGTTATATACTAATATTTAAAGATTATAAAAATGTATACTTCAGCTGCCGCAGCACATTTGCCATTAAAAAATGCAACCTAACATTTTTTTCCATCTCTATCTAGGAGGGAAGCACGTTTTTGTTCTGTGTCTGTTATGTTGTTGATATTAATATCGAACATTCTTTGCAACTTACCATTGTTAATGGTAAAGTTTGTAATGAATAAAGTGAAACAACATCCACAAAATGCTTCATATGCCAAGCCAACAGAAATGAACAACCTAAAAGTTTTTTTAAAAAAAGAAGTTCATGAGGAGCGATTTGAGTTTGGACTGTCACCGCTTCATGCGTACATATATTCGATTTTTTGAATATTTTCTTCACCTATCGGACAAATTGGACGAAAAAGTAAGTCGAATTCGATCCTAAAAGGCTAAAGATAAGATTTCATTGAGAAAACAATTTATCCATCGGTTCATAAAGTTTTACTTCATTCTCCTGATATTATAAAACATTCTTTATTATCGATTGGAGAGCTTTCAGAAGAAGCCGCAGTTAATCAATCAATCATTCCAATATTTTTTTGTTTTAGTATTATATTTGTAAATAACTTACAGTAGAAATATTAGCCTGATCTGACCATTAGAAATGATTTTATGACTGCTCTCTCATGAAAGCGCCATCACTGATGCAATCGTTCCTATGGAAGCTATAGGATATAGTGGTACGATCTGGTAACTTTTTTTATCATATGTTTATAATATTTTTCTAGATTTATGGTGAAAGTTTCATAGCGATAGCACATCTATAAGTATTTATGGCCGCGGTTCCATACAAGCTTGACCACTGTGCACAGTGGTCCAGCCCGTAGGCCAAAAATAAAAAAACCAAAGTCCAAATTTTGACTTTAAATGTACCAATTCTTATTTATAATTGGTCTAGCTATTTGAATTTATTCATCTTTTTGTTTGAATCTGTCTGTCCGCTTCAAGAACAGCATCGAAAGTGATAGCATGATATTCATTGTGTATTGCAGCGTAAGCAACGTGCAAGTGAAGGTCTCCGCAAAAAGCTTATTAAACATTTTTAAAACAAGTGTTTGTGCCATGGAAGTTATTAATATTTTGAAGAAAGGTATTAACTTTCTTTTTACAATAAAAAGTATATGTAGTATTTGTTGTGTTTTGTGTAAATCATTGTTGTATTTAGTACATAATTGTGAACGTTCTTAGTTTGTCTTTTCTGTGTTTGGTTAGAGTTTTAGTTGTGATGGCCCTCTTTGGCATTCACAAATCTTTTTTGTATAATATTCTTAAGCATTTTAAGAATATAAGAAAGTTTAGTTCAAGTGCCGTAAGGTGCCGTGCGGCTTACAAATTACAAAAAGGTAACCTAACCTCAATTTGAAAAAACCGGATATATATCGCAAGAATCAGATATAGTTCGCCGATCCTTATGAAAATATCATAATATAACCAATCTATTACAATACAAAATCTAAAAAAAAGTCTCAAACTTCTATCTTCAAGAACACCGAAGTTGGTATTTCTACCAAAACCATTTCCGATCATTCAGTTATATGACTGCTATAAGATATAGTCGGCCGATCCTAATGAAATTTGGTAGGTGGGATCAACTGACCAAAAATAGAATCTGTACGAAGTTTCAACTATCTATCTTAAAAAGCACAAAAGTTGGGTCATTTCCGATCAAACATTTATATGGCAGCTATAGGATATAGTCGGCTGATCTGGCTGATTTTAACATATTATTTTAGAATAAGAATATAAATATTTTGTGCCAAGTTTCCAGTCCCTACCTCAACTAGAAGTATTTTTGGCCGCTCCCTTCATACAAGCCGGACCACTGTGCTGTGGTATGGTGTGGATTGTCAGCAAAAAAATTTGTTACATACTTTGGCGCTTGGGCAAAAAAACAACGGCAGCCCCCCTACTACCCCCTACAGCTATACTTTCGATTTAGACGGGAAGGAGACTAAAAAGTATATAACTCCTCCAAAAGTTGGTTTGTGGGTGTAGATTAAACATTGATACAGTTTTGCATCAAAAAAAGTTAAAGTTTCTTTAAAATTTTTGTCACTCGCCCTTTCGCTCCATATAAATTGCAAATTTCTGTAGCGCCAGTGAAGGAAGGGTCTTTGAAAAACTTTTGATCCCAAACTATTTTTATACCCTTGCAGAGGGTATTATAATTTTGTCCAAAAGTGTGCAACGCAGTGAAGGAGACATCTCCGACCCTATAAAGTATATATATTCTTGATCAGGATCACCTCCTGAGTTGATATGAGCATGTCCGTCTGTCCGTCGGTCCGTCTGTCCGTCTGTCTGTCTGTTTCTACGCGAACTAGTCTCTCAGTTTTAAAGCTATCGACTTGAAACTTTGCACACACCCTTCTTTCTTTTGCACGCAGTATATAAGTCGGAACGGCTCGGATCGGCCGACTATATCCTATAGCTGCCATATAACTGATTGATCGGAAATGGTATAACTTCGGCGTTTTTAAAGTTAGAGAGTTCAAATTTTACACGAGCGCTATTTTTGGCAAAATAATACGACATGCTAAATTTCGTAAGGATCGGCCGACTATATCCTATAGCTGCCATATAACTGAACGATCGGAAATGACCCAACTTTCGTGTTTTTGAAGACAGAAAGCTGGAACTTGGTACAGATTATATTTTTGGTCAGTTAATCCGACCTACCAAATTTCATAACGATCGGCCGACTATATCTTATAGCTGCCATATAACTGAACGATCGGATATGGTTTTTGGTAGAAATACCAACTTTGGTATTTTTGAAGATAGAAGTTTGGGACTTGTTTTAAATTTTGTATTATAATAAATTGGGTTATATTATCATATTCTCATAAGGATCGGCCAACTATATCCGATGATTGCGATATATATCCGGTTTTAGCTGCAAGGGTATATAAACTTCGGCTCCGCCCGAAGTTAGCTTTCCTTTCTTGTTTTTGTTGATTTATATCTGAAAAACAAATTTTTTCCAAATCAGCCGATTTGTAGACTCATATACATATATGATAATAAATGATAGAACTATCAGACTCGAGCTAGACTCGTATGGTATCCTTGAAGATCAAGTTTGTGTCAATGTTTCGCCACTCCCGCCCAAAATTTGTTGCTGACAATCCATATCCTTTTTTATCTCAATAACGAACTGAAAACGTCAAAAGCTGCATGACCGGATACGTCTGATAGTATGGTACATTTTTTGCAAAACTTAGATAACTGCACAACAGGTTCTCATTAACGCAAAAAAGTCTGTTCAATTTATGTCACTCGATTAGTAAATGAAAGATATTAATATGTATATATGTATGTATGTATATATGTCCATGTATATAAATGTATCTATAGAAGTACGAAACGGTAGAGTCCACAGACGATTAACTTACAATATCTCCCCCTCACGGTCTCCAGCCTCCTTGATATTTTTGAGTTTCCTTGTATAATAGAAAGCATAACCATCTCGGAACAGATAAGCGAGTACAACGTTTAAAAAAACGCCTTGGTCGAGGATGCGTTTCTGTATTGATATACTGGCCTTTGAGCTGAAACTTTGAGTTAGGTCTAAGCAGGTTTCTAATTTTACGAGCGCTTACATGTGTATATATATGAGCGATGTAATGACCATGGGCACAACGATTGACCCTACTGTCCAGGCACTAAAGGCATAAAATTCGCTTACCCAGTACTTGTATGCCAATATCCAATTCATAATAATAGAAGCGAATCGCAACCCAATAGAGGCTGCGATTATAGCCAAATTCAGGTTTCCAACTGTCTCCATCGTGTTAACTTATTAAATGCTCAACTAAATTAACATAAACGGAAACAATTTTTTTTTAGTTTTGCATTGCCTAATACATTAGCTATGAATAAGGCTATTTCTGAAACTGATCAACATCACCGACAGTGTTGCCAGGTCAGAGCATTCAAAAGTAAAAATGAAGTCTAGATGGACACAACTGTTTTTAAGCCATGAGAGTGAACGTGAGGCAAATACATATAGCCATATAGTACTCAGATCGACAAAAACTGTTTTTTAGCTATGGAAGTGAGCGAGAGGCAAATAGGTGAAAAACTCTTCTTGACAGGGTCTTTTCGCCACATCGTACTCAGATTAAAAAAAATACCAAAAATTTACATGGGGATGCCAACCAGCACCAAAAAGGTTTTAAAGGTCCCTAGCGAAAAGATTAAAAATGTTTATATTTCATCCCGTTTGAAAGGTCCGTGATACACTTTCAATCCATTTTTGTAAAGCCTAGTACTGAGATTAAAAAACATGTTTGACGAGTAAAAACGTTTATTTGTTCGAGTGTCAACGTATCTTTACGCACTACGGTCCCTCCTAAAATTGATTTAATTTGAATTTGAATCAGCATTGACAATGTTGGCAATAACTGAACCTATTTGGGTGTAAAAATATTAATTTAGAAAAATTTTTGTCCAAATTGGCCCAATTGGTGCAATCAAATTGGCATCAACCTATGGTTTACCCCACAAATCTGATCTGACGATAATTTCTACTAATTTAATTAGATCTATAATTTTCAGCGCATCGCTTTCATCAACTTGACTTTGGCAAGCATTTACATTAGTTTTTTACATTGTTACAACAAAAAAAGCCCCAATAATCTCTTTCAAGTATATCACTGACCCTGTTAAACTGGAGGAAAGATTTCAAATTTTAATCTCTTCGCTAGGGACCTGTAAAAGATCATTGGTGCTGGTTGGCATCCCCATGTAAATTTCTGGTATTTTTTTTGGATCTAAGTACGGGGTGGCGAGAAATCCATGTCAAAAACTGTTTTCACCCGTTTGCCTCTCACTCACTCCCATAGCTGAAAACAGTTCTTTTCGATCTGAGTACTATAACTAACCATACAGCATATAGACAACCCATTTCATACAACGAAAATGGACGGAAAAATTTCTTGCGACAGGCCCCAGCAGGCCCCAGAGAGGATTTTTTACGCTCTCTTACGCTCACCGTTCGTTCATCTTACGCTCATATTCTCATAGAATTCTTTCTGTTTCTCAGTCGCTGAAAGGAGCGCGACGATGAAGGTTGGTCTGCGCTTGGATTGTTCTTTGTATGTATGCGTGTCACACATTCACATACACGGGTGCATGTGTGCGTGAGATATACAATATACTGAGAACGGAGCAGGGTATATTTCAGTCGACATCACTTAAAACGCCGATTGCTTTTAAGTTTTTGTTGTTCTGCATGAGAACTGTACTTGCATACCTTACCGAATGAAAATATTTGTGCGAATAAAAAAATGCCTACGACAAATTTTAGAAGGATATAGCCCAGGTGAATTTTGTTTTCTAGATAAAAATTAGCCTTATGAATAATCATCCTGTACTGGCGTTGCAGAAATGTGCGATTTGTGGGGTCGAGACGTGGCAAATTTATGTATTATAGGTATTATAAGTGACTTCATGCAAAATATTAAAGCTATTTTTTATAGTCCTTGGGATCCACGCATTCATACAGAAAAACGAATATGACTTGAACATACAAACATACATATATACTTTATAGGGTCGGAGATAATTTCTTCCTTGCATATTCTTGGATTTTTTAATTCCCAATATTCCCAATTTCCTTGATGTTTAAAATACCTCAGTAAAATTGGTATATGTGCAAGATTTGTTTTCTATATTGCTCCTATTTTAATAGCTCTAGAAGTGTTTTGAGTACACACGATTTTTCTCCGATGTCCCTCAATTACACATCATGTATTAGTTTCTTATCTGTCCCCATCCTATTGCACCGTTAGCCCAAAGAATAACGCAAGGAGAGGAATTTAATAGAAACTTGATATATGTGCAAAAAGCTTCATTCACGTTTGGAGTGGGTTCCGGCAAGGTCCTAGTAAAACAAAGATAACAAATTTGACTGTTTACATTTTAAAATTTAATTAAAAATTATCTTGCGCTATTAAAAATAGGTTTGCGTCAAATAAATTGTATTAAATATCAAAAATGCCACAACCGAATTATCTAAAGAAGAGCAGATCCAAATAAGAACTATGGATGACTGTGGCGTTAAAGTTGGTGCTATTGCTAAAACAATAAATAGGCATCGAAACACTGTAGGAAACTTTTTAAAATCACCCCAAAAATATGCCCAAAACAATCGCAAAGGTGCAATTCCAAAGATTGATAACCGCACTAAGCGGCACATAAGAGCTTTGGCAACTCCCAAAAATTTGAGCTGTGCCAAAATTAAGGCACAATTGAAGTTACCAAAATGTAGGCAACGGGTGTAACAAATTTGCCGAAAAGATCTGCATCTCACATACGAAGCAAAGGTCCCGAAACCTAAGCTATTGTGGCGGCATAAAATGGAGAGATGGAGAGCCTATTAGGAGAAATTAAAATTTTGGACCACCGAATTCCAAAATGTCATCTTCAGTGACGAAAAAAAATTTAATTTAGATGGCCAGATGGAAATCAAAAGTATTAACGAGACCCCAGGCATCCCAGACAAACTTACCACAGACGCAACCATGGTGGTGGTTCCCTTATGGTATGGGCTGCCTTTAGTTATTTCGAGAAATCGCCTATATGCTTTGTGCCATGTCGCATGAACGCGGAAACGTATACCAATCTCTTGGAAAGTGAGCTAGTAGCATTTTCCGAAGAGTTTCATCCCGGAAATTTTGTCTTTCAACAGGATAACGCTCCTATACACGTAGCGTGGTATACGAAGACGTTTTTGGAAAGTAAATCAATCGATTTGATGCAGTGGCCAGCTTTAAGTCCGGACTTAAATCCGATCGAGCATCTTTGGGGCATCCTGTCAGCAAAAGTTTTCGGAGGTGGAAGGAAATTTAAGACCCTTAAGGAATTAAAGGCGGCCATTGTTAATGAATGGGCATCCATTGACATAGCTGTCCTCCAAAACTTGGGAAATTCAATCCCGAAGCGATTAAAATTATTAGATCAGCAAAAAGAAGACACGATACTATATTTATTAAAAAATTAACTTATATTACAAATGTATATAATATTTTTTTTGTCACTTAAATAGTTTTGCACATATATGAATTTTCTATGAATAATAGTTTTAAGTTCCTATATAAATATCAAACAATGATCTATTAAATATATGTTAAGTTCATTCAATTTGTACATTTACTACCTACATATATAAAATGAATAAAAAAATCTAACATGAAGGAGTTAGAAAAAAATCAAGAAAAACACGTTGCATACTTATCAATTTTACTGAGGTAACATGCTATAAATTGAAAATTGGTTGAAGTTACAATATATGTACAATCGTGGACATAAGTATTTTGACATAAATAAAAAAGTACATTTTGTGTTATAAACTCTAATTTATTTATCCAAAAAATATTAATTAATTAATTCATAACAATAGTGTAATAAAAAAATAAAAAACAACAAAAATATTACATTTCATATTACATCTTATAAACCAGAAATAAAAATGAATTAAAGTGGTAGGCCAAATGTATTTTGACATAGCATAATTTGTTAGAAAATTAATGTGAATTGCCAAAAATGTTAAAAACAAAATATAAATTATTAAAAAAACCCTCTTTTTGTAGTCGTGCAGGAACAGATTTTACTAAATTTTTAAGTATTTCAAGGGAAATTTCCTTTCATAGTCCTTCGACTTCATCAATTGTCTCCTCGTTCTTGTTAAGTTTGGATTCCAGTTACGTTTTATATAAGCTATGATGCTAATATCGGGACTTTGGGGTGGCCAATCTAAAGATTTTACTTCCAAGTCCCTCAAAAATTTGGTTATCATTTTTTCTTTATGGCATGGAACATTATCCTTTTGCAGGATAAAGTCTTGCCCAATAAGTCTGTCGCCGGCAAGCAATGCGGAGTCATTCAGGATACGCAAATAGTTTCCTTGATTCATCGTCTCATTAATAGGGAACAAATCACGGATCCCGTTATAAATATCCCCTGTAAATATCATAATCTTTTTTAAATTTGTCAGTTTATGTTTGTTAATTTTATAGTAAATGGTTTGTCGAGGTACTTATAAAATATGCTGAGGCTCTGGACCGAAATACCGGTGATACCTACCTGTGATACTAAATTACTATTTCATTTCGCTGGCTCCCGTGTTTTTCCCATATTTTTATTAAATAACCGTATAGAAATTAGGAAAATTGACAAAAAAATGTATTAAAGCTGCTAATAGGTTTATAAGCTGGAGTTATAAATAACAATAAACTGTCTTCAATGCGCCCGACACAAATGAGAACTGATTAAATGAAATGTCAAAATATTTTTGTCCACCCAAAAATGCATTATCTCTCACATCACGTGTCATAGCTAAGAAATTAATTTACTTATCAGTGCCATCTTTTGCACTCTTAAAGCTACAAACCGAATCTCTTACTGGAAATGGATCCCGTAACTTTTACGAGTACAGAGAGACACGCGATGGAATAAAGCTATACGCTGTGTCAAAATACTTACATATGTCCACGATTGTATATAAAATTAATCATTTTCTGGGAATACGTATTCATAGTTGTAATTTCGTTCTGTATCTTTTTACGCGAGCTAGTCTCTCAGTGTTAAAACTATCGTCTTAAGGCATCCTTATTTCCTTGCAGTATATAACGCGGAATGGCCGGGATCGGCCGACTAAATCCTATACAACTGATAGATCGGAAATGTCATAAATCTGTCATAATACCCAGTAGCACAAGCGTAAATTGTATTCGGGTAACATAGAAAAAGAATCATCTCCGACCCCATAAAGTATATAGATTTTTATTAGAATCAACAGCTGAAACGTCCTGTAACCAGTAATACCCACGCAGTTCACGTTAGTTTCAAACTTTCCCTACGACCGCTCCCGCCCCCATAACTCGCACATTTCTGTACCGCCACTATAGAAAGGTATTTTGAAAAACTTTTGATGCCAAACTATTTCTATACTTCATTTATTTTCGAAATACAGGGGAAAAATTTGCACAATTTTGCAAATTTGCAATTTAATACAGATTCTATTTTTGGTCAGTTGATCCAACCTATCAAATTTCATTAGGATCGGCCGACTATATCCCATAGCTGCCATATAACTGAACGATCGGAAATGGTTTTTGGTAGAAATACCAAATTTGGTATTTTTAAAGATAGAAGTTTGGGACTTGTTTTAAATTTTGTATTATTATAAATTGGGTTATATTATCATATTTTCATAAGGATCGGCCAACTATATCTGATGTTGGCGATATATATCCGGTTTTAACTGCAAGGGTATATCAACTTCGGCCCGAAGTTAGCTTTCCTTTCTTTTTTTTTTAAGTTAGAAAGCTGGAACTTAGTACAGATTATATTTTTTCTGGTTTTAACAGCAACGGTATATAAACTTAAGCTCCGCCCTAAGTTAGCTTTGGAGCCGTCCATATATTGCGTGACGCGAACTTCAGACTTTTTTGACCCGCTCCCCCCCCTTCGTGACAAACCATGACGCGAGGTTAGACCCCCGTGACCACAAACCGTGACGTTAACCCGAACCCCCTCCCCCCCCTCAGGCGCGTCACCCAATATATGGACGGCCCCTTTCCTTTCTTGTTTGCAATACATATCGGTAAACTGAATAAAAAAAAGTTAGTAACATAGTAAGGGGTTAAACAAATTATTATTATAATACAAAAAAATTTTGTTAATATTTAGCAATAAAAAAAATAACCCACATTTTTTACATTTATAAAATAATACATAGCTTCTTACCTAAAAAATGTTCTGCGAAGAAGAAATTCATCGCTTCAAGTCGACCATTCTGACAGAATCAAAAACAAGAATGTATTTCTTAGAGTAAAAAGTTTTAAAAAATCCAACACAATGCAACCGGATTGGCACGATCGATGAGAATACGGAAAACACTATAAATTGGTGTTGTAATTGTCCTTTGCATTTGCTGGGAGCCACACATGTAGATTACTTTTCATTTCCCATATGAAAGGCCAGTCCAACAACAAAGAAAGGACGAGACCATTGGGAGTGGGCACCCCTGTTTTAGAGTTTCCCTAATTGCAGTCCCCTCAGGTTGGAAGACGCTGCACTATGGTCCACTCTACCATTTTTGTTGGCCAAAATCCATTTTTTTTAATTTTAAATATTAATGAGATTTTGATTACAATCTAACAGAAAAAGAGTGACCAACAATTTTTCTTACCAAAAATTTGCATAGATGGCGCCACATTTGCAATATCAGCCTTTAAAGTCAGTTTTTTGAATGCAATCACGTGCAGTGAAATAGCGTACTCTTAAGTGTTATTTTCAAAAAAAAAACTTGTTTAAAAAAAACAAAATTTTAATAAAATTTTTGATGGGTTCTAATCCGTCGGGTTTGTACTACATGTTTTGTAATGTGAAATGTTTCAAATTGTTGTGATGTCTTTGTAGTTATATGTAAAAGTAAGTCGTTTAACAGGTGTAATATTGAAATTAAATCTCATTTTCGAAAAGGTGTACAAAGTGAGTCCAACCTAGTCCAATCTTGAAACCTTATGTGTGTCGTACAGTTATCAATTCTTGTTCAAGTGTATATAGTGTATATAGATATGGCTATTCCACTTTCAACCACTTTTTTTTGGAATTTGCAATTTTAGTTCGTAACCTCAAATTCAACAACTCAGAGTTGTTTGCCCTGTAGAAGTCTATCTAGGGCCAAGTATCCAAGGAGAATGCTATTGTCAAATGTTTTAAAACGGCAATTGTCGGCAATATTTCTGAGAAAATGCAGGCATAATGCAGAAGTATTTCAAAGCAGACATTCTGATTGGCTAAACACACAAACGTGTTTCTCAGTTGGCCAGAAAAACAATTCAGTGGGACGCCCTGCATTAACATATAGTCAAATATCCTGAAGGATATTTTGGTGAGGAGGGAGCTGAAGCGCGAAACAAATCAGATCGCTTGCATCATGCACGGAAGTCTAGTCGAATAAGTAACACACTGCGACAAAAAAAGAAAAATTGGAGGAACTTTTGAAGAGACCTAGTAGGAATTGTATATTAGGTCGAACGACGTTTTTCAATAGTTAAATGTTGTTGCTTTTGAAAAAAAATATATCTTTAATTTATTTCAACAAAAAGGATACAATTTTTACGCAAGATACTGACATTTTTGTCGTGTTTTCCGGACTTTGACGCCATTTTTTCGGTACAACTTCCAAAAAAAGGTATCATTTTTGACACATATTAATATTGTCTCGTTAATCCTGGATAAAACGAGACCAATTTCTTAAGGAAATTATGAAAATTGTTGAAGTTATAACACTTTTCCCAAAACAAGTCAGTGCAATTTTACTAGCGCGACTAAAATTCGAAAATGTCAGTTTCTTGTGTAAAAATTTTATCCTTTTTGTTAAAATATATTGAAGATCTATTTTTTTTTTCAAAAGCTACAACATTTAAGTATTGAAAAAAGTCAACAATTTTAAAATCATGTTAAAATTACGCGCTTAGGAATTTTTAAGAGCAAAAAAGTCCCGAAAAACCGTTTTTTCTAAATAAGTCAAGATTTTGAGGGTGTTAGAAAAATTTCAAACACGGTTTCATATTCGACCTAATGACCAATTTCTACTAGGTCTCTTCAAAAATTCCAAATCACTGTTGCACTGTGTAATTTTTGTGACGTCTTTTGTGACGAATTCCAGTATATAAAAATCAAACTTTAATCGTTTATTTTTCATATATACGCAACCACTTAGTTGATTTATTTTTTAGTTCAATTAAGTTCAGTTGTTTGTTTTTGGCGTTAAATTTTTTGTTACTTATATTAAAAGCCTTCAAATATATAACCTCAAAATATATAACCGGTTTTACCTGAGTAGGGAGTAAATAGGCAATCGGCTGATTTCTTGCGTCATATCCGTGTATGCATGTACATATATGTTGGTGGGAACGTAAATCCACAATCCAATATACACTCACATATATAAATAATCATAAATAAAAAATACATATTGACCTTTCATCCGACCCTGACATAAATATTTCTCCTGCAAGAAAGTGATAAAAAGGGATCGCAGCAGGTCAATTGGTTCCTTTTTTTTTCTTGACCCTTCAGGGTGGATTTTCACTTTTCTACGAAAAGGTTTTCTTGTGATATACTTACTCCTTGTAAAATTCTGTATTATATTTTATATTATAAAATTAAATTTCTTTATATAAGTCCGAGTTACGTTAAAATAAATTAAAAAAGAATTGGAGTAAAAAATCCTTTTAAATGATATGCAACACCATAATAAAATTTTGGATATTTTTTTTAAATAATTATTTGTTCTTCATAATTAATTTTAAATTAATTACAAAAGAATTATAGTAAAATACACTTTTAAATGAACTGCAGCACCATGAATATAATTTTTGTAAATAAGCATTTTATTTTTTGTTCATCAATTTTATTTATTTTTTTACGATCCTGAATCTTATTTATTTTTTCACGATCCTGAATCTTAGACAGGTATCTTAAGTGGGCAGATGAATTTGTAGGGAATTAGGCAAACGGCGTATAAGCGGCCGAAAAATTTTAGTAGTATGTAATTAGGCAAACGATAATCCTAGCAAGTTTCATTTTTACATGACCTTTTCTTTACATGCATATTTCCCTTAATGGGAACCAATGCAAGATATCAGAAAATATAGAAAACATAGACGGCGATGATCCTGGCAAGTTTAATTTTTGACATGATCGTTTGCTATTATGCCAATAGAGGGCGTATAAAATATTACGGTACAATTACAATTTTACACAAACTTGACCCATAGATGGCGCCACTAAATTTACGTCGTACGCCGTTTGCCTAATTACATACTACTACAATTTTTTCGGCCGCTTATACGCCGTTTTCCTAATTCCCTACAAATTCAACTGCAATATATATATATATATATATATATATTGGATTGTGGATTTACGTTCCCACCAACATATACATGCATACACGGATATGACGCAAGTAATCAGCCGATTGCCTATTTACTCCCTACTGTAGGCTCTAGGCTCTAAGCGTTATCTTTTCTTTCGAGTCTTCTGATTGGTTTTCCCGATTCATTAACCGGAAAAATGTGTGGAAAATTGGGGTGGTTTTCATGCGTTAACTCATGTAAATGTATTGATGATACCAATACATTCAAACACAAGTACCTGTTTTCCGTTTTTGAGAATCAATAGGTTTTAAGGTTTATGCCTTGCCGGTTAAAGCAATTTTTACGCTTTTTCTTTTTTACAAAAAATAAAAAACAAAAACCTAAAAACATAAAAATGGAGTCGAAAGTTGCATGTGACTTGTGCTCTAAAGTTATTAGTGTGAATGAGTTTATAACTCATTATGAGCGATGTGAAGGACCGCCAAATGCCTTCTCGGAGAGAAACGGAAGGCTGGTGTGCCCAAGGAAACTAGCCCTCAAGAGGGGCAACCCATGGATTTTGAAGATCAGCCATCAACATCAAAAAGGGCTAGACTAGACCGCACAATTGCTGAGACGAATTTTCGTCCCGAAGCAAAATTATGCTTTCGTTGAGGAAAGAATTCATTTACATTCTCCAAATCATAGAGCAGCATTAAGGAAACTTGTGTGGCAAAATGCTAACATTTTTCCTATAACCCAAAGTGATACTTTTTACACAAAAAAGTATAAAGTATTCGGAGTGCGCGATCTAGATTTAAAAGAATTTTACATTGGATGTAAAAATAATCTTTTAAACATTATAAAATATGCACTTAGCGAATTAAGAGCTATAAAAGTGCGTCTATCAGTTCATGGAAAATATGTAAAACCAACTGAAGAAACTGATAAGATGCAAGAAGAAACAAAACATTTCTCAACAAACTATAAAGCAATTTACGTCAGCTCATATAACGACATCGAATACATTTTAAATGACGATAACGAAATGTTAATTGCAAAAGCCGATGAATTCCAGGAGAGGGATTCTGGATGGGCTATTAAGCATTTTACATTTTATGAAATACAAATATTAAAGCTAGAGCACCTTCCTGGTTCAGGATATGTTGGAGCGCCTAAGAGCATAAGAAAAAGAAATGCTCTCATAAATGTTAAAAATAATGACATTTATTGTTTTAAGTGGTGCATTTTGGCTCACATAGCATATATGAAACACATACAAATCAATTTTGATACATCAGCGCAAAAAAAATCAGCTCGCGAAAAACTGCCCAGAACTTCATTTTATGGAATTTTGGATATTAGCCAACCCATTATAAAATATGATCAAAAAAGATTAAACTTTTCGGGAATAGAGTTTCCCATTACAAAGGATGGAATAAAGCTGTTCGAGAAAAATAACTCAAATTACAGCATAAATGTATATGAAATTTATAACGGTCGCATAGAAGGTCCTACAATTAGGACTAAGGAAATTAAAAGCAACCATATTGATATATTGGGTATAGAAAATGCTAAAGAAAATTGTTTGCATTATGCATACATAACAAGCATAAAAACATTGTGTAAATCACAAGTAAATCACTCAAATTCGGAACGATACTTTTGTAGAAATTGCCTACAATTTTATTGCACCACAAACAAGACCCACAATACTAAGGAGTGCGGTCAAGTGGCTGCACTATACCAACCGAACACAAAAACCAAATTTGAGAATTTTTCTAAAAAACTGTCACCACCAGTGGTAATTTATGCGGATATTGAGGCTGTTTTGGAAAATTGCCACACAGCCTCTAATGATCCAAACGCCTCTTACACCAAGCCTGTACAGAAATATACAGCATGTTTCGTTTTATGTGGCTCATAAGTACTATCCGCATCTGAATAAATTATGGACCTATAAAGGTAAATAAATTCATATCATAAAATTATAAGTTTTAAAATTAATAATAATATTATTTTTATTCCTTTTTATAAATTACAGGGCATGACTGTATGAAGGTGTTTGTAAAAACTTTGGAAGAGGAGACAATGGTTTTATATAATAAATACTGGAAGGGTAAAAAAAAACCTATATACAACTTCGACATCTGCGACGACGACTACCAGGAGCATGGGAACTGTTATGCGTGTGAAGAGGCCATCAGTACGGATGAACGCGTTTTTAACCAGTTCACGGGTAAATACCAAGGACCTATCAATAGAAGTTGTAAAGATAGTTTTAAGTTAAGAGATTATTTCCCTGTAGTTTTTCATAATTTATCTAGATATGATATCCACCTCTTTATTAATGCCCGTTCAAATTTAAAAATAAATTTTAAATTGAAACTAAAGAGTTATATATTGCTCTAAATCAAACTATTTTTGAAAAGGGAAAGACTAATTATACTATAAAGTACATAGATTCCAATAGGTTTTTAAATTCAAGCTTAGAAAAATTAGCTCCCAACATGGAAGATAAAGATTTTAAAATATTAAAATCAAAATTTAGTGGAGAGAAGTTTAGGCAAATGAGAAGAAAGGGAGTATTTCCCTATGATTATTTAGATAGTTTTGAAAAATTCAATGAAACCGAACTTCCTCCTAGGGAATATTTTTATAATTCGTTGAATATTTGAATTCGTTGAATTCGCTAAAGAAATTTGGAGTTCGTTTCAGTGTAGAACTCTAAAAGACTACATGAGTATTCATTATTCAAAAAACTGTGTCATTTAGATTATATTGAATGTATTAGACATAAGAAAACGTACTATGGGGAACAAAGATGTATAAGAAGTAGGGGTCATAAGTTATATACTGAAGTAGTTAATAAAGTAAGTCTTAGTCCTAGAGATGATAAAAGATGGGTATTAGTTTGTAATATTAATACTTTAGCATATGGTCATTATAAATTAAGATCTTTATTAAATACAAATGGATAATGTCAATAATATTGTACGTATTTTTAAAAATATTAAATAAGCGACAAAAAAAAAATAAATAAACAAATAAAAAAAAAAAAAAATTAAAAATAAATAATAATAATAATAATAAAAATTAAAAATGTATATATGTATGTATAATTTGTATAAATAAATTCCAATTTGTAAAATTTTATTTTAATAAATCTGTTTTATTTATCCATGAGTTATGTGTTTCATCAAAACCTAACCATTTTACAAAAATTTGGTTTTTTTTTCGTTTTATTACTTTTTCAACTAGGAATGCACTTTTGTCTTTAACTTTTTGAATTTCAGCTTCATCACTCTTATAATCAATGAGCTCGTAAGTAACTGGGAATGTAGTCTTAATTTTTGAAATTGTAAATATTTCAGTTGTCCAGTTAGGTTCATATCCTTTAACAAATACACCCTTGTATTTGCTTATTCTAACATGGTCTCCTACTACATATTTATGCCTTGGAAATACCTTAACAATGTTATAACATGTTTTCAAAATAAACTCTTCATTCTGTTTACAAACATCGATTGGCCTCATTTTTATAGTTCTGTGGTAACCATGGTTGTAGTCTTCTACAAGCGAATTCAAATGGGTAATCCATCGATAATTTCCATTAAAACTAAACATTTTCCACATCCTATTTTTTAAAGTTCTGTTCAATCGTTCACAAATCGAAGCCTTAAGGTGTGTAAATGTATGATAATGATTTATATTATTTTTCTTCATAAGTTCTTTAAAGAGTTGATTAAAAAATTCTTTTCCATGATCGGAATGTATATTTTTTGGCTTGTATTTGGAATCTTTCAATATAGATTTCATAACAGTTGCAACATCCATTGCCGATTTTGATTTTACAGGCTTAGCAAAAGCATATTTTGAAAATGTATCATTAACCGTTAGTAAATATTTATATCCATTATTCTGATTGGAATATGGGATCATTTCAACCAAATCAATTTGCCAAGTATCATGCACCCCTTTTTGAACGAACTTTCGACGTAAAAAATTTTTTCTACAAGTTTTATGTATTTCATCAACAACTTGTTGCTTACTCATTTTTATTTTAAATAAAAACTTATTTTTTATTGTTAATGTCTGAGGTCTTAGAGATTAATGATTTCTTATAATGAATTACATCTTCTTTTATTTCTTTTGTCATTTTTTTAGATATTTCGAAACATAAACGTGTTAAATCTATTTGAACATTTTTATCATAGTTAACATCTAAATCGGATAATTGAATATCGAATTTTTGTAAAGAGACACACTTCGGAATGATATGATTATAGTACTCCTATCTGATATGATTATAGTACTCCTATCATACTTGCTGTTTTAATATAGTGTTCCAACATAAAAATGTAGTTAAAAATATAGCTAGGCGAATTAATGATCTCCAAGCGTCACTATCTATTTCAATTTTAATACCGAATTGATTTAGTATCAGAACATATTGTTTATCTGATTTTCTAAATCTAAAATTACATTTAATAGTTGATAAAATAGGGTGATCCAAAATTGTATCAGACATTAGGAAGTCATACTGATCAATCTTTAATTGTATAAATTCCTTGTATGTAAGCAGTTGCATCCATTCTTCTTTATCAAATCCAATATAATTGTTTTTGTGCTGCTGCATCCAAATCATTGGAGTAAATTTTCTAGATGTCGAAAATCCACATTTTATTTTCAAATTTTGAGCCACAAAATATTCAAAACCAAATATAACTTCATGGTTCTGTTTTTTTCTTATGGCTCTATCTCTTTTAGCTTGGAGTGTATCCATTGAATCTGAATGTTATTAACAAACTGAAATTAGTTACTAAAATGTGTGGTTTATAAAGGGCTTAGTATGCCGTATATATATACATATATATATATATATATATATTATACATTATGTATTACATAATGAAATGAAATATATATCCATATATACAAACTCCTAAGACTCCTAATGCATGTATTATATAATAAAACAAGAAAGGAAAGCTAACTTCGGGCGGAGCTGAAGTTTATATACCCTTGCAGTTAAAACCGGATATATATCGCAAACATCGGATATTGTTGGCCGATCCTTATGATTAAATCATAATAAAACTAATTAACTAAAATAAAAAATCTCGGCCGATCCTAATGAAATTTGGTAGGTTGGATCAACTGGCCAAAAATAGAATCTGTATTAAGTTTCAGATTTCTATCTTCAAAAACACGAAAGTTGGGTCTTTGCTTTGCTTATGTTTATTGTTTACTATATACTTATATTTAAAACTTAAAAGATGATCAGAAGATGAATGCGGCAAAGACTCTGCAGTGGCGGCGGACGATGCTGACGAAAACTTATTGAGGGGAGAGTGTGTCTCCTGGAGATGTACTCCCGTAATATCGATACTCGCGTGAGTTATCGAGTTTTGCCGATAACGAGAACTGAAAGGGGTTGCCACAGTACCCCCCTCCTAGAGTTCCAGTTGGGAAAGATACTTTGCTGGGAATCTGATTTGTCGTCCCGATCTTGACACTTTCTCGAGTGTCTGAGCAGTTGGCGCTGTCGTCTGCTCCTGTGTTGGAGGCGGTACGTCTTTGAAGATGTAAGCTGGTTTAAGTCGATCGATGGAAACTTTGTTGTCCTTTGTGTGGCCCTTGATTGTAAAATATTTGTCGTGTTTTGTTACCACTTCGAAAGGACCCTCGTAGTTTGCTTCCAACGGGGTTTTCACTCGATCCACTCGAACGAAGACGTGGGTACAATGGTTTAGGTCCGGGTGCACAAATTCTTGCGGCGTATGATGGTGCACTGGCTTAGTGGTTGGCAGTTGAGACATGGTTTTTTGAAGAGCCTCGGTGAACTCGGACTCAGTGTGTTTTTGTGTGCGCGGTGCAAAAAATCCGCCTGGCACCCGTAGTGTGGTGCCATAAACCATTTCCGCAGGGCTCAGCCCGATGTCGCTTTTGATTGTTGTGCGTAGGCCGAGTAGGATTAGATGCAGGGAACTGCTCCAGTTGATTGGATCGACGCATTTTAAAGCAGCTTTTAACGTTCTGTGCCAGCGTTCGATCATACCATTGGCTTGTGAGTGGTACGCCGTCGTCCGCAGGTGCTTAAAACCACAAATTTTGGAAAGCTCTTGGAATAATGTAGACTCGAATTGTCGACACAGATCGGTTGTGATGTGAAGAGGAATACCGTACTGAGCGAACCAGCCCGATATCAGTGCGTTGGCTACAGATTGTGCTGTGATATCTACTAAAGGAATTGCTGCGGGCCATCTTGAGAATCGATCGATACACGTGAGGCAGTATCGGTATCCGTTCGATGAAGGCAGCGGGCCGACTATGTCGATATTTATGTGTTCGAAACGGTCGTCGATAACGGAGAATCATATGTATAAATTACTTTAATAAACAGTATGATTTTAGTACTTTAATTGAGAAGTTGTTTTTAGCAAAATGGATCGCATCTTTGGAAAAGATCCTCGTAAAAAAGGATACAGTCAACTTATATACTGCAACTATTGTGGTTCTGATACTCATTTTGAAAAGGACTGCGCTAAAAAACGGGCCCAGGAAAAAAATCATTAGAAAAATTTATTTTTGATAATTAGCACTGAATATACAAAAAAACTTTTATCAAAATGTTTTCACAATTTGTTCATCGTTTTACGATGCTTATTTGTGGACCCTCAGGATCGGGTAAAACAACATTTTTGAAAAATTTAATAAATGGAAGGAAGGACTAATAAGTATGGTACTTCAATAGATAGAATAATATGGTGTTACGGTGAAGAGCAAGCGAAACCAAATTTTACCAATATTGAATATTACCATGGGGTACCTGACTCCATTGAAAATGAAAATAATGAACCTATACTTTTGGTATTAGATGATTTGATGATGGGAGCATTTAATAAAAATGTATGTGAACTTTTTACCAAAGGATCTCATCATCGAAATTTATCTGTAATTGTTGTAACACAAAATATATTTCATAAATCTACTCACACCTGAGACATATCACTAAATACCAAATACATTGTGGCATTTAAAAATCCTGGAGATAAATTACAATATCAATGTTTAGCTAGACAGATATATCCTGAAAACCCTAAAGAACTTTTTAGAATGTATAAAGAAGTCACGAATGAACCTCATGGTTATTTACTTATTGATCTTACGCAAGGAATAAATGATCTTTTAAGATTTAGAACAGAGATTTTTAATCCATTATATTCAATTTGCTATTCAGATGAAAATGGTTTGCAAAAAGAGCAAAAGGCGATTGAAAGAGAACAAACATTTATTGTATGTGCTCAAAAAAGCAAATAATAAACTTCGAAAAGCGATTATTTGCAATAGTGATAGCGAGTTAGTAAAAACATTGTCGGAGATAGTGATAAATACTTTAAAAGGAAACCATAAAATATCAAAAAATAGCTTGAATTCATTAAAAAAGTATAAAAACGTATTACGAAATATTTCCAGCTCAAAAAAATCTTTAAATTCTAAGAGAAGAGTTCTTATTCAAAAAGGCGGATTTTTACCAATTTTAATAAGTTCATTGCTTTCTGGGATTTTTGGAATAATTTTGAATCATGATTAAAAGTAAGCATCAGCTAAACAAAGTAATCTTAATGCATCCAAATGCATACCATAAACTTTTAGTAAATGATCGAGGAAATGATCTTATAAATTTAAAATTTTTACCAATTTTAAACAATAAAAAAATTAGTGATTATGATAAATGGATTAAAATTCAACAAGAATTATGTGCATACCAAAATAAAAAGAGAAACCAAGCTGTTTTGCATCAATCGGTATCGAAATCTCCGTTTTCATTAAATCAAAATGTAGAAACCCAAACATATATAGATGATTGGAAAGATTCTATTGCCAGTACTTCTAAAGAATACAAGAACGAGTCATCATTTAAAAGAGAGGATTTACCCGATTTAGCCATTTTACCCAGCGATGAAGAAGAACAATCATCTGAGAAATCTGTTTCAATTCCAATTAATAATAAACGATCACTCGCAGATACTTCTTTCACTGATGATAAGATTTTAAAAAAATCATTAGTTGAGAAAACAAGAATTATAAAAGGAAATTCTACTGAAAAGAAACTGAAGCTGAGAAATAAGGTTAAAAAGAATAGAATATTCCCCCTATCCACTTAGAAATCTTAAGTATATAAGTGATTTAGAAAAATTGCAAAGGGCAAACCGCAAAGAAAACAATATCCAAATTGGTAAAAATAAATTAAATTGGATCTCATATTCTTAACTGCAGAGCTTAAAATGTTTTTTCAAAACGAGTTTTATATTACATTGCTCAGCAATGACTCCTTAAATGTGTTTCCTGATAATGTAAAATGCGCTTTTACAAATATTGTAAACCTTCCTGAAACAATGTCTGAGGAATGGGAAGTCGGTATAACTGATATATATTTAAATAATTTTTTTTCGAAAAAATCCTAAAAAAAGGAGAGAAACAAAAGAAAATGAATCAGAAGAATCAAGCTCTAATTCAACAGAATTTATAAGTTTAGTAAATTTAGCTCTAATTCAACAGAATTTATAAGTTTAGTAAATTCTGAAACATTTCGATACAAATCGGCCCCAATGAAAGCGGATGAGATGGAATGCGGTGCAATATTTATTTACACGGACATTATAAAGCCTCGTTGTGTAGGAAGCAAAAGACCACGTTGCTTAAGAGTTTTATTAGAAATGTTAGAAGTGTTGAATATTATCCTATTAAAAATTTTTCACCAAACGAAATTTCAATATTAATTACTGATTCAAGTGGATATAACTTCATCAATTCCAATTTTTCTAACTCTGCATTTTAGAAAAAGGAGAAAAAATCTATAAATAATAATGTTAAGGGAAACTAACATTTAGAATTGATTTACCAATCATGGCGAAATGTGCGGTGGAAGCTTAAGTAACATAGGTAGTCTCTATGTTTCCCCAAGAATTGTTCATCATGGTCGTGGTATTGGAAGTTTCTTTAGTGGACCTTTTAATTACATTAAGCCGCTTTTTCTGTCAGGGATAAATGCACTTAAAAATCAAGCTGCTGAAACTGGAAAGGCTGTTATAAATGATTTGGGTCGAAAACCTCTACGAAATAATTATAAAGTGGTAAAGGCTAAATTACAAAGTGGTAAAGGAAAAAGGCACAAAAAGAGGAGACCAAGAAAAAATCGCAATCATTTAACAACTAATCAACGTCGTAAACATACGCTTTCAAAAAAGTCAAGAAAAAAATCATCTAAAAAATTTAAAATTAGTGACATATTTTCCAAATCAAAATGAGTAATCACATTAAATGCATGAAAAGCAAATTGGATCTTTTTGAGCCTCATCCAACGCAAAGCTGTATTTTGAAAACCGAAGAAGTTTCATACAACCCTATTGCTTCTTTGGATAGTGCTTCATCAATTGAATTCGTTTGTTTAGGAAATGGAGAAATCTACAGAGATCTTTCAAGTGTTTACTTAAAACTTGTGGTTCAACTTAAAAAAATTAATAATAGTAGTATTGTTCAAGCATTGAACACTATTTTTTATAGAAATTCTTAAGTTAGAGTTTCAAGGGATCGGACCCATGGAAATATGAGATAAACAGCATGGTTTAAAACCGATCCCCTGCAGCCTAACACAAACACATACTCAAGTGGTGCGCTTATCGCACTGGAGAAAGGGTCGCATAGCAGGTCAGCGTGCAGTGCGTTGACAAGTAGTTTTAATAGATTTAAGATTCTCATGTATCGTACTTATAAGAGAATTGAACCAAATAAAATCAGTTTCCATAAGGAGCTCATTGGAGTAAGATCTATTTATTTAGGGCTCCTCTTAACATTTGGTCCATCGAGGCACCCTGACGTTTTCCCCTCTGTGGTAAGAGACTCAGGGTTAAAAAACTGGCACCTATAAGTGGCTGTAGAAAAAATGCTCAGCCCAGGGTAGCTAAAAAACAAGAAAGGAAAGCTAACTTCGGGCGGAGCCGAAGTTTATATACCCTTGCAGCTAAAACCGGATATATATCGCAAACATCGGATATAGTTGGCCGATCCTTATGAAATTTGGTAGGATGGATCAAAATATAATCTGTACCAAGTTCCAGCTTTCTATCTTCAAAAACACAAAAGTTGGGTCATTTCCGATCGTTCAGTTATATGGCAGCTATAGGATATAGTCGGCCGATCCTAATGAAATTTGGTAGGTTGGATCAACTAACCAAAAATAGAGTTTGTACTAAATTCCAGCTTTCTATCTTCAAAAACACGAAAGTTGGGTCATTTCCGATCGTTGAGTTATATGGCAGCTACAGGATATAGTCGGTCGATCCTAATGAAATTTGGTAGGTTGGATCAACTAACCAAAAATAGAGTCTGTACTAAATTCCAGCTTTCTATCTTCAAAAACACGAAAGTTGGGTCATTTCCGATCGTTGAGTTATATGGCAGCTATAGGATATAGTCGGCCGATCCTTATGAAATTTGGCATGTCGTATTATTTTGCCAAAAATAGCTCTCATGTCAAATTTTAACTCTCTAACTCTAAAAACACCAAAGTTATACCATTTCCGATCAATCAGTTATATGGCAGCTATAGGATATAGTCGGCCGATCCGGGCCGCTCCGACTTATATACTGCGTGCAAAGAAAAGAAGGGTGTGTGCAAAGTTTCAAGACGATAGCTTTAAAACTGAGAGACTAGTTTGCGTAGAAACAGACAGACGGACAGACGGACATGCTCATATCAACTCAGGAGGTGATCCTGATCAAGAATATATATACTTTATAGGGTCGGAGATGTCTCCTTCACTGCGTTGCACACTTTTGGACAAAATTATAATACCCTCTGCAAGGGTATAATAAGGCTGCGATCTGGGTAAAAAAAGCCCAGTTTAAAAACCGTAGTACTCTGTTGTTTCCCCCCAAGAGGTAAGGGACACAGAGAATAAAATTATATAAATGCCAATGAGCATAAAATAAAAAAAAAATAATAAAAATGAGTCAAAAAAAAAAGGCTCAAGGTGTATTCTCAACCGTATTTTGGGGCTCCTATTGAAATTGGCACCTAAATAGTGGCTAGATGTGCATTGACACAGTCAGTCAAAGGTAGCTAAGATGGCTGCGAACTGGGCATAAAAGAGCTCAGTGTAAAATCGTAGTCCTCTGTCGTTTCCCCCCAAGTGGTAAGGGACACAAAGATTGAGAATTGCCTCGGGCAATAAGTGCGTTTTTTGTTTAGCGCAGGGCTATTCGAGACCTGAGTCGGAATATTTATTGAAAATCTTTGGGCTGGAATTCAGCCATTGGATCTCCAAAGCGATACGGCGCAAGGAGTTAAAAACACAACTTCTGTAAAAAAAAAAAAGTAAGTTTTTCCGGAACAACACCGGAAATTCATAAATATTGAAAATAATATACGGCGTGTTCGAGGCCAAATATCTTGCAAAAAGAAAAAGTCGGGTTCCTGGGAACAACGACAGCCAAAGTCTTTGGCATTTTATTTGGCGGGTCCAACGTCTGCGGCAGGACCACCGAGTAGAAGAACAACATCAGCGGCAGAAAAAACAACCAGCTACACCATCAGCAGCATCCAGTGCGGATCCTTTTACATAATCTTCAGGAGGATCACGCATCAATATAGAAAATTGAAAAACTGTATGGTATGGTAAAAAAAAAAATATTTACAATTTAAAAAATAATGATTAAAAAAAAATCGATAAAAAAGATATTAATTATCAATTAAATTTTATACAAAAAAAAAATTAAAATATTAAAAGAAATTAGCCCTCAGTAAAACAAAAATTTTAAAATTACAGTCCACTAAAAAATCGAAGAAAAAATAAATTTTTCAAAGTAAATCTAAAATGAAAAAAAATATATATACTAAGGCACTTTTGTGGCCCCTTGCAGGATGTTCAAACATTAGGTTGAACATAACATATAAAAGCTTAAATAATTTTAAAATATTTAAAATTCAAATTAAATAATTCTTGCACAAATTATTAAAAGAAAAAAATGTATTAACAAGATACAAGAACAAAAATTTATACAGTCCACTAAAAATTATAATCGAAGACAAGGTTAAAGTAACATCAAATTTATCCAAAAAATATTAATCAAAAACACATCAAATTTACGCCTCTTTTTTGTGGCCCTTTCCAGAATGTTCAAGCATTGAACACTATTTTTTATAGAAATTCTTAAGTTAGAGTTTCAAGGGATCGGACCCATGGAAATATGAGATAAACAGCATGGTTTAAAACCGATCCCCTGCAGCCTAACACAAACACATACTCAAGTGGTGCGCTTATCGCACTGGAGAAAGGGTCGCATAGCAGGTCAGCGTGCAGTGCGTTGACAAGTAGTTTTAATAGATTTAAGATTCTCATGTATCGTACTTATAAGAGAATTGAACCAAATAAAATCAGTTTCCATAAGGAGCTCATTGGAGTAAGATCTATTTATTTAGGGCTCCTCTTAACAAGTATTGAAGGAAATGCTGTTGGTGTAGCAAATAATATATTGCATTCTATATTTAGAAGCTCATCTGTATATTTAAATAATACTTTGGTTTCCCAAAGCGACAATAATTTAAATTTTAACCATTAATTTTAAACTATGGTTGTGATGCAAGTGAAAGTCATTTAGCAACACAAGGATATTTCCCAAATTATGGTACCCAAACACCATTTAAAAGTGATGGCAGTCAAATTCTTAAAAACATGTTTCAAAATAGTAATAAAGTAGAATTATTTGGAAAAGTGCATGGAGATATTTTCAACCAACCAAAACTGCTTGTAAATAATGTTGATTTGCGCATTACTTTTAATATTGAAAAAACAGCATTTTATTTATTGGAAACTGAAACTGAATCGAATCTAAAGATCTTGGAAGCCCAGCTGTTCATTAATCATGTAGTAGTCAACCCCAGCATTTTATTAGCTCATCATCACGTTTTACAATCAAAAAATGCAATATACCCATACAATAAAGTTGAAGTAAAATCATTCACAATATACCCAGGAAATAATACATTATCCATCAATAACGCAGTTATTGGTCAAATTTCAAATTTTTTGGCCTTTTGTATGGTAAAAAACAGAGCTTACTCAGGAAATCGAGGATTAAATCCTTTTAATTTTGAAAACTTTAAAATACAACGATTCAATATGCTAGTTAATGGAGTACAGGTACCTTCTCAGGCACTTGAATTTGATTTCTCGAATCCTACCAATACGCAAAGTTCAAGAGCATATAATTTACTATTTAAAGCATGTGGAATTAAGCATTATGATCGTGGTCTCCAAATTTCCAAGAATATGTTTGACAAAAATAATTTTATATTAGCGTTTGATTTAACTGCTGATCACTCCCATTCTAGTGTTTGCGCTAACCTGATTTCTCAAGGAACGATCAGAATAGAAGGAAGATTCTCTGAGCCTCTGGCTGAGGCTGTTACTTGCATTGTTTATTGTGAATACGACTCTATGATTGATATTGATAAGCATCGAAATATTCGAGTACTTTTGTAAGAATGAATACAATACAAATCATGGACTTGCTCTCCAAGCATCCTCAAACTAAAAAAATATTTAAAGGGGTTTTTTCGGCCGATAAACTACCAAAAGAAATTCGTGAATATCCAGCATTGATTGTAGGTAACACTGATTATTCATACCAACCAGGAATGCATTGGGTTGCATTTTACTTCTATAACAAAAAGTCAGCAGAATTTTTCGATTCTTATGGACAATATCCTCAGAAAAAAGAATTTATTGCATTTTTAAAAAGATATGCATCAAAATATACTTATAACAAGCAACAATTGCAATTTGCAACGATACTTTTCAAATACCTTTGGACATTACTGCATGCTTTTTGGTCTTTACAAAAGCAATCGAAAAACTTTAAAGAGTTTCACACAGAATTTTAAGATAAAAGATTTCACCTATAATGATAAGTTAATTTCAAAAATGTTTAGTAAATGTTTTAAATGATTTAAAAAAATTTTTTTTTAACCCAATATGAAAAATAAACAATATTATTTATAATATCTATAAAAAAACTTTTTTATTTTCATGGATTTGGATACATTCTTTTAGTTATTTTATAGTATCTTATCATAATATCCGTAGCTTTCTTTATATATAGAGGAAGTTTGTTGCAGTTACAAGTGTCTGGTCCTTCAGTTGCTTCATCATCACTCCTACTACATATTCTACTACATATTTTGTAGTAGAATCCATATTTGGAGTACAGCATTTCCTTTTCTTCTAAATCTTCTAGCGTTGTTTTTAAATATTCAAGTTTTTTTAAATGTTCCTCGAAAATCATGTCTTCAAATTGAAGTAAAAATAATTTTATTTGATGCGCGTACATTGTGAGGTTAGCTGAATTGTATCTGACTTAATGGAAAATGTGAAACTGATGATCCATTGTAAGGATCCAACTCTTTTATATTTTTACTCCTTTGAGATAAATTGTAAACAAGCTGAGCTATATCTAGTCATCTCTTTTACTTTATATACAAGATGTGTTATTCCATTTTCCTTCAATTTCCTTCAATGGTGTTTTAGTTGAAAATTTATTTACATAACTCTTTGGTAAAAATATCCAGAGTGGTTCGTCGTCCTTGTCATTCAAATAAAGGGCTATTTTCGTCCCATATGTGGCTTTCTTTATCTTACAACCAATGATCTTGTATTCGAAATTAATACATAAGTCTTCAGTCTTTGTGTAGCCAATAACAGGCTTTTGATCATTCAGAGTATCTAAGAAAGACTTCGATGTACATGAATATAAGTAAGGCTATTTTTTTCTTATTGGTTGTAAGAATTTGTATACATACCATCATATATACATAACTCTTGTATTCCTGGTTTCGTTCCAAAAAGGTTACTGTTAGGTACTAATCAACATAATCAGTGATCCCGCTCTTTTATACTTTTTAATAATTCACTCGCCTTTGTGTATATATGTGTATATATATACACATATGTATATATATATACACATACATATATATCTATATAAGTATATATATATATATATATAATTATATATCTTCTTCAAAATAGTTTAAAAATAAATATATTTTTATTTGAGTTCCGGTTTTGATACAGTGTGATTCTTTCAAATTGCTTAGAATTTCAGAACAACTGCTTAGGATGTTAGAATTTTAGAACTAACTTATCTTTAGGGCTCTAGGTCCTTTTTATAGCTACCCTTGCTGAAGCTTATTGCAGATCAAAGCTCGAAAGAGAGGCTCTCTGAGAGAATAGATTGGGTCGGAACCTTTTACTTGAGGTGTCAGTTGACATGAAAGGCTTTGGGTCTCAATTAATCGAGGTGACAAGAAAATGTGAAGTGGGTTCCCATTTAAGAATGTTTTGATCTGTTTAGTTTTAATTCACTTAAAAGGAGTGAGAAAGATTTGAGTCGGGATTTCTGTTTATCAAAATATTGTTTTGGTTTTCAATCTGAAGTGACTCTTAGAAATTGGAAATCTGAAATGAGGCTGTTTTCAGCCGAATTGAAATAATTAAATATTTATGTTTTTACAAAAATTGGAATGAGGCTATTTGCAGCTGCGTTACGAATTTCAATACAAAAGGCTTCAGCTTCGGTTTACAAAATTTACTGATATACACTTAAAGAAATTTTGTTGATATGTTACTTCCCCATCCTTAAGAATTTAGACTGTCCTCAGGCGGTTAGTTTGGGGTATTGTATACCTACAGCTGTAGGTCATGTTCTTTATTTTCTGAACCTTTAGTTTCTTCTTCGGGACTAATAACCTGTTATTTTATATAATTAATTAGTATCCTTTTTGGGATGTTCTTAAATTTATAAATCAAATATATGAGTATAATAATAATTATTATTGATAGTAGTATTAATAGAATTGTTTGGGTTGTAAAATATTGTTTTGAATGGTTTTGGAATATTTCTTTGGCTACGATATAGGATAAAGGTTCGAGTTTAGTTATGTTGTTGTTTACATAAATAGTTCGGGTGTAATCAAGCATAGTATTTGTTATTATTACATCTTCTATTTGTATAGAACAGTTGAATGCTTTTATTATATTGTTTCCTTCTGCAATTAAATCTTTATTTATACAATTCTGATTTAGCAAAGTTTTTGGCAAATTCCATGTTATTATAATGTTGGGTTCAATATAATTTAATTCGAGGTTCTTGTACATTTTTGTATATCTACATTCTGTATTTGTTTGTCTTAAGAGACCTATTATACATTTATTATTTACTATTTCTTTTGTTTTTACTTCAAAGACTTGCTGATTTTTTATATAATATTCATCATGCAATGTTTCGGTTATTATATTCTGATTCTGATCCGGATACGGTAAAATTTTATAAATGGGGGTTTTAATAATAGTACGAGGAATATGAGAAATTATCAATATTTCGTTAGTATTAACTTGTAACCAAGTAGATGTTTTGATATTTAACAATTTTTCTGAATTAATATGTTTAAGCGGGTCATGTTTTAGGAGCTTTGGGTTGAATATGCCTAATCTTGTAAATTGCATTCCTAATTCAATGTCTTCTACGTATTCTGTAAATTCTTGTAAATTGAAAATAAGGATTGCTAACCTTTGGTTTTCGTTTTGGTTTTCATTTAAACGATTGACTGTTTCTATTCCTTTATTAATGGCATCAATTACTTTATTTAACTCGTTGATCTGTATACTATTTTCAGACAAATTATCAATTTTTGATTCTAATTCTTCCCTATCTTGTTGATCCAATGTGCCAAATAAATATTTATAAAAAGTACCTACGAAATTTGCAAGTCCTCTCTTGTTTCGTTGAGCAATTTTGATTCCGTTCATTTCTCTATTTAATTTTTCTTTTAGATATTGAATTTGATCCAAATGTTCAAATTCGCGTGTTTGTTCCATTAGATTTTTATAAGTTTTTTCAGTTTTAGTTAAATTGACTGTGAGACAATGATATTCATAATTAGTGGGCAGATCTATGTTACCTGTTTGGAAAATTAGGTATCCATTTTTTGCTTGGATTGGATTGATATCTATGTTCTGACACACGGCGTGATATATAAGACATAATAAAGTTATTATATAAAAGATAATTTTATTAAGCTGGGTTGTCTTCCGGTGGAAATCTGGAATTATTATATTTGCTGGTATTAATTTTCTTCTTCTTTTTGAATTTCGATTTATAGTGAGTGATTTCTCTACCTCTATTTTTTTCTACATAATGTTTTTCGTCGGTTTGTGTAATTTGGCCTGTCTTCCTAAAAGGATTTGTTGTTTTAGATTTTACAAGTGGGGCTTGTCTATACCTAGTATCAATATCGAATGTATGACGATTTTTATTAAGCTTGTTTATTTTCTGTGTTTTATTCACTTGAGTATTATAACTTGGAATTCCGGCGAAAATAAAAATGTCAGCTGGTGTTCTGCCTGTAGAGCTATGTTTTGTTTTATGATTATAAATATAAACAATTGTTTCAAATTTAGTAATTATATTTTCAGGATTCCGTTCAATATTTATAATTCTTAATTTTTCGTTAATAGTTTTATGAAATCTCTCTATGTCAGAAACGCCATTTTTACTTGTGGTTATAGTTATTCTTACATCTTCTGATTGCAGCCAAAGTTGCAATGCTGAGCACATAAATGCGGAATCTTTGTCGGCTTTAATTTCTTTTGGTTTACCCATTTCATTAAATATCCTGAGTAATGCCCTTTTTGCTTCTAACCAATCCCTACTGTTGACATTTATTAAAGCAGCATATTTGGAATAAATATCAATGCAAGATAAGAATTGTTTATTATCGATCATGTAAAAGTCTATAACATATTTTTCTCTGGGGTTAAAGGTTTCTGGGGTTAATTCAAATGTAAGTTTTGTATCTCTATGCTCTGTTTTAGCAAGGTTACAAATTTCACACTCATTTATAATATTTTGAATTAATCTCTGATAATCGGGAAAATAATATTTTTCTTTAAAAAGGCTTGTTTGTTTTTCTATTCCTGGATGTAATAATTCTACGTGAGCTTTAAGGACAATTTCCTTGAATTCTGCGAATGTTTGGACATCTATTAATATTGTGCTGGTTTTCATAACTTTGGTTAAGTTATTTGGGCAGATAATCTCTACATAAGCATTTTGAAATATTATAAAGTCCATTTCACAAGGAAAATAGATAACACTTTTTTTGGAGCATAAATATTCTTTAATTAATTCTTTTGCATATTCATGGGTCATTTCTTTATACATTATTTTAAGGTTGGTTTTATGAAAGTATTGAGTCAATTTAACTTCATTTGAATTTCCTCTATGGAATTCAATTTGTCTATTGTAATAGTTTAAAGGTCTTTCTGTTATTTCTATATAATTCTGATTGTCTTCTTGCGCACTATGTACTGTTGCTATTGTGGGTAATGATGGGTTACTATCCGGTGATTCTCCTAAAAAATTTTCATCTAGCTTTACTCTTGACAGAGCATCAGCTACCTGGTTTTCCTTTCCCGGCAAATATTGAATAGTGAAGTCAAACTCGTTTAATTTTATTCTCCATCTTTGTAGTTTCATATTTGGTTCTTTTATATTATGAAGCCAAACTAATGGTCTATGATCGCTAAGAATTTCGAATTTTCTACCAAAGAGATAAGACCTAAAATATTTAGTGGCCCAGACTATAGCCAGAAGCTCTTTTTCTATTGCTGAATAATTAATTTCGTGTTCATTAAGAGTTCTACTAGCATAACAAATAGGTTTATGATTTTGTGATAAAACTGCGCCTAAGGCGACGTTGCTAGCATCTGTTGTTAGAGAAAATAGTTTTTCAAAGTTAGGGTAAATTAAAATTGGGTCTGATGTAATGAGAAGTTTTAATTTCTCAAATGCTTCTAAATATTCTTTATCTGATGAATTTATAGTTGAACCTTTCTTTAAGTTTACTGTCATGGGTTTTGCAATTTTAGCAAAATCAGGTATGAATTTTCTATAAAATCCACAGAGACCTAAAAATGATTTTATTTCTTTTTGTGTTTTTGGTATTGGAAATTTTTGTATTGCCTCAATTTTTTTGGGGTTTGGCTTTATTCCTTCTGTTGTTATTATATGTCCAAGGAATTCGGTTTCCTTTTTCATAAACTCACATTTGTCAAGTTGAAGTTTAAGATTAGCTTCTCGAAGTTTTGAAAACACCTTTTTATAGACAATATGTGTTCCTCTAATGAAGTAGAAAATATAATTATGTCATCCATATAAACAAGGCAATGCTGGTACATTAAATCTTCTAATAAATTGTTCATGCAACGTTGGAAGGTTGCAGGCGCATTTTTCAGACCAAATGGCATTCGTGTATATTCGTAATGTCCATTTTTAGTTGAAAAAGCTGTTTTTGAAATAGAATTTTCATCCATTTGAATTTGATGAAAACCCTTGGCAAGGTCAATTGTTGTAAAATATTGACACTTTCCAAGTTTGTCAAGTATTTCATCCATAACTGGTATCGGATACTTATCATCAATAGTTATTTCATTTAGACTTCGATAGTCTATTACTATTCTAAATTTCTTTTTCCCTGAGGCATCCTCTTTCTTTGGGACTATCCATATTGGAGAACAATAAGGGGATTTCGATTTACGTATTATTCCCTGATTTATCATTTCTTTAATTTGGACTTCGACTTCTTGATCATGAGCTTGGGGGTATTTATAAGGTTTTTTGTAAATAGGATCTTCATGTTTGGTTTGGATTGAATGTTTGATAGCACTGGTAAAGGTCAAATTTTCACCTTCCCTGTACTGGATATCACTAAATTCAAATAAAATGTTATTTAATTTAGTTCTTTCTTCTTCATTAAGATGATTTATTCGAAATTTATTATTTTCTTCCAAGTCATTATTAATTGCAAAATTAAAAGATATATCCTCAGATGAAGGTGGACTGAGATAATCTTCCAATGTTTCCATTTCGGAATTCCTGAAATCTTCGTGGTTATATATCATAGAAAAAATAAATCCGCTCAAAGTGACTGTTTCCTGTTTATAATTAATTATTGCTTCACATGCTTCTAAATACTCTCTTCCTATCAATATATCATATTTTTGGGAAAAATTATGGATCCAAAATGGTTGGTCGATCGGACAAAGTTTACTTGTTTTGAAATTTACGGACTTATTTAATTTAATTACACCATTAATTGTGTGCACTTCTGACGTTTTTAATGTTTGTGGGAAATTAAAATAATTTTCTTTTATTAGGTTGATTGAACTTCCTGTATCTATTACACATTTAAATGGGCGATTGTTAATAATTATTCTGATGTAAGGAAATCCATTTCTTCTACTGGATCCGAGGCTATTTGATAAAAATTTTCGATTTCCATTTTAGATTGATCGCTTGAATATTCACGCTGTCTTTTCACTGGTTTGTTAGAATTAGTACCTTGTAAAGAAGATGATGGCTGTTGGTAATTCATAGGATTCTGAGCTCTACCTTGATTTAAGTTTTGCTGCAATTCCTGTCGAAATTGTTGTTGATTGAAATTATTTGGTTGTCTATAGTTACTTTGCTGATTATAACTTTGTTGATTATTATTATTATAAAAGGAATTATTTCTTTGGAAATTATTATTTTTTTGATAATTTCTCCTATCTTGTTCGTTTTGATTTGAATTATGTTGTGATTTAACCTTATCAGAACCAGAATCATAACAACCTTCTTGTTGTGCTACTTGTTTAAGTTTACTGACTGTAGTTATATCGTGCCTTGCTAATGTCATGAATAACCTGTCAGGAAGTTTTCTCATTATTACATCTTTTACAGTATTATTCATGGCATTATTATAAATCATTGTGTTTAAATTATTGTTTTCTAACGACAATTTGTTTGTTATGACAAATATTTTATATTCTAGATCCTCGACGAACTTACGAATGCTTCCATTGAAGGGGGTATTGTAGAGTCGTCTTAGTAATTCCTCGCATGGGGTTTGGGTTTTATATTCATCGATGAGAGCACTCCTTAGATCGGGCCAATTGGTTGCTGCTGATAGCTGGGACACTCGCTGTGCATCTCCTGATAATTGCATCTCAATTGCACTGAAGAATACAGCTATTTGACGCGGATCAGTTGATGGATACAAATTTAAAATGTATTCGATCGGTCTGATGAATGCACTTAATTCCCTGGTGCTTCCATTAAAATTGGGAACTTGCCTAATCTGGCTTAAAGCCTGATTAAGGTGTAGCTCGGAGAGTAACTGGATTTGTGCCACTGGTTCAGCCATTGTAATGTTTGTATTTCTTATTTATTTCGGTAGCGGTCACACTAAAAAAGCGGGCTACTAATTTATTTTAAGTTATTTTAAGTTTTTATGTTTTGTATATTTTCGGTAGCAGTCACACTTCGAAAAGTGGGCTACAAATTGAAATTAACACGTATGTTCTTTTGCGGATGTGAATAGCGATTAACACTCGCGATTAGTATTATAGCTGCAGTTGCATTAGCATAAAATACTTCAACGATGTTCTATGATCTCGATTGATCACTGGTCACTTTTGCACATCCTACCGACTGCGCCAATTATATATCTTTTTCAAAATTAGATTAAAAAAATATATTTTTATTTGAGTTCCCGTTTTGATACAGTGTGATTCTTTTATTTTAGAATTTCAGAACTACTGCTTAGGATGTTGGATTTTTAGAACTAACTTATCTTTAGGGCTCTAGGTCCTTTTTATAGCTACCCTTGCTGAAGCTTATTGCAGATCAAAGCTCGAAAGAGAGGCTCTCTGAGAGAATAGATTGGGTCGGAACCTTTTACTTGAGGTGTCAGTTGACATGGAAGGCTTTGGGTCTCAATTAATCGAGGTGACAAGAAAATGTGAAGTGGGTTCCCATTTAAGAATGTTTTGATCTGTTTAGTTTTAATTCACTTAAAAGGAGTGAGAAAGATTTGAGTCGGGATTTCTGTTTATCAAAATATTGTTTTGGTTTTCAATCTGAAGTGACTCTTAGAAATTGGAAATCTGAAATGAGGCTGTTTTCAGCCGAATTGAAATAATTAAATATTTATGTTTTTACAAAAATTGGAATGAGGCTATTTGCAGCTGCGTTACGAATTTCAATACAAAAGGCTTCAGCTTCGGTTTACAAAATTTACTGATATGCACTTAAAGAAATTTTGTTGATATGTTACTTCCCCATCCTTAAGAATTTAGCCTGTCCTCAGGCGGTTAGTTTGGGGTATAACTGTAGGTCATGTTCTTTATTTTCTGAACCTTTAGTTTCTTCTTCGGGACTAATAACCTTTTGTTTTTTATAATTAATTATTATCCTTTTTGGGATGTTCTTAAATTTATAAATCAAATATATGAGTATAATAATAATTATTATTGATAGTAGTATTAATAGAATTGTTTGGGTTGTAAAATATTGTTTTGAATGGTTTTGGAATATTTCTTTGGCTACGATATAGGATAAAGGTTCGAGTTTAGTTATGTTGTTGTTTACATAAATAGTTCGGGTGTAATCAAGCATAGTATTTGTTATTATTACATCTTCTATTTGTATAGAACAGTTGAATGCTTTTATTATATTGTTTCCTTCTGCAATTAAATCTTTATTTATACAATTCTGATTTAGCAAAGTTTTTGGCAAATTCCATGTTATTATAATGTTGGGTTCAATATAATTTAATTCGAGGTTCTTGTACATTTTTGTATATCTACATTCTGTATTTGTTTGTCTTAAGAGACCTATTATACATTTATTATTTACTATTTCTTTTGTTTTTACTTCAAAGACTTGCTGATTTTTTATATAATATTCATCATGCAATGTTTCGGTTATTATATTCTGATTCTGATCCGGATACGGTAAAATTTTATAAATGGGGGTTTTAATAATAGTACGAGGAATATGAGAAATTATCAATATTTCGTTAGTATTAACTTGTAACCAAGTAGATGTTTTGATATTTAACAATTTTTCTGAATTAATATGTTTAAGCGGGTCATGTTTTAGGAGCTTTGGGTTGAATATGCCTAATCTTGTAAATTGCATTCCTAATTCAATGTCTTCTACGTATTCTGTAAATTCTTGTAAATTGAAAATAAGGATTGCTAACCTTTGGTTTTCGTTTTGGTTTTCATTTAAACGATTGACTGTTTCTATTCCTTTATTAATGGCATCAATTACTTTATTTAACTCGTTGATCTGTATACTATTTTCAGACAAATTATCAATTTTTGATTCTAATTCTTCCCTATCTTGTTGATCCAATGTGCCAAATAAATATTTATAAAAAGTACCTACGAAATTTGCAAGTCCTCTCTTGTTTCGTTGAGCAATTTTGATTCCGTTCATTTCTCTATTTAATTTTTCTTTTAGATATTGAATTTGATCCAAATGTTCAAATTCGCGTGTTTGTTCCATTAGATTTTTATAAGTTTTTTCAGTTTTAGTTAAATTGACTGTGAGACAATGATATTCATAATTAGTGGGCAGATCTATGTTACCTGTTTGGAAAATGAGGTATCCATTTTTTGCTTGGATTGGATTGATATCTATGTTCTGACACACGGCGTGATATATAAGACATAATAAAGTTATTATATAAAAGATAATTTTATTAAGCTGGGTTGTCTTCCGGTGGAAATCTGGAATTATTATATTTGCTGGTATTAATTTTCTTCTTCTTTTTGAATTTCGATTTATAGTGAGTGATTTCTCTACCTCTATTTTTTTCTACATAATGTTTTTCGTCGGTTTGTGTAATTTGGCCTGTCTTCCTAAAAGGATTTGTTGTTTTAGATTTTACAAGTGGGGCTTGTCTATACCTAGTATCAATATCGAATGTATGACGATTTTTATTAAGCTTGTTTATTTTCTGTGTTTTATTCACTTGAGTATTATAACTTGGAGTTCCGGCGAAAATAAAAATGTCAGCTGGTGTTCTGCCTGTAGAGCTATGTTTTGTTTTATGATTATAAATATAAACAATTGTTTCAAATTTAGTAATTATATTTTCAGGATTCCGTTCAATATTTATAATTCTTAATTTTTCGTTAATAGTTTTATGAAATCTCTCTATGTCAGAAACGCCATTTTTACTTGTGGTTATAGTTATTCTTACATCTTCTGATTGCAGCCAAAGTTGCAATGCTGAGCACATAAATGCGGAATCTTTGTCGGCTTTAATTTCTTTTGGTTTACCCATTTCATTAAATATCCTGAGTAATGCCCTTTTTGCTTCTAACCAATCCCTACTGTTGACATTTATTAAAGCAGCATATTTGGAATAAATATCAATGCAAGATAAGAATTGTTTATTATCGATCATGTAAAAGTCTATAACATATTTTTCTCTGGGGTTAAAGGTTTCTGGGGTTAATTCAAATGTAAGTTTTGTATCTCTATGCTCTGTTTTAGCAAGGTTACAAATTTCACACTCATTTATAATATTTTGAATTAATCTCTGATAATCGGGAAAATAATATTTTTCTTTAAAAAGGCTTGTTTGTTTTTCTATTCCTGGATGTAATAATTCTACGTGAGCTTTAAGGACAATTTCCTTGAATTCTGCGAATGTTTGGACATCTATTAATATTGTGCTGGTTTTCATAACTTTGGTTAAGTTATTTGGGCAGATAATCTCTACATAAGCATTTTGAAATATTATAAAGTCCATTTCACAAGGAAAATAGATAACACTTTTTTTGGAGCATAAATATTCTTTAATTAATTCTTTTGCATATTCATGGGTCATTTCTTTATATATTATTTTAAGGTTGGTTTTATGAAAGTATTGAGTCAATTTAACTTCATTTGAATTTCCTCTATGGAATTCAATTTGTCTATTGTAATAGTTTAAAGGTCTTTCTGTTATTTCTATATAATTCTGATTGTCTTCTTGCGCACTATGTACTGTTGCTATTGTGGGTAATGATGGGTTACTATCCGGTGATTCTCCTAAAAAATTTTCATCTAGCTTTACTCTTGACAGAGCATCAGCTACCTGGTTTTCCTTTCCCGGCAAATATTGAATAGTGAAGTCAAACTCGTTTAATTTTATTCTCCATCTTTGTAGTTTCATATTTGGTTCTTTTATATTATGAAGCCAAACTAATGGTCTATGATCGCTAAGAATTTCGAATTTTCTACCAAAGAGATAAGACCTAAAATATTTAGTGGCCCAGACTATAGCCAGAAGCTCTTTTTCTATTGCTGAATAATTAATTTCGTGTTCATTAAGAGTTCTACTAGCATAACAAATAGGTTTATGATTTTGTGATAATACTGCGCCTAAGGCGACGTTGCTAGCATCTGTTGTTAGAGAAAATAGTTTTTCAAAGTTAGGGTAAATTAAAATTGGGTCTGATGTAATGAGAAGTTTTAATTTCTCAAATGCTTCTAAATATTCTTTATCTGTTGAATTTGTAGTGGAACCTTTCTTGAGTCATGGGTTTGGCAATTTTAGCAAAATCAGGTATGAATTTTCTATAAAATTCACAGAGACCTAAAAATGATTTTATTTCTTTTTGTGTTTTTGGTATTGGAAATTTTTGTATTGCCTCAATTTTTTTTGGGGTTTGGCTTTATTCCTTCTGTTGTTATTATATGTCCAAGGAATTCGGTTTCCTTTTTCATAAACTCACATTTGTCAAGTTGAAGTTTAAGATTAGCTTCTCGAAGTTTTGAAAACACCTTTTTTATAGACAATATGTGTTCCTCTAATGAAGTAGAAAATATAATTATGTCATCCATATAAACAAGGCAATGCTGGTACATTAAATCTTCTAATAAATTGTTCATGCAACGTTGGAAGGTTGCAGGCGCATTTTTCAGACCAAATGGCATTCGTGTATATTCGTAATGTCCATTTTTAGTTGAAAAAGCTGTTTTTGAAATAGAATTTTCATCCATTTGAATTTGATGAAAACCCTTGGCAAGGTCAATTGTTGTAAAATATTGACACTTTCCAAGTTTGTCAAGTATTTCATCCATAACTGGTATCGGATACTTATCATCAATAGTTATTTCATTTAGACTTCGATAGTCTATTACTATTCTAAATTTCTTTTTCCCTGAGGCATCCTCTTTCTTTGGGACTATCCATATTGGAGAACAATAAGGGGATTTCGATTTACGTATTATTCCCTGATTTATCATTTCTTTAATTTGGACTTCGACTTCTTGATCATGAGCTTGAGGGTATTTATAAGGTTTTTTGTAAATAGGATCTTCATGTTTGGTTTGGATTGAATGTTTGATAGCACTGGTAAAGGTCAAATTTTCACCTTCCCTGTACTGGATATCACTAAATTCAAATAAAATGTTATTTAATTTAGTTCTTTCTTCTTCATTAAGATGATTTATTCGAAATTTATTATTTTCTTCCAAGTCATTATTAATTGCAAAATTAAAAGATATATCCTCAGATGAAGGTGGACTGAGATAATCTTCCAATGTTTCCATTTCGGAATTCCTGAAATCTTCGTGGTTATATATCATAGAAAAAATAAATCCGCTCAAAGTGACTGTTTCCTGTTTATAATTAATTATTGCTTCACATGCTTCTAAATACTCTCTTCCTATCAATATATCATATTTTTGGGAAAAATTATGGATCCAAAATGGTTGGTCGATCGGACAAAGTTTACTTGTTTTGAAATTTACGGACTTATTTAATTTAATTACACCATTAATTGTGTGCACTTCTGATGTTTTTAATGTTTGTGGGAAATTAAAATAATTTTCTTTTATTAGGTTGATTGAACTTCCTGTATCTATTACACATTTAAATGGGCGATTGTTAATAGTTATTCTGATGTAAGGAAATCCATTTCTTCTACTGGATCCGAGGCTATTTGATAAAAATTTTCGATTTCCATTTTAGATTGATCGCTTGAATATTCACGCTGTCTTTTCACTGGTTTGTTAGAATTAGTACCTTGTAAAGAAGATGATGGCTGTTGGTAATTCATAGGATTCTGAGCTCTACCTTGATTTAAGTTTTGCTGCAATTCCTGTCGAAATTGTTGTTGATTGAAATTATTTGGTTGTCTATAGTTACTTTGCTGATTATAACTTTGTTGATTATTATTATTATAAAAGGAATTATTTCTTTGGAAATTATTATTTTTTTGATAATTTCTCCTATCTTGTTCGTTTTGATTTGAATTATGTTGTGATTTAACCTTATCAGAACCAGAATCATAACAACCTTCTTGTTGTGCTACTTGTTTAAGTTTACTGACTGTAGTTATATCGTGCCTTGCTAATGTCATGAATAACCTGTCAGGAAGTTTTCTCATTATTACATCTTTTACAGTATTATTCATGGCATTATTATAAATCATTGTGTTTAAATTATTGTTTTCTAACGACAATTTGTTTGTTATGACAAATATTTTATATTCTAGATCCTCGACGAACTTACGAATGCTTCCATTGAAGGGGGTATTGTAGAGTCGTCTTAGTAATTCCTCGCATGGGGTTTGGGTTTTATATTCATCGATGAGAGCACTCCTTAGATCGGGCCAATTGGTTGCTGCTGATAGCTGGGACACTCGCTGTGCATCTCCTGATAATTGCATCTCAATTGCACTGAAGAATACAGCTATTTGACGCGGATCAGTTGATGGATACAAATTTAAAATGTATTCGATCCGTCTGATGAATGCACTTAATTCCCTGGTGCTTCCATTAAAATTGGGAACTTGCCTAATCTGGCTTAAAGCCTGATTAAGGCGTAGCTCGGAGAGTAACTGGATTTGTGCCACTGGTTCAGCCATTGTAATGTTTGTATTTCTTATTTATTTCGGTAGCGGTCACACTAAAAAAGCGGGCTACTAATTTATTTTAAGTTATTTTAAGTTTTTATGTTTTGTATATTTTCGGTAGCAGTCACACTTCGAAAAGTGGGCTACAAATTGAAATTAACACGTATGTTCTTTTGCGGATGTGAATAGCGATTAACACTCGCGATTAGTATTATAGCTGCAGTTGCATTAGCATAAAATACTTCAACGATGTTCTATGATCTCGATTGATCACTGGTCACTTTTGCACATCCTACCGACTGCGCCAATTATATATCTTTTTCAAAATTAGATTAAAAAAATATATTTTTATTTGAGTTCCCGTTTTGATACAGTGTGATTCTTTTATTTTAGAATTTCAGAACTACTGCTTAGGATGTTGGATTTTTAGAACTAACTTATCTTTAGGGCTCTAGGTCCTTTTTATAGCTACCCTTGCTGAAGCTTATTGCAGATCAAAGCTCGAAAGAGAGGCTCTCTGAGAGAATAGATTGGGTCGGAACCTTTTACTTGAGGTGTCAGTTGACATGGAAGGCTTTGGGTCTCAATTAATCGAGGTGACAAGAAAATGTGAAGTGGGTTCCCATTTAAGAATGTTTTGATCTGTTTAGTTTTAATTCACTTAAAAGGAGTGAGAAAGATTTGAGTCGGGATTTCTGTTTATCCAAATATTGTTTTGGTTTTCAATCTGAAGTGACTCTTAGAAATTGGGAATCTGAAATGAGGCTGTTTTCAGCCGAATTGAAATAATTAAATATTTATGTTTTTACAAAAATTGGAATGAGGCTATTTGCAGCTGCGTTACGAATTTCAATACAAAAGGCTTCAGCTTCGGTTTACAAAATTTACTGATATGCACTTAAAGAAATTTTGTTGATATGTTACTTCCCCATCCTTAAGAATTTAGCCTGTCCTCAGGCGGTTAGTTTGGGGTATAACTGTAGGTCATGTTCTTTATTTTCTGAACCTTTAGTTTCTTCTTCGGGACTAATAACCTTTTGTTTTTTATAATTAATTATTATCCTTTTTGGGATGTTCTTAAATTTATAAATCAAATATATGAGTATAATAATAATTATTATTGATAGTAGTATTAATAGAATTGTTTGGGTTGTAAAATATTGTTTTGAATGGTTTTGGAATATTTCTTTGGCTACGATATAGGATAAAGGTTCGAGTTTAGTTATGTTGTTGTTTACATAAATAGTTCGGGTGTAATCAAGCATAGTATTTGTTATTATTACATCTTCTATTTGTATAGAACAGTTGAATGCTTTTATTATATTGTTTCCTTCTGCAATTAAATCTTTATTTATACAATTCTGATTTAGCAAAGTTTTTGGCAAATTCCATGTTATTATAATGTTGGGTTCAATATAATTTAATTCGAGGTTCTTGTACATTTTTGTATATCTACATTCTGTATTTGTTTGTCTTAAGAGACCTATTATACATTTATTATTTACTATTTCTTTTGTTTTTACTTCAAAGACTTGCTGATTTTTTATATAATATTCATCATGCAATGTTTCGGTTATTATATTCTGATTCTGATCCGGATACGGTAAAATTTTATAAATGGGGGTTTTAATAATAGTACGAGGAATATGAGAAATTATCAATATTTCGTTAGTATTAACTTGTAACCAAGTAGATGTTTTGATATTTAACAATTTTTCTGAATTAATATGTTTAAGCGGGTCATGTTTTAGGAGCTTTGGGTTGAATATGCCTAATCTTGTAAATTGCATTCCTAATTCAATGTCTTCTACGTATTCTGTAAATTCTTGTAAATTGAAAATAAGGATTGCTAACCTTTGGTTTTCGTTTTGGTTTTCATTTAAACGATTGACTGTTTCTATTCCTTTATTAATGGCATCAATTACTTTATTTAACTCGTTGATCTGTATACTATTTTCAGACAAATTATCAATTTTTGATTCTAATTCTTCCCTATCTTGTTGATCCAATGTGCCAAATAAATATTTATAAAAAGTACCTACGAAATTTGCAAGTCCTCTCTTGTTTCGTTGAGCAATTTTGATTCCGTTCATTTCTCTATTTAATTTTTCTTTTAGATATTGAATTTGATCCAAATGTTCAAATTCGCGTGTTTGTTCCATTAGATTTTTATAAGTTTTTTCAGTTTTAGTTAAATTGACTGTGAGACAATGATATTCATAATTAGTGGGCAGATCTATGTTACCTGTTTGGAAAATGAGGTATCCATTTTTTGCTTGGATTGGATTGATATCTATGTTCTGACACACGGCGTGATATATAAGACATAATAAAGTTATTATATAAAAGATAATTTTATTAAGCTGGGTTGTCTTCCGGTGGAAATCTGGAATTATTATATTTGCTGGTATTAATTTTCTTCTTCTTTTTGAATTTCGATTTATAGTGAGTGATTTCTCTACCTCTATTTTTTTCTACATAATGTTTTTCGTCGGTTTGTGTAATTTGGCCTGTCTTCCTAAAAGGATTTGTTGTTTTAGATTTTACAAGTGGGGCTTGTCTATACCTAGTATCAATATCGAATGTATGACGATTTTTATTAAGCTTGTTTATTTTCTGTGTTTTATTCACTTGAGTATTATAACTTGGAATTCCGGCGAAAATAAAAATGTCAGCTGGTGTTCTGCCTGTAGAGCTATGTTTTGTTTTATGATTATAAATATAAACAATTGTTTCAAATTTAGTAATTATATTTTCAGGATTCCGTTCAATATTTATAATTCTTAATTTTTCGTTAATAGTTTTATGAAATCTCTCTATGTCAGAAACGCCATTTTTACTTGTGGTTATAGTTATTCTTACATCTTCTGACTGCAGCCAAAGTTGCAATGCTGAGCACATAAATGCGGAATCTTTGTCGGCTTTAATTTCTTTTGGTTTACCCATTTCATTAAATATCCTGAGTAATGCCCTTTTTGCTTCTAACCAATCCCTACTGTTGACATTTATTAAAGCAGCATATTTGGAATAAATATCAATGCAAGATAAGAATTGTTTATTATCGATCATGTAAAAGTCTATAACATATTTTTCTCTGGGGTTAAAGGTTTCTGGGGTTAATTCAAATGTAAGTTTTGTATCTCTATGCTCTGTTTTAGCAAGGTTACAAATTTCACACTCATTTATAATATTTTGAATTAATCTCTGATAATCAGGAAAATAATATTTTTCTTTAAAAAGGCTTGTTTGTTTTTCTATTCCTGGATGTAATAATTCTACGTGAGCTTTAAGGACAATTTCCTTGAATTCTGCGAATGTTTGGACATCTATTAATATTGTGCTGGTTTTCATAACTTTGGTTAAGTTATTTGGGCAGATAATCTCTACATAAGCATTTTGAAATATTATAAAGTCCATTTCACAAGGAAAATAGATAACACTTTTTTTGGAGCATAAATATTCTTTAATTAATTCTTTTGCATATTCATGGGTCATTTCTTTCTATATTATTTTAAGGTTGGTTTTATGAAAGTATTGAGTCAATTTAACTTCATTTGAATTTCCTCTATGGAATTCAATTTGTCTATTGTAATAGTTTAAAGGTCTTTCTGTTATTTCTATATAATTCTGATTGTCTTCTTGCGCACTATGTACTGTTGCTATTGTGGGTAATGATGGGTTACTATCCGGTGATTCTCCTAAAAAATTTTCATCTAGCTTTACTCTTGACAGAGCATCAGCTACCTGGTTTTCCTTTCCCGGCAAATATTTATTCTCCATCTTTGTAGTTTCATATTTGGTTCTTTTATATTATGAAGCCAAACTAATGGTCTATGATCGCTAAGAATTTCGAATTTTCTACCAAAGAGATAAGACCTAAAATATTTAGTGGCCCAGACTATAGCCAGAAGCTCTTTTTCTATTGCTGAATAATTAATTTCGTGTTCATTAAGAGTTCTACTAGCATAACAAATAGGTTTATGATTTTGTGATAAAACTGCGCCTAAGGCGACGTTGCTAGCATCTGTTGTTAGAGAAAATAGTTTTTCAAAGTTAGGGTAAATTAAAATTGGGTCTGATGTAATGAGAAGTTTTAATTTCTCAAATGCTTCTAAATATTCTTTATCTGATGAATTTATAGTTGAACCTTTCTTTAAGTTTACTGTCATGGGTTTTGCAATTTTAGCAAAATCAGGTATGAATTTTCTATAAAATCCACAGAGACCTAAAAATGATTTTATTTCTTTTTGTGTTTTTGGTATTGGAAATTTTTGTATTGCCTCAATTTTTTTGGGGTTTGGCTTTATTCCTTCTGTTGTTATTATATGTCCAAGGAATTCGGTTTCCTTTTTCATAAACTCACATTTGTCAAGTTGAAGTTTAAGATTAGCTTCTCGAAGTTTTGAAAACACCTTTTTTATAGACAATATGTGTTCCTCTAATGAAGTAGAAAATATAATTATGTCATCCATATAAACAAGGCAATGCTGGTACATTAAATCTTCTAATAAATTGTTCATGCAACGTTGGAAGGTTGCAGGCGCATTTTTCAGACCAAATGGCATTCGTGTATATTCGTAATGTCCATTTTTAGTTGAAAAAGCTGTTTTTGAAATAGAATTTTCATCCATTTGAATTTGATGAAAACCCTTGGCAAGGTCAATTGTTGTAAAATATTGACACTTTCCAAGTTTGTCAAGTATTTCATCCATAACTGGTATCGGATACTTATCATCAATAGTTATTTCATTTAGACTTCGATAGTCTATTACTATTCTAAATTTCTTTTTCCCTGAGGCATCCTCTTTCTTTGGGACTATCCATATTGGAGAACAATAAGGGGATTTCGATTTACGTATTATTCCCTGATTTATCATTTCTTTAATTTGGACTTCGACTTCTTGATCATGAGCTTGAGGGTATTTATAAGGTTTTTTGTAAATAGGATCTTCATGTTTGGTTTGGATTGAATGTTTGATAGCACTGGTAAAGGTCAAATTTTCACCTTCCCTGTACTGGATATCACTAAATTCAAATAAAATGTTATTTAATTTAGTTCTTTCTTCTTCATTAAGATGATTTATTCGAAATTTATTATTTTCTTCCAAGTCATTATTAATTGCAAAATTAAAAGATATATCCTCAGATGAAGGTGGACTGAGATAATCTTCCAATGTTTCCATTTCGGAATTCCTGAAATCTTCGTGGTTATATATCATAGAAAAAATAAATCCGCTCAAAGTGACTGTTTCCTGTTTATAATTAATTATTGCTTCACATGCTTCTAAATACTCTCTTCCTATCAATATATCATATTTTTGGGAAAAATTATGGATCCAAAATGGTTGGTCGATCGGACAAAGTTTACTTGATTTGAAATTTACGGACTTATTTAATTTAATTACACCATTAATTGTGTGCACTTCTGACGTTTTTAATGTTTGTGGGAAATTAAAATAATTTTCTTTTATTAGGTTGATTGAACTTCCTGTATCTATTACACATTTAAATGGGCGATTGTTAATAGTTATTCTGATGTAAGGAAATCCATTTCTTCTACTGGATCCGAGGCTATTTGATGAAAATTTTCGATTTCCATTTTAGATTGATCGCTTGAATATTCACGCTGTCTTTTCACTGGTTTGTTAGAATTAGTACCTTGTAAAGAAGATGATGGCTGTTGGTAATTCATAGGATTCTGAGCTCTACCTTGATTTAAGTTTTGCTGCAATTCCTGTCGAAATTGTTGTTGATTGAAATTATTTGGTTGTCTATAGTTACTTTGCTGATTATAACTTTGTTGATTATTATTATTATAAAAGGAATTATTTCTTTGGAAATTATTATTTTTTTGATAATTTCTCCTATCTTGTTCGTTTTGATTTGAATTATGTTGTGATTTAACCTTATCAGAACCAGAATCATAACAACCTTCTTGTTGTGCTACTTGTTTAAGTTTACTGACTGTAGTTATATCGTGCCTTGCTAATGTCATGAATAACCTGTCAGGAAGTTTTCTCATTATTACATCTTTTACAGTATTATTCATGGCATTATTATAAATCATTGTGTTTAAATTATTGTTTTCTAACGACAATTTGTTTGTTACGACAAATATTTTATATTCTAGATCCTCGTCGAACTTACGAATGCTTCCATTGAAGGGGGTATTGTAGAGTCGTCTTAGTAATTCCTCGCATGGGGTTTGGGTTTTATATTCATCGATGAGAGCACTCCTTAGATCGGGCCAATTGGTTGCTGCTGATAGCTGGGACACTCGCTGTGCATCTCCTGATAATTGCATCTCAATTGCACTGAAGAATACAGCTATTTGACGCGGATCAGTTGATGGATACAAATTTAAAATGTATTCGATCCGTCTGATGAATGCACTTAATTCCCTGGTGCTTCCATTAAAATTGGGAACTTGCCTAATCTGGCTTAAAGCCTGATTAAGGTGTAGCTCGGAGAGTAACTGGATTTGTGCCACTGGTTCAGCCATTGTAATGTTTGTATTTCTTATTTATTTCGGTAGCGGTCACACTAAGAAAGCGGGCTACTAATTTATTTTAAGTTATTTTAAGTTTTTATGTTTTGTATATTTTCGGTAGCAGTCACACTTCGAAAAGTGGGCTACAAATTGAAATTAACACGTATGTTCTTTTGCGGATGTGAATAGCGATTAACACTCGCGATTAGTATTATAGCTGCAGTTGCATTAGCATAAAATACTTCAACGATGTTCTATGATCTCGATTGATCACTGGTCACTTTTGCACATCCTACCGACTGCGCCAATTATATATCTTTTTCAAAATTAGATTAAAAAAAATATATTTTTATTTGAGTTCCCGTTTTGATACAGTGTGATTCTTTTATTTTAGAATTTCAGAACTACTGCTTAGGATGTTGGATTTTTAGAACTAACTTATCTTTAGGGCTCTAGGTCCTTTTTATAGCTACCCTTGCTGAAGCTTATTGCAGATCAAAGCTCGAAAGAGAGGCTCTCTGAGAGAATAGATTGGGTCGGAACCTTTTACTTGAGGTGTCAGTTGACATGGAAGGCTTTGGGTCTCAATTAATCGAGGTGACAAGAAAATGTGAAGTGGGTTCCCATTTAAGAATGTTTTGATCTGTTTAGTTTTAATTCACTTAAAAGGAGTGAGAAAGATTTGAGTCGGGATTTCTGTTTATCCAAATATTGTTTTGGTTTTCAATCTGAAGTGACTCTTAGAAATTGGGAATCTGAAATGAGGCTGTTTTCAGCCGAATTGAAATAATTAAATATTTATGTTTTTACAAAAATTGGAATGAGGCTATTTGCAGCTGCGTTACGAATTTCAATACAAAAGGCTTCAGCTTCGGTTTACAAAATTTACTGATATGCACTTAAAGAAATTTTGTTGATATGTTACTTCCCCATCCTTAAGAATTTAGCCTGTCCTCAGGCGGTTAGTTTGGGGTATAACTGTAGGTCATGTTCTTTATTTTCTGAACCTTTAGTTTCTTCTTCGGGACTAATAACCTTTTGTTTTTTATAATTAATTATTATCCTTTTTGGGATGTTCTTAAATTTATAAATCAAATATATGAGTATAATAATAATTATTATTGATAGTAGTATTAATAGAATTGTTTGGGTTGTAAAATATTGTTTTGAATGGTTTTGGAATATTTCTTTGGCTACGATATAGGATAAAGGTTCGAGTTTAGTTATGTTGTTGTTTACATAAATAGTTCGGGTGTAATCAAGCATAGTATTTGTTATTATTACATCTTCTATTTGTATAGAACAGTTGAATGCTTTTATTATATTGTTTCCTTCTGCAATTAAATCTTTATTTATACAATTCTGATTTAGCAAAGTTTTTGGCAAATTCCATGTTATTATAATGTTGGGTTCAATATAATTTAATTCGAGGTTCTTGTACATTTTTGTATATCTACATTCTGTATTTGTTTGTCTTAAGAGACCTATTATACATTTATTATTTACTATTTCTTTTGTTTTTACTTCAAAGACTTGCTGATTTTTTATATAATATTCATCATGCAATGTTTCGGTTATTATATTCTGATTCTGATCCGGATACGGTAAAATTTTATAAATGGGGGTTTTAATAATAGTACGAGGAATATGAGAAATTATCAATATTTCGTTAGTATTAACTTGTAACCAAGTAGATGTTTTGATATTTAACAATTTTTCTGAATTAATATGTTTAAGCGGGTCATGTTTTAGGAGCTTTGGGTTGAATATGCCTAATCTTGTAAATTGCATTCCTAATTCAATGTCTTCTACGTATTCTGTAAATTCTTGTAAATTGAAAATAAGGATTGCTAACCTTTGGTTTTCGTTTTGGTTTTCATTTAAACGATTGACTGTTTCTATTCCTTTATTAATGGCATCAATTACTTTATTTAACTCGTTGATCTGTATACTATTTTCAGACAAATTATCAATTTTTGATTCTAATTCTTCCCTATCTTGTTGATCCAATGTGCCAAATAAATATTTATAAAAAGTACCTACGAAATTTGCAAGTCCTCTCTTGTTTCGTTGAGCAATTTTGATTCCGTTCATTTCTCTATTTAATTTTTCTTTTAGATATTGAATTTGATCCAAATGTTCAAATTCGCGTGTTTGTTCCATTAGATTTTTATAAGTTTTTTCAGTTTTAGTTAAATTGACTGTGAGACAATGATATTCATAATTAGTGGGCAGATCTATGTTACCTGTTTGGAAAATGAGGTATCCATTTTTTGCTTGGATTGGATTGATATCTATGTTCTGACACACGGCGTGATATATAAGACATAATAAAGTTATTATATAAAAGATAATTTTATTAAGCTGGGTTGTCTTCCGGTGGAAATCTGGAATTATTATATTTGCTGGTATTAATTTTCTTCTTCTTTTTGAATTTCGATTTATAGTGAGTGATTTCTCTACCTCTATTTTTTTCTACATAATGTTTTTCGTCGGTTTGTGTAATTTGGCCTGTCTTCCTAAAAGGATTTGTTGTTTTAGATTTTACAAGTGGGGCTTGTCTATACCTAGTATCAATATCGAATGTATGACGATTTTTATTAAGCTTGTTTATTTTCTGTGTTTTATTCACTTGAGTATTATAACTTGGAATTCCGGCGAAAATAAAAATGTCAGCTGGTGTTCTGCCTGTAGAGCTATGTTTTGTTTTATGATTATAAATATAAACAATTGTTTCAAATTTAGTAATTATATTTTCAGGATTCCGTTCAATATTTATAATTCTTAATTTTTCGTTAATAGTTTTATGAAATCTCTCTATGTCAGAAACGCCATTTTTACTTGTGGTTATAGTTATTCTTACATCTTCTGATTGCAGCCAAAGTTGCAATGCTGAGCACATAAATGCGGAATCTTTGTCGGCTTTAATTTCTTTTGGTTTACCCATTTCATTAAATATCCTGAGTAATGCCCTTTTTGCTTCTAACCAATCCCTACTGTTGACATTTATTAAAGCAGCATATTTGGAATAAATATCAATGCAAGATAAGAATTGTTTATTATCGATCATGTAAAAGTCTATAACATATTTTTCTCTGGGGTTAAAGGTTTCTGGGGTTAATTCAAATGTAAGTTTTGTATCTCTATGCTCTGTTTTAGCAAGGTTACAAATTTCACACTCATTTATAATATTTTGAATTAATCTCTGATAATCGGGAAAATAATATTTTTCTTTAAAAAGGCTTGTTTGTTTTTCTATTCCTGGATGTAATAATTCTACGTGAGCTTTAAGGACAATTTCCTTGAATTCTGCGAATGTTTGGACATCTATTAATATTGTGCTGGTTTTCATAACTTTGGTTAAGTTATTTGGGCAGATAATCTCTACATAAGCATTTTGAAATATTATAAAGTCCATTTCACAAGGAAAATAGATAACACTTTTTTTGGAGCATAAATATTCTTTAATTAATTCTTTTGCATATTCATGGGTCATTTCTTTATACATTATTTTAAGGTTGGTTTTATGAAAGTATTGAGTCAATTTAACTTCATTTGAATTTCCTCTATGGAATTCAATTTGTCTATTGTAATAGTTTAAAGGTCTTTCTGTTATTTCTATATAATTCTGATTGTCTTCTTGCGCACTATGTACTGTTGCTATTGTGGGTAATGATGGGTTACTATCCGGTGATTCTCCTAAAAAATTTTCATCTAGCTTTACTCTTGACAGAGCATCAGCTACCTGGTTTTCCTTTCCCGGCAAATATTGAATAGTGAAGTCAAACTCGTTTAATTTTATTCTCCATCTTTGTAGTTTCATATTTGGTTCTTTTATATTATGAAGCCAAACTAATGGTCTATGATCGCTAAGAATTTCGAATTTTCTACCAAAGAGATAAGACCTAAAATATTTAGTGGCCCAGACTATAGCCAGAAGCTCTTTTTCTATTGCTGAATAATTAATTTCGTGTTCATTAAGAGTTCTACTAGCATAACAAATAGGTTTATGATTTTGTGATAAAACTGCGCCTAAGGCGACGTTGCTAGCATCCGTTGTTAGAGAGAATAGTTTTTCAAAGTTAGGGTAAATTAAAATTGGGTCTGATGTAATGAGAAGTTTTAATTTCTCAAATGCTTCTAACAATTCTTTATCTGTTGAATTTATAGTTGAACCTTTCTTTAAGTTTACTGTCATGGGTTTTGCAATTTTAGCAAAATCAGGTATGAATTTTCTATAAAATCCACAGAGACCTAAAAATGATTTTATTTCTTTTTGTGTTTTTGGTATTGGAATTTTTGTATTGCCTCAATTTTTTTGGGGTTTGGCTTTATTCCTTCTGTTGTTATTATATGTCCAAGGAATTCGGTTTCCTTTTTCATAAACTCACATTTGTCAAGTTGAAGTTTAAGATTAGCTTCTCGAAGTTTTGAAAACACCTTTTTTATAGACAATATGTGTTCCTCTAATGAAGTAGAAAATATAATTATGTCATCCATATAAACAAGGCAATGCTGGTACATTAAATCTTCTAATAAATTGTTCATGCAACGTTGGAAAGTCAAGGTCAATTGTTGTAAAATATTGACACTTTTCCAAGTTTGTCAAGTATTTCATCCATAACTGCTATCGGATACTTATCATCAATAGTTATTTCATTTAGACTTCGATAGTCTATTACTATTCTAAATTTCTTTTTCCCTGAGGCATCCTCTTTCTTTGGGACTATCCATATTGGAGAACAATAAGGGGATTTCGATTTACGTATTATTCCCTGATTTATCATTTCTTTAATTTGGACTTCGACTTCTTGATCATGAGCTTGGGGGTATTTATAAGGTTTTTTGTAAATAGGATCTTCATGTTTGGTTTGGATTGAATGTTTGATAGCACTGGTAAAGGTCAAATTTTCACCTTCCCTGTACTGGATATCACTAAATTCAAATAAAATCTTATTTAATTTAGTTCTTTCTTCTTCATTAAGATGATTTATTCGAAATTTATTATTTTCTTCCAAGTCATTATTAATTGCAAAATTAAAAGATATATCCTCAGATGAAGGTGGACTGAGATAATCTTCCAATGTTTCCATTTCGGAATTCCTGAAATCTTCGTGGTTATATATCATAGAAAAAATAAATCCGCTCAAAGTGACTGTTTCCTGTTTATAATTAATTATTGCTTCACATGCTTCTAAATACTCTCTTCCTATCAATATATCATATTTTTGGGAAAAATTATGGATCCAAAATGGTTGGTCGATCGGACAAAGTTTACTTGTTTTGAAATTTACGGACTTATTTAATTTAATTACACCATTAATTGTGTGCACTTCTGACGTTTTTAATGTTTGTGGGAAATTAAAATAATTTTCTTTTATTAGGTTGATTGAACTTCCTGTATCTATTACACATTTAAATGGGCGATTGTTAATAGTTATTCTGATGTAAGGAAATCCATTTCTTCTACTGGATCCGAGGCTATTTGATGAAAATTTTCGATTTCCATTTTAGATTGATCGCTTGAATATTCACGCTGTCTTTTCACTGGTTTGTTAGAATTAGTACCTTGTAAAGAAGATGATGGCTGTTGGTAATTCATAGGATTCTGAGCTCTACCTTGATTTAAGTTTTGCTGCAATTCCTGTCGAAATTGTTGTTGATTGAAATTATTTGGTTGTCTATAGTTACTTTGCTGATTATAACTTTGTTGATTATTATTATTATAAAAGGAATTATTTCTTTGGAAATTATTATTTTTTTGATAATTTCTCCTATCTTGTTCGTTTTGATTTGAATTATGTTGTGATTTAACCTTATCAGAACCAGAATCATAACAACCTTCTTGTTGTGCTACTTGTTTAAGTTTACTGACTGTAGTTATATCGTGCCTTGCTAATGTCATGAATAACCTGTCAGGAAGTTTTCTCATTATTACATCTTTTACAGTATTATTCATGGCATTATTATAAATCATTGTGTTTAAATTATTGTTTTCTAACGACAATTTGTTTGTTATGACAAATATTTTATATTCTAGATCCTCGACGAACTTACGAATGCTTCCATTGAAGGGGGTATTGTAGAGTCGTCTTAGTAATTCCTCGCATGGGGTTTGGGTTTTATATTCATCGATGAGAGCACTCCTTAGATCGGGCCAATTGGTTGCTGCTGATAGCTGGGACACTCGCTGTGCATCTCCTGATAATTGCATCTCAATTGCACTGAAGAATACAGCTATTTGACGCGGATCAGTTGATGGATACAAATTTAAAATGTATTCGATCCGTCTGATGAATGCACTTAATTCCCTGGTGCTTCCATTAAAATTGGGAACTTGCCTAATCTGGCTTAAAGCCTGATTAAGGTGTAGCTCGGAGAGTAACTGGATTTGTGCCACTGGTTCAGCCATTGTAATGTTTGTATTTCTTATTTATTTCGGTAGCGGTCACACTAAGAAAGCGGGCTACTAATTTATTTTAAGTTATTTTAAGTTTTTATGTTTTGTATATTTTCGGTAGCAGTCACACTTCGAAAAGCGGGCTACAAATTTGTTTTAAGTTTTTGTGTGTTGTATATTTTCGGTAGCAGTCACACTTCGAAAAGTGGGCTACAAATTGAAATTAACACGTATGTTCTTTTGCGGATGTGAATAGCGATTAACACTCGCGATTAGTATTATAGCTGCAGTTGCATTAGCATAAAATACTTCAACGATGTTCTATGATCTCGATTGATCACTGGTCACTTTTGCACATCCTACCGACTGCGCCAATTATATATCTTCTTCAAAATAGTTTAAAAAAAATATATTTTTATTTGAGTTCCGGTTTTGATACAGTGTGATTCTTTCAAATTGCTTAGAATTTCAGAACAACTGCTTAGGATGTTAGAATTTTAGAACTAACTTATCTTTAGGGCTCTAGGTCCTTTTTATAGCTACCCTTGCTGAAGCTTATTGCAGATCAAAGCTCGAAAGAGAGGCTCTCTGAGAGAATAGATTGGGTCGGAACCTTTTACTTGAGGTGTCAGTTGACATGGAAGGCTTTGGGTCTCAATTAATCGAGGTGACAAGAAAATGTGAAGTGGGTTTCCATTTAAGAATGTTTTGATCTGTTTAGTTTTAATTCACTTAAAAGGAGTGAGAAAGATTTGAGTCGGGATTCTGTTTCCCAAATATTGTTTTAATTTTCAATCTGAAGTGACTCATAGAAATTGGAAAACTGAAATGAGGCTGTTTTCAGCCGAATTGGAATAATTAAATATTTATGTTTTTACAAAAATTGGAATGAGGCTATTTGCAGCTGCGTTACGAATTTCAATACAAAAGGCTTCAGCTTCGGTTTACAAAATTTACTGATATGCACTTAAAGAAATTTTGTTGATATGTTACTATATAGAAGTAATATATACTTTTTATATAAATGAAAGGGAAGACATCATGACCTTTTTATAAATGTATTTGGGTATATAAGGACTTTATAGCTATGAATTTGCTAATTTTATTAGGAATGAAAGAGATGGCTGTATGGTTATTTCCATACATGGTCATAGACTCACTCTTAAAAAATATATAAAAGAAGTTCTAGGTTTGATTTTGATCAGTTAATTTTCAAATTTTCAAAATGAAAACTTTCGTTTGTGAACTCTGTATAGAAAGTCCTTCCTTTAAATATCGGTATGGATTAAAACGTCGCATTCTAAAAAAACACAACTTCAGCAAAACAAAACCACGATCCTCATACTATAATTGCTACTTCTGTCCTGAAGTGAAAACGTACTGGCTCCGAAGTGAATTATACAACCATTTCTTTATGGATCATCCAACGATATTAATGGAAATAATTAACTTAACACGAACTTAAAAATATTTCTTTTAAATTTCAAATATTGTTTTTCATTTAATTTCGAATAAATTTGAACTAAACCTTGATAAAAATAAGTCCAAAAGTAATAAGTCAAAAAGTAATTTTTTTTTTTTTTTTTTAAATTTTTATTTTTTATGAAATAAAAATAATTATATAATAATGAAATATGGTAATATAGTCTTTTATTTATTCATTATTTCTAAGCCAATCAGTTAAAATTTTATCAAATTCCTCATCCATTAAACTTATATAATAATAATTTCCGTTATTTATTTCAAAAAATATGTGGGATTGTCCGGGAAAGAAAATTCTGTTGATGATTTTTCCTCTCCCTCGGAGGTCTCCGGAATGAAGCACGGAGAAACTGGTATGTCGTCGTCGTCGAATTCCTCGAATATATTTTTTTGAGAGTCCGGGGCATACGTTTTATCCTCGATGGTAGTTGCTGAATAATCCCAATGTTGGTGTCAATAAATCGTATATGGATGACAGAGAATCATCCTCTAGATTCTTAAAAAGCTCTTCTTGGGTTTTCTCCCCAATACCAATTAATGATAAAAGTGCTCCGTTCGATACACAAATATTACTAAGAGCTGGTTGGGTGTCCTCGAATATAATTTCTAACTCGCTCATATTTTTGTTTTTTATTTTTTGTAAAAAAGAAACCGGCAAGGCAAGATTTATACTAAAAATTTGATTCTTAGCATAAACCTCAAAACCTATTGATCCTCGAAAACGGAAAACAGGTACTTGTGTTTGAATGTATTGGTATCATCAATACATGTACATACATGAGTTAACGCATGAAAACCACCCCAATTTCCCACACAGTTTTCCGGTTAATGAATCGGGAAAGTAGGGAGTAAATAGGCAATCGGCTGATTTCTTGCCTCATATCCGTGTATGCATGTATATGTTGGTGGGAACGTAAATCCACAATCCAATATACACTCACATATATATATAATCCTAAATAAAAAATACATATTGACCTTTCATCCGACCCTGACAAAAATTTGTCTCCTGCAAGAAAGTGCAAACGATAATCCTGGCAAGTTTCATTTTTACATGACCTCTTCTTTACATGCATATTTCCCTTAATGGGAACCAATGCAAGATATCAGAAAATATAGAAAACATAGACGGCGATGATCCTGGCAAGTTTAATTTTTGACATGATCGTTTGCTATTATGCCAATAGAGGGCGTATAAAATATTATGGTAGATGGCGCTGCCCAATTTTACACAAACTTGACCCATAGATGGCGCCACTAAATTTACGTCGTACCTAATTACATACTACTACAATTTTTTCGGCCGCTTATACGCCGTTTGCCTAATTCCCTACAAATTCAACTGCCCACTTAAGATACCTGTCTAAGATTCAGGATCGTGAAAAAATAAATAAAATTGATGAACAAAAAATAAAATGCTTATTTACAAAAATTATATTCATGGTGCTGCAGTTCATTTAAAAGTGTATTTTACTATAATTCTTTTGTAATTAATTTAAAATTAATTATGAAGAACAAATAATTATTTAAAAAAAATATCCAAAATTTTATTATGGTGTTGCATATCATTTAAAAGGATTTTTTACTCCAATTCTTTTTTAATTTATTTTAACGTAACTCGGACTTATATAAAGAAATTTAATTTTATAATATAAAATATAATACAGAATTTTACAAGGAGTAAGTATATCACAAGAAAACCTTTTCGTAGAAAAGTGAAAATCCACCCTGAAGGGTCAAGAAAAAAAAAGGAACCAATTGACCTGCTCCCTTGAAAAATGTGCTTATTCCGAAAAAGAAATGGGTTTTCAACAAGATGGGGATCTGAAGTACACTTCGAAAATTGTTAAGGAATGGTTTGGAAGGGAACCTTAGAAATTAAATAAAACCCCGGAACAAAGTTCCGACCTCAATCCGATTGAAAATCTTTGGTCAATCATGAAAAGACGGCTCAGGCAGTACGAAACAGGTCCATCAAACAGGGGCAACCTTTGGGAGCGTGTTGTAGCTGAATGGATACGCTTTCCTAAAGATATAAGAGAAATTTTGGTAGATAACATGCCTGGCCGCGTACAGGAAGTCATATCAAATAAATTTCTTTGGACAAAATATTAATATTATTTTGGAAATTAAAACTCTTTGAAACGTGCAAAATTGAGTTTATGTGGGTTTTTTTCGTTTTTAATTTATGTCTCCTCGAATTCATCTTTATCATTATTGTTTTTGCTTAGAATTCATTAAGAATTAAATAATTAATAGACAACAACAAAAATTTTTGAATTTGGTTGTGTGATTATGAATTTATGGGTGACGAAAGTCTGAGTCGTGAACATACACTCAATTTTGCTCGCCACTGTAACTAAATAAATTGAATAATTGAGGAATCCTTAATTATGTCCTTTAAGGACATTCGATACATCATTTGAAAGGTACTGCTCCACAGATCATAAAAATAGTAAGCGGTTTTTTAATAGTCCACTCGGTTCAGAAGTTATTCGCATTCAATTTTTATTTTCAATTTTTATAATAAAAATTGAATCGTAACACTTATTTTCAATTTTTTTAATAAAAATTGAATCATAATTTTTATTTTATTTTTTTATAAAAATTGAAAAATAATTATTATTCTAATTATTATTATAAAAATTGAAAATAAGAGTTATATTTCAATTTTAGCAATAGAAATTGAAATAAAAGTTTATTGTTTTTCTGGATTCACCGTTAAAAAATGGTATATGTGCCCTTTTCCCACTCCCCACAAAGGCTTTTTTCTCATTCAATTTTTTTGAACTCATAAGTCTTATTTGCAGTCCCTGGAAAAATTTTCACAATCACTCTCTCTTTGAGCAGGAGACTGACTTTCATTTAATTTTGGTTTTCGGTTGAGTGTTTTTCGTTGAAAGATTCGTAAAATACTCGCCTACTGAACATCGCTCACTGAGAGATATGATTGACGTTCGCACAGAGATCCGATTGAACCGATTGAACGAAAAATTCAATTCAAAAAGTCTTTTCAACACTTTAAATCAGGGGTGCCCAACCTCAGCATAAAGCACACTACAGGAAATTTGACCACTTTTTCTAGCCAAAAACCATTTTTTAGGATTTAAATAATTTTAACTGCATATCATTCACAATAAATTAATTTTTAATGTTGCAAACCAGAAATTTTCATAGATGGCGCCACTGCGAAGAAATCAGCTGTTCAAAAGAGCTGTTGATGTTAACATTTACATGAGCTTAGAATTTACGATTTTTTGGTGCGATTTTAAAAACGCGAATACTGAAAATAATATGTAAAAATCAAATGTTTTGAAATGAATACTTTTCAATGTGGTTTGTACTATGTGTTTCTATATGTGAACTGTCCAAAAAACTTGTGTTGTCTTTTCAATTGGGCGATGCCACGCCCACATTTTTTAAAAATTTTAAATCTATTGACCATGTGAACTCAAATCAAAAATCAGAACTTAAATATCTTGTTTCGTTCTTGAGATATTATTTTTGGCCAGAAAAAGTGATCATATTTCCTTTAGTGCAGCAGAGCAAACTCCAATCCCAATGAAAAAAATTACCAATACATCGGAGAGAGAAATTTTTTTTGCAAGTCATGTCAATATACGGAAAATAATTATAGTAACATTTTAAATGGAAAAAAATAATAAAAAATATTAATGAAATTTAAAAAAATGTAATAATTTTTCAAATAAAAGAAATTCATAGCTCCAATGTCAACCGAGAACAATTAAATTCTGTTCGATGCACAGTGGTACAATGCGTAACTATATTTATAAAATATTTTTAAAAATCTTTGATTTATTATATTTATTGGGAGTTAAGCCTGACAACTAATAAAGAGATAAGGTTTTGGGTATTTATTGAACTCCATCGTTCGCTTAGAGTAAATTCTTAAGCTGAAAATGCTCTCTCTACAGATTTTTGAGTTGCCGGGATTGCACTACATGTGCAAGCGCACTCAAGTTTGACGATTTTAGCCTTAAATTTCTATAAAACGGTTTAATTCTAAACGACGATACATTTTGTCAAAGTTCTAATTTTGTTTATTTTAATTTTATTTATGCAAAAAAGACTTTTTGAATCGTCTCACAAAGTCAAACGGTCCTGGAAGGAACAGAGCAAATGGGGACAGAAAATATTGCTCGTCATTTGATCGAGAGAAAAATTTGTATACGAACATAGCAAACGGTTGCTCTCAGACTTTTTGCTCAAAGATCCTGAACAACACTTTTGAGACCCTAGAAATCGGTTAATAGTTATTTGCAAGCTATGCATAAAATATTTAAATAAAAAATTCGTTTTACGAAAATATTTTATGTTTTCGATCTTAATTTTCATGAAATATTCTTCTAAATTCTAAATATTCTATATTTGAATTTCCCCAAAAATATAAGCCAGCTATAAAACATAAGAATTCATTTTAGACTCTAACTTTCCTTGTTCCTCGTACTCTTTTTTTGAATAGCCTAAAGATTTCAATTTTCTTTAAAAAGTTCGCATTAAAAAACCAATCCATGAATTGTAATCAAATGTATTTTATACATAAGTGTATACTGTCGATATAATACATTGTAGCTTTTATTAAATAAAAAAAAAATTCTTTCATATTCATAACATTTGGTAGACATGAGATAGCTCGGGATTAGAAAGAAAACTGCGGTTAAGGCCACAATCATAAAAACTCACAGATAGGAACATTTTTAAGAGTTCGTTTTAAATATAATTGCCAACGACTAAAGAACATAAAATGAATATCAATGGAGTAAATCCTTGTCCTCCCGAATTAATAGATTCAGATTCCGGGTGCGATTTCTGGTAATTGCGGCAAAATGTCTCGTTTCGAATGAAATTAAACATAGACTCAACCAGATTCGCTGGTGTTATGTCTGGGCAAGTCTCCAGGCGAGCAACCACGCATGTTTGTAGGCTCAGCATGTCGTCACACTGCTTCTGACCTACAATAAGCTTTGGAATTGATTTTATTTTATTTTCGGCGATATACGAGGAATGGAATAATGCAGAGAAAGTGCTGTTGAGGCACTGCTGAATGTTATCCTTCTCAGACTGAAGGCACTCAGGTCCCTTTTCGCCAATGAAAAGGGCTATCTGGTCGCCATTCTTGTGACAGACGAAATTAAGCAGGCTTTGAACAATGCGTTTTATTGCATTTGGGCTCTCCTGTTCTTCTTTTTCAAGACATGGTGAAACAATCGAGGTAAAATTATCGACACAGTGGATGGCATCCGATCGCTTGTTGCAATATTTATTAAAAACAACATCTAGTTCGCCCCGTGGAGTCGCTTCTTCGATTTCCTGCTGTATCGCCGTGTGATTTACAATATTTACCATGCATTCGCTAAATACGCCAAAACTAGACTCTATTTCGTCATAAGCTTTGCTGCCGTCTTTTTCGCCGAGCACAGAAATACATTTGTTGCGAAAAGTGTCTCCTTCGAGAAGGGGTAAGTTTGGCCTAAGCTCTAGAGGCACTTCTTTTGCAAGCTGGGCGTGTGTCCAAATGACATAGAAAAATAAGTGCAATACTACACAAATTGTGTTTTTCCATAGCGTCACCATATCGACTCGATTGCCAAAAACTAATTCCAATGTGAAAAAGACTTCGTATTCGTTGAAGCAAAAATGCAACCTTTTTCGTATGCTCAAAGTATTCTTGGAATGAGAAGCAGGCTTTTCGACACTAGTGTTGCCACTTTAGCAATTTATTTGCTGAATTTAGTAGAGATCTAACCTTGTTCAATGTAACAGCCGAAAGTATAACATTTTTTAATTATTTTTTTATTTATTATTAATTTATTCATTTATGAGAATTGTTTTTTTTTTTATACATAATAAATGACACATAAAAGAATATTCGTAAACGGCATGTGTCTTTATTATATTTTTTTTCTTTCATGGGGCGAATAATATTATTTCCTAATGTGTAATTTTTTCTTTGATATGATATATTGATTGATATAGTAATATTGTTTTTAAAAATTATTTGATTATGAGTATATTCCAAATACTTTCCTTTCAACAGCCGATTAACACAGCCGGCAAGAATACTTAAAATGTAAGCCTAAAACTCAGATCGACAGGCGAGAGGCAAATAGGTGCCTCTTGGCCTGTTCGCCATCAAGTACTCAGATCGAACAAAAAAAAATACCAGAATGGGGATATAACCCACACCAAACAACCTTTTACAGGGTTCGCAGCGAAAAGATTACAAATTTTAATCTTTCGTCGCGTTTGACAGAGTCGGTGATAGAATTGCAAGAAATTTGCTTTTTTATTTTAATAATGCAGAGAATCAATGTAAATTCTTGCCCAAGTCAAATTGATAAATTCGATGCGCTAAGAGTTAGAGATCTAATTAAATTAGTAGAAATTTTTCTCGTCGGCATATCTTGATGGGGCAATTTCATGGCGCCAACCGCGTTAATTCGAACAAAAACCATTTCATATTAATAGTTTTACATCCAGATCTTCAATCAGTTGTTTCCAACATTGTCAATTTTTAAATTCTAATTAAAATCAATTTTAGAAGGGCTGTAGTGCGTAAATTAAAAATATTTGTTCACACTGGAAAGAATAAACGTTTTTACTCGTCAAACCTGTTTTTCGATATGAGTACTAGGCTATACGCACAATTGCATATCGACATTTATCTCCCATCACTAGAAGCGCCAAATTCTGCATTGCTTGCATTTTTGTTCAAAAAGTCTGATTGTCTTTTAAAATATGTGTGATATAGATAACCTGATTGACTTAACCGAATGTGATGAAACCAAGGAAGACCATGGAAGTTTCCATAAAGAGGAGGAAAAGGAAAATCATCTCGTGGTCACAAACTGTTTCAAGGAACCCTACGATCCTTTTGACATGGTTGAGAACGAAGCTTATAATAAGGTTAGCTCTTGAATATATGTACATATGTATGCGAGTATAGTAAATACTGATTTTGTTTCTGGCAGGGCATTTCTTTAAAGTCTCATATAGATGAAAAGGTGTCGAGTGCCGAGTGCCAGTACCCGGATCTTATTAATGAAAGTCCTCCGGTTTGCATGCAATCAGATGGGTTGCCTGCAGAAGCATCTAGGCAGCGATGTACCAACAACTTTTTTCAAAAACAATTGCTGAAGCTTAATGCTTCGCGTTTGATGGCTGACATGCTGCCTAAAAGTTTTGATGATTGCGCTCAGTTCGAAAACACTATTTTGAGGGAAAATTTACAGATGTTGGCAGCTGAGTCACCGTTAAAATTTATAGAGGACGACCCATTATCTTCTAGTGCTAATTTCGAAGAAGATTTAAAAATGATGCGCATTCCGATTTTGGATGTATTGAGTAAGGAAAAGACATCATTAGCCATAGAAAATCGCGACAGCCAACTGTCTGAAAAAAGAAAAGAGGATGCGACTCTGACCAATGACCTGTCAAAATCAAGGCATTTAAGACAACTTCTCCAACAGTTAAAAGTTCTGACTCGTGAAAATATTGACAAGTCCAAGTGGCATCATTTTGATGTGATAATAAGTTCTATTTTTAAAATTATATATGGATGTACCGATGAAAATTTTGAAGCTAACGAAGACAATCAAAATGCTAAGGCAACACTTTCACTACCTTACCCGTACACACGGCAGGGGACATTCGACCTTGAACCACAGGTATATATCGTCGCATCTCCGGGAAAGTATTGTACAAATGTTGCTTTTCTATATAAATTAAGATTTTAATTCCAAATTAATAACAAGAATTGAAATCTAATACCCTTAAAGCCTAGACCCTATTATCGGATATATCTCGTAATGAGAATTTTATTATAAAACCAATTTATTAGAATACATAATTTAGAAAAAGTCTAAATCTTTTATCTTGAAAAAAAAAAACAAATGCTGGTGATTTTACCAAACACCATTTCCGATTTTTTCAGTCGTATGCCAGCTATAGTATATAATCGGCCGATTCCTGTTTCTACTTATATACTGCGTGCAAAGGAAAGAACATTACCCTTTTTGCCATGTAACTTAACGATCGGAAATGGTATTTGGTAAAAATACCACCCTTTGTTTTTTTCAAGATAGAAGCTTTTGACTTTTTCTAAATTATGTATTCTAATAAATTGGTTTTTTGACTTTATCCGATTTTTGCGATATTTATCCGTTTTTAACTGCAAGGGTGTTGTGTTCAATAACTTTCTTGTTATTGAATACTTTAATCCAATAATTTTCTTAGCGCTTTTCGTAATAAAATTTCTGTACGCCCTTTAAATACAATTTTTTTTTATTATTTCTAGTACAAGAAAGGAAAGAACGGTGAGAATGTAGATAACCAAGAGACTAGCTACAAATCCATCATCGGTGGTAACAAGATTCAAAATTTTCCTGAAGCTATGGTCTCTTCGACAGCCACGTTTGATGGAGAATCTTATTTTGAAAAAGATTCCTACCAATGCCTTCAACCTTTACCTTCCATTCAATTGGCCGCAAGAGATACGTTTATGACTCAGTTGGTGGATGAAAGTCTGGCTATTCAGATTAAAAACATTTTAGAACAACATAGCCTTACTAAGACTGCCATTGGTATCATTGAACAGCCCAGCACCGATCCAAGGACGGTAATTTTACTAGTAAATCCAAGAAAAAATGATGAGAAATTGCAGACCCCTATCTGTGTTAAGCCTTCAAATCCAATGCCCAAACCTATTTTAAAAGATGCAGGAACGATGCGTCGGCGATCTTCTTCACTTTCAATACATGACAAGACGAATCTGATCAAGGAATTACGAAAGTCCGATCGCCAAATGGAAAATTTTGAGAACATCCAACCTACGGATACTAAAAGCACGAGCTCTACCGCGTCGTTTAATGCATCGAATGCATTTCGACAGAGGCGGAATTCGTTTTCTACGACAAATACAGTTTCGAAGCCATGTGACAGGCGCACAGTCTTGGGAAGTCGTATAAAAACGCCGTCGATATCAGAGTCTTTAGTCAAGGGCCAGGGTGCTACGAAGACTACTATTCCAATAAAACGAGTGGTTCCCATTATGAAACCTTTGGGCTCCTGTAACGAAAGTAAAGCCCTATCCGTATCAGCCACTCGCTGCCCTGTTCCAGAGACGCCAATGTCATCAAAGGGCAAGACTGGACAGAAAATATTTAGCACCAGCACTCCATTACCCCAGATGCGCTCCCAACCCCGCAGATCGCATAAACCTCCTCTTTAAAGACCTAAATCAGACGCTCAAAAACCAGAAATCAGTTTTTCTGATATGTCTGAAACTGGTCAACGTGCTGATAGTGCCGATTGCAATCCATGCATCGTCGCATAACTGGGGGCAATGTCGTTTGAAAGTGAATATATTTGTAATGTCTAAGGTGAAGTTATTAACCTTGAAAGATAAAGCGAATGTAAATATGATTAGATCCTAATATTTTCATGGTTGTTTCCCCCAAACTTCGCTAGATAAGAGAAAGACGCTAAGTTATTGACCATTCTAAGTTGATTTAAATGTTAGAATCGCTAGTTTTATGCTTTACTATCTTTATTCTAAAATAAAATAAAAATGTGTTATTTACCGAATGTTTTATTTTTCTATAGAAATAAATAGATGAATTTTATTATTATTATGTACAAAGTAAAAATCAATATAACACTAAAACATTAACAATATAATATACACCCAGTTCTTTTATTACGCGATCTCTTTTTACCCGATTTCACTTTAACACGGTTATTTTTGCAGCGCAAATTTCTTTTTTTACGCGGATTTTTCACTTTAACGCGATTGCGATTACTCTATGTGTATCAATTATTGCTAATCTAGTCATTAGTCATTTAGTTAGCGGTTACCATTTTTACGCGATTAGTGGCAGAACCAACAATCGCGTAAAAAAAGGACTGGGTGTAGTATTTCTTCTTCGGTCTTTAATATGGTTTTAGTACAATAATGTATGTCAGGGAAGGGTACGAAATGTAACGGTCGGAGCAGAAGCTCGGCCAGACAAAAAATTACAGAAACAATCACCACCGTCAGTATGCGTCGCTGCCACGAGCCAGACAGAAAGTGCGAGCGAAAATAACACACTGACAAAAACAGTTTCAGTACTGCTTCAATTTCTTTTCAAATTCTAAAGTTTTAATTTCTTCGTCTTTCTTTTTACGTTCACTGGTCCTTCGACAGCACAGAATTACAGTATGAATTTCATACCATTCTGAACAACTCTATTATGATAACCACTCATAAAGGGACAAAATATACAGAGAGGTCAAAATGTATAACTTAACAGTTTAACTTAGACTTTAAAGTTTTAACTTTTGTATATGAACATACATATTATGTATATTTAAATCAGTGGTCAGCACCCAATACTTTGATATGGTTTTAAGGCATTAGTATTGGTAACAAATAGCAGAAAGAAGGCTGTGAGCGGAGCTTGGTCAAAGAAATTTACTATGCCCGCGGGATAGGGCCGTGCCGACCACTGATTTATATAATTGTGGTCAAAAGTGAGAAACGCAGTCAAGGAGACATCTTCAATAAAGTGTTATCTTGATCAGGATGAGCTCCTGAGTCTATATACATAAGTAGATTTAAAAGCTATCGAGTTCACACTTTGTCGACTATCGGTCGGTCCTCGTCGACGATATCCTATATCGGAGACGTAGAATATATGACTGATTAATTAAAAGTGCTGTCACTTAATTTTATTAAGAGGATAATGCCGTGTTAAAAAAAACGTTATTTGCGAAAAAAAAAATTTCAGTTTTAAAAAGTTTATTTTATAAAACTTAAGTTCCTACCCATAGCCACTGAGCCAAACAAATTCCCCGCATGACCCCCTTAATACATAAGTATATATGTATGTATGTATGTATGGACATATATCCGATCAGATCATAAAATATTCATTCCAACTTTTTTACATAAGTGTTTATAAGTCATAATGCGTCCTTATATGTATATGTATGTATGTTAATACAATAATATATGTATAATTATTATTATATAATAATATATGTAATAGTATGATAGAATAAGATTACGCAAGAGACTGATAAATAAACCAATTAGGGTCAGCTTAGCTCCGAATAAATTAATAAAAAGAATAAATACGGCAGAAAAAAGGATCATTATGGTTTTCTTTGTGGTTTCGTTTTATTTATATGATTCAGTTCTATTTTAATTCATTGAAATTCATATTTTAAACGTACATCTCACCGTAATAACTCAAATAAAAAGGCAATCATAAGATACAAAAATAATTTGTCTACTGTATCTTATTGAGTTGGCTCTTAAGAATGCTAAGTTGGGTGAGACAGTTGTCTCTGTAATTGCGGCGAGCGACCAACTGATCCAAAGGCACCATTTCCCCCAACTGTTTGGCAACATCAACTGCTACAGAACCCTCCATTTTGGGCGTCGGCCCCATGGTCTCGCTTACTGCATAAATGGTCTTGGAATAGCGTTCAAAATAGTTTGCCATGCCCTCGGCGTTCAGGTGGGCTGTTTCCAATGGGCCCAAGAAGGCGTAGCGCATTCCCAGACCGTCGCTCATCACACTATCAATATCCTTGACGTTTAGGATGCCAGCCTCGACAAGGCGCCATGTCTCATTAAGGATTGCATATTGAATGCGGTTCAAGGCAAATCCCTCGATCTCACGTGATAATGTGACGGGCTTCTGACCGATTTCGTTCATAATGGCTCGTGTTTTTTGTACCCATTCCGGTTTGGTCCAGGGAGCTGGAACAATTTCAACAAGCGGCACATAGTAGGGTGGGTTGACGGGATGCGACACCAAAACCTGTTGGGTATGGAATAAAAATTTGTATTAACTATAACATCACTCCCAATCGCTATTTGGCGTGCATTCAGTAGGAAGAATGGAATCTAGGCGAAAATACATACATATGTATGTACATATTTACAAAACGTTCATTCAGATCAGATACAGCACTCGGAACCAATGTATGTATGTTATTTTAGAGCAGTGAGCAGTGGGTAGCAAACTGTAATTTTCCATAGTACATAGGGTCGGAAATTTTGCCCAAGCGCTACCGGCACACTAACAGTGTCAATTTTTGAACTTTCAATTTTTTTTAGAAGCTTCCATTTGCTCACATTTTGCCTCACTTAACAGCCAAAACTTAAAAAAAAAAAAATAAGTTTTTCACTCAGAAAAGTTTTCTAAGAAATTTGATTGGACAAGTTTTCTTCATAGAATATATAGTTAGGGAAGCTTATATTTCCGTTTGTTTAAGAACTGAACTAGAAAAGCTTTCTTTAATATAAAGTGGACTATTTTAGTGCCCATTTAAATTTTTGAATTAAAGAAAAATGCATTAAAAAACTTCCCCTTTTCGTTCAGTGAGTGCTCTGCTCTTATTGTTTTTTTGCTGGTTACGCACACACTCAAACTTTAAACAGGTGTGAGTTTAGCCCACCACTGACGTAGAGTAATGAAAGGCAACGGTTCTGAGAAAACAAATAATTTTACTTACGTTGGCCTTGTTTTTCAAGTCTGCGCTAAAGAGAGAGGGAAGGAAGGTGCTAGTGGAACTGGATAGGATGGTATTGGGACCAACCACTTCGTCGAGCTGTTTGTAAAGCGCCTTTTTTAAGTCCAGACGCTCGGGAATACACTCCTGAATGAAAATGGTACCCTTAGCCAGCTCCTTGAGGTCGTTTGTTCCCGAAATACAGGAGAACTGTTGCGCGGCGGTCAGTTTGCCACGGAGCAGACCCTTTGACTCCAGGTTCTGCAGCTCTTTTTCTGTGAGGCACAAGGCAGTGGACACCTGCTCGGGCAGGATGTCATACAAAACCACTTGATACCCCACAGAGGCGAACAACATGGACCAGGAGCGGCCAATAAGCCCGCTGAAAGAGAGTAGAGTGGATTATTTTACTAATTGCGATACATAGGGATCCGGGATGAGACTTGCCTGCCAACAATGCCAATTTTTTCCTTTTTCAGAGACATGTTCACTTTTTCCTACAGATTTCAGCTGATTAAGTGCTTGGTAGCTAACAAGGTAGTGACCACAACAGAGCTCGACGTGCGGGCAATTGAACAGCTCTAAAACTGCGCAACCGGTTTAATATTTTGCGATAACGCAGAGGTGAACCCCAGCTGAGTGGCCCAATTGTGGGGTGCTCCGTGCCACTGATGGGTGTTAGTGATTTCTGAAAAGATAATGAGCTACAATGCGATAGTATTGCTCTCTGGAGAAACCAGAGCACCAGTGCCTTAATAGAAAAAATATCATTGTTAGTACATAAGCCCAGCAGCCATGGGATGTCTGCGGTGTGATTTAGGGCTTATCTTTTATCTTTTTGGTATTCTTATCCAGTGCGGAAATTTTCCACTCCATGTGTTTCGCATGACAGGCGAGGTTGAAGCGGATCAACCCATTTCCTACTGGGTACTTTTGAGAGAAACTGTATCAAAACGCCCTTAATTTGACATTTATTAAAGGCGTTGTTTTGTTTTTAACCGCTGAGTATCTTTGAAATTTGTAGAGGGCATGCTACTTCGCTCCTGTCGGAAAACGTATTATATTTTAAAATTCTAGATGATAATAATTCATTTTTACTTTGAGATAATTGCTATTTATTTCGGTTTCGCTAAATTTTAAGATTATTCCTATTCCATAACAAAAGTTTGCGTTTAAAATTAAATTTCTATCGGTGATATAATTTTTTTCTGAATTTTGTAAGCACCAAAGTTACAATAACTTTGAAATAAACATTAAAATCGGAAATCTCAAATTATATTATTGTTTAAATTTCTAATATAAGAGTCACAAATTTCAAGTTCGACCCCAAAGATCGCTTCATATATTTATTAAATTTATTTATTTATTATTTATTCATTCCCAAATTTTTTTTTATCCGTGGTATAATTTTTGTGATGAAAAAATGCAATATAGGTATAAAAACTACACATTAAAAATTATTCTTACACGGCACGTGTCAGTGTGGGTCATTTCTTTCTTCTTTCACGAGCCAAATATTTGAGGACATAAATAGAAAATATCTGATATTCTTGGCCGATGCTTATCATAATTTCACTATGAAAAAAAACATAACTAAAGTTGATATACGATATACCCTTGGCACGGGTCCGTTGCAGTTAAGATCGGATATATGTCGCAAATATCAGATACAGTTGGCTGATCCTTATGAGAATTTCAATAGTAGACAAATTTCTTAGAAAACAACATTTAACAAAATATCTTAGTTTTTATCTTCAAAAATATCAAACTTCCAATTTCCATTTCCATATCCAATCGTAGATATAAGGTAGCTGAAGGATATAGTCGGCCGATCCCCGAATAAAAATGACAAAAAATTAAATATACAGAATATTACACTCCCCCTTCCTGAATGCCAATTAAGACAACAAGAACAATTCATATACATATGTACATATAAGCACAAACTCCAAGCACACCAAATTTTTAATGGTACAGTTACATAACATACATATGTACATATATATGTCCTCCACCTTTATATCGGCTTTAGTTTTGGCTTTGATATAAGCCGAGATATCAATCTCTGAAGTATCAGGGACAAGAATATATGTTTCGATGGAGAAATCACCTGTAATGGTTTTGCAGCATCAGTTGGTGCCCGACTTTGGAATACGCTTTTGGGTGACTTTGACGGGGGTTTCATTCACGAGGACCACTTGAAGGGATTCCACGGAGGACATATGAGACGATTGCTCATTTTCCTTGAAAAATTCGGACGGTGAATTGTTCTCAGTTCTAGCCCTTGGGGTGACCAGAGATATGAGCAGCTGCGTTATTGACGGCTGAGCAGGCTGAGGCGGATCAATTTTATTTGTCTATCAAATAAAAAACCTCATTACTCCCAAAATATCTAATATAAATTTTTGTGACAAAATGTATGTATGTATAACAAACTACACATTGAGTCATGTTTAATTTAATTTTTCCATTTTTGTGAATTTGGAAAGTTTTTGTTTTTTTTTAGAGTAAAAAGTAAGAAACATTGTCGAACAAGAGATGGTTCAACAAGGAAAGCTAACTTCGGCTCGGGAGGAGCCAAAGTTAAATCGGGACATATATCGCAAGCATCGGGTTGTGTTGGGCGATTCTATTAGAATATCACAATAAAACCCCTTTACTACAATACAAAAATAAAAAAGTTTGCTAAGCTTCTATCTTCAAAAATACCAAAATTTTGGTATTTTTACCAAATACTATTCTTGATCGTTTTATGGCAGCTATGAGATATAGTCGGTCGATCGTTATAAAATTTGGTAGGTCGGATCAACTGACCAAAAACAGAATCTGTTCGAAGTACCAACTTTTCAAAAACGAAAGTTGGGTCATTTCGGATTTTTCAGTTATATGGCTATAGGATGTAGTCGGCCCATCCTTAATAAATTTTTTTTTTTTAATTATACCTTTGCAGAGGATATTATAATTTTGTATAAAAGTGTGCAACGCAGTGAAGGAGACATCTCCGACCCTATAAAGTATATATATTCTTGATCAGGATCACCTCCTGAGTTGATATGAGCATGTCCGTCTGTCCGTCTGTCTGTATGTTTCTACGCGAACTAGTCTCTCAGTTTTAAAGCTATCGACTTGAAACTTTGCACACACTCTTCTTTCCTTTGCACGCAGTATAAAAATCGGAACGACCGGAATCGGCCGACTATATCCTATACTTGCCATATAACTGATTGATCGGAAACGGTATAACTTTGGTGTTTTTAAAGTTAGAGAGTTCAAATTAAACATGAGCTATTTATGGCAAAACATTACGACATGCCAAATTTCATAAGGATCGGTCTACTATATCCTATAGCTGCCATATAACTGAACGATCGGAAATGACCCAACTTTCGTGTTTTTGAAGATAGAAAGCTGGAACTTGGTACAGATCATATTTTTTGTCAGTTAATCCGACCTACCAAGTTTCATAACGATAAGTCGACTATATATAATAGCTTCCATATAACTGAGCGATCGGAAATGGTTTTTGGTCGAAATATTAACTTTGGTATTTTTGAAGAAAGAAGTTTAGGACTTTTTTTAGATTTTGTTTTATAATAAATTGGATTATATTAACATATTTTCATAAGGATCGGGCAACTATATCCGATGTTTACGATATATATCCGGTTTTAACTGCAATGGTATATCAACTTCGGCTCCGCCCGAAGTTAGCTTTCTTTTCTTGTTTTGTTTTATTATTTTGATCTCGACCTATCTCGGCCCTTTCGACTTATATACTGGGTGCAAAGGAAAAAAGGAATTGTGCAAAGTTTCAAGTCGATAGCTTTAAAATTGAGAGACTAGTTTGTGTAGAACCAGACGGGCATGCTCATATCAACTCAGGAGGTGATCCTGATCATGAATATATATACTTTATAGGGTCGGAGATGTCTCCTTCACTGCGTTGCACACTTTTTGGGCAAAATTAGAATACCCTCTGCAAGGGTATTAATATGATAATGAATATGCTCCATTTTTTCAGATTGTTCTGCAGAGGAAACACAAACTCACAAACAGATGGATAAACTAGACAGCTAAGAAAAATTTTTTCCAAAATATGACCTTTGAGACTATTGACGAAATTTGCAAATATTAGTTAAAGAATCACACAAATGAAAACATTAATACACAAAACACATAAACAAACATAATAAAAACCTTTAGTATTGGTGTCCATCGCAATTTATATCAAAACATAATTTTTATTATTAATATGAATTTCGGACACTTAAAGTTACCCAATTACGTTTTTAGCGTGTTTTTAACACGTTTGCATAGAAAAAAAAACACTAAAATCAATATTTTTTTAAAATGACTACTCCACTACTCCTACCCTCCACAGTGAAAGCGTTTTTGTAAGATTGCAAACAGATTGTACCATCTGTACACAGAGATTAAAAGCTGTGCAGGTTCTAACATAGGATTTGTAGCTGTTAAGATGTTATATAGGACTCTAAACCTTAAAATATGTAATTATATATGAGAAGGTATTGAAATAAATATGAAAAGCTTAACAATTAGTCGTGTTCCAAGAATTGACATTGTATCTTTTTTATGCTTTTCTATTATTAAAACCTTGCCATTAAAATAAAGAATACTTAAAATTCACGTATGTAAATGAAAATTTTCTTGATTATTATATTAAAAAGTACAATTTGGTAGTATTGTTCTATAGTTTTGATGATTTTATTTTAGTTAACTAAAATGCTGCTTATAGGGCCATTTTGCGACCCTCTATAGAAATTTCGACTGCCCGGCGACTTTCCTTTAACCGTTTAGAGTCCAGAAATCGCTTCATGTGCTTTTCGTAGCGGTTTGGTTTGCGCTTAGTTGACTAGAATTGCACAAAACGTTTTAACCGGTTAAAATATTAAGTAAAAAATATTCTGGGTGTACGTGCCTTGGAGATTTCGCCTTCAACAGTTGACTTAGGTCTTATAACGTAATCCTTGTTAGATGGCATGGGCACTCGAGCGCGAGCAACCCATCCGGGATCACCAGGTCTCAACAACTTGTCCTCGCCTGAAAGAGTTTGATTTAGGGATTGCGCTTGGGCCTTACTTGTTGAGGCTGGTTGCGGATCTGGACTCTTCAGGCGATGTTTTGACATTTGCGCCAGGTCACGCTCCTGCCGCTCCTCTTTACTCATCGCCGAGAAATTGCAGCTTAAGTTAAATATCGGGCGAGCCCATTCGGAAATGAGGCGACCAGCTCGATCCCGATTTTGCTTTGTCTCTTGCGGGTGTTTGTATAAATACATAACAGCTTTTCCGATCCCAGATTGTTTTAGAAGTCCTTTTTCAATTGTAGGAAACTAAAATAGAACAATAGTGAAAAACACGCTTCGTAAACTTAGAACCAAAAATGATAATTTTTATTACACAGTAAGTTATCTTTGAAACTTAAATATATAGGTGAGGGAATTGACCAACTGGTTGTTCGAATTTTTATGAATTTTTTTTGCTGGGATATTTGTAAAATTTCAAACATACCAGAAATAAGTTGTAATTTGCTGTAATTTACAAATATTATGGCTTTTAAAAAATATATATTTCATTCTATACTAATTACAATATTTTATAATTCAACAAGGAAAGCTAACTTCGGGCGGAGCCGAAGTTGTTATACCCTTGCAGTTAAAACCGGAAACATCGGATATAGTTGGTCGATCCTCATGAGAATATTATAATATAACGAATTTATTACAATGAAGCTAAAAAAAAATAAGTATTTCTACCAAATACCATTTCCGATTTCCGCCCGAAGTTAGCTTTCCTTTCTTGTTTTCTAATAATTCCTTTATCTGTAAACTATTTGTTCTCAGAAAACAAGCACATTTGGAATTATGACAAAAAACAGAATGAAATATTATTTTGCAACTATGAAGTGTAAGAGCCGTGTAGCTTTTATTTCGAAATTCAATAAAATGAAAGCGTACTTACATCTGATAATAATTTTAAAATACTTTCGCGTATTTGTAGGCAAGGTAGACTTTTGTTTGGCAAAGGCGCCAGCCAATCAGTAAGTACGTTAAGAATGTTGTGCTCCAAAAAAGCCAGCTGAAAGTGTTTTTTAATTAATTGTGACATTACTTGCTTTAGCATTGATATCTTTTTCGTGGCTGGTTGACCCAGCATGTTTAGCTGCCGATCATCATCGGAAGCGTTCTTCATGTTTATGATTAACTGATCAATGAGGTCATCGTTATCATTTATTAAATCAATATCTCCCTTGCGTCGGCGAACGCGTTTTTCTGCTTTTTTTCGTTGCAACATTGCGTCAAAGTCCGATATAAAGTTGCTGCTTCTGAAATGAAAATAGATACAAGCATCAGAGGTAAAATGAAGATAGATGAATCATTGCAATGGCAAATTTTACTCTGTTTCATTTAAAATTGGAGTGTTCTCATCGTCAGAGCTTTCTACTATTTTATTTTCATTTTTTCCTTTGTCCAAGCCGGTCTCTTGCTCCTCTTCTTCGTTGTCTGTGTCTGTGATTTTGACTCGTTTTTTGTTTGTTTTCGGAGACTCATCTGCATACAAAATTGCCAAATGAATTTTTAATTGTATATTTTTTTAATGAATTCAGCACACTTACCTTCAGAGTCAGTGAGAAGTAATCTCTTGCGTCTAGAGTTGTCTTTAGCTCCGCTTCGCTTACTCTTCGATCCAACGCTACTAGATCGGCTTTGAGACCGTCGCGTACTACGTTGAGAATTGAATGAAGGACTACGAGAGCGACTGGATAAACTGCGAGATCGTCTGGATCCGGATCCACTGCGAGACCGTTTCGATCCGGATTTACTGCGGGAGCGCCGTGAGCTACATATAGATCGCCGAGATCCACTTCTAGAACGCCTAGATCCGCTTCTAGACCTCCTAGAGCCACTTCTAGATCTTCTGGAACCACTTCTAGATCGCCTCGAGCCACATCTGGATCTCAGGGAGCCGCTTCTAGATCGCCTGTATTCACTTCTAGATTGTCTGGATCCACTTCTAGAGCGTCTGGAGCTACTTTTAGATCGCCTAGAACGTATAGAGCCGGTTCTAGAGCGCCTAGAGTCACTTCTAGATCTTCTAGAGCCGCTTCTGGATCGCCTGCGTCCGCTTCTAGACCGTCTGGAGCCGCTTCTAGACCGTCTGGAGCCGCTTCTAGACCGTCTGGACCCGCTTCTAGACCGTCTGGAGCCGCTTCTAGACCGCCTGGAGCCACTTCTTGACCGCCTGGAGCCACTTCTATCTGGTCTTGATCTACTTCGCGACCTTCTAGAACCACTTCTAGATCGCAAGGAACCACTTTTAGATCGTCGCGAGCCGCTTCTGCATTGCCTTGAACCACTTCGTGATCGCCTGGAACCACTTCTAGATCGCCTTCCGCCAGATTCACTGCGGGACCGCAATGAACCACTTCGAGAACGTAATGATCTCTCTTGGGAGCGACAGACTCCGGACGAATTCCTTGGTCCTGAACCGCTGCGGGGTATAGAACCGCTTCCCGACCGTCTTGAGCCACTACGAGAATGGTGAGGTCGGATCGAGTTGTTTGAGCCACAACGAGTAGGGGACTGTTTGAACGAGCTGTGTGAATGCCGAGAACTGGCTATAGAATGTTCAGAGCCACTGCGAGCCCCATCACTTTTTTCCAGAGAACGACTTCTCAAACGTGAAGCACGAGTTTCTTCTTGTTCTTCTGGGAATAAGGATTTACGGTTACCGGTACCATCCGATTTCTCATGAACTGCATCGGAAACAGAATCATGCGAAGCTTTATGTACAAGATTTTCGGGTTTTTCACCAATGCTTTTTGCCTCCTCGATTCCCATAACTTCTAGTAATTTAGTAGTTTAACAATAATTCATGTGATGGGTGATTTTATAACTAACCTTTATCAGACGCCGCCATCGTACGAGGCAGTGTATTACATAAAGAGGGCCGTCGCCTTTAATCTCCTTAGATCAATAAAACCATAAATGAAATATTCCTGGGTGAAATATTCTATCCGGATCAAAATCGTGAATCTTATAAAACGAACGACGCGATTTCTCAGCATTTATCGAACCAATGAAACGAAATGGATTTGAAACAGAAGCGATATATAAGCACACATACATAAACACACATTTCTTAAGGACCTTACACACGTAAGGTTTCATACTGTTTCTAAAACACATCACAGAAAATATATCAATTAAACTTCACGATTCATACATTTATTAGAATAAATCAAATTAATTGAATTTAAAGGGGTAGTAACAAAAAAAAAATTTTTCTGACGCAATGGGTCGTGCACTAACGCAACACGATAACCAAGTTTTATCCAAAACTGTTATATATGTAGGTAATCTAATCTAAAGTATTCTTGTGCAAAATTTGTGTATATATATTGACAAGTGACAAAAGAACTTACTAGATTTGATTTACTATACTCATTAAAATATTTTTATAAATATGTTAACTTTGCCCCGACGACTAGACTTAGACATTTATTTTTAACTATTCCATTATATCATTATTTTAAGTTTTTTGGACAAATATTCCATTTTTTCGAATTTGTATTTGAATATATATATATATATATTCAACATCAATTTAAATTTCAGCATCAGAATATTTCTAAAATAAAATAATCAGGGGTGCCATACAGAACACTTATAATTTGATGTAATATCAAGCTCCAAACTACTGAAACATTTTCGCCCTGACACACAGGTTCGACTAGTATAGCCAAGACAGAACCACTAGAGTGTTAGTTGTAAAAGCTGCCAGATTGCAAAATAAACATTTTATTTATTGCACATATTTAATTTGTATTATTTTATAATGAAACAAATTGATAAAAATGAAATTTATTGACAGAAATATTTTATAATTAAGCGTAAAACTAAATTTGATCCCATTTAATTCATTTTATATCAAAATAATTCGAATTCGGTCAAAAACACGTGCTATCACCGTAAATCAAAATCACCTTCAAAATTGTAATATTATTTGGGTATTATCATATTATGCAGTCAAAACTTGAAAACTCCTTATGGATCTATCGAACTTTTCACATAAAAGTGAAAATTCAATACTGATTTTAGCAAACATAAAACAAGCATGTGTGGCCCCCTAAAATAAAATTGAAGCGAAATTTGAGTGGAAATGTTATTTGTAGAACCCCAGTAAGTTTATTGATAGAAGTAACATACTTTTAAAACTTTAAGATGGGATCTTTTTTTTCTGAACACCAACAAAAACAATGCCTACCTCAATCCAATAACAACCACTTAGGAAAATTTTTGATATCATATTTAATGAATTGGCATTTATTAATACAACAATCAAACAATTTTTATGTGATTTTTATTAAAAATAATGAAATTGGTCGAGTAAAAGAAATAGAAATTAAATGAATCAGTTTTATGTTAACTTTCAATACAGTTGGTGCCGTCGACCTATCGAGTACCCGACTCTCTAAATAAAAAATTTCAAAACCGCGTTTTTTTCACTCAATCGTGAGCCCATGCAGATTGAACTGCAGTCACGGGCCAATTTTCAATTCCCCTTCAATATAATCAATCCCTGTACCATTTTCTAATCCATTTCATTTTTATGGTATTACTTAAATAAATTTAATATATTATTGCGCATACATAAATACATGTTTAGGCACAACTTCGGATCAATGTAATATTCTATACATGGTTAAGATGTTGAGAATCACAAAAAAAATATTTAAAATAAAGGGAACAAAATTACCGAAAATGTTTTTTCTCTCCTTAGGCCCTAAGGAGATAAAAAAAACTTGTGTCAACCCAATTTCTAAGGAACTTTTTCTCAGTGGAAACATTTTTTTTTTCAAGTTTGGGCTTTCAAATGAGGCAAAATGGGAGCAAATGGGAGAGCTTCTAATATGAAAGTGCTCACACTGTCAGTGTGCCGGTGTGTCAGCGCTGCGGCAGAATTTATAACCCTACGCACGCGTGCTATGGAAAATGAGAGTTTGCCCACCACTGCCTTAGGGAGAGGAAATGTTCTTTTAGAAGAACATCTGATTTTAATAACATGTAAATTGTGCATTACAATGAAAATTATTTATCGAAACAGACACATATCTTATAATAAAACAACAACTGTTTATATCATATTATTTACGTATTCATAACATTGTAAAACGATTTTTCAATTTGTATGACCCTTCATTATGTATATCTACTTGTTAAGGCATCTTATTCGCTTAAATTGAACTATACATTTTTTTACACCATTTTAATACAAATCAAATATCAATTTTTTTTTAAAAGCAATTATAATTTTTTGTATAACGTTTTTTTACTTTTCCTGATGAAGCTTCGTTTGAAGTCCGTTACAAATGGTAAAATTTACGATAAATTAATAAATCTACAAAATGATTCGAAGCCAAATTTGGTTACTTCCAGAAATTCGTAAGGTCAACATCGCATAAACGCAATAGTGAACACTGAACAGTTCTGCACTTATATAGCTCCTAATTATGAGAAAACATAAAATATCAATGTGTATGAATTTAAGATTATTCTTCAATGACGCCCTCATATACATAAGTTTTGTTTCCATAGCTATTTATGCCGGGGACATCCTTAGGAGCTATGGATTGTTTCTAGAGGAACACGATGAAACTTTGAAAAAGTTAAAAAAGAAAACGCCTGGATTCTCCGAAACTAAAAATAACTCACTGATTTCCATGATATCCGTGATAGAGCTTAACTATTTTTCCAACGATAGCATTGTGGCACAGATGTTTTTAGAGGAGTCGCAGATGGTCGCAAATAAACCCTTGACTACCTTGGCCAATCTGTGCAATCAGTGCCGGGATTTGACTCGGACAGCAAAGGAGTTGCAGCTGACTTGGTTACTCACTGGCTCCAAGCTTAAAGATCAGAAGCAGCATTTAGGATATGACCTAGCTAAATTGGAGCAGATTCTGTTTCGTATAAGCACCTCTATCGATTTTTTTTGTCGGGTAAACTTTACATTAAACCGCATTAATGAAACTGTTCAAAACCTGTGGACACAAATTGTCGCCGTCAGCGTGCTGGAGGAAATCAATGAATTACATATATTTGTAAGGCAGTAAACGCCTTATCATACATTTTATATTCAGCATAAATTTTTACAGACCCTGTTTGATTATATGAATGAACTACTAGAATCCGTTGTAGTTTTTAATGAAATAGTGGAGCGTTCAGACATAGCGTCCATATGGGTATTATACAAAAACTGGCTAGCTACGCTGACCAATAATAAATGTATATTGGACCACTGTACTACTTTGGAACTGCTTGGGCTAAGTAAAGCTCTTAACGAGATTGAGTCTGTGATTTCAGGAAATCTTTTTCGGGTAAGAAAAACGTGTTAACGTGCGTTACACTAAATTTAAGTTTTATTTTAACAGACTCTTTTAGCTCATCTGATGAAATTGAAGAATCAAACATGCCTAAAAGATGTGAATCAAATTACTCAACGTTCCAATGCCTATATTCGCAAGAAGGTTTTTGCTGTTGATATAAATCAGGATACCGAATACACGAACATTGAAGACCCTAAACTAATCCTTCGGGTCATCGCATTTGTTGTAACGATCCATCAGTTAGGAATCCAATTAGAGGAAAAGTTAGTCAAGGCTATATTTGACCTTGTGACCAAGCACCAGCTGCTACCCCTAATTGGGAAATTTCGCTGGTCCCCCCATAAATTTATTTTGGAGCATTCCAAAACATTATTTAAAACGTCAGGCAGGCCCCATGCTATAACCGGCAATGGCAACAAAATCCAAACATCAATTATTGAAAAAATAAAACTAAACGACTTGAAAACCAGTCGCCTATTAGGTAATCAGATTGCCGTTTGGTCATTCAGCTTAAAAAAAGTAACTGACAGTGGAATTTTCGGCCACTTTAAGATGTTGTATAACCTCCTCCTTAGTGGTCATTCGTATATCGACGAAATATGTGTTTCAACAAACTCTTTAATCAACCGCCACATAGCTCTCAGGTCCTCATTGGTAAAGGCTGATATCTCTCTTATATGCCGCCTACTTCAATATCTTATGATAATACAGGATATTTTTGAAACAAACCAAATAAATTTCGTTCGTTTCTTAGATTCCTTAATTCAATGGCAAAAGCAGAAGGTTTTGTTCCTTCTACAAAATACAAAGAAAAAAATTGTTGACATAAAGTTAGTTCAGCGAAAGGCAAATCTTCTCTCCATAATTAAGTTAACTGAAAACATATTTGTTGGCTTCCCAAGTACAAAGCGGTTGACTTTTCTTAATTTGGCTCTTGGGGACTTTCTCGACAAGGATCGATTGCAAATTGGTGATAAGCATAACTATTTTAGTTCTTTTTTATTTCGAGCAAACAATTTGGGCCGTTTTAAGCAAGAATGTAGGATGAAAGTGGACTCATCAATTCTTATTTACATCTTATGGCTTCAAAATACATCTTTTTTTAGAGAGTATGTTGAGTTGCAGCGCAATTCTTACTCCATGCAGGTAATATAACCCACTCCCAAAACTCTTCTTTTGGTTGATTTTTTAAATAAAATGATTATTCCCAGAATATCGTGACGGTAAGTCAACAACTGCAAAAGAGCCGTCATATTTTTACCGGCTGTGAGGACAACAAACACTCGCCGAACACTCTTATGATCGAGTTTCTTAAATTACATTTTGAGTTCTTTCTTCGGGTTGAAGCTCTCTCGCATTTTTTTCAAAATCAAGATGAACCTTTTCAGAAACAAAGATTAGATTATCGCCTCTGCCTAAATTCGACCGCTTCTGAATTTCTCGGGAGCTACGACATAATTCGAGGTAAGAATTTAATAAAGATAGATTTTTGTTTAACGACAGATTTTTTATCCTCACATATTTACATATTTGCTTTGTCTCACAAAGAGTCTTGTGGCCCATGAAAGATTTACGTTTTAAACTCGCTATAAAAAACCAACGAATATATATTTTCAAAACTTTTTTTTTATTGGATAGCCTCAACATTGCGTTTTTTGTATGAAACACCACTTCGTTCAGATGGCTGCCTCGTTTGGCTTTACAGCACATACAATCGACCCCTGATGGAGATTTTAATCTCGTGCTTTAGGTCGTCAATCGTCTCTGGGTGGTTGGCCTAACACATATCCTTGAGGGCACCCCACAAAAATTGTGGGACGGAATGTGCGATTTTCGAACTTACCGCGCAAAATATCGATTGTGACGTTGGCTATGTGGCACGTAGCGCCGTCCTGCTGTAACCATATGTCCTCTATATCTTCCTCTTCCATTTGGGGAAAGAAAAAGTCTTCCCACATGCCGCGATAGCGGACACCATTTTACCAGCGGATACCATCGAAAATGTGTTTAAAAATTGGGTCGACCGTATGGGCTACTGTAAAGCCAGCAGAGGCAGCCATGTGAAGGAAGTGGTGTTTCATACATAAACCGCATTGTTAAAGCTATTCAATAAAAAAAATTGTTTGAAAAATATATATTCGTTGGTTTTTTATAGCGAGTTTAAAACGCAAATTCATACTCGTTTTTTAATAGCGGTTTTAAAACTAATCTATCGTGGGCCACCGTGTACAAAAAAACGTTCTTATCGTAAAACCAGAAAGGAAAGCCAACTTCGGGCGGAGCCGAAGTTATTATACCCTTGCAGATAAAACCGGATATATATCGCAAACATCGGATATAGTTGGCCGATCCTTGAGAGAATATCATAATAAAACCAATTAATTACAATAAAATATCTAAAAAAAAGTCCCAAGCTATAGGATATAGTCGGCCGATCCGTATGAAATTTGGTAGGTTGGATTAACTGACAAAAAAATTCTCTGTACTTAGTTCCAGCTTTCTATCTTGAAAAACACGAAAGTTGGGTCATTTCCGATCGTTCAGTTATATGGCAGCTATAGGATATAGTAGGCCGATCCTTATGAAATTTGGCATGTATTATTTTCCCAAAAATGGCTCTCGTGTAAAATTTGAATTCTCTAACTCTAAAAATAGCAAAGTTATACCAATTCCGATCAAGCCGATCCCGGCCGTTCCGACTTATATACTGCGTGCAAAGGAAAGAAGGGTATGTGCAAAGTTTCAAGTCGATAGCTTTAAAACTGAGAGACTATTTTACGTAGAAACAGACAGACGGACATGCTCATATCAACTCAGGAGGGTCGGAGATGTCTCCTTGATTGCGTTGCACACTTTTGGACAAAATTATAATACCCTCTGCAAGGGTATAAAAAAGTCCCAAGCTTCTATCTTCAAAATTACCAAAGTTGGTATTTCTACCAAAAACCATTTCCGATCGTTCAGTTATATGGCAGCTATAAGATATAGTCGGACGATCGGACGATCGTTATGAAATTTGGTAGGTTGTATCAAGGTTGGATGTTTGCGATATATATCCGGTTTTAACTGCAAGGGTATATCAACTTTGGCTCCGCCCGAAGTTAGCTTTTCTTCCTTTTTTTGCATGAATAGGAAAAAACCGATGTACATATGTACATTTCAGTCAACTAAACATGAATTGAGTGGATTTAAATGTGTAGCCGTTTCGGTTAGAGTGAGAAAGCGCACGAACGTCCGACTCAGTCGCATCTTGTGCAGTGATAAACGATTAGTCGGTGGATAAACGAAGTCGGACTTCGGATAAACGAAGTCGGTGATAAATGATTATCGGTGATAAACGAAGTGATGGAATTTGAATGCAAATGAATGAAAAATAATCTTCCAGAGGATATAATATTTTTGGTCAAAAGTGTGCAACTCTAAAGAAGACATCTCCGACCATTTAAGGTATATATATTCTTTATTAAGATCACTTCCGAAGTTGGTATAAGAATGTCTGTGTGTCTGTCTGTTTTCACGCGAACTAGTATCTTAATTTTAAGCTATCGACTTAAAGCACACAAATTTCTTTTCTTTGCACGCAGTATTTAAGTCGGAACTGTCAGGATCGACTATATCCCATTGGTGCCATACAACTGATATAGCTGATTGATTCGCAATGCCATAACTTTGGTGTTTTTAAAGATAAAAGCTTAAGACTTTGTTTTTTAAACTGGTATTCTAAGAAATTGGTTTTTTAATGAAATTCTCAGAAGGATTGGGCAAGGTCTGAGAAATAATTCGCCTATAATTATACCCTTGCAGAGGGTATTATAATTTTGGTCAAAAGTGTGCAACGCAGTGAAGGAGACATCTCCGACCCTATAAAGTATATATATTCTTGATCAGGATCACCTCCTGAGTTGATATGAGCATGTCAGTCTGTCCGTCTGTCTGTCCGTCTGTCTGTTTCTACGCGAACTAGTCTCTCAGTTTTAAAGCTATCTTCTTGAAACTTTGCACACACCCTTCTTTCCTTTGCACGCAGTATATAAGTCGGAACGGCCCGGATCGGCCGACTATATCCTATAGCTGCCATATAACTGATTGATCGGAAATGGTATAACTTTGGTGTTTTTAGAGTTAGAGAGTTCAAATTTGACATGAGTGCTATTTTTGGCAAAACATTACGACATGCCAAATTTCATAAGGATCGGCCGACTATATCCTATAGCTGTCATATAACTGGACGATCGGAAATGACCCAACTTTCGTGTTTTTGAAGATAGAAAGCTGCAACTTGGTACAGATTATATATTTGGTCAGTTGATCCGACCTACCAAATTTCATTAGGATCGGCCGACTATATCCTATAGCTTGGGACTTTTTTTTAGATATTTTATTGTAATTAATTGGTTTTATTATGATATTCTCTCAAGGATCGGCCAACTATATCCGATGTTTGCGATATATATCCGGTTTTATCTGCAAGGGTATAATAACGGCCGACTATATCCTATAGCTGTCATATAACTGGACGATCGGAAATGACCCAACTTTCGTGTTTTTGAAGATAGAAAGCTGCAACTTGGTACAGATTATATATTTGGTCAGTTGATCCGACCTACCAAATTTCATTAGGATCGGCCGACTATATCCTATAGCTGCCATATAACTGAACGATCGGAAATGGTACTTGGAAGAAATATCAACTTTCGTATTTTTGAAGATAGAAGTTTGGGACTTTTTTTAGATTTTGTATTGTAATAAATTGGATTATATATTCCTATTCCCATAAGGATCGGCCAACTTCATCCGATGTTTGCGATATATATCCGGTTTTAACTGCAAGGGTATATAAACTTCGGCTCCGCCCGAAGTTAGCTTTCCTTTCTGGTTTTAAATTACTTTTATTTTTAATTTGAATTTTGTTACAAAATAACCTAATCAGATGTAGCTGTTTCCAACTTTGAAAATGATAAGAAAATGTTCTTATCAATTTCTTATCAAATTATCTTTTTATTTCAAATAATGTAATATATTTTACAACGAAATAATTAAACTAATTGAATTCGAAAAATGTTAATGAAGTAGGTTTTTTTGTTTATTATTTTTATAAGCTAAAAATGTCTTTCATTATTATTAATAGCTTTTAATATGCGGTCTGGCATTGCATTCACCAAATTTTAAAGAAGTAATCCCTTTTTTTTGTTCCATTCAGCTACAATAGCTTCCTTTAAATCCTTTAAGGGGCCAAATTGCCGCCATAGCAGCATTATCCTGGTGAAATGTCCAAGAATATCCGTATTAAGACCATCTTCAAGGAGCTCCGCATATGTATACTTTTTTTTTCTTTTTATAGCTTTGCTTTTTTTTATTGAATATACTCTTGGTTTTAAGACTAACAATAAATTGACGAATCTTAACATTAAAATTTAACTAACAGTATACTAAGACTGCATTCTGGTTGCGCGTCTCTCAGGTCGGTCGCTTTAAATTCAAGGCTAAGAGGTGACCGAGCGTTGATAAGCCAATGAAGGCCGCTGACTTTTAGCTTTAGGTGTGTTCTTTTGGCTTCAATGTGCCGGCGCCATGTGAGTCTTCTATCGAGATGTACTCCTAGGTATGTTACTTCGTTTGCTTGTGGGAGTAGAGTGTTGTTTAATGTTATCGGCGGGCAGTTTTGCCTGTTCAGAGTAAACGTAACATGCTTGCATTTTAGCTCGTTCACTTTAATTCGCCAGTCTGACAGCCATTTTTCGACATCGATCATATGATAAGCTAGCTACGCAGTTGCTTGAATCGGGCATTTTGAGCGGCTAAGAATAGCTGTGTCATCGGCAAACGTGGATGTTGTTAGACGTGTGCTTGTCGGGATATCTGCTGTGTAGAGGACATATAATGTTGGCCCTAGCACGCTGCCTTGAGGAACTCCAGCTCCAACAGTGTAATCATCGGATATAGCGGTGTTGCACATCACGACAAATTTTCAGTCGTGAAGGTAAGACTCCAAAATCTTGTGGGTGCTGTAGGGGAGCATTGTCTTGATCTTGTACATTAGACCTTCCAGCCAGACTCTATCGAATGCTTGAGAGACATCTAAAAATATGGCAGTACAGTACTCTCGTTTTTCGAACGCGTTCCGAATTTCAGATGTTATCCGGTTGACCTGCTCAATTGTTCCATGCTTTTCACGAAACCCAAATTGGTGTGACGGGATTCCTTCCTGGATTCCCAGGTATGTGTTTATCCGAGTCATTAGGCATTTTTCAAAGAGTTTAGATAGGCAAGAAAGTAGGCTTACAGGTCTATACGACGTGGGGATAGTGTGGTCTTTCCACGGCTTTTCTATCATTATTATAATTGACTTTTTCCATCTCACTGGAAAGTGGCCAAGTTTTGCGATGGCATTAAATAGCTGGGTGAGAGTGCAAACGGCGCAGTATGGGAGCTCAATGATCATTTTGGGAGTTATGAGGTCGCAGCCCGGCGATTTTTTCGGATTCAGTTGTCGTTTGATGATGTTAACGATTTCGTTTGGGCGAAACCCAATCGGCTCATGTTGAGGCTGGGGCTCATATGATAGAGTCGGCAAAGTAAACGCATTGGTGGGAGGATTTGGTTGGAAGACATTTTTAAGGTGTTTGGCAAACGTGCTGGCTCTGTCTGCGTCGCTGCGCGCTCACCCGCCTGTGGAATTTCTAATAGGCATCACGGTTTCTTTCGGTGAGCTCAGAGTTGGGTGAGCTCTCCATAGTGAGTGTTTTATACTGTTAGTTGACAATTGCTCTATGTAGCGGCGGTGGACATATGTTTCTTCTTGCTGTAGAGCTTGATTAAGTTGACGTGAGGCATGTTTTAAGCTTTGCTTAGCAGATGGCGATCTGTGAAATTGCCATTCTCGACGTAAGCGTCGCTTTTTGAGGACGAGCTGTTCGATTTGTAGATTTGTCTTCTTTTGAATGCATTGTGTGTTTATGGTTTGAGGTGTTGAAACTCGAGCTGCAGAGACGAGTACAGACTCTAGTATATTAACAAAACTGTCTACGTTGGTTTCGTCGCTGAGGTGAGCACTTAGCTCAATGTGTGAGCTAATATACTTCCCAATGTACCATACTTAATGTACATTAGTACAATGTACTGTAATGTACATTGTATGTGAGGTCAGTGTTGATGATTGATCCCATGTTCCTGGGTGGCGGAGTAGAGTAAAAAGGACAGACTAGTGATCAGATGAAAGATCCGAAAGATATTCGGCGCTTATCAGATTTTAAGGAATGTTTTTGGTAATTGCAAAGTCTATTAAATCGGGAAGTTTGGGTCTGCCGGCCAGTATGTTGGTGTGCCAGAAGAAACATAGTCTAGCTTGTTCTTAGTTTTGATAATTGCATTATAGAGCTGCTTTCCTTTTGGGGTCACGAGACGAGATCCCCAGTGTGTGTGCTTGGCATTGTAGTCTCCTGCTGCTATGAAGTGGTCTCCGAGTGAGTTGAAAAACTGCATAAACTCATCTTCGGCTATGGTGAAGCGTGGGGGGCAGTATACGGCGGCTAGAGTTAATTTCTTGCCAGTATTTAGGTGTATAATTATGGATGTGGCCTGTAGGTAGTTTTTAGCAAATTTCGTATGATGATGGTGCTTAATACGGCTTCTGATTAAAATTCCAGTCCCGCCGTGTGCTTTACCATTTGGATGATTTGTTCCATAGAATGAATATCCTCATAGTTTGAAATTGTATCTGTTTGTAAGATGTGTTTCTGAAAGCAGCATTACGTCGATTTGATTGTCTAGTAGGAATTGCGCTAACTCGAGTTTATGCTGCGAAACGCCGTTAGCGTTCCACGTAGATATTCGTAGGGAAGTCATTTTTGGATTGTTGTGAAAACAGCATTTGTACGTTCCACGTAGATATTCGCAGGGAAGTCATTATTTGGATTGTTGTGAAAACAGCATTTGTATTAATAGATTTTGGTTTCGCATCAGATCTTACATAGTTGTACGCATAAACGACATAAACTCCGTAAGGCTTTGTTGTAGACTGCATATCATAGCTTCAAAGTTATTTTTTGGCTTCTCTGGCGGTTGAAGCTGCTGTTCGGTTCTTGGTGTGCTGATTGCGGCAGTGAGGTTTTTGAGACTGGGGTACCCCGTCCTGAATTTAAAGCGCCTGCGTGTGTGACATTTTTGGCAGAGTTTATGGGTCCTAGTGAGGAACTGGCTGCAGTCGTAAAGAAGACTTCAGGGTTTGGCCTGGAGGCTATCAACTGTTTATTTTGAGTGCGGGCAGTAACTCCCCTCTGGTGAATGCGACTTTTTAGCTGCTTATAAACTGGGCAACCTCTATAGTTAGCATTGTGATTTCCACCGCAGTTGCCGCACTTTTTCGAGTTGTGGTCATCTTTGCTCGCTGGGCAGTGTGCGGAGTCATGAAGCTCACCACAAACTACACACACCGGGCGCAGTTTACAGTAAGACCTTGTATGGCCATATTCTTGGCAGTTCGCACATTGTACCGCCATTGCGTTTGTGTAATTCTGTAATTCTGAGGTGCAGCAGGAACTGAATATTGTATATAGGGTGCACTTCGTATTTCTTTAGGGGCTTAATTCCTGGTTCAAGCTCAACCTTAAAAAGTGGCTGCGGCTTTTTATCTCTTTTAAGGATATTGAAGACTGTCTTAGCGCTAAATGCCTTCTCTTGTAGCGCCTTTGAAATGGTAAAAAACTAAAAAAAACTTCGGCAAACTATATGCAAGGGTATATAAACTTTGGATCCGCCCGAAGTTAGCTTTTCTTTTTTGTTTTATAGTTCATTTTGTAGAATACGAAGCAGAACAGACATTTTCCAGCAAATCCAAATGCTCCCACACCATAAGAGAACAACCTTGAACGCGACACTTTAACCTGCTTGAGTGTCCTAATATCCCGATATGGTGGGAGAAGTTGGCATTATCGTGGGAGAAGTTGGTATTTGACACTTTATTCCCGGTACTCGTAGGGTACAAGTTCGCATTGTAGTCGTATGAATGTATGTAACACAGAAAAGGAATCTTCTTCGGCCCCATGAAGTATATGTATATTCTTGATCCGCATCAACAGTCGAGTCAATATAGCTAAGTCCGTCTGTCCGTTTGTCCGTATGAACGCGTGGATCTCAGAGACTACAAGAGATAGAGCTATGTAGCAAAAAGACTCCTTAAATGACCACGCAGTTCAAGTTTGTTCTAATATTTTGCCACGCCTGCTCCTGCCGCCAACCATTTCTTTAGTTAATATATATCTTGAAATTGCATCCAAATCGGCCGATTTTTATACTCATATATATACAATTACCCATACAAACGAGCTAAAATTTTGAACGCGTGGATCTCGAAGACTATAAAAGGTAGAACTATCCGATTTGGAACTTGGAATCTAATGGTATCCGCGGAGATTAAGAATGTGTCAAAATGTTGCCACGCCCACTCCCGCCCCCAAAACAGAAATCTGGTTGTACCCCCAGTTCGTTAATTTTTTTTGATGATGGTTTGATGGCAAACTGTTCTAATGGCTAATCTACACCTACAAATCAAAAAGCAGCCAGATCGGATAATTTTTAGAAGAGTTAAAGACTTTTTAGTCTGCTTCCCTACTGAATAGGTATGCAACAAAAATTTGTTGCTGAGAATCCACACCGTTGAAACTTAAACTTTAAAGTTTAGTTAAATTGTGGGTGGAAGAGATGAAACGGGAAACTCGACTAAAGCTTGTTTTTATACCCTTGCAGAGGGTATTATAATTTTGTCCAAAAGTGTGCAACGCAGTGAAGGAGACATCTCCGACCCTATAAAGTATATATATTCTTGATCAGGATACCTCCTGAGTTGATATGAGCATGGCCGTCTGACCGTCTGTCTGTTTCTACGCAAACTAGTCTCTCAGTTTTAAAGTTATCGACTTGAAACTTTGCACACACCCTTCTTTCCTTTGCACGCAGTATATAAGTCGGAACGGCCGGGATCGGCAGACTATATCATATAGCTGCCATATAACTGATTGATCGGAAATGGTATAACTTTGGTGTTTTTAGAGTTAGAGAGTTCAAATTTTACACGAGAGCTATTTTGAAAATAATACAACATGCCAAATTTCATAAGGATCGGCCGACTATATCTTATAGCTGCCATATAACTGAACGATCGGAAATGACCCAATTTTGTGTTTTTGAAGATAGAAAGTTGGAATTTAGTAAAGATTCTATTTTTGGTCAGTTGATCCAACCTACCAAATTTCATAACGATCGGCCGATTATATCTTATAGCTGCCATATAACTGAACGATCGGAAATGGTATTTGGTAGAAATACCAACTTTCGTATTTTTGAAGATAGAAGCTTGGGATTTTTTTTTTAGGTATTTTATTGTAATAATTTATCCGCCCGAAGTTAGCATTCCTTTCTTGTTTCATATGAATTTAACTGATTTTCTCCTAAAATCTTTTGGACTCGAAACTGGAAGTCTTTTGGGCTCGAAACTCGAAACCCTTTGAAATTGGAAGGGTTATTCTAGTTTAAAATAATAAAATTTAAATGTACAGCGCTAAGACAGTGTTCAATATCTCAAACAGGGATAGAAAGCCGCAGTCACTCTTTAAGGTTGAACTCGAACCACAAATTAAGCCCCTCAAGAAAACGAAGTGCACCCTATATACAATCTTCAGTTCCTGCTGCACCTCAGAATTACAGTTAAGGAGCCGCACAAACGCAATGGCCCGGTACAATGTGCGAACTGCCAAGAATATGGCCATACAAGGTCTTACTGTAAACTGCGCCCAGTTTGTGTAGTTTGTGGTGAGCTTCATGACTCCGCACACTGCCCAGCGAGCAAAGATGACCAAAACTTGAAAAAGTGCGGCAACTGCGGTGGAAATCACACTGCTTACTATAGAGGTTGCCCAGTTTATAAGGAGCTGAAAAGTCGCATCCATCAGAGGGGATTTACTGCCCGCACCCAAAATAATCAGTTCATAGCCTCCAGGTCAAACCCTGAAGTCTTCTTCTCGACTGCAGCCAGATCCTCACAAAATGTCACATACGCAAGCGCTTTAAAATCAGGACTGGCTACCCCAGCCTCAAAAAGCTCACTGCCGCAATCAGCACACCAAGAACCGAACACGGCTCAGCAGTATCAACTTCCGGAGCAGCCAAAAAGTAACTTTGAAGCTATGATATGCAGTCTACAACAAAGCCTTATCAAAGCTAAGAAAAAGCTAGACTATGCTTCTTCTGGCACACCAACATACTGGCCGGCAGACCCAAAGAAACTTCCCGATTTAATTGACTTGACTTTCGGATCTTTCATCTGATCACTCGCCTGTCCTTTTTACTCTACTCCAACACCCAGGAACATGGGATCAATCATCAAATCTGACCTCACATAAAACCAATTGGGTTAAGTACAGGAAGTACATCAGCTCACACATTGAGCTGAGTCCTCACCTCAGCGACGAAGCCAACGTAGACAGTTTTGTTAATTCGCTGGAGTCTGTACTCGTCTCTGCAGCTCGAGTTTCAACACCTCAAATTATAAACACACAACGCAATCAAAAGAAGACAAATCTACAAATCGAACAGCTCGTCCTCGAAAAGCGACGCTTACGTCGAGAATGGCAATGTCACAGATCGCCATCTGCTAAGCAAAGCTTAAAACATGCCTCACGTCAACTTAATCAAGCTCTACAGCAAGAAGAAACATATGTCCACCGCCGCTACATAGAGCAATTGTCAACTAACAGTATAAAACACTCACTATGGAGAGCTCACCCAACTCTGAGCTCACCGAAAGAAACCGTGATGCCTATTAGAAATTCCACAGGCGGGTGAGCGCGCAGCGACGCAGACAGAGCCAGCACGTTTGCCAAACACCTTAAAAATGTCTTCCAACCAAATCCTCCCACCAATGCGTTTACTTTGCCGACTCTATCATATGAGCCCCAGCCTCAACATGAGCCGATTGGGTTTCGCCCAAACGAAATCGTTAACATCATCAAACGACAACTGAATCCGAAAAAATCACCGGGCTGCGACCTCATAACTCCCAAAATGATCATTGAGCTCCCATACTGCGCCGTTTGCACTCTCACCCAGCTATTTAATGCCATCGCAAAACTTGGCCACTTTCCAGTGAGATGGAAAAAGTCAATTATAATAATGATAGCAAAGCCGTGGAAAGACCACACTATCCCCACGTCGTATAGACCTGTAAGCCTACTTTCTTGCCTATCTAAACTCTTTGAAAAATGCCTAATGACTCGGATAAACACATACCTGTGAATCCAGGAAGGAATCCCGTCACACCAATTTGGGTTTCGTGAAAAGCATGGAACAATTGAGCAGGTCAACCGGATAACATCTGAAATTCGGAACGCGTTCGAAAAACGAGAGTACTGTACTGCCATATTTTTAGATGTCTCTCAAGCATTCGATAGAGTCTGGCTGGAAGGTCTAATGTACAAGATCAAGACAATGCTCCCCTACAGCACCCACAAGATTTTGGAGTCTTACCTTCACGACTGAAAATTTGTCGTGATGTGCAACACCGCTATATCCGATGATTACACTGTTGGAGCTGGAGTTCCTCAAGGCAGCGTGCTAGGGCCAACATTATATGTCCTCTACACAGCAGATATCCCGACAAGCACACGTCTAACAACATCCACGTTTGCCGATGACACAGCTATTCTTAGCCGCTCAAAATGCCCGATTCAAGCAACTGCGTAGCTAGCTTATCATATGGTCGATGTCGAAAAATGGCTGTCAGACTGGCGAATTAAAGTGAACGAGCTAAAATGCAAGCATGTTACGTTCACTCTGAACAGGCAAAACTGCCCGCCGATAACATTAAACAAAACTCTACTCCCACAAGCAAACGAAGTAACATACCTAGGAGTACATCTCGATAGAAGACTCACATGGCGCCGGCACATTGAAGCCAAAAGAACACACCTAAAGCTAAAAGCCAGCGGCCTTCATTGGCTTATCAACGCTCGGTCACCTCTTAGCCTTGAATATAAAGTCCTGCTGTACAACTCGGTACTAAAACCTATATGGATGTACGGCTCCCAGTTATGAGGGAACGCCAGCAATAGCAACATTGACATAATTCAAAGAGTTCAGTCGAAGATCTTGAGAACAATCACCGGTGCACCGTGGTACGTTCGCAACGAAAATATACACCGCGACTTAAACATTCTACCAGTCAAAGAAGCGATCGCAGAACAGAAGGTAAAGTACTTAACCAAGCTATCGGTGCACCCTAACCACCTGGCGAGAGGTCTAACAAGGTTGAGCAACCAATCACGCCTTCGTCGCAATGACTTACCCACCCAGCGACCGTCCTGAGGGACGTGCAACCAGAATGCAGTCTTAGTATACTGTTAGTTAAATTTTAATGTCAACTTATTGTTAGTCTCAAAATTAAGAGTAGATTCAATAAATAAAAGCAAAGCTATAATAAAAAAAAAAAAAAAATGTACAGCTACGCTCAATTTTTCTTTAATCGCCAAACATTTTTTTTCTTGTACAAGGGGTGCGCCCTTTTCGTGACTTTTTACCATGATTAACGCGATCTTTTTGAAAATATAATCAAAGATTATATTACAATATTACAAATTTGTACTTTTTTGTACATTTTTACAGAAAGTGTTAGGGCGAAAGGCCAATCCTGGAAATGGTGTGAAAATAAGCCATCTTAACTTATTTCCTTATGTGGGAGCTATGAACCTGTTGGAGTATGCAAACGTAGGAATCCAAAAGAATACAAATATATGTATTTATAAATGTTTTAAGACTTGCGATTCTTGCTTCTCACAACACTGGTATGGGTGGAGTTGATTTGGTCGACATGGTTATAAGTGTCAGGAAACAAATGCCTGGCTTTTGTGTAGAAAACATCTATATTTGAAATTTCAATAGAAAGATGCAATGGAACTTGAAAGAGTACTACCAATAATGCAATTGAAAGGCAGAGAGGACGACCGTCAAAGGGCTAGCTCTATAGTTTTCCTACTATTTCCCAAACAAATTGACGGACATCCCCACAAAAGTACAGGCTTCAGCCGAATCCATCAAACTCTTAGAATCGTGATAAAATGGAACACAGGCTTGTAATTTGGAAAAGGACGTTGGAGAAGATGGATGTGTAAAATTGGAGCACCAATATCCAAAATCTGAAATGCATGTTCCGTCTTTGCTTTAACAAAAAAACTTCTACCATAGGAGTATTCATGGAACATTTTATAGCTCTATTTCTTTGGCCCTGATATATACGCGTTCATAAGAACAGACGGGCATGGCTATATCGAGTCGTCTTGATGCTAATTAATAATATACACTCATATACATATATTTTGAATTTAACGAGAAAGGTCGACCATATTGTATAGCTGTCATATACATAACTGAATGACCGGAAGTGACTTTCCCTAGAAACTTTCTTACAATCCATTAAAATTTTCAGGGCTTATTTATACAACAGACGGCCCTGACTGGTTTAAAGTAATTAAAAACGATGCCAGTTTTCTTGATAATACAGGCCGACAGAAAAAAATCTCAACGCATAATTTCAACTGCTCCATAACCTTTAGGCTCCATTGAACTAATTTCCAGAACAAACATAGGTCCCATCACCCACAGTTTCTGCGGTACACCTAAGAAAAGAAATTCATAAAATTTTGCTATAAATTGAATTATGTACGCCGTGTTATTGCATTGACCATCATCGTTTTAGTACAAATCATTTTTGAAATGTATGTGTACTAGAGGTCTGCAGGAATACATTCTTATTGCCTCAGCCATAGAATACATCCGAATGGAATAGAATGAATAAGTGCAAGAGACACAACAAATTGAGTGAGAGGGAGTGAGAGAGCATTCTAACTCATCGGCATTCTCTTGCTTTGAAACCGAGTGAATTGGGGTGGGAAGTAAAAAGAGTGCTTTTGGAATGAGGAATGTAGCCGAATGTCTCGAATGGTTTTTAACACACTCTATGCATTCATTTATTTTTTTTTTGTTGAGCGAAACGCTTGTTTAATACTTCTTTAATAATGAGGGAATTGACCGAAAGGTGAATTATAATGAAAGTGTTTTTCACTTATGGCTTTTAACTGTTATTATTATTTTCTGTTTAGTTTTCTTAAGTTTTTCCAAATACAATTATTTTACAAAATTTTTCTTATAAGTAAAATATGTAAAATAAAATATACAACATATATTGAATATTTCTGAAAAAAACAATGAATTGCTTTCACTTTTGAATTATTTTATTATCAGCGTCTAAAAATAAAGGCAAATATGTATAGTTGTATCGGACACTCTAGAATGCATTCGAAACAATTCGAATGCGAACTGTAACTCTTAACTCATTCAATTCGGTTTTCATCCCCCGAATGTTGTGCAAGTGAGACCTATACAGTCGCACTCACTCATTCATTAGTTTTCGTCTCAGCATTCTATCTTACTCAATTCATTTTCAAGGTTGTGCATTTGAATGTCGTTTTTTAGCTATTCATGCAGACCTCTAATGTGTACCAACTCAAATTAAACAAGAAAGGAAAGCTAACTTCGTACAAGTAACAAAGTTATTTTTAATCGTTATCGGCCGATCGTTATGAAAGGTCAGATCAACTGACCAAAAATAGAATCTGTACGAATTTCCAACTATCTTTAAAAACACGAAAATTGGATAATTTCATACTGTTCAGTTATATGGCCGCTATGGGATAGGTTTCGTGCAAAATCTGAACTATCTCACTTTAAAAAAACCAAAGTTTTACCATTTCCGATTAATCAGAATATGACAGCTAAAGGATATAGTCGGCCGATCCGACTTCTATACTGTGTGCAAAGGAAGGAAGGGTGTGTGCAAAGTTTGAAGTCGATATCTTTAAAACTGAGAGTTTGCGTAGAAACAGACAGACAGCCGGATAGACGGGCATGTTCCTATCAAGTCAGGAGGTGATCCTGATCAAGGATATATGTACTTTATAGGTTCGGAGATGTCTCCTTTACTGAGTTGCACACTTTTAACCAAAATTATAATATCCTCTGCAAGGGTACAAAAATTCCTATAAAATGAAAGCTATCTAACAGGTAAATTTTGCCGGTTTTTCAGATAACCTTGAGAACTATTTAACTGAGACATTCTACAACCTGACAACAATTGCACCCCACGACTGGAAATCATACGAAAAGATGCGTTACTTGGCTAACAAGGTGTTACTTTTAAGTCCCATTGATGATCATCTTCCCAACCAGATCATAGACCAAGTAATCTGAGTGTCATCAGCACGAATAGCTTTATATAGACCCTTTTGATCCATTTTTCATTTTGCAGGGTATAGATGTGCTAAAAATTATGCGAAATATACACACCTTTGCCTCCTCGTATGCGTATAACATGAATCTACAACTTTTTGTAGAAATGCAAAGCAATGGCAAACACCTGGAAATCATAAGTACACGGCACGTTGCGAACTCGGTTCAGACACACGGCACTGGCATCATTAACACTACCGTCAACTTTATATACCAGTTCTTACGACAAAAGTTCTACACGTTCTCCACTTTCTTGCATGATGAGCAGATCAAGTCGCGATTATTAAAAGAACTACGCTTTCACTTGGCAAACAAGCATGGTGAAAAATATCACTCCTATCCATATGAAAGATCTGAGAACATTCTTAAAAAGATAAAAAAACTAGGTCTTTCTACCAACGGAGAGACCTACATGGACCTTTTTCGAAAAGTTATTACACAAGTCGGTGAGTAAAATAGAAAAAAAATATATATTTTAAGCTGGTACTCTTACAACAAGTACAATATTAATTTTAAGTCGAACGAGTATATGTGAAAGGAACGAGGACAAAGGTTCTGGATTATTATACCCTTGCAGAGGGTATTATAATTTTGGTCAAAAGTGTGCAACTTAGGAAACATCTAAGTTGCCTTCCACCTTCCATCTGAAGGAGACATCTCCGACCCTATAAAGTATATATATTCTTGATCAGGATCACCTTTTGAGTTGATATGAGAATGTCCGTCTGTCTCTTTCTACGCAAACTAATCTCTCAGTTTTAAAGCTATCGTCTTGAAACTTTGCACACACCCTTCTTTCCTTTGCACAAAGTATATAAGTCGGAACGACCTGGATCGGCCGACTATAGGTGATGTATATTTATTTTGGTTCCCTACAATTTTTTTGGGCCAGTTTTTCAAAACAATTTCAATCAAGTGGCCACCTTTATTAGCAATCTATATATATAAAAGAACAACGTGTTTTATGTTACAACACTTATAAATCAAGAACGGAAGAACAGATTTGAGTGAAAATTGGTAGGGAGGTAGCTTAGAGCAAGGAGAAGGACATAGGATACTTTTTGTCCCGTTCGACAGCGTTCCTCCCTGGCCCATACTTTTTTATTTAGGCAGACAGCTAAGAAGAAAATGTCAAATGTCAAAATGTCAGTTACAAACGAAGTCAAATTCATAGTCAGGCTCTCAAATTTAACAACGAACCAAAAAGATTGTGTTGCGCTTCCGGGAAAGTGAAATTGCCTCAACTTGAAGCACCACTAGAGCCTCTGCACTCTCTATTGATATTTGTAAGAAATCAATATTAAAACTATTTCTATTAAATAAATAATTAACAAGTGGATTGAAGTGAAGTGAAGTTTAATTAATAATGCCGCGACCAAGACGATCGAATCTTTCCCGACAAAGCCGTAATGCAAGAAGAATACAAAATACTGCATATGAAAGGACTGAAGAAGAACGAGAAATTGCACGTGAACAGAGCCGCAATAGTAAGGCTCGACTTCGTGCTTCTCAAATAGATTTTAATTTGCGACGAAAAATTTTAGCTGATTTGAATCGAGCTGCGTTTCGATACGATTGCAGCAATGATTACAGCTTGCATCCTAGCGTTTGCATTGGGCAAATGGACGTTGTTTGCGAGTATTGTGGTGCATTAAAGTTTTCCGGAGAAACGCCTGGATTATGCTGCGTTAATGATAAAGTGAAGTTGCCAGTAATTCCAAGATCTGCGGCTGCCGACGAGATAAACGCTTGCCTCAAATCGTCAAATCTATGGCGCTATGTGAAGAAACTGCAGCTGATAACAAACATGAGAGTTACATTGCTTAATGATACATCTGCTGAAGATTTCTCGGAGCAATTGCTGACTATCGGTAATGGTCAAGTACCTGTCGATGAATCGAGCGGATTAATATCATTTCCAAATAATTTTTGTAATTTTGTCTCATCAAAAGACGAACTTATCAACAATGTATTTCCAAATATTATTTCTAACTACAAAAATAATGAATGGTTGAGTGAGCGAGCAATTTTAGCGGCTAAGAATAAAGATGTAGATGACCTGAACTACATAATTCAAAATAAGATCATTGGAACAATGCATTCATTCAAATCTATTGACTGCGTCACAAATGAAGATGAAGCCACCAACTATCCAATTGAATTTTTAAACTCTTTGGACGTGCCTGGCTTACCACCGCACAATTTACGCCTAAAGGTTGGCTCCGTAGTAATCATGCTTCGAAACATAAACCAACCAAAACTGTGCAACGGTACGCGTTTGGTGGTTAGTAAATTGATGAACAATGTAATTTACGCTACGATAATGATAGGAAAATTCAAAGGTGAGGAAGTTCTCATTCCGAGGATCCCGATGATCCCAACCGATATGCCGTTTGAATTTAAAAGACTTCAATTTCCGATACGTCTTGCATTTGCCATGACAATCAACAAATCACAAGGCCAATCCTTAAAAGTTTGTGGTTTAAATCTAGAACATTCATGTTTTTCCCATGGTCAATTATACGTGGCATGTTCACGGGTCGGAAGACCATCTGCGTTGTTTGTTTTTGCGCCTGATAATAAAACAAAAAATGTCGTGTATCACAAGGTGCTTAAGTGAAGAGCAACCTATGTACTAAAATACAGAAATAATAATGAATGATTAAGGAGGAGAAACAAAGAATATTGTATACCCACAAGTATTACAGAATTTAATTAATTTGAAAATTATTCTTTTTTGTTTGACTTATTTTTTATGCGTGCAACAACAATATGCCACAGCGAAACGTGGCAGGGTACTGCTAGTTACTAATAATAATTACACAGCCACACAAAAAAAAATATTTTTGTCGGGTCTGGAGGTCGGACCATGTTTACTATATGTTTTCGGGGTTGCTGAATCCAAATCCGAGATCCGAAAAACCCTAGCACGTCAGGGTTCGGACATAACCTCGAAAAACCTCATAAAAAATTATATTCGAGTCCGGAGGTCATGTTTATTATGTGTTTTCGGGGTCGCTGAATCAGAATTCGAGGTCTAAAAAACTCCAGAATGTCAGGGTTACGTCATGAAGTCCTGGGTCTACGATGTTTGGTTAGGTTAGGTTGAGGCGACGACCTCCCGAATCCACTTGAGCCGCTGGGGCTCCTTGTGATAACGCATAGGCAAGAGGTCTCGCAAAGGGATCGCCCCCCCCATCCTATCTACTAGAGTGCCCAAGTAATTCTACCCATCCTGAGGCGGCTCGCGGTCCCATCCATCTTACCGGATGAAGGCAACCAGGTCGCGTGGAGTGATCTCCGTGAGGTCTTTAAGTAAGTGTTGCTGCACCCAGGAGTTTGAGTCGACTACGCCCAAGCGCAGGGCAGTGGCACAGGAGGTGTGTTCTGGAGAGTTCTGGAGACTCCCTGCGTTTCAGCATACACGTTGCTAAGGGAATGCCTACTATTTCTTTCTCCGGACGGAGAGGGTTGGTAGTACCTGCCCTTGCTAATTCATTAGCGGCGCAATTTCCCTCGTGGTCCCTATGTCCGGGCACCTATATGAGGTGAATGTCATGCTGCTCCGCCATCTCGTTGGGAGATCTGCAACAGCCATTCACTGTCCTAAAGTTGGATGAAAATCCCTGAGATGGAAATAAAAGTAGTTTCTTGTATGATATCAAGTGCTGAGATCTAAGTGCTTTCATGATATCTATTACTTCAGCTTGGAACACACTGCTGTGGTCGAAGAGTCTGAAGCACTCATTTAGACACAGCCGCTCGCAGTGAAAACAGCCTCCCACCTGGCCAACTTGGAACCATCCGTGTATATATGAAGGGAACCCGCTGTTACCGGAATTTGTGAAGCCCATTCCACCCTCGATGGAATGGAGGCCTTATAGTTTAAGGTGGGATGATCCACGGATATGAAGTAGTCCGTAGCCCCCATAGGCGTAAAACGGTATAAATCCAACTTGGTGTGACAATAGTTAGACCTTTTCTATTGACCCGCATCGCGTGGCCTGATTGCAGATAGCGTGGCTATCTTGACTCCCAATATCTATACAGGCAATAGTTCGAGTATGAAGTCTAGGACATCAGTTGGTGTGGTACGAAGGCTGGCTGTAATGCAAACCGTCGCCATCCTTTGCGTTTTCATAAACATTTCCCTAAATATGAAGTTTATTAGGGCAGGCCACCAGACCGCTTCCTTGTAGAAGGAAGGAATATATACAGCCACCGCTGTATACAGCCATCTTAATCTTTTTGGAGATATACCCCATTTAAGCCCCATGTCCTTGCGGCAAGTATAGATCGCGATAGCCACTTTGTTTGCTTTATCCTAGCGTAATTCCTAGGTGTCTAGCGTAATTCCTAGGTACTAGGCGTTAGTCCTGAGGGTAAGAGTTTCCCCTTATAGCTGAACCTCCTTGCGGAACGCCTCTCCTGACGAATCTCTAAATAGACTATCATCAGAGATAAGTCTGAATACTGTGTAACTAATTGCCTTTTCGACGAACGGGGTGATCTCATGGAGAGCCGACTCCGTGTATCGGACCTTTCTATACGCGTAGTAAGATGAATGTGGAGGCTATTAAGCCTCTCCAATGTCTCGAAGAGGAAGGACGACAGATTTATTGGTCTGAAGTCCTTAGGGGAGCAGTGCGATGGGTATGAAGACAACCTTCGTCCGCAACCACGTCTTGGGCACCATACCTGTCCTGGTGTGAAGATTTTAGTTGTGGCTTAAAACTGTTTTTCGCCCAACTGAGATTCCTATTACTTAAGAGGTATTCGTGTCGTTCTGCGTGGAGTGCCTGACAGATCCTCCTGCCGAGACGTGAAGGGCCTTGCCGATCCCCCTCCCGAGACGTGGAGTGCCCGGCAGATCCCCGTGCCGAGAAGTGACAGGCCTGCCAGATCCCCCTGCCGAGACGTGAAGTGAAGCCACTTCTATGTTTGCTTTACTAGCGAAGTTTAAGGCCCTTTTTTTAAGGGCCTTGAATTTAAAGGGCGCAAGTGTTTGCAATTACCAGGTGGTTTCTTGGACTTGCTACTGCCCGATCTACTTTTGGAGCAGGCCCTATTGAATGCCCCGGCGCAGGCCGCCGTTAGCGTGCCCACCATGGCGTCAAGGCCTTCCTTGTTGTTAACTTGCCTTGTTGGATGTTTCCCGAATGATCTGTCTAGCTTCTTCCTGTAGAGCTCCCAGTTTGCCTTCCTAGACTTGCGTACTACTAGCTGAGTGAAGTTCTTGACATTGACCACTACTTCTATGTATCGGTTCTCCGAGAAGAAGCGCTTCTCTAGGACTCCCCATCTAACAACCCTGTCTGCTAGAGAGTCTGAGTAAAGACTGTTCTGTTCTTGACGATAAATGTTGGTCCTGTGACCCAGATGATTTGAGCTTAGGATAAAATCGAAAATAAAATCGAAATCGACTCACCTATCTCGATAGTGGCAGCGCTTCCCCACTGATGATGATGGGCGTTGGCATCGCACCCTATAATAAGGTCAATCTTATGCTTCCCGCTGTCTTCCACCAGCTGTTTGAGTAGGGGGTGCGGGGAAAGGGCATCCTGGCATGCACGACGAGCATACCCTTAGAGGTCCCTTTGGTCTCTCTATTGCTGCGGTACATAATCTTTATTGCTGAAATTAGGTAGCAAAAAGGTTCTTCTTTGCGAGTATGCAGGTTCTTCTTGCCTTTTACCTGTTGTATCGGCCTTACAGAGCCTATACTTCAATGCCCCCACCCAAGAATCCTGTCTCCTGTGATAAGATGTCCTGGTGGTGGAGTAGAAGGGCAACTGACGCCGCCTTACTGTGTTGGAGGCTTATCTGCAAGATTGTCAGATAAATTTTTGAAATTCTCCACCACAGTCACGTGTTTAAATCCGTACTTTATCCGGTGCCCCGACTTCTCCAGGATCTTCGCGGTCTCCTTATTCAGCGTAAGGACGACCTGCCGGCGCAGTCCTACCGCCTCCTCCACCTCTTCCTCCTCAATCCGCCGTGGGAAGCGTCGGGTTGTACATCTTCAGCATCGCCAGGATGGTGTTAGGATCAGCCGGCTTTTCGGTGAGCCATACTCGCGCCCTCGGCTTGCTTGGAATCTCAGCCCACTCAACAGCCGCCAGCTTTGCACCAGGGTACCCTTCTCCAAGAGATGCTATTATACGCTCTTATAGTTCTACCGAACGCGCGTCATGCTATCACCTTAATGCTACCCTGATACCAGCCTGCGTCTTCGCATTCTGGTGCGGGTGCACCGCTCTTCAGCATCTCCTCCATGAAGCTCGAATTCTTTTTCTTTGCTTGGAGCGCTCCTCCTTCTCTAAACCTCTACCTATTCGCACTTTACGCGATCTCCTTGGTAGAGCCTACTCCAGCCTTCTTCTTCGGCTCCAGCCTTACTCCCGTCTTTGCCAGCTCAAAGTTAGGCAGGATCTCCCTTGCCCACCTTATGATCTTGGCCTGGTCCGGGTTGGCCTCTGGCGATGGCTTCGCCTTCATGAGAATGATGGCTGCCCTCCTCCTGTCTTTGTAGGAGCCTTATCGTTTCGTCGAGTGAGACGTTGCCAGACCAGGGTTTGCCTTAGGGCCCCGCAGGTTGATATAGAGATTGACCCTGGGGTCTTCCTCTCCTCGCCGTTTGGTGGTCCCATGGCTAGCCCCGCTTTGCCCCTCTGTAGGGAGCTTCTCCATTCCAGCACCTCTCAGCTTTTGAGGGCCTTGGTCGTTTGTTTGTCAGGTCGTTGACCACACTTCCGGACTTTTTTAGGGAGTTCCGTTCTCCAATTTGATTTTTGTTTGACATTTTTGAATTCATGTTTGGAATCACGAGCAGACGGGAAGGGGTTCGTCCATCATGACATAGCCCACATGTCACAATAAGCCTGGTTAAAACTGGGACTTCAGCTGGTCCCCCAGAGCTGGTCAGCTGGTCCTCCTATATGCTGTTCCACCTTGGATTGGGGTGATTAAGGAAGGGAGTGTTCTTCTCCTCACCCGACTACAATTAGCTAGCATCTTTGGCGGAGACATGACCTTACCGGAATCTGTTACCAGCCGACCTCACGTGGAAAGTATAGTCGCACTACCAGCGGTGTACACAGTTACGGCACGCAATTGCTTGCCAGTAAGGCAAGCCTGGAGGTCCCCTGACGCCCCTGGCCTTAACAAAGAAAACAAGTTTTTTTTTGGTTCAAAATTAGCTTTATCTATAAATCAGTAATCAATTTTACAGTAATCTACATTAAGAGCAACAGTTTGACATTGTTTTGATTGACTTATGACACGGTTCGTTGTTTTAATGAAACACGGTTTCCTTACGGTCGTTCCTTTAAATTTCGGCCTTAAAACGCACCAATAACGCTATATAATATTCACTTTTGATAGTACATCCTTTCACAAAATAATCGATGAATATTTCCATCCTGAAATACCGAGGCCATTACCTTTTCAGCCGATTATTGTGCTTTCAGGCGCTCTGGACGAGGTTTTGATTCCGGAGTGAAGGGATGGATCCATGTTTCATCCATTGTCACATGTCGACGCAAAAATGTCGGTTTTTACGTTTAAACATGACCAAAAACTGCTCAAAATCTTGAACACGTTCTTGTTTGGTCAACAGTGAGCATTTTGAACAATTTTCTCATAGTCAAATGCTCATGCAATATAAAGCAAACACGTTCTTGATATCTTTACGATATCAGCTAATTCATGAAACACTCTTTTTCATCATCGGTGACTCTAAAACCATGTTTGAAGTCAGCAAAGCAACGTTTTAATGTTGTTTCTGATGGCTTGCAACAACACTTTTTAACCCATTGCTTCGCTTCAACAGCATTTTTTCTCATCAAGAAGCAGTGAAACTTAAGTCATGCATTCTTTTGAAAATATCAAAAGTAGCGTCACAGTCGGGTATTGCCGTATCTACGGATTTTAAATATATTACCACGGAATTTATATGTATATTTTAAACCAAGCGCCAATTGGACTATTCCATCGCAGAAAAAGTGTATTTCATAAAATAAACATGGACCTAGAATCCGCCAGCTTCAAGTTATTTGAGACTTGCTAATTGGCGACGTCTAAACTAACGCTGGATTGAAGGTCGGTAAACGCAGGCGTCACGATCGTCTAACGATGAGCAGTGTAGTCAGAAACTTGTTACTCTGCAGACAGAGTCCTACCGAGAGACCACTCCTTTTAATTCCAGCGTCCCCTATTCCAGAGACGACGACCATGGATTTAGATTCGGGACGCTGCAGCTAAGCAGCTAATCCCGATGTGATGAGGTTTATCTGAGAGCCGGAATCAAGAAGCGCTCGACACTATATACGACCACCATGGATTTAGATTCGTGAAGCTGCAGCTGAGCAGCTTATCGTGAGGTGATAAGGTTAACCGCAGATCCCGAATCAAGAAGCGCTCAAAAAGGCACAAACTTCCCATAGCGGCTCATCACCAGAATATTGGGTGTTGCTAGAAGGGTAGAGCGTCACAGCCACGATCCGTCGCCGCTTGGGATTTTACTGGAGGAGACGCAGAGTCCGTATCCGCAAAACTGCTGGAGGAAACTTGACTGATAGCAGAAACGGGATCCAAAAAATCGAATGAGTTGTGGTGCCTTCGTCCCAAATAGGAAGCGGTAACGGCGGCAACGTCCGGATTTTACCACTATGTTTGATCCTATTTAGTAGTAGGTTTCCCACTCATTACCGTCGAGTGGCCGGCCAGAAAAGTGGAGCGAAGGATTAGATCCTCTTCGATGATAAACCTCGCTTCTCTTTCCAAGTCATTAAAGTTAATACGTAACTCGCTTATCAGCTCCGCGAGATCCAGTTCGTCCAACTCCCTATGCGAGGACTTAAAATCTTCCACCAGTCCTTTCAGTTCCTTTCATAAATACGTCATCCTGCTCGAAAAACAACTTCCACAGAGTCCCAGTACAAATTCATATTTATACCCTTGCAGAGGGTATTATAATTTTGTCCAAAAGTGTGCAACGCAGTGAAGGAGACATCTTCGACCCTATAAAGTATAAATATTCTTGATCAAGATCACCTCCTGCGTTGATATGAGCATGTCCGTCTGTCCGTGTGTCTGTCCGTCTGTTTGTCCGTCTGTCTGTCTGTTTCTACGCGAACTAGTCTCTCAGTTTTAAAGCTATCGACTTGGAACTTTGCACACACCCTTCTTTTCTATGCACGCAGTATATAAGTTGGAACGACCGGGATCGGCCGACTATATCCTATAGCTGCCATATAACTGATTGATCGGAAATGGTATAACTTCGGTGTTTTTAGAGTTAGAGAGTTCAAAATTGACATGAGAGCTATTTTTGGCAAAATAATACGACATGCCAAATTTCATAAGGCCGACTATATCTTATAGCTGCCATATAACTGAACGATCGGAAATGACCCAACTTTCGTGTTTTTAAAGATAGAAAGCTGAAACTTAGTGCAGATTCTTTTTTTGTTCAGTTGATCCAACCTACCAAATTTCTTTAGGATCGGCCGACTATATCCTATAGCTGCCATATAACTGAACGATCGGAAATGGTTTTTGGTAGAAATACCAACTTTGGTAATTTTGAAGATAGAAGCTTGGGACTTTTTTATACCCTTGCAGAGGGTATTATAATTTTGTCCAAAAGTGTGCAACGCAATCAAGGAGACATCTCCGACCCTCCTGAGTTGATATGAGCATGTCCGTCTGTCTGTTTCTACGTAAAATAGTCTCTCAGTTTTAAAGCTATCGACTTGAAACTTTGCACATACCCTTCTTTCCTTTGCACGCAGTATATAAGTCGGAACGGCCGGGATCGGCTTGATCGGAATTGGTATAACTTTGCTATTTTTAGAGTTAGAGAATTCAAATTTTACACGAGAGCCATTTTTGGGAAAATAATACATGCCAAATTTCATAAAGATCGGCCTACTATATCCTATAGCTGCCATATAACTGAACGATCGGAAATGACCCAACTTTCGTGTTTTTCAAGATAGAAAGCTGGAACTAAGTACAGAGAATTTTTTTGTCAGTTAATCCAACCTACCAAATTTCATAAGGATCGGCCGACTATATCCTATAGCTTGGGACTTTTTTTTAGATATTTTATTGTAATTAATTGGTTTTATTATGATATTCTCTCAAGGATCGGCCAACTATATCCGATGTTTGCGATATATATCCGGTTTTATCTGCAAGGGTATAATAACTTCGGCTCCGCCCGAAGTTGTCTTTCCTTTCTTGTTTTTTTAAGTTTTATTCGTTTTAGATGATCACCCGACAAAATCAGTCTTTTAACTGTTGACTCACTGGCTTTAACACCGCAAATTACTTTAATTTTGGGTGCTGAGAGATGTGAATTGGACGCAGGTCGCACAATATGCCTCCTGTCTGCCGCAGAGGTGGCGTATTTGACACAGCTTTTCATATTTTTACCATATTCTGATTTGTTTCTCAAAAAATTACTCGCGAAATTTTAGCTTTGTCCAATTTTTTGAACGATTTTGCGATGGCTAAGACTACTTTCACGATAGGTTTCAATTTCGCCTCTTTCCAACTCGGATAATTGTCCCATTTTTCAATTAATTTAAAGAAAATATATGAATTTAAAAATTTGCATAAAAAATGTGTCACTAAGCCACCAAGTTTAATTGCAAACTAAAAATCTTTCAGCTGGACCTATTCAGATGAACCAAAAAATTGCACAGAAATTAGCGGAAGCAATAGCAAAACAGAATATGTAAAGAAATGGTAATTAGCAAACGGTTCTTTACTAGCACACACTGATTAATACAAGTTTGAAGTTTTAATTTATTTAAAAAAACATGGCTACGATCAATATGTGATAAACAAATCTTGAAAATGCAAGCGGATTTATGTGAACCTATTTAGTTGAGCGGCAGTGTATATGTATGTATGAATCAAAACTTTTGTGTTTGTAAATATATTTGAAGTGTTCTTTAAGTTAAACCAGTGGGGGGCAAAATGTACACATGTTTCAAATTTAATGTATGCGTAGCAGCAAAAAACTTTGAGAGCAGAGCGAAAAAAACGTAGTTTTTGATTTCCTTTTTTTGTTAATTTAAAATTTGGAATGGTCACTAAAATAGTGTGTTTTATTTTAAAGAAAGCTTTTCTAGCATCAGTTCTTAAACAAATGGACATACAGTGGGGAGCAAAATTGAGTACATGTTTGCATATTTCACATTTCGGAGCAAATGATAAAGAAAACAGTTAGGCAAATGGAAAAAATTTGTATTCTCTTTATTTAATATATAATCGACTATAAATTAACAAGAAAAGATCAACGAAGAGGTGCACAAAGAAGAAAAGAAAAATTGAAAACAAAAACAACTCGTATGTACTCATTTATGCACCTTTGACATTTTAAACTTCTTATCTGCAAACAAGATCGTTAAATGAAATTTTTAGTAAAATATTTATATCTTAATATTTTGTCCATAAACCTTTATTTTTATGACGCTTTCAATACGGTCTGGCATACTTTCCACAAGGTTTTCCAAAATTTCTTTGGGTATACGGCGCCATTCCTCAAGCACCCTTTCCCATAAATTTTCAAGGCTTGATGGAGCTGAATTATATTGTGCCAATCGTCTTTTTCAATTGACCACAAATTTTCAATTGGTTTGAGGTCAGGGCTTTGAGCCGGCCACTGCATCAACTGAAAATTTTGGTCCATTAGCCATTTCTGGACGACTTTTGCAGTGTGCTTCGGGTCTCCATCCTGCTGAAACACGATTTCAGCTTCGTTGTAAGCACTGTGATCAATAAATTTGGGAAGATGGTTCCTCAAAATACTTAGATATTGCTCTTTGTTCATAATCCCTTCTATTTTGTGCATTGGTCCAATGTTCCACCAGTTGAAACAGCTCCAAACCATTATATTGCCTCCACCATGCTTTACAGTTTGCTTAACGTGGTGTCGTTGGATTGTTTCACCGGGCCGGCGCCAGCAATATTGTTTTCCATCTGATTGGAATCTATTCAACTTCGTTTCATCTGACCAAATTACCCGCTTCCAGTCATCTATAGACCAATTTCGGTGCTGTCTGGCAAAACTTAAACGTGCCTTCACATTTTTCTCCGACAACGCAGGTTTATTTTTTTTTTACTGCTGCAACATATCCAATTTTTTGAAGGGCTCTGCGAGCTGTCCATCGACTTACATCTTTATTTATCTCTAAAGAAGCCCCCTTAGGCGTTAAGAACTTGTCCTTTCTCATATTTGCCATAATATGACGAGCATCCGCATCGGTTAAAAGTCGAGGACGGCCTCTAAGAGGGGATTCAACAGAAACATTGCGGCTTTTTTGGACGCGTATGACCACCGACTGACTTATTCCGAGTTTACTGGATATTATCCGGGACGAACATCCTTTCTCGGTAAGACCTATTATAGAATTCTCAACGTCCTGACTCAATTTACGCTGATTTAGAAATAATAATATAAATTGCTCCTAACTTTCAATGCAACCACGTCGACACTTTAAATCATAATAAGCACATTACAATAAGTCTAAGAAACAAAGCAAAATCAATGAGATGACAATTAACGGTCAATTTCTGATTTTTTTGCAGATAAGAAGCTTAAAATGTCAAAGGTGCATTAATGAGTACATACGAATTTGTTGTTTTTGTTTTCAATTTTTCTTTTCTTCTTTGTGCACCTCTTCGTTGATCTTTTCTTTTTAATTTATAGTCAATTATATATTAAATAAAGAGAATACAAATTTTTCCATTTGCCTAACTGTTTTCTTTATCATTTGCTCCGAAATGTGAAATATGCAAACATGTACTCAATTTTGCTCCCCACTGTATATATACGCTTCCCTATCTATGTACATATATTCTCTGTGAAGAAAACTTGTTCCAACCCAAATTCTTAAAAAAATGTTCTCGGTGGGAACATTTTGATTTTTAAGTTTGGGTATCAAATGAGTGAAAATGGGAGTAAATAAGAGGCTTCTAAAATTCCAAAATTTGAGAGTGCTCACACTGTCACTGCGCCGGCAGCGCAGCGGGTGAATTTCTGGAAATTATGGAAAATAAGAGTTTGCCCACCACTGTTTAAAACAATCGACATAAACTTAACACTAATCTTTTTTTTTCCTTTTCGGGTGCCGAACCGGGATCGGGTGGTATTTATACCCTTGCAGAGGGTATTATAATTTTGAGTAACTAGTACTCTACCCACTAAGTGCCTATTATTTTAAAAATAATAAAATTTAAAATCAGTATCCTTCTCTGCAGGTGATATGATACTATTTTATGCCCCTAAGTTTTTTGCCAAATATTCTAAGAATATTTTGAATACATGTGGAATCCTACCTTTTTACATCCATTTGCAGGAATATATTCTTTTAACCTATTTGTATTTCAAATTAAAATTATATTTTTTGTCATAAGGCAATGCCGTAGGATATGTGCGACTTCTTCAGGCTGGAAGCAAAAATTCGAATTACAGAAGCCGATCTTATATGTCAATATATGAAAATAATTTTAATTCCGCGGGCCCTAGAGGGATGCACAAAGTGACTGAAAATTCATTCGGGCAATATGGCAAAAACGTGGGTCACATGAAGGAGTGCTACTCTGACTGCACGAACTACTTCAAGGTATGTGTCAAGTATTAAATTGTGTTCTAAAGATCTATTTTAATGGAATATTTAGCTTCTGCTTTTAGGATTCAAGCCATTCCTGTGCAACCCGAACAATCATCATTTGAAAACCTTCTTTCTCATTACACCAGCAGTGATCACCAACTATATAGAATACAGGGTCAAGGAGAAATTGAAGGTCCATAAGAAAGATCAAACAAATTTCTCAGTGTTTGAAGATGGATTCGCAATCGGCTTGATCTATATTTTATGCATGCTTAACCAGCTTGGCGATTTTCACGAGCTTGGTTGGAGCAAAAGCACTGCTAACCAACTATATGCGGAGCGCTCCAAAGTGACCAGTATAGTGGAAGGGCAGAAAGTATCAGCAGGCCACGTCGACGAAAAGTTGCTACAAACCGTGGCGATTACTGAACGGCACGTGAATGCGTATGAGCATGAGTACAATCTTCTTTACGCCACCCTTAGTAGTGCCGAAATATTTTTCCAATAAAATAAATATTTCTTGCTCTAATACCATTTATTTGCTTTATTAAGACAAAAATACAATTTCAATATCGGTACGTGATACAACACGTTGCAAGTCTGTATCTTACTTGAAAACGTATGTATATGCCAGTTTGGGACGAAAACCTTTTGCTATACCTTTACGTGAAGGTGCATTGTTAAACAATGGAAATTTATAGCCAATTTTTGACTACGCTTTATTCAGATCATGCAGGGCTGCCACCAATTTTTGACCTACGAGATCGAAAGTTTTACGGACAATTTAAATTTGATTATATGCTGGAACCAAAAACAAATTTATTGGCCAATAACCCGATGGTATATTTAAACATGTCTATTGAAAATATTGTTATATTGTATTTCATAATATTACAGTGATTTGTTCAAAAAAAAAATTATTTGAGAAAATGCAAAGGGTTTTTGTCTTAACAGGTTGTTATCTTGTGAGATGGTTTGAATGGATAATCATCTTATAGAGAACCACTGTTAGCCACCATAATCTTCTTAGAGGTCTTTCCAGACTGGGATCCGTACGACTCAATTTTTTTGACAATGTCCAAACCTTCGACGACCTCTCCGAAAACTACATGTTTGTTGTCTAACCAAGCGGTCTTCACAGTACAAATGAAAAATTGGGATCCGTTGGTGTTGGCGCCGGCATTAGCCATAGACAGGATACCAGAACCAGTATGCTTCAGCTGGAAGTTCTCATCGGGGAACTTGTTGCCGTAGATGGACTTGCCTCCAGTGCCGTTATGATTGGTGAAGTCACCGCCCTGGCACATGAAGTTCGGGATGACGCGATGGAAAATTGAACCTTTATAGCCAAATCCCTTCTCGCCAGTGCACAACGCGCGGAAGTTTTCAGCAGTTTTTGGTACGACGTCGGAGCGCAGCTGGAAAAAAAATGGGGAATACGAAATGTTACAAAGTTAGTGATTATTTTATACGGACTACATACTAAAATTTACTACTAGAAACTGTTTACTAACAAAAACGCACTTAATATCATACCGCGTCGTTGAGTAAAGTAATTGCACAAAAAAAATTATTTATATGGGACTAATAAAAATAAAGTGTTATGAAGAATTGTATCTTGGCGTAAAAATGTATGTACATGTACGGTAAATGTAACTCATCGATGTACATATGTACATATGTCATCGACTGACCTCATGCGCAGTTAATTGATGTAAATATACATATGCATACTTATATACACAATTATTAGAGATTATTCGTTGGTAGAGAGTATATGTGAATAAAATTCTGAACCCTTATCTACTCATATATTAAAACCGGTAAAATGATGTTTAAAAAATTAAATTGAAAAAGGTTCCAATGCAGTTTAGTACACCATGCATACTTATGAGTATCGCCAACTTAATTTTCTTAAACGCTTAAACTTTAATAAGATATTGACCGGTACACTTCTCCATAGATATGAATATGTGCATGTATGTATGTAAGAATGTATGCACATGGGCAAAGCGCTACTTTAGAATGTATATATATGCATATATATTTTATGTTAATTGATTTTAAAATTTTTCACATTAATATATGTATATATTGTCAATGTATAGGGTCAATAGTTACTAATGGCCTTCAGTTTTGTATGTTAAAAAAAATTTTAAACTAGAATAAAACATGTTCATACATATAAATATGTATAATGCTTACATATGTACATATATGTATACACATTCAATTCTGTCTCGTAATTTTTTTAATACTTTTTAAAAATCACGTGTTTTTAAGAACAGGTATTTAAAATTGTTAAATTTAAATAAGGTAACATTCCAATAATTGAAGTGGTTGAACTTACCTCCATGATAATCCGACCCAGGGGCTCGCCATCGGCGGTCATATCGAAAAATACCCTAGGTAAAGTACTCATCTTCGACACTCTCGAATACTCGCGAACAAATTGAATTCCAAATTGCAACTGAACTCTGTTCAGACCACTTGCCAAGCGAGCTAGGGTTACAGATTTTTGAGTTAAAATGGCGGATTCCGCAACGTAAAGTACCGTCGCCGACTTGTGCCTAAAGTGCCGGAGCAGAGTTGCACCAAAAAAAACCATCGTGTATGACCGCGTGTACTATACTACATGCAACATACATGGTGGTAGGCATTTCGTTTCATTTTCAGTCGGGGTTATTATATAATTAACCCATATGTGTATAAAATATATCGCATTTTGTTTTGCTGAAAAATAATTGGGTTGATCAATATCGAGGCAAATAATATATTTCCAAATTTTTTTTTAAATTTGTCCTTACGAGATAAAAATGTTAAAGAATTTTTAATGTTAAGAGCTAATTTTATTCATGTTTTTTAAATTCCCATCTGTCATTCTCAATTGCCATCACCTTTAATAAGGTATCCTATTTTAAAGCTTAATTGATTTTTTGTAACTATTTTATTTTACACAATATAGCTGCAAGTTCTATCAATACTTTTCTTGCCTATGGTAGGTGCCTACTGCTTCTATGTCCCATTCTATGGTACCGTTGAAATGGAATGATGCAAACTTAAACTTTTGTAAAAATATCATTAAAAAATGGTTTTATTAGATTTTTGACAACATACAGGCATGCTCCGGTTCTCACTTTCGGTTTTCGTTTTCGTTTTGAAAACGAAAACGAAAAAATTGGTGCTCCCGTTTTCACTTTCACAAGATTTTTCCGAATTCAAAAACGAAAAAATTTGTCTTGCCTAAATGAAAAGTAAATGCCTTTTTCTATATTAAATCGGATCTTATTTGCAAAAGGAAAAAAATAGTTGACTTATTGTTTTATTGTCGTTCTTTTAAGACCTCTAGAAGATCAATTAGGCTTGCAATTATTTTTAAAACGTGTAATTTCTGACCCCACCTCAAATTCGGATATCAAATTTTGCCGTCGGCAATTTTCGTTTCGGTGAACGACCGATAAGTTTGACACCATAAGTTATCGCCTAAGCTGCCATACTTTTGATAGAATGAAAAAGCAAGTTAAAAATACTTGTATAATCAAACGGATGGCGATAAATTTGTTGAAATTAGGTAAAATACGTTTTTTAAAAATTAATTAATTTAATTTAATTAGTTATGTGCTAAAAGTGTATAAAAAAATTGTTGAAAACACCGGAACGAAATGAAAAAGAAATCCATTGAAAAGGTGGCATTCCCTTAACTTGGTTTTTCTGGCTTTTCCCCTTAATTCTTTTGGCTACAAAAGACGCAACTGAATATAAAAAAGGCATTTTTTCGCGTTGTTTGCTGCTGACCAAACCTCAAATCACCTGTTTCGGCAGCAAGAGAAATGAGAAATTAAACGTTTCGATAGCAAAACGATAACTAAAAACTTGTGAAAACCGGAGCACCTAAAAACGAAAATCTCGGTTTTGGTCCCAAAACGAAAACGAAAACCGAAAGTGAGAACCGGAGCATGCCTGATAGTTTTTGTTTTCACTAGTGTTGATTTTCTCATAAAATAGTGTTCTTAACTACCAAACCTCTAAAAAAAAAAATTTAAAAAGCATTTCAAAATTCGTTTTATTTATTAAAGTTCAAAGTTTCTTAAGTTTTCACTTTTGCAAACTTTTGACCAAAACTATAATACTCCCTTCAAGGGTATAATAAAAAATAATACCGAAAAATTACCGGTCGATGAAGGAGTTATGCCATAAGATTTATTTTTATACATATAAAAAAAAAAATTAAAAAAGTTAAAAAAACGACCCATATTCTTTAATATAATCCTCTTTAATTTTTTAACTCATAATAGATTGTAAAACGTATTTTATTGTAAAATACATAATTGTAAAATGTATTTAATCGCCAAATGTAGGAACTGTAGAAAAGCCTAACCTTCTAAAATAATAGCGACTGAGGAATAATTCGTATAATCATACTTGGTGACAGTGACGCGACGCATTTGTGTAATGTATAGCGATGCACGAAACGCACCGCAGATTTCACGTGTATGTAAGTAAACTCACATTTTGTTTTCATTCGATAGTTTATCTCTTATTAAAATAATATCAACAAAATAAACCAATATTTGTAATACATGGGACCGTTTTAACCCTTTACATGGCATGTAAACTAATTTTTATGATGTTTTGTAATTTTGTAGAGAATAAATAATATTAAAATACACTTGTTATTTATACTATTAATTAATTTATATTAACCTAGTTATTTAAATATATAAAGAAGTATTGAATTCTAATGCGAAAACCCAAAAAACAAACGTAATAATATTAGCTACTTTTTAAAATAAGATTTTACGAGCGATACAAATTTTGTAATTATTTTGAACTCTTGAAAGTGTAGAAACCTAAAAAAAACACCATGTCAAGGACTAACTGCTTACTGGGTATTGACTTATCATTTTAGTCAGTATTTTTTCTTTTCTTCTGAAGCTACTGTGGAACTTGTCCTTCTGGTTATTTTCTTAAGTCAATATGTGCATATTTGTAGATTCTTTTATTGTTTAAGGACTCTCAAATGTAACTGGCTCTCTATAACCTGTTTTACTTCAAGAGGACCCTTGAATCAATTTAGTTGATGTTTGATAAAATCGCATATTTTGCGTCTAAGAACTTCGAAAGTCCTTTTTTTTATTAATTGCTTTCGCTTAAACTTTATTTTCTGTCGGACGATGCAATTTTCCAGGGGTCATTCTAACATATTGTATTTCCCTAGGGGGGAGTAATATTACAGGGTTTTCCACCTTTCTTAATGACATTTTATTTTTTTTTTTGGCCAACGAATAAATCCTTACATTGCTACAAAATAACAACTTCAAACTACATTCTAAGTGCCTGATTATCAATCCTTCAAAAAAAAACACCCTTATCAGGGGGGCCCTGGGGGGGGCTTAAATCGAAGGCTAGGCGACAAAGAGTAAAAATATGAAAGACCCCGCTCAATCGGCTCATTTAAAAAATAAATGGCCCCGTGATACTTAATCCGAAAGGGAGCAAAAGTAGGAAGATCCCTTTGAAAAACAGGCGTATCTCGGTTCTCTCCGAACTCGTTTAACGTGGCGTGTTCCACACTGAAGGAATTACAACCGCAGCACTCAAATATACCTACTATGAGCATGGATGGTACGCCTGCCAGCGCTCCAGACTAGAAGAGCTATGTACATAGCGACCACCCTGGTACCTTTCGAATATGTGGTTGCTGGGCAGCATGGATAAGAGACGAAGTGTATCTATCATCTCAACTGTTCTATGGGTCACAGCACCCGAGATGCATAGCGCAACTCCATGTCAAATCCTCGGATTCTACCAGCGATATAGGGGTATCAACCACAGCCACCACGATACTCCCAAAGGGGGCCTACCTCAATGGTAGAGCTTGGACACTATTCAACCCGTGGCACCGAAGTTTGTGGTCTCGGTGACCCACCCCTTTAGCTCCGACAAGCTCGGATGGGGCGATGCCATTTTAGTTCTCTCCTACGACAAACTGTGGTAGAATTTTTCGCCGCTAGCAATTGGGCGTGAAAAATGGGCCTGAAGACCCCTCCTCTGGGACACCTCCTCAGCAAACTCCAGAAGTTTCCTAGTCCTGTGTTTCCAGAATCCTTCCAAACGTTCAGGTTCCGCAAACTGAGAGTCCATCGATGTCTCGCAAGTCTGCATAGAGGGGACAAACACATAAAATGTGCTCCCAATCCTTATAAAGATAGTCACATTAGCAAGCGGCGGTACCGCTGAGAGCTCCATGCCCTGTCAACAAAAAGCCAACGCACATCGATAATCTAAAGTTTGGATTCTAATAAATGAACGAGACGTCTGGGATGAACTTGTTGGTCACCCGACCGGGTAAGCCAACATCATCTCACCTGTAAGATCCTCACCGTAGAGCCATTCAACCCTTTCAACTTCGATCCTTTCTTTTCATAGCAGCTAAGTCAAGAGGCGGGGCTCCAGCGTTGACACTTTTCGGCAGAACAGAAGGTTCAGCCTCTGGCAAGCAAGAAGTCGCCTCCTGGCTACATAAAACTCACCAAGCAATAACTTTTGATCATTTTAGACTAAGTCTATACTAAACATCTATTTTAAATTTCTAACGAGAGCATAGCAATTCTTCCTCGTTATCTTTCTATTTTTTCTATCGATTTAATAACTCGGTTCTATTCCCGCGATTCGAGTCGCAGGTTATGCGGCGGTGCCGGTAGGTTGGGCCTTAACGTTTTTTTGCATTGTGATGAATGCAGGATGCTAGCTGGACTAATTGGAGCACTAGCCATATAGCAGTGGTCTGAAGGCACTTAAAAAAAGAAAACGGAATAAAGTTACATCATTAATAAAATGAAACCATAGATAAGGAAAAGATAATTGCATTATCTGGTTCAGTTGGCCGTTAATTATGAAATAATCATGATGCCGTTCTTTAGAGTGAACAGATCATCCTTTTGTACTTTGGCGTTTAGAGTGTACAATAGGTGGCGCTAGCAAAACTAGGTGTTACCGGTTAAGCTTAGATTATGATACCCTAATTAGATTATTAATAAGGGAAGATTAGTGGGTGGTTCTAAAACGTGGAGGATAGTTTATATCGGGGTTAATTGCGCTGCATTTAAAGGCTCTGAGCCGGTTCGGTCTCTTTATCGTGTTCGCAGTCGTAAATGACAGTCGAGTCTACGCCAATTAAAAATCGAGTTCAACCTCGTGTATTTAGAAAAGTTACAAAATAAGTGGATTTATAGTAGATGAAGTAGATGAAGGGAGATGAAGTATCGTGTTCGCAGTCGTAAATGACAGTCGAGTCTATGCCAATTAAAAATCGAGTTCAGCCTCGTGTATTTAGAAAAGTTACAAAATAAGTGGATTTATAGTAGTGGCTCCACAAACAATTGTTTTAGAAGAAAGAGTAATTTCCGCCAGAACCCTCCACAACCCACAGTGGTCGATTTGGCCTGGCTAGCGGCATTTAATTATGATTTTCAAATTTAAATAAACGTTAATTTAAGTTTACCTATCGATAGTATACACCTTGATTAGATGCTAATTGATATTTTCCAAGCTCATCAATAAGCTGATGATCAGCTGTGAACTGTCAAAGTCAACGTATGTTTCAGCGCCCTTTTACTTATTGGTTGCATATTTGAATAAATAGTGCAATTTACGATTATTCTAGTGCAAGTTTGGTTTTTAACAACTATTAAGGTATGTGATACATAGAAAATCTGTGCTTTTGACGTGTCAGTATATGTGTTACTTATAAATTGTAGTGGATTTGAAGTGTATTAACAATGTGCGGAATAGAGCGCACAACAGTCTTTCGTGAAGTAGAACTTAACAAATTCACCTGCATTCACTCTGGTTGCAATTGTTTGTTAAAGTCTGAATTATTATCTGTCCGAAATGTCAAAAATGAAGTGCGTAGTCCTGCGTATCTACAAGTTACTTCACTTTTTAGGAAGAATGTCAGTGTCGAAGCGCGCACTTTTCTTAGTATGGCACGGCGAAGCCGTTACAATCAAATATGATTGTAACGAAAAGGAGTTTTACAAAATGGGGGAAAAATAGTAGTTTTAATAGTGGGCTTGTCCAGTAATGAAGAAATGCGATATAAATTAGGCAGCTTTTAAAAAAAGGAATAAAGAATGGCTAGACACGCCTCAGGTGTTGATGGAAAGATCATCATTTAGAAATGTTGGACGCCCAGAGAAAAGTATTTCAGAGTGATGCAGAATAACTCAAATCAACAAACTATCAGGCATTTCGGAGAAAGTCTCGACGGATGCATTGTTGTTGGCTGCAAGTAGCCGCTTGTATAAGGACGGAAATACATCAAGAATTGTGTCGAAGCTGAATGCTGACGAGGAGCTTACCGGGGATATTATAAAAACTGGAAGTACGGCCGGTACTGAAAGTACTAACAATGGAAACACTGCACGAAGATTTGTTCCAAATTTAGCTGCGCGCATAAAAAGAGTAACCAAATTTTAATATTCCGATTTAGCATTGTCCTGCGATCATTGTCCTGTGGACATTACTTAAACACCAATGCATTCGGATCGTACGCTATGGAAACTGCCAAAATTTTTGTTAATAAATACCCTTGGTTTGACATGCAATTCTGTAAACAGAATTTTAATTTTTTTGTGTATAATGTATATAAAATTTTTGTATATAATGTATATATGTTATATATGTTTCATATGTTTCAACATATATGTTTCAGCAGTTGATATATGGGCATTTCCTGGGGTCGCGAACGTACGTTCGTACGCAATTAGTGCCAAAAAATTAAAGAAAAAAACATTTTCTGATACTTTTTTTTTTGTTTCCGATTGCATTTGGTGAGTTCTTTTCTTAGTGTAAATTATGATTCTAATGGATTTTTCATTTTCATAATATTGGCAAAAAATATGAGGTCGCGAACGTACGCGAAATGGAAGTCGGTTTTGGCTTGCTCTAGCAAAATCAAAAAATCTGCGAATTGGAATGGACTATTTTAATGCAAAAACTTTACTTTTAAAATAGTGGCAAGTAGCTTTCTATCGAGTCTATTCCCAATTAAATATCTTCATTAGTTTTTTTTAAATTAAATTAAGTACGGGTCGCGAACGTACGATTTTTCCCCGTATAAAATTTTTTTTTTTTTTTACCTCTTTCATGAAATAATGTTTCACCAATTTTTTTTTTTTTAATTAAAAATTAAATTTTAATTCAAATAAAAAAAAATTTTCTTGAAAAAGTCGGGATTTTTTTTTTAAAAATCGGGATAGCAAAACTGCTCCCGCGGCATCCGGCAACGCCGAAGTTGCAGAACCGATAGTTTAAGCGGGTGTTGAATCTCTGTTAACTCAGCCGGTAACCATGTGCCTAAGCTTTCTTTTCTATTTGACACTCGAGGGAAGCGGACGAAAAGTGAGAACATATTAAGATTTAAGATTTGATTATGAATTGTACAACCATTACTTTACTTGGAATTTAAAGTGCTATCACTGCTTGGAGTGAAAGAGTGGTTAACGACTGTACCACTGTTAGCCCTTGCTGCCCTGTTATAAATGAAGAAAACAATAAACAATTATCAGCATCTACACGGGCGTCTTTACTCGGGCGGCGCTAAAAAACTTTGAATTCCCGCAACAGTTCTTTAAATTCTTTTCTGGTGTATTCTTGGAGAATACTTGAGTCTGAGAGCGAAATTAACATGGAGATGCCTACTGGATCCGGTGGAGAGGCAGTTGGCTGTATCGGCGCCGGCTGCGTGAGCATGTGCCATCTTAAGTGTACTGCTCTAGAGGATGGCGGCGTAGGATGGATCTGTGCAGAGTGTGACGTAGACGTCCATGCACAGAACTCGACGTTGATCAGGACAGAAAAGCTGACCTGCCTGGGGTCTGGGGACATCTACCAGAGTTACTCAGGTGGCGACCAGATGAGGATCGGAACTAATGACGTCAACGAGGCCTCGAAGGAAGCGCAGGACCTGCAGACGGAGCTAAGGTTGTTAGAGGAAGAAGATCAGTTGCTGCAGTTGCGACAACAACTTCTAAATAGGCGAAAGGCGCTCATGGGCAAGCTCCCAAGGGAGAGGCTATCGGAGACTGGCCACGCAGAAAAGATGCGTGTACACGGTACCATAATGCTGGTACGGATACAGTTGGTGAAGTTGCCGTTGTGGAAGGAAACGGCAGTACGCAGAGATCCCACGCTGGGCCCCCATGGCTCTTTTCTACCAGTGGGGAGTACAACTCAGCTGCTAGGGTCACTAAACCTTACGAATAATTGACAGCGAGGAAGCCAGGCCATTGCCGATCTATTCGCAGAATTTTTTCAAACAACTTATTCTCCTCCTAAATTGACTGATCAGCCTTACGCATATAACATTCAAGCAGCAAATCTTATTTTCTGTCCGTTTTTTTCTGAGAACAACTTATTATCTGGTCTTTTAAGGGTAAAACCTATTTATTCGCCAGGCCCCGACGGAGTACTAGGCTGTGTGCTAAAATACTGCGCTAGGGCTCTGTGCAAACCTCTTCTAGGACTTTTCAACTTATCTTTGGAAACCTCGATTTTTCCCCTTATGTGGAAGGAATCATTTATAATTCCCCTACATAAAAAAGGGAAAAAGTCCGAGGATGCCAACTACAGAGGCATCTCTAAGTTGTCGGCAATTCCAAAGTTACTTGAAAAATTAATTTCCCCTCATTTGCAACACCTTTGCTCTTCGATTATCACTCCTTGTCAGCATGGCTTTATTAAGCGTCGCTCCACCACCACAAACTTATTGGAGTTGACATCCTTTGTCATAGATGGCTTTTGTAAGGGATATCAAACCGATGTAATTTACACAGACTTCAGCAAAGCATTTGATTTAGTTAATCACTCACTCTTGTTGAGTAAACTGAATATGCTGGGTTTTCCAGAGACCTCTTAACGTGGATCTCCAGCTACCTAGAGGGAAGGACACAAAGAGTCTTATTTAAAAACATACAGTCCCGTCTGGTCCGTGCTACATCCGGCGTCCCTCAAGGAAGTCATCTTGGCCCGTTATTATTTACGCTTTTTAAAAACGACTTGCCCCCTGCTTTAACGAACTATCTAGTTCTTATGTATGCAGATGATGTAAAGCTTTGTCTTCAGTACAAATCCATCTCTGCCCAATGCAGTCTTAGTCTGACCTTGATAACTTTCAAAAATGGTGTTTGGCTAATGATCTAATACTTAATGGATCAAAATGCAAGCATATGTCTTTTTATCGTTCTTGCCCTCTGCAAGCTACGTATTCCATTAATGGGATTGCCTTAGAAAAATTAACCCAGGTTAATGATCTTGGCATCCTATTAGACACAAAACTTAAATTTGCCGACCATATTTCCTTAATGGTTATGTTAAGAGGAGCCCCAAAATAAAGGTCGTACTCCAATGAGTTCCGTTTCAAAACTGATTTTATTCTGAACAATTCTCTTATAAGTAAGATACATGAAAATCTTAAATCTATTAAAAACTACTTATCAACGCACTGCACGTTGACATGCTATGCGACCCTTTCTCAAGTGTGACAATCGGATGCGCTTATGTTTGTTATTTACGATGCTTATGTTTGTGTTTTTTTATGTTAGGCTGCAGGGGATCGGTTTTACACCATCTGTTTGACTCATATTTCATGGGTCCGATCCCTTGAAACTCTAACTTAAGAATTTCTATACAAAATAGTGTTCAATGCTTGAACATTCTGGAAAGGGCCACAAAAAGAGTCGTAAATTTGATGTGTTTTTGATTAATATTTTTTGAATAAATTTGATGTTAATTTAACCTTTTCTTCGATTATAATTTTTAGTGGACTGTATAAATAAATTTGTTCTTTTAATAATTAGTGAAAGTATTATTTAATTTGAATATTTAAAATTATTTAATCTTTTATTTGTTATGTTCAACCTAATGTTTGAAGATCCTGCAAGGGGCCACAAAAGTGCCTTAGTATATATATTTCTTTTCATTTTAGATTTACTTTGAAAAATTTATTTTTTCTTCGATTTTTTAGTGGACTGTAATTTTAAAATTTTTGTTTTACTGAGGGCTAATTTCTTTTAATATTTTAATTTTTTTTTGTATAAAATTTAATTGATAATTAATATCCTTTTTATCTTTTTTAATCATAATTTTTTTTATAATTGTAAATATTTGTTTTTATTTTTTACCATACCATACAGTTGTTAAATTTTCTTTTTTGATGCGTGTTCCTCCTGCAGATGATGTAAAAGAATCCGCCCTTGATGCTGCTGATGGTGTAGCTCGTTGTTTTTTCTGCCGCTGATGTTGTTATTCTACTCGCCGGTGGTCCTGCCGTAGACGTTGGTCCCGCCGTATAAAATGCCAAAGACTTTGGCAGTCGTTGTTCCCTGGAACCCGACTTTTTCTTTTTGCTCGATATTTGGCCTCGAACACGCCGTATATTATTTTCAATATTTATGAATTTCCGGTAATGTTCCGGAAAAACATACTTTTTTTTTTCAACAGTGGTGTTTTTAACTCCTTGCGCCGTATCGCTTTGGAGATCCGATGGCTGAATTCCAGCCCAATGATTTTCAATAAATATTCCGACTAAGGCCTCGGATAGCCCTGCGCTAAACAAAAAACGCACTTATTGCTCGATGGCGATTCTCAATCTCTGTGTCCCTTACCACTTGGGGGGAAACGACAGAGGACTACGATTTTACACTGAGCTCTTTTATGCCCAGTTCGCAGCCATCTTAGCTACCTTTGACTGACTGTGTCAATGCACATCTAGCCACTATTTAGGTGTCAAGTTCAATAGGAGCCCCAAAATACGGTTGAGAATACTCCTTGAGCCTTTTTTTTTTGACTCATTTTTATTATTTTTTTTATTTTATGCTCATTGGCATTTATATAATTTTATTCTCTGTGTCCCTTACCTCTTGGGGGGAAACAACAGAGTACTACGGTTTTTAAACTGGGCTCTTTTTTACCCAGATCGCAGCCTCATTTTTTAGCTACCTTGGGCTGAGAATTTTTATTTTTCTACAGCCACTTATAGGTGCCAGTTTAAAACCTGAGTCTCTTACCACAGGGGGGAAAACATACGGCTCGAAGGACCAAATTTTAAAAGGAGCCCCAAAATAAAGGTCGTACTCCAATGAGTTCCGTTTCAAAACTGATTTTATTCTGAACAATTCTCTTATAAGTAAGATACATGAAAATCTTAAAACTATTAAAAACTACTTATCAACGCACTGCACGTTGACATGCTATGCGACCCTTTTTCAAGTGTGACAAGCGGATGCGCTTATGTTTGTTATTGACGATGCTTATGTTTGTGTTTTTTTATGTTAGGCTGCAGGGGATCGGTTTTAAACCATCTGTTTGACTCATATTTCATGGGTCCGATCCCTTGAAACACTAACTTAAGAATTTCTATACAAAATAGTGTTCAATGCTTGAACAGGTTAATAAGGCTAAAGGAGTCCTTGGTTTTATTAAAAGGTGGTCAAAAGAATTTAATGACCCCTATATAACCAAAACTTTATTCATTTCTTTGGTCCGTCCTATACTGGAGTACGGTTCATGTGTCTGGAGTCCCCAATATGGAGTACATAAGGACCGCATAGAATCCGTACAAAATAACTTTTTAATATTTGCACTTAGAGGTCTATACTGGGATGCAAATCTTCAGCTTCCATCCTACAGTGGCAGACTTTTACTTATAAACTTACCTAGCTTAACAAATCGTAGGACAATGCTCGGTGCAGTTTTTCTGCATAACCTTATTAACGGGGATGTAGATAGCCAGCATTTACTAACACGCTTAAATTTTAACATTCCTAATAGAAGGACTCGAAACTTTAGTCCTCTGTTCCTTAGCCGTTGTAGTTCGACATATGCACTGCATGACCCTTTTAGGGTATTATTTTAAACTACAATTAAACTACAATGTAGTTTAAAGTATTTAAACTACAATGGTCTCTACTCTATTACATCTCTTTCCTGTCCCTCTAATTTAAAATATAGAATTTTAAATTTCCTGACTAACTCCTCTTAGCTTAACAAATTTCAAATAGCTTAATATGTACTAACAAATCGTTTCTCGAGCGCCCCTCAGGAATACAGGAATGCTAGCTGATGCTCTTATTGATGCACAAGCCATTTCCAAATTCTGAAAGACCGCGAAAAAAAAAAAAAAAAAAGGCTAGCGTGGCTGAGTTGGTGAAGTTTACCGGAAGTCCGGAGGACTGGCCCTTATTCATCGCAACGTATGAACTGACTACGGAGCTATGCGGATTCACGGATGCCGAGAACCTAATGCGGCTTCGGCATGCGTTGGAAGGACAAGCCAAGAACGCAGTACAAAGTCTAATGATGCATGCGGACTGTGTTCCTCAGATAATCGCCACGCTAAAAATGCGATTTTGGCGACCCGAAACTATCATTGACTTGTTAGTGACAAGGATTAAACAATTTCCTCAAGTGAGGGAGAATAAGCTTGAAATGCTGGTTGACTTCTCGGTGGAGGTGCAAAATGTTTGCGCTACGATGAAAGCCTCCAATTTGGACCAGTATTTAAACAACTCAGCGCTCACGCAGGAGCTAGTGAGCAAGTTGCCATCGAGGGTGCAGACGTTTTGGGGAATGCACAAAGCCTCTCTAACATTGTGTACGTTGGCAGAGTTTAGTACGTGGCTATCGCAGACGGCAGAAGGAGCGAGATAGTCCCAAGCTCGTCGTCAAGAACGGAGAAAAGGGGCACGGTACATACACACACTGTGCGCCAAGGCTGTCGGCTGTGCCCCCGCAATTGCAGAACCCTGCAGGAGTGTCCAGCATTCCTGGAAATGACGACCCGCGATCGCTGGAATGCTACTCGACGGTGTGGCTTGTGCTGGAGATGTTTCCAGAGCCACAAGGTGGAAAGATGCGGCGTCCCCAATCCTTGCGGAATAGATGGATGCCTAGAATGCCATCATCCCCTGTTGCATCGCGGCAGCACGGCTCCCGTCCAAGCCAGGTGCCATGCACACCGACAAGAAGGTGTGGAAATGCTATTCAGGGTATTGTCAGTGACTTTGTATGGAAATGGTAGGCAAGTCAACACGTATGCCTTCATCGACGACGGGTCATCTCTAACCTTGATCGACGCTCCATTGCTAGAAGACCTGGGAGTAAAGGGACAACCGCAGCCTCTATGTATGCAGTGGACTGCCGGCATGCACCGGTATGAGGACACCTGCTGACGAGAACAAGGAGATCTTGAGCAGTGCATGTGGTCGGACGGCGGCCCTAGACCGGAGATGAATAGCAAGAGCGTATCCAATGATGACCAGTTGGCTATACAGCAGCTGGAGAAGAACACGAGGCGTATAAATGGCCGATTTGAAACAGGTCTGCTTTGGAGGTATAAAGATGACAAGCTGCCGGATAGTTTACGGACAGCCCTAAAGCGGGCACGATGCCTGTACCAGAAATTGACTCGCGAGCCGGAGCTTGCGAAGGAAATTCGCCGACAGCTAGATGAGTACGAGAAGAAATGATATGCACGGCCTATTACGTCGGAAGAAGCTGAGGAAAAGCCATATTGGTATCTACCCATCTTTCTCGTGCTAAACGTGAACCAGCCAGGCAAGCTTCGCATAGTCTGGAATGCGGCTGCCAAGACGGAAGGGATCTCGCTGAACACAATGCTGCTGAAGGGACCTGACCAACTAGCGCAGTTGGTACCAACACTTCACAGGTTTAGAGAGAAACGTATTGCTATCGGCGGCGATATCGCCGAGATGTTTCATCAGGTCAGGATACACACAGAAGATCAGAGATACCAACGCTTTGTATTTATAGACCCATACACACAACGGAGAGAGAACTACGCCATGTAGGTAATGACGTTTGGGGCTAGTTGCTCCCCCAGCTGTGCCCAATACGTGAAGAACAGAAACGCAGAGTCGTTCAAGAAGGAATACCCACGCGCTGTTAAGTGCAGAATCACTATGTAGACGACATGCTGGACAGAGTCGACACGTCAGGTCCATTACATTCATCTTCAGGGCGGATTCCTCATTCGAAACTGGGTATCGAATTCCAGAGAAGTATTAAGCGCACTCGGCGAAGGAGCACCCACACTAGTGAGACTAGACGAAACAACGGATGGACAGACCGAGAAGGGGCTGGGAATGTGGTGGGACACGAAAGAAGATCTCATCCGCTACCGTGTATCCCCACGATATCGCAATAGAGAACTTCTCCAAGGAAGGCAACGACCCACCAAACGAGAGTTTCTCAATGTGTTGATGTCTATATATGATCCTTTAGGGCTCATATCCTTCTACGTGATGTATGCAACAAAAATATTTCAGGAAATATGGCGAAGTGGATGTACCTGGGATGACCCCATACCTGAGGCAGAATGGATTAAATGGATGCGATGGCTTCGGTATATCCCGGAAGTTGAGAAAATGACCATCCCAAGATGCTACATGAAGGAGTCGCTGATGGATTCAGAAGTGGAGATGCACACCTTCGTGGACGCAAGCGAGAATGGATTTGCCGCCGTGAGTTATATACGATTTCAAAATGAGGCAGGTATCCACTGCAGTCTACTGGGCAGCAAAACCAAGGTAGCCCCTCTAAGACCGACATCCATACCAAGGCTTGAACTCATGGGAGCAGTGCTTGGAGCGAGGTTGGCTCAAACTCTGGAGCTTTCACTTGGCGCGAAGCTCAGCACACGGACTTTCTGGACCGACTCGAGGACCGTGCTGAGTTGGCTGCGATCGGACCAGAGGAAGTACAAACAATTTGTAGCATTCCGTGTGATCGAGATTCTAGACGGTACTAGCGTCAAGGACTGGCGCTGGGTACCTTCCTCCGAGAAAGTGGCGGACGACGCCACTAAGTGGAACAAAGGACTTGATTTCAACCGAGAAAGTCGTTGGTTGAACGGGCCGAGATTTTTTTGGCAAGAGAGGCAATTTTGGCCGCTGACAGAGGCGGAAGAAGGAGACGAGTCAGGAATGGAATTGAAGGCGCAATTCATCGGCGTATGTGACGGATTCACAGACGTAGGACACGCGACCCTCGTAGACTCCGAGCGATTCTCAATCTGGACCCGTCTGCTATGGAGTACCGCGAGAACGGACCCGTCTGAGGAGATGGAAGGCCAAGGCTCTTCAACGATCGGACATCGAAAATCAGCCATCACAAAAAGATACCAGGGTCGCGGAGAGTCTTCTGTGGTCGTACGCTCAGGCGGAGTACTACCAGACGGAGATACGGTTAATTTTACAAGGAAAACCATTGAAGAAGAATAACCGACTATACACGCTGGGACCGTATATGGACTCCGATGGAGTATTAAAGCTGGATGAACGTGCCAAGATGATCAAAGGAAGCGACCGCGTCGTACTCCCCTGCGGCAGCCACATTACGCAGCTTATCATTAAGGAATTTCACCGAAGATTTCTGCACGCTAACCACGAGACGGTGGTCAATGAACTACGGCAAAGATTCTGGATACCAAAGCTGAGATCCACCCTTGCTCGGATACGACGTTCCTGTCAACAATGCAAGAACCGACAGGCGGCCCCCAAACCGCCGCGCATGGCGGAACTTCCCTATCCAAGAGTAGCAGCCTTTCATAGACCTTTCAGCTACACGGGTATGGTCTACTTTGGGCCTCTGATGGTGCGGGTCTGACGCAGTTCAGAGAAACGATATGGCGTGCTCTTCACCTGCCTCTCTACAAGGGCAATACATCTAGAGGTAGCGTATTCATTAACAACTGACTCTTGTATTCTAGCGGTGCGCAGTTTTATGGCCCGACGAGGGTGCCCAGTGGAACTCTGGAGTGACAACGGCACCAATTTTCAAGGAGCCTGCACGGAGTTGCGTAGGGCATTTGATGATGTGCACAAAGATCTACTCTCTCGCGAGTTCACTGGACCCTAGATGACATGGAAGTTCATTCCACCCGCATCTCCCCACATGGGTGGGGCATGGGAGCGCTTGGTGCGTTCCGTGAAGACGGCGTTGGAATCAATCCTCCTTGACAAACGACCATCGGATGAGTTGCTGAGAGCCGCTCTAATGAAGGCGGAGGCGATCGTCAACTCGCGACCCCTAACATACATCCCATTGGAAGATGAGAGCGAAGAATCACTGACACCGAATCATTTCCTGCTTGGAAGCTGAACTGGAAGAGGACCGACGATGGAGCCCCTACCCGAAGGAGTGCAGCTCAAGAAGAGCTGGATGGAATCACAACAACTGGCGGACTCGTTCTGGAGGCGATGGCTTCAAGAATACCTGCCAGTGGTCACAAGGCGGACCAAGTGGTGCGAAAAGGCTAAGCCTCTTGTAGAAGGGGATATCGTGTATGTGTGCGATCCCGGACAGCCGCGTAGCCAGTGGCCGAAAGGAAGAATCCTGAAGGTGAACCTTAGCTCGGACGGTCAAGTGAGGATCTGGCGTTTATACAAGACCCGCGACGAAGCTGGCAGCTCTATCTATCGAGAGTATTTTGGTAGATCCCTGGCGGAATATACAAGTGGGGAGTGTTACGATAGATAGCAAAACTGCTCCCGCGGCATCCGGCAACGCCGAAGTTGCAGAACCGATAGTTTAACCGATAGTTTTAATTCAACACCGATAGTGTTGAATCTCTGTTAACTCAGCCGGTAACCATGTGCCTAAGCTTTATCCACCTGCTTTCACTTGATGCGAAGCAATTACAATAAAATTATGATTTGGGTCGCGAACGTACGATTAGAACATAGTTAAAAATCAAAATACAAATTAAGAGGTAATTGAACATTTTTTCGCCCTCTTTAAATTGTTTTCTTCTTGTTAGATTGTTATTAAGAGATTTAGTACAAAAAGAGCAAACACATCATATGTTTTCCTTGAGAAATAAATAAACATAAAAATGCCTTTAAAAGTAAAAAAAAGGTAAAAATTACATTTTTTGACTTTTCGGGCTTTTTTTTTAAAAAAAAAAGCTGAGATATGCTATGAATCCATTAGATTATGAAAATTTGGATATTTATTTATGAAAATACAAAAAAAGAATCGAGGAATATTGACATTTGTTTTTTCGGTCCTGGTTGACCATCCGCTGGAATAGCCGATATACAATTTTGACGCCCTTTTATTTATTGGTTGAATATTTGAATAAATAGTGCAATTTACGATTATTCTAGTGCAAGTTTGATTTTTAACAACTACTAAGGTATGTGCTACATAGAAAATCTGTGCTTGTGACGTGTCAGTATATCCCAGCAGTTCGGCTGGTAAGAATTTAAAAAAAATATTGGTTTTAATTTTAATAATGATTTTTTTTTATATTAGATGTAATTACTGCTGATGGCGGCAATGGAAATATGCCTCAAACAACAACAACAACAGCAACAACAACACATAATTTTTTCACACGTAACACATAAGTATTTTTAAGCCAAATAAAATGGTGTAATTCTGTGAATTTCTGATAAGTAAAATAATTTTATAAATTTTTAAAAATGAATTAAATGTATTTCTATAATATTTAATAATTTTATACATATTAAAAAACAAAAATTTATAAGAAAAAAAAATTTATTTCTGGGTATGTAAATCGCTGTCCCTTGGTAGATACCCAAGTGGCTATACTGTATAGAGTACCCAATTCCGTACCTAAATCGATGTCCCTTAGTAGTATGTATTTGGGTACTCCTTTTGGGTACCCCAATTCGATACTCATTGGTATACGAAGAGGTGACGATTGTACACCGCCTATGACATGCCTTAGTTAAATTCGCCTCTGAAATACATGTCTTAGGTATTGACTGGTGGGTACTCGTCTACCCCAGGGGCATAGTGAATTCGACACCCATGCACTAGCGCGGCGAACTGATGGGATGTGTTACTTATAAATTTTAGTGAATTTCGAGTGTATTTACAATGTGGGGAATAGAGCGTACACCAGTCTTTCGTGAAGTAGAACTTAACAGATTCACCTGGATTCACTCTGATTACAATTGTTTGTTAAAATGTGAATTATTATCTGTCCGAAATTTTAAAAATGAAGTGCGTAGTCTTGCGTATCTATCTAAGTTATTTCACTTTTTAGGAAGAATGTCAGTGTCGAAGCGCGCACTTTTCTTAGTATGGCACGGCGAAGCGATCCCCACTTAAAAGTTCTTCGTAATGGAAAGCTTTGCATTAGGAAAAGATTGTAGCAAATATGATTGTAACGAAAAGGAGCTTTGCAAAATTGGGAAAAACTGCGCAATTTTAATAGAAGGCTTGTCCAGTAGTGGAAGAAATGCGATATAAATAAGGCAGCTTTTGAAAAAAGGAATAAAGAATGGCTAGACACGCCTCAGGTGTTGATGGAAAGATCATAATTTAGAAATGTTGGACGCCCAGAGAAAAGAAATTTCAGAGTGATGCAGAATAACTAAAATCAACAAACTATCAGGCATTTCGGATAAAGTCTCAATGGATGCATTGTTGTTGGCTGCAAGTAGCTATACAAGCTATAAGGACGGAAATACATCAAGAATTGGGTCGAAGCTGAATGCTGACGAGGAGCTTACCGGGGATATTATAAGAACTGGAAGTACGGCCGGTACTGGAAGTACTAACAATGGAAACACTGCACGCAGATTTTTTCCAAATTTAGCTGCGCGCATAAAAAGAGTAACCAAATTTTAATATTCCGATTTAGCGTTGTCCTGCGAGCATTGTTCTGTGGACATTACTTAAACACCAATGCATTCGGATCGTACGCTATGGGAACTGCTGAAATTTTTGTTAATAAATACCCTTGGTTTGACATGCTCTGTTCATAGAATTTTAATTTTTTTGTGTATAATGTATATACAATTTTTTTATATAATATGTGTTTCTTATTTTCTTCTTGCATAATATAAGTTATAATAATATAATATATATAATAATATAATATAAGTTCTATTTCTTACTCTTTTTCTTTAGAATACAAAAAAATATAAAAAAACACTATAAATTTCATTTTTTTTCCTCATAATGCAAAATTGAGTAACAAACCGATTGAAGATATCTCTAATATTTTAGAAGTTATTAATTTAATGCCGCTAGCGAGGCCGAATCAATCACTTTGTGTCGTGGCATAAATATTGAACTTATTTCAATAGAAATAAAACCCTTCAGAGGAAACGCCTTGCTGCAACCGTCGCACATCTTACGCTCCATGGCCATTTTCACCAGCTCGGACGTTTTTTAAATATCTTATATAATATAATTAAAACAATTCAAGAAATTAAATGAAATCACGCGTTTCTTATTTATCGTAAATTTTCCTAAGTGTAGTAAAAACAAGAAAGGAAATCTAACTTTGGGTGGAGCTGAAGTTGATATCACCTTGCAGTTAAGACCGGATATGTATTAGAAGTCTACAGGAATAAATTCTTATTGCCTCAGCCATAGAATACATCCGAATGGAATAGAATGAATGAGAGCAAGAGACACAACGAATTGAGTGAGAGGAAGTGAGAGAGTACGAGAGCATTCTTTTTCATGGGCATTCTCTTGCTTTGAAACCGAGTGAGTTGGGGTGGAAAATAAAAAGAGTGCTTTTGGAATGAGGAATGCAGCCGAATGTCCCGAATGGTTTTTTACACACTCTATGCATTCATTTATTTTCTGTTTTTGAACAAAACGCTTCTTTTAATACTTTAATAATTAGGGAGTTGACCGAAAGGTAAATTATAATGAAAGTGTTTTTTTCTTGTGAGTTTTTTCAAATTACATTGTATTAAACAATTTTTTTAGCGGCAAAATTGTGTTGGAAAATATTTGTACATTCTTATATATAAAATACGTAAAATAAATTATACAAAATAATAATGAAAATTTCTAAAAAAAAACAATGACTTGCTTCCACTTTTGAATTATTTTATTATCAGCGTCACAAAAGGCAAATATGCATAGTTGTATCGTACATTCTAGAATGCATTCGAAAAAATTCAAATGCGATCTGTAAATCTAACTCATTCAATTCGGTTTTCATCCCCTAGTGTTGTGCTCTAAAATAGCTCTCGTGAACTCGTGAATTTGAAGACTCTAACTCTAAAAACACCAAAGTTATAACATTTCCGATTTATAGAAGGGTAACAGACAGACGGACAGACAGGCGGACGGACAGACAGGCGGACGGACAGACGGACCGACGGACAGGCTGACAGACAGACTTGCTCAAATCAACAAACTTTGCAACAAACTTTATCAACGTGATGCAATGTTTGCACACACCCTTCTTTCCTTTGCACGCAGTATATAAGTCGGAACGACCGGGATCGGCCGACTATATCCTATTGCTGCCATATAACTGATTGATCGGAAATGGTATAACTTCGGTGTTTTTAGAGTTAGAGAGTTCAAATTTGACAGGCAAAACATTATAAACATTTTTGGCAAAACATTACGACATGCCAAATTTCATAAGGATCGGTCGACTATATCTTATAGCTGCCATATAACTTATGTCGACTATATCTTATAGCAGAACGATCGAAAATGGTATTAGGTAGAAATATCAACTTTCGTATTTTTGAAGATAGAAGCTTGGGACTTTTTTTTAGATTTTTTATTTTAATTAATTGGTTTTATTATGATGTAATCATAAGGATCGGCCAACTATATCTGATGTTTGCGATATATATCCGGTTTTAACTGCAAGGGTATATCAACTTCGGCTCCGCCCGAAGTTAGCTTTCCTTTCTTGTTTACACAAAAATTGATACAAATTCTTTGATCCATATTTTTCGATAGCGAAAATCGCCGAGCACGCCAAACATTTTGTAACCTTTACGCCTCTCACTCTCACAACAAAAAGGTTTATTCAATTGAAACTTGGTACAGATGTTAGGGAAGAGTGTAGCAACATAACAAAACAAAAAAATCGATAATCGAAAATATGTTGCCCGGGAAATTTGAAAAGTCACCTTACTTTTTGAACAGTGAATCTTTTTGTATAAATTATGTTTTTATATTTATTAATAAAAATTATGATTTTTATTTTTTTATTCTCAAATTTTATTCTTACACTTACACTTTACCTTTACACTTTATCCTTTATATTTAATTAAAGAATTTATTTTTGAATAATTTTTGCATAAAGAATCAATATGTTAGAATTTAAGTTTATCTTGACCATCAAATCTTAGTTAATTTTGTAAAAGTTAAATTTTTAAAAGTTTAGTTAATTTGCATGATTCAAGATTAAAAATCACAAAAATTAACTAAACTTTAATTCTCTGAACTCAGCTTATGTCTTAGCGATCGTGGGTAAGGGGGTCACCAGAGTTGGGAGGGCAAATCGTGACCACATCTTCATGTCTTCATCGTGACCACATACCATTTTCTAATCTCGCCTTTAAAATTTGGAACTTCTATAGACTTCTACCGGTTCTATCTTGCAATTAATTTATCGCGAGCACGTCATATTCTCGACGTTAGATTATTTACATGTAGCTTGTGCGATCCGTCCGAAGCAAGACCACCACCGCACCAGGCCAACGAGCAAGAGCCGGACTCTATAACGTGCCCAGAATGAACGGGTTATATTAATTATATTAATGATCATAAAGAAAATTAGCACTCAAGGAGTAGGGGTCTCTATGAGTACAGTAAATACGCATAGGGGCTTACGAATAGAACTTCAAATTTGATTTTTATTTAGTCTATTTTTCCCAAAGGTCTGGCTAAAAGCCGAAATTGTGAGGAAAACAGAAAGGATGATCCGTAAAATTTTTTCTGTCCAAAGTTAAAAAGTTAAAAATAGCTACATCATTTCTTACCAATAACCACCCGAAGTAATGTTAGCTAGTTCGTGAATTCAGATTACAATTCAGATTCAGATTCAGATTAGATTCAGATTAATTAAACCAATCCAAGGTGGAACAGCATATGCGGAAGGATTCTTGTCCGAGGGGGGGGCTCGGACGCTAATATGTGAACTCTGGGGAACAGGCGGACCCACCAGTTTTAATCAGGCTAAAGTGACAAGCGGGCTATGTCATGATAGACGAACCTCCTCCCGCCTACTCGTTGGTTTACTACTCCAGTTTATAATAAAGTCAGATTTATTTGTATTTGTAATTGGATCTTTTATTTGGAGCAGCCGATGTTGCCGCTCCAAGCTCCTAAGAGGTTATTCTCCTTTAGAATATTCTTAGGAGTAGGGCAATCTAAAATCTCGTAGCTGCGACATACATTTATGTCGAAATATGCAGTTTCGGCGTTCAGCTAAGGCACAGCGAGCGTTTCGCATTTCGGCCACTTATGTAAACACTGCGACAAAGTGTTACAGTGTGTGCCCCTTTTAGAACTCCTGGTTCAATGGGTGCTCGATATAAATATTAATACATGTGTGTATATTACAGGACAACGAAACTCTCCAAAAAAGTCCGGAAATGGTGTCAACTCCAGGGCCCTCAAAAGCCAGGAGTTACTGGGGTGGAGAAGCTCCCTACTGAGAGGCAACATCCGGAAGCGGGTCGCGGCGGTGCGGAGCAGGGTGACAAGTAATTTTCCTCTAAAGCGGGGCTAGCCATGAGACTACCGAACGACGTGGAGAGGAAGACCCTAGGGGCAAATCTCTATATCAAACGGCGGGGACCCTACGGCAAACCCTGTCCGGCAGAGTCTCACTAGACCCAGCGCAAAGGATCCTACAAAGACAGGAGGAGGACAGCCTTCATTCTTATGAGGGCGGACCCATCGGCAGAAGCCAACCGGGCCGAGGTCAAAAAGTGGGCAAGAGAGATCCTGTCCGACTTCCAACCGGCAAAGGCATGAGTGAGGCTGGAGCCGAAGAAGCAGGCTGGCTCTACCACGGAGATCGCGTAAAGTGTGAATAGGTAGAGGTTTACAGAAAGAGGAGCGCCCTTAGCGAAGAAGAAGAAGATCCAGCCGTTCGTTCGCCAAGGTCACAAAGGAAAGAACACTTATTGGAGTCCTGGACAGGGGATCCAAGGATGGCCTGATCCCTAAGGACCTTTGGCGGAAGGTGATAAATGAGCTGCATGGGTGCTTCATGGAGGAGATGCTGAAGAGCGGAGGACTTCCACCAGAATGCGAAGACGCAGCCTGGTATCAGGGTAGTGTCAAGGTAATAGCATGCCAAGACGCGCGATCGGTAGAACTATACAGGCGTATAATACCATTGCTTGGAGATGTCTATCCTGGTGCAAAGCTGGTGGCGGTTGACTGGGCTAAGATCCCAAGCAAGCCGAGGGTGCGAGTATGGCTCACCGAAAAGCCGGCTGACCTTACACCATCCTGGTGATGGTGTCCGGACTGGAGGTGGACTGGAGAGTCACCAAGGAGGAGGATGCGATAGGACTACGGAGGCAGGTTCTCCTCACGCTGAATGAGCAGACTGCGAGGATCCTGGAAGAGACGGGGAACCGGATTAAGTACGGCTTATATATGTATATATACATATGCGTTATATATGTCTGATGCCTGGAGCAAGATTGGAGGCGTTCAGCTGGAGGTAGATGCTCAAGAGACAGAATTGGAGGAGCCGACCGAAGAGGGGTACCCGGAAGGAATGTCGGATGAGGAGGAGAACATCCTGGACATCCTATCTCGGACTTTGCGAGGGCTTTAAGAAGCGTCGGAATCGAGGAGGAATCTCTGCTGAGCTCCGAGACGGAAGCTGAGGTTACTGTGGTGGAGAATCTCAAGGATGTCATTGACAATCTTGCAGATAAACCTCCAACACAGTAAGGCATCAGTTGCTTTCCTACTCCACCTCGCCGAGTGTGGAGCTGATGTGGCCCTCATCCATAAGCCCTGGATCCTTGGAGACAGGATTCTTGGTCTAGGGGCGCCGGAGTATAGGCTCTGTAAAGCCGATACACCAGGTAAAAGCAAAGAAGAATCTGCATCCTCGCCAAGAAGGATCTAAACATCTTTTTGCTACCTAATTTCAGCAATGAAGATTATGTAGTCCCAGCAATAGAGCGCCCAAAGGAACCTCTAAGGGTATGCTCGCCGTACATGTGCCACGACCAGGGTGCCCTCCCCCGCAACCGCTACTCAAAAAGCTGGTGGAAGACAGCGAGAAGCAGGAGATCGACCTTATTATAGGGTACATCAGTGGGAAATCACTGACACTAACTAGATAGGTGAGTCAATTTTCGATGTTATCCTAAGCTCAAATCTTCTGGGGGTAACAAGGGCACAAACCCCACGTTCAACGTCAAAAAAAGAAGGGAGGTACTTGACATTACTCTTTACTCAGACTCTCTAGCAGATAGGATTGTTAGATGAGGAGTCGTAGAGAAGCGCGGCTTCTCGGAGCGATACATAGAATTAGTGGTCGAATTCGAGAACTTCACTCAGCTAGCAGTACGCAATCCTAGGCAAACTGAGAGCTCTACAAGAAGATCCTGCGGGGAACTTCCAACAAGGGACGTTAACAGCAGGGAAGACCTCGACCCGATGGTGGGTACGTTAACGGTGGCTTGCGCCAGGGCTTTCAATAGGGCCTGTCCCAAAAGTAGATTGGGCAATAGCAAGTCAAAGAAACCACCATGGTGGTCGCCAACACTTGCGCCCATTAAAACCAAGACCCGTAAAGCTCTTAACTTCGATAATAAAGCAAACACAGAAGTAGCTTGGGAGGCGTATAAAGCGGACCTCAAGAAGTACGATATGGAATTGCGTAGGGCCTGGACTTATAGGTTATATTAATTATATTAATAATCATAAAGAAAATTAGCACTCACAAGTAGGGGGTTTCTGTGAGTACAGTAAATACGCATAGGGACTTACGAATAGAACTTCAAATTTGATTTTTATTTAGTCTATTTTTCCCAAAGGGTGGCTAAAAGCCGAAATTGTGAGGAAAACAGAAAGGATGATCCGTAAAATTTTTTCTGTCCAAAGTTAAAAAGTTAAAAATAGCTACATCATTTCTTACCAATAACCACCCGAAGTAATGTTAGCTAGTTCGTGAATTCAGATTACAATTCAGATTCAGATTCAGATTAGATTCACATTAATTAAACCAATCTAAGGTGGAACAGCATATGCGGAAGGATTCTTGTCCGAGGGGGGGGGGCTCGGACGCTAATATGTGAACTCTGGGGAACAGGCGGACCCCCCCAGTTTTAACCAGGCTAAAGTGACAAGCGGGCTATGTCATGATAGACGAACCTCCTCCCGCCTACTCGTTGGTCCAAAACATGTATTCAACTAACTCAAATAAAAACCAAAGTGGAGTGAAATATGTTTCGTTCTCCAGCAAGGATCACGTCCAGTTTATAATAAAGTCAGATTTATTTGTATTTGTAATTGGATCTTTTATTTGGAGCAGCCGATGTTGCCGCTCCAAGCTCCTAAGAGGTTATTCTCCTTTAGAATATTCTTAGGAGTAGGGCAATCTAAAATCTCGTAGCTGCGACATACATTTATGTCGAAATATGCAGTTTCGGCGTTCAGCTAAGGCACAGCGAGCGTTTCGCATTTCGGCCACTTATGTAAACACTGCGACAAAGTGTTACAGTGTGTGCCCCTTTTAGAACTCCTGGTTCAGTGGGTGCTCGATATAAATATTAATACATGTGTGTATATTACAGGACAACGAAACTCTCCAAAAAGTCCGGAAATGGTGTCAACGACCCGTCAAACTCCAGGGCCCTCAAAAGCCAGGAGTTACTGGGGTGGAGAAGCTCCCTACTGAGAGGCAACATCCGGAAGCGGGTCGCGGCGGTGCGGAGCAGGGTGACAAGTAATCTTCCTCTAAAGCGGGGCTAGCCATGAGACTACCGAACGACGTGAAGAGGAAGACCCTAGGGGCAAATCTCTATACCAAACGGCGGGGACCCTACGGCAAACCCTGTCCGGCAGAGTCTCACTAGACCCAGCGCAAAGGATCCTACAAAGACAGGAGGAGGACAGCCTTCATTCTTATGAGGGCGGACCCATCGGCAGAAGCCAACCGGGCCGAGGTCAAAAAGTGGGCAAGAGAGATCCTGTCCGACTTCCAACCGGCAAAGGCATGAGTGAGGCTGGAGCAGAAGAAGCAGGCTGGCTCTACCACGGAGATCGCGTAAAGTGTGAATAGGTAGAGGTTTACAGAAAGAGGAGCGCCCTTAGCGAAGAAGAAGAAGATCCAGCCGTTCGTTCGCCAAGGTCACAAAGGAAAGAAAACTTATTGGAGTCCTGGACAGGGGATCCAAGGATGGCCTGATCCCTAAGGACCTTTGGCGGAAGGTGATAAATGAGCTGCATGGGTGCTTCATGGAGGAGATGCGGAAGAGCGGAGGACTTCCACCAGAATGCGAAGACGCAGCCTGGTATCAGGGTAGTGTCATGGTAATAGCATGCCAAGACGCGCGATCGGTAGAACTATACAAGCGTATAATACCATTGCTTGGAGATGTCTATCCTGGTGCAAAGCTGGTGGCGGTTGACTGGGCTAAGATCCCAAGCAAGCCGAGGGTGCGAGTATGGCTCACCGAAAAGCCGGCTGACCTTACACCATCCTGGTGATGGTGTCCGGACTGGAGGTGGACTGGAGAGTCACCAAGGAGGAGGATGCGATAGGACTACGGAGGCAGGTTCTCCTCACACTGAATGAGCAGACTGCGAGGATCCTGGAAGAGACGGGGAACCGGATTAAGTACGGCTTATATATGTATATATACATATGCGTTATATATGTCTGATGCCTGGAGCAAGATTGGAGGCATTCAGCTGGAGGTAGATGCTCAAGAGACAGAATTGGAGGAGCCGACCGAAGAGGGGTACCCGGAAGGAATGTCGGATGAGGAGGAGAACATCCTGGACATCCTATCTCGGACTTTGCGAGGGGTTTAAGAAGCGTCGGAATCGAGGAGGAATCTCTGCTGAGCTCCGAGACGGAAGCTGAGGTTACTGTGGTGGAGAATCTCAAGGATGTCATTGACAATCTTGCAGATAAACCTCCAACACAGTAAGGCATCAGTTGCTTTCCTACTCCACCTCGCCGAGTGTGGAGCTGATGTGGCCCTCATCCATACGCCCTGGATCCTTGGAGACAGGATTCTTGGTCTAGGGGCGCCGGAGTATAGGCTCTGTAAAGCCGATACACCAGGTAAAAGCAAAGAAGAATCTGCATCCTCGCCAAGAAGGATCTAAACATCTTTTTGCTACCTAATTTCAGCAATGAAGATTATGTAGTCCCAGCAATAGAGCGCCCAAAGGAACCTCTAAGGGTATGCTCGCCGTACATGTGCCACGACCAGGGTGCCCTCCCCCCGCAACCGCTACTCAAAAAGCTGGTGGAAGACAGCGAGAAGCAGGAGATCGACCTTATTATAGGGTACATCAGTGGGAAATCACTGACACTAACTAGATAGGTGAGTCAATTTTCGATGTTATCCTAAGCTCAAATCTTCTGGGGGTAACAAGGGCACAAACCCCACGTTCAACGTCAAAAAAAGAAGGGAGGTACTTGACATTACTCTTTACTCAGACTCTCTAGCAGATAGGATTGTTAGATGAGGAGTCGTAGAGAAGCGCGGCTTCTCGGAGCGATACATAGAATTAGTGGTCGAATTCGAGAACTTCACTCAGCTAGCAGTACGCAATCCTAGGCAAACTGAGAGCTCTACAAGAAGATCCTGCGGGGAACTTCCAACAAGGGACGTTAACAGCAGGGAAGACCTCGACCCGATGGTGGGTACGTTAACGGTGGCTTGCGCCAGGGCTTTCAATAGGGCCTGTCCCAAAAGTAGATTGGGCAATAGCAAGTCAAAGAAACCACCATGGTGGTCGCCAACACTTGCGCCCATTAAAACCAAGACCCGTAAAGCTCTTAACTTCGATAATAAAGCAAACACAGAAGTAGCTTGGGAGGCGTATAAAGCGGACCTCAAGAAGTACGATATGGAATTGCGTAGGGCCTGGACTTATAGGTTATATTAATTATATTAATAATCATAAAGAAAATTAGCACTCACAAGTAGGGGTTTCTGTGAGTACAGTAAATACGCATAGGGACTTACGAATAGAACTTCAAATTTGATTTTTATTTAGTCTATTTTTCCCAAAGGGTGGCTAAAAGCCGAAATTGTGAGGAAAACAGAAAGGATGATCCGTAAAATTTTTTCTGTCCAAAGTTAAAAAGTTAAAAATAGCTACATCATTTCTTACCAATAACCACCCGAAGTAATGTTAGCTAGTTCGTGAATTCAGATTACAATTCAGATTCAGATTCAGATTAGATTCAGATTAATTAAACCAATCTAAGGTGGAGCAGCATATGCGGAAGGATTCTTGTCCGAGGGGGGGGGGGGCTCGGACGCTAATATGTGAACTCTGGGGAACAGGCGGACCCCCCAGTTTTAACCAGGCTAAAGTGACAAGCGGGCTATGTCATGATAGACGAACCTCCTCCCGCCTACTCGTTGGTCCAAAACATGTATTCAACTAACTCAAATAAAAACCAAAGTGGAGTGAAATATGTTTCGTTCTCCAGCAAGGATCACGTCCAGTTTATAATAAAGTCAGATTTATTTGTATTTGTAATTGGATCTTTTATTTGGAGCAGCCGATGTTGCCGCTCCAAGCTCCTAAGAGGTTATTCTCCTTTAGAATATTCTTAGGAGTAGGGCAATCTAAAATCTCGTAGCTGCGACATACATTTATGTCGAAATATGCAGTTTCGGCGTTCAGCTAAGGCACAGCGAGCGTTTCGCATTTCGGCCACTTATGTAAACACTGCGACAAAGTGTTACAGTGTGTGCCCCTTTTAGAACTCCTGGTTCAATGGGTGCTCGATATAAATATTAATACATGTGTGTATATTACAGGACAACGAAACTCTCCAAAAAAGTCCGGAAATGGTGTCAACGACCCGTCAAACTCCAGGGCCCTCAAAAGCCAGGAGTTACTGGGGTGGAGAAGCTCCCTACTGAGAGGCAACATCCGGAAGCGGGTCGCGGCGGTGCGGAGCAGGGTGACAAGTAATCTTCCTCTAAAGCGGGGCTAGCCATGAGACTACCGAACGACGTGAAGAGGAAGACCCTAGGGGCAAATCTCTATACCAAACGGCGGGGACCCTACGGCAAACCCTGTCCGGCAGAGTCTCACTAGACCCAGAGCAAAGGATCCTACAAAGACAGGAGGAGGACAGCCTTCATTCTTATGAGGGCGGACCCATCGGCAGAAGCCAACCGGGCCGAGGTCAAAAAGTGGGCAAGAGAGATCCTGTCCGACTTCCAACCGGCAAAGGCATGAGTGAGGCTGGAGCAGAAGAAGCAGGCTGGCTCTACCACGGAGATCGCGTAAAGTGTGAATAGGTAGAGGTTTACAGAAAGAGGAGCGCCCTTAGCGAAGAAGAAGAAGATCCAGCCGTTCGTTCGCCAAGGTCACAAAGGAAAGAAAACTTATTGGAGTCCTGGACAGGGGATCCAAGGATGGCCTGATCCCTAAGGACCTTTGGCGGAAGGTGATAAATGAGCTGCATGGGTGCTTCATGGAGGAGATGCGGAAGAGCGGAGGACTTCCACCAGAATGCGAAGACGCAGCCTGGTATCAGGGTAGTGTCATGGTAATAGCATGCCAAGACGCGCGATCGGTAGAACTATACAAGCGTATAATACCATTGCTTGGAGATGTCTATCCTGGTGCAAAGCTGGTGGCGGTTGACTGGGCTAAGATCCCAAGCAAGCCGAGGGTGCGAGTATGGCTCACCGAAAAGCCGGCTGACCTTACACCATCCTGGTGATGGTGTCCGGACTGGAGGTGGACTGGAGAGTCACCAAGGAGGAGGATGCGATAGGACTACGGAGGCAGGTTCTCCTCACGCTGAATGAGCAGACTGCGAGGATCCTGGAAGAGACGGGGAACCGGATTAAGTACGGCTTATATATGTATATATACATATGCGTTATATATGTCTGATGCCTGGAGCAAGATTGGAGGCATTCAGTTGGAGGTAGATGCTCAAGAGACAGAATTGGAGGAGCCGACCGAAGAGGGGTACCCGGAAGGAATGTCGGATGAGGAGGAGAACATCCTGGACATCCTATCTCGGACTTTGCGAGGGGTTTAAGAAGCGTCGGAATCGAGGAGGAATCTCTGCTGAGCTCCGAGACGGAAGCTGAGGTTACTGTGGTGGAGAATCTCAAGGATGTCATTGACAATCTTGCAGATAAACCTCCAACACAGTAAGGCATCAGTTGCTTTCCTACTCCACCTCGCCGAGTGTGGAGGTGATGTGGCCCTCATCCATAAGCCCTGGATCCTTGGAGACAGGATTCTTGGCCTAGGGGCGCCGGAGTATAGGCTCTGTAAAGCCGATACACCAGGTAAAAGCAAAGAAGAATCTGCATCCTCGCCAAGAAGGATCTAAACATCTTTTTGCTACCTAATTTCAGCAATGAAGATTATGTAGTCCCAGCAATAGAGCGCCCAAAGGAACCTCTAAGGGTATGCTCGCCGTACATGTTCTCGGAGCGATACATAGAATTAGTGGTCGAATTCGAGAACTTCACTCAGCTAGCAGTACGCAATCCTAGGCAAACTGAGAGCTCTACAAGAAGATCCTGCGGGGAACTTCCAACAAGGGACGTTAACAGCAGGGAAGACCTCGACCCGATGGTGGGTACGTTAACGGTGGCTTGCGCCAGGGCTTTCAATAGGGCCTGTCTTAAAAGTAGATTGGGCAATAGCAAGTCAAAGAAACCACCATGGTGGTCGCCAACACTTGCGCCCATTAAAACCAAGACCCGTAAAGCTCTTAACTTCGATAATAAAGCAAACACAGAAGTAGCTTGGGAGGCGTATAAAGCGGACCTCAAGAAGTACGATATGGAACTGCGTAGGGCCTGGACTTATAGGTTATATTAATTATATTAATAATCATAAAGAAAATTAGCACTCACAAGTAGGGGTCTCTGTGAGTACAGTAAATACGCATAGGGACTTACGAATAGAACTTCAAATTTGATTTTTATTTAGTCTATTTTTCCCAAAGGGTGGCTAAAAGCCGAAATTGTGAGGAAAACAGAAAGGATGATCCGTAAAATTTTTTCTGTCCAAAGTTAAAAAGTTAAAAATAGCTACATCATTTCTTACCAATAACCATCCGAAGTAATGTTAGTTAGTTCGTGAATACAGATTATAAAAAAACTGCGGTTAGTTGTTGACCGGCCAATATTAACACCAATGGAAATATTTTATGTTCTTAGTAATTGTATCGTTAGTCTAAATTTTACAAGAATTTAATGCACAAGCTTACGAGCAGTGTAGGGACATTAGATAACGAGTACAAAAGGGGGACCTACACGGTGTACACCGCTGGTAGTGCGAATATACTCTCCACGTGAGGGCGACTGGTAACAGGCCCCGGAAAGGTCATGTCTCTGCCCAGGATGCTGGCTAATTTTAGTTGGGCGGGAAAAAGAACACTCCCTTTTCTTAATTAAACCAATCCAAGGTGGAACAGCATATGCGGAAGGATGCTTGTTCAAGGGGGGGGCTCGGAAGCTAATATGCGAACTCTGGGGGACAGGCGGACCCCCCAGTTTTAACCAGGCTAAAGTGACTTGTATTTGTAATTGGATCTTTTATTTGGAGCAGCCGATGTTGCCGCTCCAAGCTCCTAAGAGGTTATTCTCCTTTAGAATATTCTTAGGAGTAGGGCAATCTAAAATCTCGTAGCTGCGCTGCCAACAGCGGCAGCGGAGAGACGGCTATGTATTCTTAAGTATATAGCTATGCTCGCTTAGGCGGAGGTATATGCACATATAAGAAGTCCGCTCGTATTACATTTATGTCGAAATATGCAGTTTCGGCGTTCAGCTAAGGCACAGCGAGCGTTTCGCATTTCGGCCACTTATGTAAACACTGCGACAAAGTGTTACAGTGTGTGCCCCTTTTAGAACTCCTGGTTCAGTGGGTGCTCGATATAAATATTAATACATGTGTGTATATTACAGGACAACGAAACTCTCCAAAAAAGTCCGGAAATGGTGTCAACGACCCGTCAAACTCCAGGGCCCTCAAAAGCCAGGAGTTACTGGGGTGGAGAAGCTCCCTACTGAGAGGCAACATCCGGAAGCGGGTCGCGGCGGTGCGGAGCAGGGTGACAAGTAATCTTCCTCTAAAGCGGGGCTAGCCATGAGACTACCGAACGACGTGGAGAGGAAGACCCTAGGGGCAAATCTCTATACCAAACGGCGGGGACCCTACGGCAAACCCTGTCCGACAGCGTCTCACTAGACCCAGCGCAAAGGATCCTACAAAGACAGGAGGAGGACAGCCTTCATTCTTATGAGGGCGGACCCATCGGCAGAAGCCAACCGGGCCGAGGTCAAAAAGTGGGCAAGAGAGATCCTGTCCGACTTCCAACCGGCAAAGGCATGAGTGAGGCTGGAGCCGAAGAAGCAGGCTGGCTCTACCACGGAGATCGCGTAAAGTGTGAATAGGTAGAGGTTTACAGAAAGAGGAGCGCCCTTAGCGAAGAAGAAGAAGATCCAGCCGTTCGTTCGCCAAGGTCACAAAGGAAAGAACACTTATTGGAGTCCTGGACAGGGGATCCAAGGATGGCCTGATCCCTAAGGACCTTTGGCGGAAGGTGATAAATGAGCTGCATGGGTGCTTCATGGAGGAGATGCTGAAGAGCGGAGGACTTCCATCAGAATGCGAAGACGCAGCCTGGTATCAGGGTAGTGTCAAGGTAATAGCATGCCAAGACGCGCGATCGGTAGAACTATAAAAGCGTATAATACCATTGCTTGGAGATGTCTATCCTGGTGCAAAGCTGGTGGCGGTTGACTGGGCTAAGATCCCAAGCAAGCCGAGGGTGCGAGTATGGCTCACCGAAAAGCCGGCTGACCTTACACCATCCTGGTGATGGTGTCCGGACTGGAGGTGGACTGGAGAGTCACCAAGGAGGAGGATGCGATAGGACTACGGAGGCAGGTTCTCCTCACGCTGAATGAGCAGACTGCGAGGATCCTGGAAGAGACGGGGAACCGGATTAAGTACGGCTTATATATGTATATATATACATATGCGTTATATATGTCTGATGCCTGGAGCAAGATTGGAGGCATTCAGCTGGAGGTAGATGCTCAAGAGACAGAATTGGAGGAGCCGACCGAAGAGGGGTACCCGAAAGGAATGTCGGATGAGGAGGGGAACATCCTGGACATCCTATCTCGGACTTTGCGAGGGCTTTAAGAAGCGTCGGAATCGAGGAGGAATCTCTGCTGAGCTCCGAGACGGAAGCTGAGGTTACTGTGGTGGAGAATCTCAAGGATGTCATTGACAATCTTGCAGATAAACCTCCAACACAGTAAGGCATCAGTTGCTTTCCTACTCCACCTCGCCGAGTGTGGAGCTGATGTGGCCCTCATCCATAAGCCCTGGATCCTTGGAGACAGGATTCTTGGCCTAGGGGCGCCGGAGTATAGGCTCTGTAAAGCCGATACACCAGGTAAAAGCAAAGAAGAATCTGCATCCTCGCCAAGAAGGATCTAAACATCTTTTGCTACCTAATTTCAGCAATGAAGATTATGTAGTCCCAGCAATAGAGCGCCCAAAGGAACCTCTAAGGGTATGCTCGCCGTACATGTTCTCGGAGCGATACATAGAATTAGTGGTCGAATTCGAGAACTTCACTCAGCTAGCAGTACGCAATCCTAGGCAAACTGAGAGCTCTACAAGAAGATCCTGCGGGGAACTTCCAACAAGGGACGTTAACAGCAGGGAAGACCTCGACACGATGGTGGGTACGTTAACGGTGGCTTGCGCCAGGGCTTTCAATAGGGCCTGTCTTAAAAGTAGATTGGGCAATAGCAAGTCAAAGAAACCACCATGGTGGTCGCCAACACTTGCGCCCATTAAAACCAAGACCCGTAAAGCTCTTAACTTCGATAATAAAGCAAACACAGAAGTAGCTTGGGAGGCGTATAAAGCGGACCTCAAGAAGTACGATATGGAACTGCGTAGGGCCTGGACTTATAGGTTATATTAATTATATTAATAATCATAAAGAAAATTAGCACTCACAAGTAGGGGTCTCTGTGAGTACAGTAAATACGCATAGGGACTTACGAATAGAACTTCAAATTTGATTTTTATTTAGTCTATTTTTCCCAAAGGGTGGCTAAAAGCCGAAATTGTGAGGAAAACAGAAAGGATGATCCGTAAAATTTTTTCTGTCCAAAGTTAAAAAGTTAAAAATAGCTACATCATTTCTTACCAATAACCATCCGAAGTAATGTTAGTTAGTTCGTGAATACAGATTATAAAAAAACTGCGGTTAGTTGTTGACCGGCCAATATTAACACCAATGGAAATATTTTATGTTCTTATGAAGATTATATTCTAATAATCTTAGAATTAAGCTAATATAAGCGGAAGCTAATATTCGAACTCTGGGGGACAGGCGGACCCCCCAGTTTTAACCAGGCTAAAGTGACTTGTATTTGTAATTGGATCTTTTATTTGGAGCAGCCGATGTTGCCGCTCCAAGCTCCTAAGAGGTTATTCTCTTTTAGAATATTCTTAGGAGTAGGGCAATCTAAAATCTCGTAGCTGCGCTGCCAACAGCGGCAGCGGAGAGACGGCTATGTATTCTTAAGTATATAGCTATGCTCGCTTAGGCGGAGGTATATGCACATATAAGAAGTCCGCTCGTATTACATTTATGTCGAAATATGCAGTTTCGGCGTTCAGCTAAGGCACAGCGAGCGTTTCGCATTTCGGCCACTTATGTAAACACTGCGACAAATGTTACAGTGTGTGCCCCTTTTAGAACTCCTGGTTCAGTGGGTGCTCGATATAAATATTAATACATGTGTGTATATTACAGGACAACGAAACTCTCCAAAAAAGTCCGGAAATGGTGTCAACGACCCGTCAAACTCCAGGGCCCTCAAAAGCCAGGAGTTACTGGGGTGGAGAAGCTCCCTACTGAGAGGCAACATCCGGAAGCGGGTCGCGGCGGTGCGGAGCAGGGTGACAAGTAATCTTCCTCTAAAGCGGGGCTAGCCATGAGACTACCGAACGACGTGAAGAGGAAGACCCTAGGGGCAAATCTCTATACCAAACGGCGGGGACCCTACGGCAAACCCTGTCCGGCAGCGTCTCACTAGACCCAGTGCAAAGGATCCTACAAAGACAGGAGGAGGACAGCCTTCATTCTTATGAGGGCGGACCCATCGGCAGAAGCCAACCGGGCCGAGGTCAAAAAGTGGGCAAGAGAGATCCTGTCCGACTTCCAACCGGCAAAGGCATGAGTGAGGCTGGAGCCGAAGAAGCAGGCTACCACGGAGATCGCGTAAAGTGTGAATAGGTAGAGGTTTACAGAAAGAGGAGCGCCCTTAGCGAAGAAGAAGAAGATCCAGCCGTTCGTTCGCCAAGGTTACAAAGGAAAGAAAACTTATTGGAGTCCTGGACAGGGGATCCAAGGATGGCCTGATCCCTAAGGACCTTTGGCGGAAGGTGATAAATGAGCTGCATGGGTGCTTCATGGAGGAGATGCGGAAGAGCGGAGGACTTCCACCAGAATGCGAAGACGCAGCCTGGTATCAGGGTAGTGTCATGGTAATAGCATGCCAAGACGCGCGATCGGTAGAACTATAAAAGCGTATAATACCATTGCTTGGAGATGTCTATCCTGGTGCAAAGCTGGTGGCGGTTGACTGGGCTAAGATCCCAAGCAAGCCGAGGGTGCGAGTATGGCTCACCGAAAAGCCGGCTGACCTTACACCATCCTGGTGATGGTGTCCGGACTGGAGGTGGACTGGAGAGTCACCAAGGAGGAGGATGCGATAGGACTACGGAGGCAGGTTCTCCTCACGCTGAATGAGCAGACTGCGAGGATCCTGGAAGAGACGGGGAACCGGATTAAGTACGGTTTATATATGTATATATATACATATGCGTTATATATGTCTGATGCCTGGAGCAAGATTGGAGGCATTCAGCTGGAGGTAGATGCTCAAGAGACAGAATTGGAGGAGCCGACCGAAGAGGGGTACCCGGAAGGAATGTCGGATGAGGAGGAGAACATCCTGGACATCCTATCTCGGACTTTGCGAGGGCTTTAAGAAGCGTCGGAATCGAGGAGGAATCTCTGCTGAGCTCCGAGACGGAAGCTGAGGTTACTGTGGTGGAGAATCTCAAGGATGTCATTGACAATCTTGCAGATAAACCTCCAACACAGTAAGGCATCAGTTGCTTTCCTACTCCACCTCGCCGAGTGTGGAGGTGATGTGGCCCTCATCCATAAGCCCTGGATCCTTGGAGACAGGATTCTTGGCCTAGGGGCGCCGGAGTATAGGCTCTGTAAAGCCGATACACCAGGTAAAAGCAAAGAAGAATCTGCATCCTCGCCAAGAAGGATCTAAACATCTTTTTGCTACCTAATTTCAGCAATGAAGATTATGTAGTCCCAGCAATAGAGCGCCCAAAGGAACCTCTAAGGGTATGCTCGCCGTACATGTGCCACGACCAGGGTGCCCTCCCCCCGCAACCGCTACTCAAAAAGCTGGTGGAAGACAGCGAGAAGCAGGAGATCGACCTTATTATAGGGTGCATCAGTGGGGAATCACTGACACTAACTAGATAGGTGAGTCAATTTTCGATGTTATCCTAATCTCAAATCTTCTGGGGGTAACAAGGGCACAAACCCCACGTTCAACGTCAAAAAAAGAAGGGAGGTACTTGACATTACTCTTTACTCAGACTCTCTAGCAGATAGGATTGTTAGATGAGGAGTTGTAGAGAAGCGCGTCTTCTCGGAGCGATACATAGAATTAGTGGTCGAATTCGAGAACTTCACTCAGCTAGCAGTACGCAATCCTAGGCAAACTGAGAGCTCTACAAGAAGATCCTGCGGGGAACTTCCAACAAGGGACGTTAACAGCAGGGAAGACCTCGACCCGATGGTGGGTACGTTAACGGTGGCTTGCGCCAGGGCTTTCAATAGGGCCTGTCCCAAAAGTAGATTGGGCAATAGCAAGTCAAAGAAACCACCATGGTGGTCGCTAACACTTGCGCCCATTAAAACCAAGACCCGTAAAGCTCTTAACTTCGATAATAAAGCAAACACGGAAGTAGCTTGGGAGGCGTATAAAGCGGACCTCAAGAAGTACGATATGGAACTGCGTAGGGCCTGGACTTATAGGTTATATTAATTATATTAATAATCATAAAGAAAATTAGCACTCACAAGTAGGGGTCTCTGTGAGTACAGTAAATACGCATAGGGACTTACGAATAGAACTTCAAATTTGATTTTTATTTAGTCTATTTTTCCCAAAGGGTGGCTAAAAGCCGAAATTGTGAGGAAAACAGAAAGGATGATCCGTAAAATTTTTCTGTCCAAAGTTAAAAAGTTAAAAATAGCTACATCATTTCTTACCAATAACCATCCGAAGTAATGTTAGTTAGTTCGTGAATACAGATTATAAAAAAACTGCGGTTAGTTGTTGACCGGCCAATATTAACACCAATGGAAATATTTTATGTTCTTAGTAATTGTATCGTTAGTCTAAATTTAACAAGAATTTAATGCACAAGCTTACGAGCAGTGTAGGGACATTAGATAACGATAACAAAGGGGGGACCTACACGGTGTACACCGCTGGTAGTGCGAATATACTCTCCACGTGAGGGCGACTGGTAACAGGCCCCGGAAAGGTCATGTCTCTGCCCAGGATGCTGGCTAATTTTAGTTGGGCGGGAAAAAGAACACTCCCTTTTCTTAATTAAACCAATACAAGGTGGAACAGCATATGCGGAAGGATGCTTGTTCAAGGGGGGGGGGGCTCGGAAGCTAATATTCGAACTCTGGGGGGCAGGCGGACCCCCCAGTTTTAACCAGGCTAAAGTGACTTGTATTTGTAATTGGATCTTTTATTTGGAGCAGCCGATGTTGCCGCTCCAAGCTCCTAAGAGGTTATTCTCTTTTAGAATATTCTTAGGAGTAGGGCAATCTAAAATCTCGTAGCTGCGCTGCCAACAGCGGCAGCGGAGAGACGGCTATGTATTCTTAAGTATATAGCTATGCTCGCTTAGGCGGAGGTATATGCACATATAAGAAGTCCGCTCGTATTACATTTATGTCGAAATATGCAGTTTCGGCGTTCAGCTAAGGCACAGCGAGCGTTTCGCATTTCGGCCACTTATGTAAACACTGCGACAAAGTGTTACAGTGTGTGCCCCTTTTAGAACTCCTGGTTCAGTGGGTGCTCGATATAAATATTAATACATGTGTGTATATTACAGGACAACGAAACTCTCCAAAAAAGTCCGGAAATGGTGTCAACGACCCGTCAAACTCCAGGGCCCTCAAAAGCCAGGAGTTACTGGGGTGAGTTCCCTACTGAGAGGCAACATCCGGAAGCGGGTCGCGGCGGTGCGGAGCAGGGTGACAAGTAATCTTCCTCTAAAGAGGGGCTAGCCATGAGACTACCGAACGACGTGGAGAGTAGGACCATAGGGGCAAATCTCTATACCAAACGGCGGGGACCCTACGGCAAACCCTGTCCGGCAGCGTCTCACTAGACCCAGCGCAAAAAATCCTACAAAGACAGGAGGAGGACAGCCTTCATTCTTATGAGGGCGGACCCATCGGCAGAAGCCAACCGGGCCGAGGTCAAAAAGTGGGCAAGAGAAATCCTGTCCGACTTCCAACCGGCAAAGGCATGAGTGAGGCTGAAGCCGAAGAAGCAGGCTGGCTCTACCACGGAGATCGCGTAAAGTGTGAATAGGTAGAGGTTTACAGAAAGAGGAGCGCCCTTAGCGAAGAAGAAGAAGATCCAGCCGTTCGTTCGCCAAGGTCACAAAGGAAAGAACACTTATTGGAGTCCTGGACAGGGGATCCAAGGATGGCCTGATCCCTAAGGACCTTTGGCGGAAAGTGATAAATGAGCTGCATGTGTGCTTCATGGAGGAGATGCTGAAGAGCGGAGGACTTCCACCAGAATGCGAAAACGCAGCCTGGTATCAGGGTAGTGTCAAGGTAATAGCATGCCAAGACGCGCGATCGGTAGAACTATAAAAGCGTATAATACCATTGCTTGGAGATGTCTATCCTGGTGCAAAGCTGGTGGCGGTTGACTGGGCTAAGATCCCAAGCAAGCCGAGGGTGCGAGTATGGCTCACCGAAAAGCCGGCTGACCTTACACCATCCTGGTGATGGTGTCCGGACTGGAGGTGGACTGGAGAGTCACCAAGGAGGAGGATGCGATAGGACTACGGAGGCAGGTTCTCCTCACGCTGAATGAGCAGACTGCGAGGATCCTGGAAGAGACGGGGAACCGGATTAAGTACGGTTTATATATGTATATATATACATATGCGTTATATATGTCTGATGCCTGGAGCAAGATTGGAGGCATTCAGCTGGAGGTAGATGCTCAAGAGACAGAATTGGAGGAGCCGACCGAAGAGGGGTACCCGGAAGGAATGTCGGATGAGGAGGAGAACATCCTGGACATCCTATCTCGGACTTTGCGAGGGCTTTAAGAAGCGTCGGAATCGAGGAGGAATCTCTGCTGAGCTCCGAGACGGAAGCTGAGGTTACTGTGGTGGAGAATCTCAAGGATGTCATTGACAATCTTGCAGATAAACCTCCAACACAGTAAGGCATCAGTTGCTTTCCTACTCCACCTCGCCGAGTGTGGAGGTGATGTGGCCCTCATCCATAAGCCCTGGATCCTTGGAGACAGGATTCTTGGTCTAGGGGCGCCGGAGTATAGGCTCTGTAAAGCCGATACACCAGGTAAAAGCAAAGAAGAATCTGCATCCTCGCCAAGAAGGATCTAAACATCTTTTGCTACCTAATTTCAGCAATGAAGATTATGTAGTCCCAGCAATAGAGCGCCCAAAGGAACCTCTAAGGGTATGCTCGCCGTACATGTGCCACGACCAGGGTGCCCTCCCCCCGCAACCGCTACTCAAAAAGCTGGTGGAAGACAGCGAGAAGCAGGAGATCGACCTTATTATAGGGTGCATCAGTGGGGAATCACTGACACTAACTAGATAGGTGAGTCAATTTTCGATGTTATCCTAATCTCAAATCTTCTGGGGGTAACAAGGGCACAAACCCCACGTTCAACGTCAAAAAAAGAAGGGAGGTACTTGACATTACTCTTTACTCAGACTCTCTAGCAGATAGGATTGTTAGATGAGGAGTTGTAGAGAAGCGCGTCTTCTCGGAGCGATACATAGAATTAGTGGTCGAATTCGAGAACTTCACTCAGCTAGCAGTACGCAATCCTAGGCAAACTGAGAGCTCTACAAGAAGATCCTGCGGGGAACTTCCAACAAGGGACGTTAACAGCAGGGAAGACCTCGACCCGATGGTGGGTACGTTAACGGTGGCTTGCGCCAGGGCTTTCAATAGGGCCTGTCCCAAAAGTAGATTGGGCAATAGCAAGTCAAAGAAACCACCATGGTGGTCGCTAACACTTGCGCCCATTAAAACCAAGACCCGTAAAGCTCTTAACTTCGATAATAAAGCAAACACGGAAGTAGCTTGGGAGGCGTATAAAGCGGACCTCAAGAAGTACGATATGGAACTGCGTAGGGCCTGGACTTATAGGTTATATTAATTATATTAATAATCATAAAGAAAATTAGCACTCACAAGTAGGGGTCTCTGTGAGTACAGTAAATACGCATAGGGACTTACGAATAGAACTTCAAATTTGATTTTTATTTAGTCTATTTTTCCCAAAGGGTGGCTAAAAGCCGAAATTGTGAGGAAAACAGAAAGGATGATCCGTAAAATTTTTTCTGTCCAAAGTTAAAAAGTTAAAAATAGCTACATCATTTCTTACCAATAACCATCCGAAGTAATGTTAGTTAGTTCGTGAATACAGATTATAAAAAAACTGCGGTTAGTTGTTGACCGGCCAATATTAACACCAATGGAAATATTTTATGTTCTTAGTAATTGTATCGTTAGTCTAAATTTAACAAGAATTTAATGCACAAGCTTACGAGCAGTGTAGGGACATTAGATAACGATAACAAAGGGGGGACCTACACGGTGTACACCGCTGGTAGTGCGAATATACTCTCCACGTGAGGGCGACTGGTAACAGGCCCCGGAAAGGTCATGTCTCTGCCCAGGATGCTGGCTAATTTTAGTTGGGCGGGAAAAAGAACACTCCCTTTTCTTAATTAAACCAATACAAGGTGGAACAGCATATGCGGAAGGATGCTTGTTCAAGGGGGGGGGGCTCGGAAGCTAATATTCGAACTCTGGGGGGCAGGCGGACCCCCAGTTTTAACCAGGCTAAAGTGACTTGTATTTGTAATTGGATCTTTTATTTGGAGCAGCCGATGTTGCCGCTCCAAGCTCCTAAGAGGTTATTCTCTTTTAGAATATTCTTAGGAGTAGGGCAATCTAAAATCTCGTAGCTGCGCTGCCAACAGCGGCAGCGGAGAGACGGCTATGTATTCTTAAGTATATAGCTATGCTCGCTTAGGCGGAGGTATATGCACATATAAGAAGTCCGCTCGTATTACATTTATGTCGAAATATGCAGTTTCGGCGTTCAGCTAAGGCACAGCGAGCGTTTCGCATTTCGGCCACTTATGTAAACACTGCGACAAAGTGTTACAGTGTGTGCCCCTTTTAGAACTCCTGGTTCAGTGGGTGCTCGATATAAATATTAATACATGTGTGTATATTACAGGACAACGAAACTCTCCAAAAAAGTCCGGAAATGGTGTCAACGACCCGTCAAACTCCAGGGCCCTCAAAAGCCAGGAGTTACTGGGGTAGAGAAGCTCCCTACTGAGAGGCAACATCCGGAAGCGGGTCGCGGCGGTGCGGAGCAGGGTGACAAGTAATCTTCCTCTAAAGCGGGGCTAGCCATGAGACTACCGAACGACGTGGAGAGGAAGACCCTAGGGGCAAATCTCTATACCAAACGGCGGGGACCCTACGGCAAACCCTGTCCGGCAGCGTCTCACTAGACCCAGCGCAAAGGATCCTACAAAGACAGGAGGAGGCCAGCCTTCATTCTTATGAGGGCGGACCCATAGGCAGAAGCCAACCGGGCCGAGGTCAAAAAGTGGGCAAGAGAGATCCTGTCCGACTTCCAACCGGCAAAGGCATGAGTGAGGCTGGAGCCGAAGAAGCAGGCTGGCTCTACCACGGAGATCGCGTAAAGTGTGAATAGGTAGAGGTTTACAGAAAGAGGAGCGCCCTTAGCGAAGAAGAAGAAGATCCAGCCGTTCGTTCGCCAAGGTCACAAAGGAAAGAAAACTTATTGGAGTCCTGGACAGGGGATCCAAGGATGGCCTGATCCCTAAGGACCTTTGGCGGAAGGTGATAAATGAGCTGCATGGGTGCTTCATGGAGGAGATGCGGAAGAGCGGAGGACTTCCACCAGAATGCGAAGACGCAGCCTGGTATCAGGGTAGTGTCATGGTAATAGCATGCCAAGACGCGCGATCGGTAGAACTATAAAAGCGTATAATACCATTGCTTGGAGATGTCTATCCTGGTGCAAAGCTGGTGGCGGTTGACTGGGCTAAGATCCCAAGCAAGCCGAGGGTGCGAGTATGGCTCACCGAAAAGCCGGCTGACCTTACACCATCCTGGTGATGGTGTCCGGACTGGAGGTGGACTGGAGAGTCATCAAGGAGGAGGATGCGATAGGACTACGGAGGCAGCTTCTCCTCACGCTGAATGAGCAGACTGCGAGGATCCTGGAAGAGACGGGGAACCGGATTAAGTACGGCTTATATATGTATATATATACATATGCGTTATATATGTCTGATGCCTGGAGCAAGATTGGAGGCATTCAGCTGGAGGTAGATGCTCAAGAGACAGAATTGGAGGAGCCGACCGAAGAGGGGTACCCGGAAGGAATGTCGGATGAGGAGGAGAACATCCTGGACATCCTATCTCGGACTTTGCGAGGGGTTTAAGAAGCGTCGGAATCGAGGAGGAATCTCTGCTGAGCTCCGAGACGGAAGCTGAGGTTACTGTGGTGGAGAACCTCAAGGATGTCATTGACAATCTTGCAGATAAACCTCCAACACAGTAAGGCATCAGTTGCTTTCCTACTCCACCTCGCCGAGTGTGGAGCTGATGTGGCCCTCATCCATAAGCCCTGGATCCTTGGAGACAGGATTCTTGGTCTAGGGGCGCCGGAGTATAGGCTCTGTAAAGCCGATACACCAGGTAAAAGCAAAGAAGAATCTGCATCCTCGCCAAGAAGGATCTAAACATCTTTTTGCTCGGATGGTAGCTGGACCACGTCCAGCAAAGCAAACCCTAGAGGCTCTCAAAAATGCACATTTACCAAGGTGTTCTTAGTAGATCGTGTCCGAGACGTGATCACGGACGAATGTTGTCTTCATAGCCAACACGGGAAAACCATTGCACTGCTCCGCTGAGGACTTCAGACCAATAAGTCTGTTGTCCTTCCTCCTCAAGGCATTGGAGAGGCTTCTTAGCCTGCATATGCATCTTATTATTAAAAATAACATATACCAAATGATATTTCAGGATCACTGCACCCGTATATCCACGGAGGGCCGATTCACGGAAACTGTTCTTCACGAGATCACTAAAAGGCACTTATTGATTAGGAATAGGCGCTTATTGCTTTTCTAGACATAGAAGATGCGTTTAACAGCATCCTGAAATGTTCAATAATCAATGCACTGACGAGACAAGGGATCCGTGTACCTGATAGAGCAGATCCTGGTAAACATGACTGTTGAGGTGTCTAAGTCTATTCAGACTTATATCTAAGTATAGTCTTTTCAGAGATCCGTCAAGAAAGGCACTCCGCAAGGAGGTTCAAATTTCAGAAATAAATATTTCTGCAAGCCACAATACAATAATCATGAGCCTTATCACATAAGGCGAGCGGGTTTAACAATTAATGTGGGGAAAAGCCATTTTTGCATGAAGAGTGTCCGATATTTAGGAGCGGGAGGTAAAAAAAGAGGTCCAGATAAAATCTCTGCGATAAGTAGCTTCCCTGCTCCTAAGAACTTTCACAGTTTGAGAAGGTTTATGGACTTATGCGGATAGTATCGCAAGTACGTGCCCAATTTTTGCCTCCCTAGCTTCACCCCTTTCTGATTTGTTGACGACTAAATGGCGATAATTTTAACCGAAAAGGCTCGAAAAGCTTTCAGCGAGCTTGTGCAAAGTTCCTGTGTTAAATAGCCCCACCTTTTCTAAGCCTTTTGTAAGAAAGGTAAGCTGCGACCCCAGTAAGGTGGTCACCATCGTTACCGATCACGCGTCCCCAAAAGTGGCTCATGTCTAACACCGACCTTAGTACTCGGTTAGGTCGGTGGCCAATATCTCTAAAAAGATTTCGGTTCACCATAAATCACCGGAAGGGATCTCTGAACGTAGTACCGGCCGTTTTACTCCTACTTCACCTCGCCGAGTGTGGAGCTGATGTGGCCCTCATCCATAAACCCTGGATCCTTGGAGACAGGATTCTTGGCCTGGGGCGCCGGAGTATAGGCTCTGTAAAGCCGATACACAAGGTAAAAGCAAAGAAGAATCTGCTTCCTCGCCAAGAAGGATCTGAACATCTTTTTGCTACCTAATTTCAGCAATGAAGATTATGTAGTCCCAGCAATAGAGCGCCCAAAGGGACCTCTAAGGGTATGCTCGCCGTACATGTGCCACGACCAGGGTGCCCTCCCCCCGCAACCGCTACTCAAAAAGCTGGTGGAAGACAGCGAGAAGCAGGAGGTCGACCATATTATAAGGTGCATCAGTGGAGAATCACTGACACTAACTAGATAGGTGAGTCAATTTTCGATGTTATCCTAAGCTCAAATCTTTTGGGGGTAACAAGGGCACAAACCCCACGTTCAACGTCAAGAACAGAAGGGAGGTACTTGACATTACTCTTTACTCAGACTCTTTAGCAGACAGGGTTATTAGATGAGCAGTCGTAGAGAAACGCGTCTTCTCGGAGCGATACATAGAATTAGTGGTCGAATTCGAGAACTTCACTCAGCTAGCAGTACGCAATCCCAGTCAAACTGAGAGCTCTACAAGAAGATCCTGCGGGGAACTTCCAACAATGGACGGTAATAGCAGGGAAGACCTCGACCCGATGGTGGGTACGTTAACGGTGGCTTGCGCCAGGGCTTTCAATAGGGCCTGTCCCAAAAGTAGATTGGGCAGAAGCAAGTCAAAGAAACCACCATGGTGGTCGCCAACACTTGCGCCCATTAAAAACAAGACCCGTAAAGCCCTTAACTTCGATAGTAAAGCAAACACAGAAGTAGCTTGGGAGGCGTATAAAACGGACCTCAAGCAGTACGACATGGAACTGCGTAAGGCAAAGAGGAATACCTGGACCAGGATCTGCACGAACGTTCAGGGGACACCGGAGACTTCCCGACTCAGGAAGGTCTTCGCAACCACTGTACCAAATGTAGGACACATTAAAACCTCGGATGGTAGCTGGACCACGTCCAGCAAAGCAAACCCTAGAGGCTCTCAAAAATGCACATTTACCAAGGTGTTCTTAGTAGATCGTGTCCGAGACCTGATCACGGACAAATGTTGTCTTCATAGCCAACACGGGAAAACCATTGCACTGCTCCGCTGAGGACTTCAGACCAATAAGTCTGTTGTCCTTCCTCCTCAAGGCATTGGAGAGGCTTCTTAGCCTGCATATGCATCTTATTATTAAAAATAACATATACCAAATGATATTTCAGGATCACTGCACCCGTATATCCACGGAGGGCCGATTCACGGAAACTGTTCTTCACGAGATCACTAAAAGGCACTTATTGATTAGGAATAGGCGCTTATTGCTTTTCTAGACATAGAAGATGCGTTTAACAGCATCCTGAAATGTTCAATAATCAATGCACTGACGAGACAAGGGATCCGTGTACCTGATAGAGCAGATCCTGGTAAACATGACTGTTGAGGTGTCTAAGTCTATTCAGACTTATATCTGAGTATAGTCTTTTCAGAGATCCGTCAAGAAAGGCACTCCGCAAGGAGGTTCAAATTTCAGAAATAAATATTTCTGCAAGCCACAATGGAATAATCATAAGCCTTATCACATAAGGCGAGCGGGTTTAACAATTAATGTGGGGAAAAGCCATTTTTGCATGAAGAGTGTCCGATATTTAGGAGCGGGAGGTATAAGAAGAGGTCCAGATAAAATCTGTGCGATAAGTAGCTTTCCTGCTCCTAAGAACTTTAGGTTTATGGACTTATGCGGATAGTACGCAAGTACGTGCCCAATTTTCGCCTCCCTGGCTTCACCCCTTTCTGATTTGTTGACAACTAATAAGCGATAATCTTAACCAAAGAGGCTCGAAAAGCTTTCAGCGAGCTTGTGCAAAGTTCCTGTGTTGAATAGCCCCACCTTTTCTTAGCCTTTTGAAAGAAAGGTAAGCTGCGACCCCAGTAAGATGGTCACCGTTACCGATCACGCGTCCCCAAAAGTGGCTCAAAGTGGCTCATGTCTAACACCGACCTTAGTACTCGGCAAGCTCGGCGGTCAATATCTCTAAAAAGATTTCGGTTCACCATAAAACACCGGGAGGGATCTCTGAACGTAGTACCTGCCGTTTTGTCTCGGGTAAACGAAAATGAAATAGCTGCAATCGACTTGCGAGAGGGATTATTGGTTGATTTGAATTCCGCCTGTTTCCAATCCCCTGAGCATGTGGAATTACTTAAACAGTTGAAGGAAAACGAAGAGAATTTTCCTGTTCCAAAAGTGAAGGACGGATATCTCTACCGTAAAGGATCTATCTCTTGAGGTCCACGATGAGTACGCCTGGAAACTATGGATTCCGAAAACCTTAGTTTCCGAAGAACTTAGCAAAGCTTACGATAGTCCCAATGCTTCTCATGGAGGAATTCATAAAACGAATGATAGAATTAGCAGGTATTATATATTGCCTTGTTTAATAACTGGTGTTAAACTAAACATCAACTCCTGGGAAGTGTGTTAAACTACAAAGACATCTTAAGACCACCTTTGGGGCAAGCACCCGAAATTCAGCGATTTTTGTAAAGCTTAAATATAGATTTTCTGGATCCTTATCCTCGGTCAAGAAGTGGTCCTATCGGAATATTTATCGTTCTTGATCACTTCTCAAAATACGTATTTTTGAGGCCTGTTTGGAATATCAGCGCGGGAGTGGCAGTTAGATATCTCGATTTATTCATGTCGTTTGGGGTAGCGGAAACGATTGTGTCCGATAATGGTTCTCAATTTCACTCAGAAGCGTTTCACCTCAATCATATACATATGTTGTGCATTATGTTCCTCGGTGCATTAGAGTATAGGTATTTCTCCGTATAACATGGCTTTTGGCCAGCCTATGATCATATCATGATCAGCTTATGCACTGTTCAGCAATTGAAACCTATTGGGTCTGTTTAATAGATACGATTCTTTTGAAATTGTGCGACAGCAATTATGAAGTGTGCCAAAAAGCTTACAGGTGGAACTTTTAACAAAGCTACTTTCAGGCAGGATATAACTCTTAATTTGGACCTGCCTTTTTAAAAGCTAGAGTTTGCAAGAGAATAGGAAACTTATATTACGACCTTGATGACTTGCAAGGTCATTCTATAGGGAAGTATCACGATAAAGACATTCGTCAATAGCATCCCTTCAGCTGTGGTTTCAGTATAGGGTACGCTGTGAATATACCGTAGTCTGAATGTAGCGGGGGTCTAAGAAAACTTTTCAAAAAAAAAAAAAAAAGAAAAGAAAACGGAATGAAGAAAAATATATGGAAAATTACAACATTAACAAAAAGAATGATGCTCTGATGCGTGCCGGTTCGGTATCTTTATCGTGTGCGCAGTCGTAAAAGAGGGTCGAGTCTACGCCAATTCAAAATCGAGTTAAACCTCGTGTATTTAAAAAAGTTACATAATAAGTGGATTTATAGTTAGTGGCTTTTAATAAAGTTCCACAAACAATTGATTTAAAAGGGAGAGGAATTTTCCCAGTGTCAAAGAACTAAAGTTACAAAAATAGTGAATTTACAGGTGTGAAAACGGAATCCGCGTAGTTGAACCCACTCTTCCCGCCAGAACTCTCCACCAGCGAGCGATACACACTGGTGGATATTTCTTTGGCCATCCCCTGCTCGACCAACCGGCCCATCCAATCTTTACTTTCGAGGGGCAGGAACCATGGGTATAGTATGTTGAAAATGTGAACAGTGCGGATCGGTGCTCCCTAACATTAGTGTTTATTTTTTTGTTGTTGTTGTAGTTCTTGCCCTTAATCCCGAGTTAAATAAATCTGGAATCAGTTGAGGGATCAAAAATTTTAAAAGGATGAGCTAAGTTACAATATTTCCCGAAACGTACGTCAATCTTCACGAGCTTTGGCCATGTCGCGCCAAAAATATTAAATTTATTGAAACGGACATAATAAAAAAAAGAATTATTTCCTTTAGTTATTTAAGATTAATTTAGCTTTGGGTCACAACAATTTGTGACATGATTTTGAAGTTTGATATAAATTTTTATAGTTTTTCAATTTTATTTGAATTTAATTTCTCTCTGTGTACATATATGCAAGTTAACAATAGTCAACTGACTATTTCATTTTTCGGACTCCCTATAGCGGAGTAATACTAAATCGATTGGTATTCGTAGAAGGCCGTCCATATATTGCGTGACGCGAATTTCAGACTTTTTTGACCCCCTCCCCCCCCTGCGTGACAAACCATGACGCGAGGTTAGACCCCCGTGACCACAAACCGTGACGTTAACCCGAACCCCCTCCCCCCCCAGGCGCGTCACGCAATATATGGACGGCCCCTAGGTGCCACTCTTATTGAAAGTGTATCAACACTACGAATCCAACGTTAGTCGACTAGCGGATAGTTTAACCGCAAACGGTAAGCGGAATGGAGTAAAGGAGAATACGAAGAGCTTAGGCGTGGACTTAGGGTACAGCAGGACAGGCTAAGTTAGTCTAAGATCTGCAGTCGATTGTCACGCAGCAATAAATTGGAAAAAAGAAAACTGCGTAGTCTCACTCGTTAACCTAATAGCACACGTGGCACCAATCCCAACTGGCCAAGACTCTATCGAGCTTCAGCCAGAGGCACATAAATAGCTGCAGGCCTTCGCCGCCGCTTACGCCAAAGGGTTGAAACCGAGATTCCGGTGCGCCGCTAGCTCAAAGGCTACTTCCGCGACGGAGACGAAGAAGACTAATTGTTAATTGGCGCCCAACAAAGTCTGCAACCCCGACTTGTTCCTGAGATCGCAGCCAAGAGGCTCAACAGGCAATTCACCAAATCACTGCCACACCAGAGCGGGCCGCTCTGGGCTACGAAGCCGATCGTCAACGCTGAGAAGAAAAACCAAGGCCAACGGGCGGACTAGTTAAACTAAAAAACATGTAAGTGGAAGTTTTTTTCATTATCGCCAAAGTTAAACTTAAAGTTAAAATTAAAGATAAAATAAAACGGCATGAAACTAAGTGAGAGTCATAGCATCATATAGTGAGTTTAAATTTGCGCTCTAAATTAGTAGGAGAGATAAGAGCTTTGATTGAGTGAAAATTGTGAATAGAACCTTTTATGTGTTATTCCCTTTTCCTTTTTGCTACGTTCGTGCAAAGATACCTAATTAAAAAATATAAGCCTACGTACATTTCTGAGTTCAATTGTTTAGTGTTCCGTTTTGATTGACTTCTTTAGTGGTACTCTAACTTTATGTCCGAATCTGAGTCCGACGAATTAGCCGAGCATTTCAACAAACTTGTGCTACAAAAGAAAAGATCTGACAGTGAGCGACTAAGAGCCAGTATGATGGACCCGCAACAGTTGCAAGCTATCATAAGTGCCGCGGTCTCGGCTGCATTGCAGGCACAGAAGGCAGATTTTGAAATTAAGCTGAAGCAAGCCACAGACCAGTTTAGGGCGGTAACATTGTTGGTCCCCGATGTAGTAGTGTACGAGCCAGTAAAGATTGTGAGCGGGGTGGGTTGTGATGAAGGTTTAGATGCAGTAAAGTCACTGCCGGACTTTCTCGGTTCAGAGGAAGAGTATGTCTCGTGGCGGCAAGCTGCATTGGCTGCGTATGAAACATTCAGACCCTATAACGGAAGTTCAAGGCATTACCAAGCCGTTTTAAAAATTCGGAATCATATTAAAGGAGCGGCGAATCGTGCGTTATCTTCCTTTAATACAGTTTTAAATTTTGATGCAATCATTAGCCGCCTCGACTTTACTTATTCAGACAAACGTCCGTTGCACCTTCTTGAAAGAGAATTGTCGACCTTAAGACAGGGCCCAATGTCAATAGTACAGTTTTTTGAGGAGGTTGAAAAAAAACTCACTCTTATTATTAATAAAACTACTATGACGTATGAGCCTCATCAGGCTAGCCTTATGAACGACACTCATAGGGCAAATGCATTGCGCGTATTCATTTCTGGCCTAAAGAAGAATCTCAAAGATATATTATTTTGACTCAACCTAAGGACTTGCCATCGACACTTCCGCTGGCACAAGAACTGGAATCTAACCATGAACGGTATGCGTTCGCGTCGCAATATGCTAAGTCCATTGAGGATAGAGGTAGCAGACTCACCCATCCGCATCCTGGGCGTGCTGGCCATGGTTGGGCTGAGGGCAGCTCTGACCAACAGGCTAGGCATGGTGGGAATAATCCTTTTTTTTGCCAGAGAGCGAGCTCCTCGTCAGGTCAGCACAGCTGCACGTGACCCAGTGGAAAGAATGGATGTAGATCCATCGTCTTCGAGATATAGGCAGCCTACAAACTTCCAGCAGCAACAAAGCCAAGAAACGCTTGGTCAGGGCCCGGCTATGCCTCAAGTGTATGGAAGTAGTCAGCAACAGGGAATCTATAAGAGAATTGCGACTTCGCAGAGGGTGTCGGATCAGAGGCGCCAGAGAGTCTATCATCTGTCTCAAGAAGAGCAGGCGGACAGACAGTATCATGAGGTAGCCGAGGACGCCGCAGACGACATAGATGCCGGCCAGGAAACGAACTATGAGGATGACGACGTTAATTTTTTAGCGGAGCGTCCCTGCTTCCGTTCGTGCAACGAACAGTAACAGGGAAACTAAGAAAATTTCTCATAGACACAGGGGCAGCAAAAAGTTACATTAAAGACAGTATAGAAATTTCAATCCCAGTCCCTGTGCAGTCTCCTTTTAATGTACAATCCATTCATGGCTGTAATAAGATAGAAAAGAAGTGCTACTTGAATATCCTTGGTGTGAGTAGCCCCTTTTTTCTTCTGCCCGGACTAACTGCTTTTGATGGCATAATTGGGCTTGACCTGCTAAGACAGGTAGGCGCATATATTGACCTCGAAAAAGGAACTATAGCCATCAATGAAGGTGTTGAGGCACTACAGTTTCACAGTTGCGCGCAGGTTAACTTTACCGATATCAGTGACATAGTTGTTTCACCTGAAATACAGTCGGGGTTTAGGCATATGATGTCTTCGAATCTAGATGCCTTTGCAAACCCAGATAAACTGCTGCCGTTTAACACAAAAGTGGTGGCATATATCCGAACAGAGGACAATGAGCCAGTATACTCAAAAATGTATCCGTTTCCCATGGGAGCTGCAGATTTCGTTAACAATGAAATCAAAGATCTGCTCAAAAACGGTATTATTCGACCATCACGTTCCCCCTATAATAATCCTATATGGGTTGTAGGAAAAAAGGGTACCGATGTCTCGGGTTCGCCTAATAAAAGGCTGGTTATTGATTTTAGGAAATTAAACTCGAAGACTATCGCCGATAAATACCCGATGCCGAGTATTTCTATGATTCTTTCAAACCTGGGAAAGGCAAACTATTTTACGACCCTTGACCTTAAGTCTGGATATCACCAGATTAACCTAGCGGAGGGTGATCGAGAAAAGACATCTTTCTCGGTAAACAGTGGAAAGTATGAGTTCTGCCGCTTACCCTTTGCTCTGAAAAACGCTTCCAGCATTTTCCAGAGAGCAGTAGATGATGTCCTTCGAGATAAAATTGGTTGTTCCTGCTACGTATATGACGTCACGAGATGACGTCACGAGATGACGTCATTATTTTCTCAAAAACGAGGGAGGAGCATGTTTCTCATGTTGACGAAGTCCTTAAGAAATTGTACGACGCTAATATGAGGGTTTCAAAGCAAAAATCTCAATTTTTTATGGAAAGTGTTGAGTTTCTCGGCTTTGTTGTCGGTATAAAAACGAGCTTAGATAAAGTGAAGGCCATTAAAGAATTTTAAAAGCCCAGTAGCATCTATGAGCTGAGGTCATTCATAGGCCTTGCTAGCTACTACCGGTGTTTCATTAAGGATTTCGCTACGATAGCGAGGCCCTTGACGAATATTCTAAAGGGAGAAGCTGGAAGAGTTAGCAAGTATCGATCGAAGAATATGCCAATTGATTTCGATGATACCCAAAGCAACGCATTTGACAAACTTAAGAGCATTCTTGCCTCAGAGGACGTTAGGAGGACGTTACCCTACACTACCCAGATTTTTCTCGACCATTTGACCTGACAACAGACGCTTCCTCTACGGGTATGGGTACAGTTTTGTCGCAAGATAAAAGACCGATAACCATGATTTCGCGAACTCTGAAGGACAGGGAAGTCAACTACGCCACAAATGAGAGAGAACTTTTGGCGATTGTGTGGGCTTTAGACACCCTGCGTCATTATCTATACGGAAAAAATTACATCAACATTTACACGTACCATCAGCCTCTCACATTTGCAGTCTCCGATAAAAACCCCGGAGTCAGATGCCGCCACGGTACATAGCGAAGAGTCGTTGACCTATGTTATCGAAGCAAGTGACAAGCCGGTCAACTGCTTCCAAAATCAAATAATTCTGGAAGAAGCAACCCCCTCTGGTCACAGAATGTTCATACTATTCGGGTCAAAGACACGCCACGTCAGATTTGGTAAAGAATTATGTAACTCCAAACGTGGTAAATGCAATCCACTGCCGATTCTGGCCCATATTCAAGATAGTTTGATTAGGCTATTTCCCGCTACCAAGTTCTGGCACTGCAATTCTAGGGTGACAGATATTGTCAGACGGGACGAGCAGAAGGAGATTATGGTTATAGAGCATAACAGGGCTCACAGAGCTGCCCAGGAAAATATTAAACAGGTGTTACTCAAATACTATTTTCCGAAAATGGGCAAAATAGCAACCGAAGTGGTAATAAACTGCAATGTATGCGATAGATCAAAATACGACAGACATCCAAGAAAACAAGAGCTTGGGGTGACTCCAATACCTACGCGCGTAGGCGAGATGTTGCACATCGACATATCGGCGGGAAAGTATTTCCTTACGGCAGTTGACAAGTTCTCTAAGTTCTCATTGGTGCAGCCTATTCCTTCGCGCACAATTGAAGATGTTAAAGCCCCCATTCTGCAGTTAGTCAATGTTTTTCCAAATATTAGAACAATATACTGTGACAATGAACCGGCCTTTGTTTCCGAAACGATCCGATCTTTGCTAAAAGGGCAATACGGCATAGATGTAATTAACGCTCCCCCGTTACATAGCACGTCAAATGGCCAGGTGGAGAGACTTCATAGCACTCTAGTGGAGATTGCTAGATGCTTGAAACTACAACGTAGGATGGATAATGTTGTTGAGTTATTTCTCCAGGCCAGTATAGAGTATAATAGAACGTTTCACTCGGTAGCGAACAGAAAACCAGTTGAGATTGTCCAGGCGAGCGCTGATCTTGCTCCGGACATACATAGTTAGTAAACTAACTAAAAGCACAGCAGGAGCAGCTAGATCGAAATAATCGAGCTCGGCAAAATAGGGTTTTTGAGGTAGGCGAAACGGTTCTGGTAAAATCCAATAGGCGATTAGGAGACAAGATTACCCCACTGTACGTAGAGAACACAGTTGAAGCTGATCTGGGAACCACTGTTTTAGTAAAAGGGAGGATGGTGCACAAAGATAATATCAGGTAGTCCTTTTTTACTCTTTTGGCTTCTGTTTCTCTTGCTATCCTTGGGCACATTTTGATTTTTCATTTAAGCGGCTTTGACCGACGCAAGGCTAGCTAACCTCTCTCGATATACCTAGAGATTGCCGTAAAAGTTGTAAGATTAAGACAAAACGTAATTGATTTATGCAAATTAATGGCGATTATGAAGAAAATTTCTGCAAGTAGCGCTTAGATACTAGTCTGTAAGATATCCTACACTTTGTAAATTTTAACGAATAAGCATTTTCCTGGTCTATGCAGTTAAACAGTTTGCAATGGCCTAGCTGCTGCAACTTATAGACGATACTTGCGCCCAAAACCTTCAGCCTGCGTTATGTAGCATTGCTCCGTTTATTCACGACCGACTCATCAACGCCAATGTCACAAAGTACCGTTGGATGCATCGCTGGCCTGTCCCAATGATACACGGTTCCGGCTATAATTGAGCTCCGCACTTAAAGCGTCATTGGACAAACTGCAAAAAGGTTATTTGCCTTCCGCTTTGTGCACAGGTTGTGGAAACCTTTTGTTGGCTTGCACTCGTGTGGACCACGTCCTGGCCAACATGAGTATGGCTGAGGACAGCCATATTTAAAAAGAGGGAGTAGTTAACAATAGTCAACTGACTATTTCATTTTTCGGACTCCCTATAGCGGAGTAATACCAAATCGATTGGTATTCGTAGGGGGCCGTCCATATATTGCGTGACGCGAATTTCAGACTTTTTTGACCCCCTCCCCCCTGCGTGACAAACCATGACGCGAGGTTAGACCCCCGTGACCACAAACCGTTACGTTAACCCGAACCCCCTCCCCCCCCAGGCGCTTCACGCAATATATGGACGGCCCCTAGGTGCCACTCTTATTGAAAGAGTATCAACACTACGAATCCAACGTTAGTCGACTAGCGGATAGTTTAACCGCAAACGGTAAGCGGAATGGAGTAAAGGAGAATACGAAGAGCTTAGGCGTGGACTTAGGGTACAGCAGGACAGGCTAAGTTAGTCTAAGATCTGCAGTCGATTGTCACGCAGCAATAAATTGGAAAAAAGAAAACTGCGTAGTCTCTGTCTCACTGGTTAACCTAATAGCACACGTGGCACCAATCCCAACTGGCCAAGACTCTATCGAGCTTCAGCCAGAGGCACATAAATAGTTGCAGGCCTTCGCCGCCTTATCCAGCACACCTTTAGCAGAGCCGGAGCAGGATCCATCATTGACCTGACGTTCGCGAGCCCCTCGCTAGCGACTGGCGCTAACTGGAGGATAAGCGGCAGCTTTACGGCCAGCGACCACGAAGCAATATTGTGTTCAATTGGTAGCCCTCAAGAACGACCGAGGGAACCGAACAGAGGGAACGCTCCAGGCGAGGAACTTCACCGAGGCAGCACGTGACATCGGCAACGTCCCACCAAGCGGAGCCAACGAAATGGCTGACACCCTTGCAGCTAAGCTTGAGGCAGCGTGCATGGCGAGCATGCAGCGGAGAAGCCGCTACCGCAGAAACCACGCTCCTGTTTACTGGTGGAGCGAGGAGATTGGCTCCATCCGAGCTGAGTGCATGAGAGCAAGGAGGCTTATGCAGCGAACGAGAGGCAGCGACGCCTTTGAGGAGCGGCACCAAGCCTTCAAGGACCGGCGCAAAGCACTGAAGGTGGCCATCCGAGACAGTAAAAGGAGATGCTTCCTAGAGTTGTGCGACTCGGCGGAGGAAAATCCATGGGGCAACGCGTACCGGATAGTGGTGAAGAGGCTGCTCGCAGGAAACCAGTCCCCCACGGACCCGAATGTGCTAAGGACCATAGTGCAAGCACTGTTCCCAGCCGACAACCAGGCCACCCAGCTTCCCACCCCCCCAGCAGACAATGAAGCGACTGAGGAGGTAACGGAAGAGGAAGTACTGGCCATAGGGAGAGGCCTGGCCCCGAACAAAGCACCCGGCCCGGACTCGGTTCCTAACCGAGCCCTGAAGCTGGCTCTAGCTCTGCAGCCGGGCAGCTTTGCGGAGCTCTACAATAAATGTATCCGCGAAGGCACTTTTCCCACCAGGTGGAAGGTACAAAAGCTCCTGCTGCTCCTCAAACCAGGGAAACCAAGGGAGGAGGCGTCGTCCTATAGGCCAATCTGCCTGCTGGACACAACGGGCAAGGACTTCGAGAGGGTGATCGCGGCGAGGCTCGAAGCTGCCATAGAGGAGGCGGGAGGGCTGTCTCCCAAGCAGTATGGGTTCCGGAAGGGAAGGTCTACGGTGGATGCCATAGTAGAGGTGGTCGGCATTGCTCGCAACGCAATAGCGGGAACCAGGTGGAAAGGTGGCTCCAAGCAATATTGCCTGGTAGTCACCCTGGACATCAGGAACGCCTTCAACACGGCGGACTGGAGCAAAACACTGGCAGCCCTAAGGCGGTTCAACGTTCCTAATGCCATAGTGAACGTCGTCAGTAGCTACTTTAGCTGCAGAGTGCTACTGGTCGACACGGATATGGGCACGGAGTTCTACGACGTTACGGCGGGTGTGCCCCAAGGATCGGTCCTAGACCCGCTGCTGTGGAACGCCATGTATGACGGAATCCTGAGGCTGCAGCTCCCAGCGGGATGCGACGTCGTCGGCCTCGCAGTTGGTGGTATGGCCATAACCTCCAAGCGGGCCATAAACCTGGGCGTGATGATCGACGCCCGGCTCTCCTTCCGCGAGCACCGCGAGGGGCCTTGCCAGGATCCTTCTAAACACCAGAGGCCCCAAGCAGAACAGGAGAAGGCTCCTCGTGAGCGTTGCCTCGGCGCAAATTTTATATGCAGCACCCATCTGGGCGGAGGCGATGAATACGCCCAGCTACAGGAGATGGGTAGATGCAGTCTACAGGCTGGGTGCTATAAGAGTCGCGTCTGGCTTCAGGACAGTCTCCGACGACGCCATTCTGGTCATTGCGGGGATGGTCCCGCTGAAAGAGCGCGCTCGTGAGCTCAAGGAGCTTAAGGAAACCCGTGCTCGCAATGAGGGTGCCGGCGGTACCCCCGATACAGCTGCAAAGGAGGACGCCAAGGAGAGGTCGCTCACAGCCTGGCAGGATTGCTGGGACGCGTCGACGAAGGGACGATGGACATACACCCTCATTCCTAACCTTAGAAGGTGGGTGCTGCGAAGCCACGGGCAGGTCGACTTTTACCTGACCCAGGTCTTGACGCCAAAGGGGTGAAACCGAGATTCCGGTGCGCCGCTAGCTCAAAGGCTACTTCCGCCACGGAGACGAAGAAGACTAATTGTTAATTTGCACATGTAAGCTTAAAGCTTTTGTATGCAAAAGCAGATCTCCCGCACAATCAACGACAAGGAATCTCTACATTTTTGCGTAAAATTTTTTTTTATCACCTAATTTGGAGATAAAGCCGCTTTTGGGTCAATTACAGCTTTCAGCTCTCATATTATAGACCTGGTCTATGCATATGAAACTGCGTTTTTTTTTTACAACTTTGAAGATTTATTTAAAAATTGTGACAATTTAAATCTTCAATGTATGACCCTTCAGAAGCCACACATTTTACCCACCTTTCAGGCAATTTATGAATTCATCGCCAGAAGAATTCCATTTCCTTGGACCCAAACTGTCTCCTCCTCCTTTACATCCTTGCAGCTTCTACAGTAGTCGTTGTGTGGCACCGATAGACTAGCCGCGTGCGTTCCTATTAACCAGTGCCCCGTGATGGTCTTTATCGCTAGACTGCAGTCCTGCCTATTAAGGGAGATAAGGTTAATTGATCTTTTCCTAGAGCGAATGGGAGTTACATTCCCGTAATATGCGGGAAATATGCTGGACGAAAGCTTGTAAACAAAACCACAGTGCTTGAATATTTAAGATTGAATGAATAAGAATGAATATTTATTAAGAAGTAGTAATGTACGAGTATATGTTAGAGAGAAGAGAACGTGAGAGAGTTCCAATTTTCACGATGTTTCTTGTTGTCCTAGGCATGCAAGGTGCCGGGTCTGCGTTAATTTCCTGTGGCCGGGGAGAAGGGCATGTTAACTCCACCTCCTCCAGTCCGAAGAGAAGGCCATAGAGGGGGAATGGCCGGATCGGAGAAGGGTGGCTAGGCGGCGTGTTGTTGGTGTACGCCACAAACTCCGACGATATTCTGAATTTAACAATTTTGTATCAAAAATGGGTATCTTAACGTTAAACATAAGTGTTGTGTTGAAGCTATAACATGATTTATAAATATGTTCATCTAATGCTAAGGTTACATTTTGCTTACTTATTGTGTCTCTTATTTTGTATTTTTTATACCCTTGCAGAGGGTATTTTAATGTTGTCCAAAAGTGTGCAACGCAGTAAAGGAGACATCTCCGACCCTATAAAGTATATATATTCTTGATCAGGATCACCTCCTGAGTTGATATGAGCATGTCCGTCTGTCCGTCTGTCTGTCTGTCTGTTTCTACGCGAACTAGTCTCTCAGTTTTGAAGCTATCGTCTTGAAACTTTGCACACACCCTTCTTTCCTTTGCATGCAGTATATAAGTCGGAACGACCGGGATCGGCCGACTATATCCTATAGCTGCCATATAACTGATTGATCGGAAATGGTTCATTCGACACATTACGACATGCCGAATTTCATAAGGATTGGCCGACTATATCCTATAGCTGCCATATAACTGAACGATCTTGGAACTTGGTACAGATTATATTTTTGGTCAGTTGATCCAATCTAGGATCTAGGATTTCATTAGGATCGGCCGACTATATCCTATAGCAGCCATATAACTGAACGATCGGAAATGGTATTTGGTAGAAATATCAACTTTAGTATTTTTGAAGATAAAAGCTTGGGACTTTTTTTAGATTTTTTATTGTAACTAATGTATGAAATCATAAGGATCGGCCAACTATATCCGATATATATCCGGCTTTAACTGCAAGGGTATATCAACTTCGGTTCCGCTCGAAGTTAGCTTTGATTTCTTGTTCCTTATTAAATAATAATTTAGGGATAACATTTTGTTTACTGCAAAGGGGTTAGCAAAGGGGCTATCAATTACGTTTCTTACATAATCAGCTACTGTGTCTATATTGGATTTTATCCTATTTATTCATTCTAATGAATAAATATTGTTTCTGTCCTCCATTAATTTGCGAAAGAAGGAGTTTCGTACATTCTGTTTATTTATCTATCTATTTTGAATGCTACCTGTTTGATTTTGTTTCGTAGGACTTCTATCATTAAAGGTATGTAATGAGTGTGTCTGAGTGAGTGAGTGAGTGTCCACTTGCATCCACAAGCATTTATTCTGTTTTCTTGATAGATCATATTCGCTTGAGGTTTGTCTTGATGTGAGGAGTACATCGCAGCGCTCAGCGCTCCGTTTGCCCTGCCTTTAATTTTGTCACGGATAGTTCCAAGTAAGAACTTTTCGCATGTTTCTTGTTTCAGAGGGGATTAGTTGTTGTTGAGCCACGTTTCGACAAGGATTACTTAGAAATCGCAGGCTGAAGAATTCAGGAATACCATACCGGACTTGGTCTTCATATCCGATATATTTTGGAGTATAACTTCTAAGCTCTTATTATTGGGGTTCCACGGAGAATTTTCACTACGGTCCACACTAGGAATTGACCGGCTAGGCGGTAGTGGTGAAGGTACACCGCTAGTATTGGTGTAAGTGATAGCATATCCAATATGCATAGCTTGCAAGAAAGCCGACGAAAGGAACGTAGATCTTTTAATCAATTTCAACAGTAAACCTTCGAGTGTCCAGTTGGATGGCGAATTCAGCGCCAAAACAAAGAGCATTCATAAGAGGAAACACCAATGCGCAGCAATGATCAACTCAAGTCTAAAAGGTTAATAAAGATATCCATTTGATAAAAGATAGATAAGACAAGAAAGGAAAGCTAACTTCGGGCGAAGCCGATATTGATATACTTTTACCGACAAAGACCAAGGGTCATATTTGAAGGCGGTGATGTCAGCATCTTTTTTGACCACCCTAGCACAGGCTAAGTCCCTCGGCTCCATGTTCAGCATATATGCGACAAATTTGCAAACAATTGGGAACTGATCTAATACAGCCTTTTCCCAGTGCTGGCAGAATATAAAGAAGAGCTACAACATGCGATCCAGACGAAAAAGCCTTGAAATATTAAACGTGAGAACGCAAAGAAAGCTAGATGTAGACTGACTGTTCCAGGGGCATTTAAATCAGTGATCGGCAGGGCCCTATTCTAGGGGCATAGGAAATTTCTCTCCCCGAGCTCTGTCACACTCTCTGTATAATCATATGAAACGTCATGCTTGCTGCCTACTTTCTACTATTCGTTACTAATACTAATGCATTAGAATCATATCAATGTATTGATTGCCGACCACTGATTTAAACAGATCTTAGAAAAGACGGGAACAATTTCTACTGTACTTTATTATACCCTTGCAGAGGGTATTATAATTTTTTCCAAAAGTGTGCAACGCAGTGAAGGAGACATCTCCGACCCTATAAATTGTATATATTCTTGATCAGGATCACCTCCTGAATTGATATGAGCATGTCCGTCTGTCCGTCTGTCTGTCTGTCTGTTTCTACGCGAACTAGTCTCTCAGTTTTAAAGTTATCGACATGAAACTTTGCATTCACCCTTCTTTTCTATGCACGCAGTATATAAGTCGGAACGACCGGGATCGGCCGACTATATCCTATAGCTGCCATATATGGTAACTGATTGATCGGAAATGGTATAACTTGGGTGTTTTTGAGTATGAGAGTTCAAATTTGACATGAGAGCTATTTTTGGCAAAACATTACGACATGCCAAGTTTCATAAGGATCGGCCGACTATATCCTTTAGCTGCCATATAACTGAACGATAAAAAATGGTTTTTGGTAGAAATACCAACTTTGGTACTTTTGAAGATAGAAGTTTGGGACTTTTTTTAGATTTTATATTATAATAAATTGGGTTATAATATCATATACTCATAAGGATCGGCCAACTATATCCGATGTTTGCGATATATAAAACATCTTTATATGTATGGTTTTAACTGCAAGGGTATATCAACTTCGGCTCCGCCCGAAGTTAGCTTTCCTTTCTTGTTAGATGTATAATTTCCAGCACATCGACATCGAATTCATCGACTTAACTTTGGTCAAAACTTTCATCGACTTTCTGCATTATCACATCAGAAAAAGCCTTAAAAATGCCTTGCAAGGCTCTCACTGACCCTGCCTGTGATGAAAGATTAGAATTTGTATTCTTGTCGCTAGGGTCCTTTAAAACGTTCTGGCAGCGGACTGGCATTCCCATATAAATTTCTAGTATTTTCTTGTATTTGGTGTATTTTCTGGTATTGAAAATATTCAGTACGGGGGGATGGAGGAAAGTAAAGACGAGAAGTCTAGCTGCTAGACAGAAGAAGAAGTGAGGGGCCTGCGTGCCGTGAAAAAGCAGAGACGACGTGGAACGTAACGGCTCTCGGGGTGGCCGTGCAGCCGTGTTTAGAAAGTGCCTCGAGGTTAGCATCAGCGAAGGAGCAAGGAGTGGAAGGGGGTGACGCGAAAGTAGTATCGGAAATGGAGAAACGACTCTCAACTATCCGATAATTTAGAAAACTGCGTAGGAGTTTGCTAACAATGATTATTAGGGGCACTGAATGTGTTCTCTTCCAATGACGCAGGCACATTTCAGTTGAACGAAGGCGAAAGACCAAGAGGAGAAAGTGAAATGGCTAAGGAGAATAGAGAATCACTGAATCTGGAAAATATTTCTTCAAACTGGATCAGGTCTGGACCTACAATAGCGTCTTCAGGGTCACAGCATAGCAGTGGTAGTGAGATAGAGCAAAGACCATATAAGGTACCTCAAATCTTAAACGGTTGGAAAATAAAATATTCCGAAACTGGGGTAACAGACAATTTCATATACAGAGTTGAAGCTCTTACCCATCAAACTTTGGAAGGGAATTTCGGGATACTGTGCCTTAATGCAAATGCCTTGTTTAAAGGAAAAGCTAATGAATTTTACTGGAGGTTTTACAAGTCTGTTGGGGTCGTGCGTTGGGATAGATTATGCGAAGCCCTGCGAATGTAGTTCAGGCTGGGAAGAGATGACGGCGACATCGAGGAATTAATACAAAGCCGGAAGAAATAACCCAATGAATGTTTGGATGGTATTTTAGTATTTATAGTTTATCAGTGTTGATAGATCAGCTGGAACAACCGTGGAATACGGCGAAATTATTTCGGGCACTCAAAAATATTTTGAGACTTATTTTGAGTGTCGCAGATCCGGCACGAAATTTTAAACGTAGAAGTAGAGAAGTAGAGAACGTAAAAGTAGAGTTAGCACCGTCCCTGAATTACGAGAAATATGTAGGCATCGGGAATCCTTTGTAGAACACATGAGACGAACGGGTACGGAAAAGTAGCCCGTTTAAAAGAAATGTTTACGAATTGTTGTCAAATGATGAGAGGAAGCCTCACGAATCCGATGAGGAAGAGGTAGTTGAAGCCTTTACGCTAGTGCGCTGGAACTGCCAAGAAAAGGGAAACCGTTACCAGGAATGTGTTTCGGAACGGCGAGTTTTTCAAAATGGTTGCGGCGCTGCCGACACTTATAAGCCACTTATGTTTAAAGTGTTCAAAAAACTTCAAAACTCCGAAGTCAACCAGTCAACGATGACCGAAAATAAATGGGGCGTTAGTAACTACTTCAAATAAAATACCGGACGAACAAATTAATCCGGACTTGTTACACAAAAAGATAGTTCAAATTTCAGAAATAAATATTTCTGCAAGCCGACTATATCCTATAGCTGCCATATAACTGAACGATCTTAGAACTTGGTACAGATTATATTTTTGGTCAGTTGATCCAAACTAGGATCTAGGATTTCATTAGGATCGGCCGACTATATCCTATAGCAGCCATATAACTGAACGATCGGAAATGGTATTTGGTAGAAATATCAACTTTAGTATTTTTGAAGATAAAAGCTTGGGACTTTTTTTTAGATTTTTTATTGTAACTAATGTATGAAATCATAAGGATCGGCCAACTATATCCGATATATATCCGGCTTTAACTGCAAGGGTATATCAACTTCGGTTCCGCTCGAAGTTAGCTTTGATTTCTTGTTCCTTATTAAATAATAATTTAGGGATAACATTTTGTTTACTGCAAAGGGGTTAGCAAAGGGGCTATCAATTACGTTTTTTACATAATCAGCTACTGTGTCTATATTGGATTTTATCCTATTTATTCATTCTAATGAATAAATATTGTTTCTGTCCTCCATTAATTTGCGAAAGAAGGAGTTTCGTACATTCTGTTTATTTATCTATCTATTTTGAATGCTACCTGTTTGATTTTGTTTCGTAGGACTTCTATCATTAAAGGTATGTAATGAGTGTGTCTGAGTGAGTGAGTGAGTGTCCACTTGCATCCACAAGCATTTATTCTGTTTTCTTGATAGATCATATTCGCTTGAGGTTTGTCTTGATGTGAGGAGTACATCGCAGCGCTCAGCGCTCCGTTTGCCCTGCCTTTAATTTTGTCACGGATAGTTCCAAGTAAGAACTTTTCGCATGTTTCTTGTTTCAGAGGGGATTAGTTGTTGTTGAGCCACGTTTCGACAAGGATTACTTAGAAATCGCAGGCTGAAGAATTCAGGAATACCATACCGGACTTGGTCTTCATATCCGATATATTTTGGAGTATAACTTCTAAGCTCTTATTATTGGGGTTCCACGGAGAATTTTCACTACGGTCCACACTAGGAATTGACCGGCTAGGCGGTAGTGGTGAAGGTACACCGCTAGTATTGGTGTAAGTGATAGCATATCCAATATGCATAGCTTGCAAGAAAGCCGACGAAAGGAACGTAGATCTTTTAATCAATTTCAACAGTAAACCTTCGAGTGTCCAGTTGGATGGCGAATTCAGCGCCAAAACAAAGAGCATTCATAAGAGGAAACACCAATGCGCAGCAATGATCAACTCAAGTCTAAAAGGTTAATAAAGATATCCATTTGATAAAAGATAGATAAGACAAGAAAGGAAAGCTAACTTCGGGCGAAGCCGATATTGATATACTTTTACCGACAAAGACCAAGGGTCATATTTGAAGGCGGTGATGTCAGCATCTTTTTTGACCACCCTAGCACAGGCTAAGTCCCTCGGCTCCATGTTCAGCATATATGCGACAAATTTGCAAACAATTGGGAACTGATCTAATACAGCCTTTTCCCAGTGCTGGCAGAATATAAAGAAGAGCTACAACATGCGATCCAGCCGAAAAAGCCTTGAAATATTAAACGTGAGAACGCAAAGAAAGCTAGATGTAGACTGACTGTTCCAGGGGCATTTAAATCAGTGATCGGCAGGGCCCTATTCTAGGGGCATAGGAAATTTCTCTCCCCGAGCTCTGTCACACTCTCTGTATAATCATATGAAACGTCATGCTTGCTGCCTACTTTCTACTATTCGTTACTAATACTAATGCATTAGAATCATATCAATGTATTGATTGCCGACCACTGATTTAAATAGATCTTAGAAAAGACGGGAACAATTTCTACTGTACTTTATTATACCCTTGCAGAGGGTATTATAATTTTTTCCAAAAGTGTGCAACGCAGTGAAGGAGACATCTCCGACCCTATAAATTGTATATATTCTTGATCAGGATCACCTCCTGAATTGATATGAGCATGTCCGTCTGTCCGTCTGTCTGTCTGTCTGTTTCTACGCGAACTAGTCTCTCAGTTTTAAAGTTATCGACATGAAACTTTGCATTCACCCTTCTTTTCTATGCACGCAGTATATAAGTCGGAACGACCGGGATCGGCCGACTATAGCTGCCATATATGGTAACTGATTGATCGGAAATGGTATAACTTGGGTGTTTTTGAGTATGAGAGTTCAAATTTGACATGAGAGCTATTTTTGGCAAAACATTACGACATGCCAAGTTTCATAAGGATCGGCCGACTATATCCTTTAGCTGCCATATAACTGAACGATAAAAAATGGTTTTTGGTAGAAATACCAACTTTGGTACTTTTGAAGATAGAAGTTTGGGACTTTTTTTTAGATTTTATATTATAATAAATTGGGTTATAATATCATATACTCATAAGGATCGGCCAACTATATCCGATGTTTGCGATATATAAAACATCTTTATATGTATGGTTTTAACTGCAAGGGTATATCAACTTCGGCTCCGCCCGAAGTTAGCTTTCCTTTCTTGTTAGATGTATAATTTCCAGCACATCGACATCGAATTCATCGACTTAACTTTGGTCAAAACTTTCATCGACTTTCTGCATTATCACATCAGAAAAAGCCTTAAAAATGCCTTGCAAGGCTCTCACTGACCCTGCCTGTGATGAAAGATTAGAATTTGTATTCTTGTCGCTAGGGTCCTATAAAACGTTCTGGCAGCGGACTGGCATTCCCATATAAATTTCTGGTATTTTCTTGTATTTGGTGTATTTTCTGGTATTGAAAATATTCAGTACGGGGGGATGGAGGAAAGTAAAGACGAGAAGTCTAGCTGCTAGACAGAAGAAGAAGTGAGGGGCCTGCGTGCCGTGAAAAAGCAGAGACGACGTGGAACGTAACGGCTCTTGGGGTGGCCGTGCAGCCGTGTTTAGAAAGTGCCTCGAGGTTAGCATCAGCGAAGGAGCAAGGAGTGGAAGGGGGTGACGCGAAAGTAGTATCGGAAATGGAGAAACGACTCTCAACTATCCGATAATTTAGAAAACTGCGTAGGAGTTTGCTAACAATGATTATTAGGGGCACTGAATGTGTTCTCTTCCAATGACGCAGGCACATTTCAGTTGAACGAAGGCGAAAGACCAAGAGGAGAAAGTGAAATGGCTAAGGAGAATAGAGAATCACTGAATCTGGAAAATATTTCTTCAAACTGGATCAGGTCTGGACCTACAATAGCGTCTTCAGGGTCACAGCATAGCAGTGGTAGTGAGATAGAGCAAAGACCATATAAGGTACCTCAAATCTTAAACGGTTGGAAAATAAAATATTCCGAAACTGGGGTAACAGACAATTTCATATACAGAGTTGAAGCTCTTACCCATCAAACTTTGGAAGGGAATTTCGGGATACTGTGCCTTAATGCAAATGCCTTGTTTAAAGGAAAAGCTAATGAATTTTACTGGAGGTTTTACAAGTCTGTTGGGGTCGTGCGTTGGGATAGATTATGCGAAGCCCTGCGAATGTAGTTCAGGCTGGGAAGAGATGACGGCGACATCGAGGAATTAATACAAAGCCGGAAGAAATAACCCAATGAATGTTTGGATGGTATTTTAGTATTTATAGTTTATCAGTGTTGATAGATCAGCTGGAACAACCGTGGAATACGGCGAAATTATTTCGGGCACTCAAAAATATTTTGAGACTTATTTTGAGTGTCGCAGATCCGGCACGAAATTTTAAACGTAGAAGTAGAGAAGTAGAGAACGTAGAAGTAGAGTTAGCACCGTCCCTGAATTACGAGAAATATGTAGGCATCGGGAATCCTTTGTAGAACACATGAGACGAACGGGTACGGAAAAGTAGCCCGTTTAAAAGAAATGTTTACGAATTGTTGTCAAATGATGAGAGGAAGCCTCACGAATCCGATGAGGAAGAGGTAGTTGAAGCCTTTACGCTAGTGCGCTGGAACTGCCAAGAAAAGGGAAACCGTTACCAGGAATGTGTTTCGGAACGGCGAGTTTTTCAAAATGGTTGCGGCGCTGCCGACACTTATAAGCCACTTATGTTTAAAGTGTTCAAAAAACTTCAAAACTCCGAAGTCAACCAGTCAACGATGACCGAAAATAAATGGGGCGTTAGTAACTACTTCAAATAAAATACCGGACGAACAAATTAATCCGGACTTGTTACACAAAAAGATAGTTCAAATTTCAGAAATAAATATTTCTGCAAGCCACAATACAATAATCATAAGCCTTATCACATAACGCGAGCGGGTTTAACAATTAATGTGGGGAAAAGCCATTTTTGCATGAAGAGTGTCCGATATTTAGGAGCGGGAGGTATAAGAAGAGGTCCAGATAAAATCTCTGCGATAAGTAGCTTTCCTGCTCCTAAGAACCTTAGGTTTATGGACTTATGCGGATAGTACGCAAGTACGTGTCCAATTTTTGCCTCCCTGGCTTCACCCCTTTCTGATTTGTTGACGACTAATAAGCGATAATCTTAACCAAAGAGGCTCGAAAAGCTTTCAGCGAGCTTGTGCAAAGTTCCTGTGTTAAATAGCCCCACCTTTTCTTAGCCTTTTGAAAGAAAGGTAAGCTGCGACCCCAGTAAGATGGTCACCATCGTTACCGATCACGCGTCCCCAAAAGTGGCTCATGTCTAACACCGACCTTAGTACTCGGCAAGCTCGGCGGCCAATATCTCTAAAAAGATTTCGGTTCACCATAAAACACCGGGAGGGATCTCTGAACGTAGTACCTGCCGTTTTGTCTCGGGTAAACGAAAATGAAATAGCTGCAATCGACTTGCGAGAGGGATTATTGGTTGATTTGAATTCCGCCTGTTTCCAATCCCCTGAGCATGTGGAATTACTTAAACAGTTGAAGGAAAACGAAGAGAATTTTCCTGTTCCAAAAGTGAAAGACGGATATCTCTACCGTAAAGGATCTATCTCTTGAGGTCCACGATGAGTACGCCTGGATACTATGGATTCCGAAAACCTTAGTTTCCGAAGATCTTAGCAAAGCTTACGATAGTCCCAATGCTTCTCATGGAGGAATTCATAAAACGAATGATAGAATTAGCAGGTATTATATATTGCCTTGTTTAATAACTGGTGTTAAACTAAACATCAACTCCTGTGAAGTGTGTTAAACTACAAAGACATCTTAAGACCACCTTTGGGGCAAGCACCCGAAATTCAGCGATTTTTGTAAAGCTTAAATATAGATTTTCTGGATCCTTATCCTCGGTCAAGAAGTGGTCCTATCGGAATATTTATCGTTCTTGATCACTTCTCAAAATACGTATTTTTGAGGCCTGTTTGGAATATCAGCGCGGGAGTGGCAGTTAGATATCTCGATTTATTCATGTCGTTTGGGGTAGCGGAAACGATTGTGTCCGATAATGGTTCTCAATTTCACTCAGAAGCGTTTCACCTCAATCATATACATATGTTGTGCATTATGTTCCTCGGTGCATTAGAGTATAGGTATTTCTCCGTATAACATGGCTTTTGGCCAGCCTATGATCATATCATGATCAGCTTATGCACTGTTCAGCAATTGAAACCTATTGGGTCTGTTTAATAGATACGATTCTTTTGAAATTGTGCGACAGCAATTATGAAGTGTGCCAAAAAGCTTACAGGTGGAACTTTTAACAAAGCTACTTTCAGGCAGGATATAACTCTTAATTTGGACCTGCCTTTTTAAAAGCTAGAGTTTGCAAGAGAATAGGAAACTTATATTACGACCTTGATGACTTGCAAGGTCATTCTATAGGGAAGTATCACGATAAAGACATTCGTCAATAGCATCCCTTCAGCTGTGGTTTCAGTATAGGGTACGCTGTGAATATACCGTAGTCTGAATGTAGCGGGGGTCTAAGAAAACTTTTCAAAAAAAAAAAAAAAAAGAAAAGAAAACGGAATGAAGAAAAATATGTGGAAAATTACAACATTAACAAAAAGAATGATGCTCTGATGCGTGCCGGTTCGGTATCTTTATCGTGTGCGCAGTCGTAAAAGACGGTCGAGTCTACGCCAATTCAAAATCGAGTTAAACCTCGTGTATTTAAAAAAGTTACATAATAAGTGGATTTATAGTTAGTGGCTTTTAATAAAGTTCCACAAACAATTGATTTAAAAGGGAGAGGAATTTTCCCAGTGTCAAAGAACTAAAGTTACAAAAATAGTGAATTTACAGGTGTGAAAACGGAATCCGCGTAGTTGAACCCACTCTTCCCGCCAGAACTCTCCACCAGCGAGCGATACACACTGGTGGATATTTCTTTGGCCATCCCCTGCTCGACCAACCGGCCCATCCAATCTTTACTTTCGAGGGGCAGGAACCATGGGTATAGTATGTTGAAAATGTGAACAGTGCGGATCGGTGCTCCCTAACATTAGTGTTTATTTTTTTGTTGTTGTTGTAGTTCTTGCCCTTAATCCCGAGTTAAATAAATCTGGAATCAGTTGAGGGATCAAAAATTTTAAAAGGATGAGCTAAGTTACAATATTTCCCGAAACGTACGTCAATCTTCACGAGCTTTGGCCATGTCGCGCCAAAAATATTAAATTTATTGAAACGGACATAATAAAAAAAAGAATTATTTCCTTTAGTTATTTAAGATTAATTTAGCTTTTGGTCACAACAATTTGTGACATGATTTTGAAGTTTGAAATAAATTTTTATAGTTTTTCAATTTTATTTGAATTTAATTTCTCTCTGTGTACATATATGGTATGCACATGTAAGCTTAAAGCTTTTGTATGCAAAAGCAGATCTCCCGCACAATCAACGACAAGGAATCTCTACATTTTTGCGTAGAAATTTTTTTTATCACCTAATTTGGAGATAAAGCCGCTTTTGGGTCAATTATAGCTTTCAGCTCTCATATTATAGACCTGGTCTATGCATATGAAACTGCGTTTTTTTTTTTACAACTTTGAAGATTTATTTAAAAATTGAGACAATTTAAATCTTCAATGTATGACCCTTCAGAAGCCACACATTTTGCCCACCTTTCGGGCAATTTATGACTTCATCGCCAAAAGAATTCCATTTCCTTGGACCCAAACTGTCTCCTCCTCCTTTATATCCTTGCAGCTTCTACAGTAGTCGTAGTGTGGCACCGATAGTCTAGCCGCGTACGTTCCTATTAACCAGTGCCCCGTGATGGTCTTTATCGCTAGACTGCAGTCCTGCCTATTAAGGGAGATAAGGTTCATTGATCTTTTCCTAGAGCGAATGGGAGTTACATTCCCGTAATATGCGGGAAATATGCTGGACGAAAGCTTGTAAACAAAACCACAGTGCTTGAATATTTAAGATTGAATGAATAAGAATTAATATTTATTAAGATTTATTATAATATAATATAATATTTATTTGCGTCCATTTTCGTTGTATGAAATGGGTTGTCTATATGCTGTATGGTTAGTGCTTTAACTAAAACTATATATATATTGTTTTAAAACAGGGGTGCCCAAACATTGCTTATGGCAGAGCAACTCACCAATACACATAAATGAAAACACAACTACGCAACGTTATACATTTTATTAAAAAAAAATTAAAAAAAAAAAAACTTGCTACATATGAAGCTCTGACTGATGGAGAGTTTTTCTTACTAAATTGTATTTGAGAAAATTGCTCATTTATTTCATTAGAATTTTGTTCAATATGCTTGATTATTTTTAGAGCGTCAGAAACAAAAAAACGGAAAGTAATTCTTTGTATTTAATTGCTATCTGTTCAGCTGATAAAGAAGCTATGTCACCATGATATGTTGTGAAATGCCTTTGAAAATTAAACTTCCTTTTATTTATTAACACGTTAAAGCAAACAATACATTGGGGCTCACAAAAGCAATTTTCAGAAAAAAAAAAAATTTGTTTCTTCAATGGCAAACATCTTCCCTGCAACGCGAAATACGACTGATTTTTCGCAATGTACATTTTTTGACGATCCAACAACAATTTACATTCGGGCAAGCGAGATAACGGCGAAGCCTATGAAAGTGTTGTTGCCGAAACAAAAACAATGAGAGCGGCAAGAGCAATATGTTGGGAGTATGTTAGTATGTTAGGAACTGCAGCAACGTCAGCAGACCCTTCATCATCAACTGTGCAAGCTGTTGGTCGCTCACTGGACGATGTACTGAAATCATTCGGCAAACATAGGATTCCATTTTGAAAAACTACCATGGAAACCTATAAATTTAACTATATAATACAGGCAGAGGGACAGCCTTTTATTGAATTCGAAACGCAACTACGCAAGCAAATACAGTCGTGCGATTTTGAGTGTACCTGTGGCCAGAAGTACGAAGAAAGGATGCTAATGGATCGTATTATTATTGGCATAAACGACAAAAGGTTACAACTAAAGCTTCTAGAGTCAACAAATAAGAAGCTAGAGGATGTGCTAAAAGAGTGCAAAACCTATGAAGCTGCTACGGAAAACAACGCGATTTTACAAAATCAGCAACGTGTTTTGTTGGAGAGCAGTAGAATCAATGCTGGTGTTTTTTTACCTGTTATTATTATTTTCTTAGTGTTTTTTATTTAGTTTTCTTAAGTTTTTCCAAATTAAATTATTGTACAAAAATTTTTAAGCGGAAAAATTTTGCTGGAAAATGATTTATTAATAAATATTGAAAATATTTTAACATTCTTATAAGTAGAATATGTAAAATAAAATATACCACACAATAATGAATATTTCTGGAAAAAAAATCAATGACTTATTTCCACTTTTGAATTATTTTATAGTCAGCGTCTAAAAATAGAGGCAAATATGCATAGTTGTATCGGAAATTTTAGAATGCATTCGAAACAATTCGAAGGCGACCTGTAACTCTAACTCATTCAATTCGGTTTTCATCCCCCGAATGTTGTGCAAGTGAGACCTATACAGTCGCACTCACTCATTCATTAGTTTTCGTCTCAGCATTCTATCTCACTCAATTCATTCTCAAGGTTGTGCATTTGAATGTCGTTTTTTAGCTATGCAGACCTTTAATCTGGATCTTCAATTAATTGGCTAGAGTCAGGTAAAAATGGAAATTTTCAAAAGAAAGCAAATGATCATGTTTTAACTAACAGCTTTAGAATAAGTGAATGTAGACGAAGTGGTGAAAGGTGGACAAAAACCTTTCAAATAAATGGAGTAAATATTAATAGTAGATACTGGACCAGACGTCAACTGCATCCCAATAAATATAGCAGAAAATTTAAAATTAGAAATTAAGAAAGAAAAGTTCCTGGTTTTTGATTATAAAAATGTCGAAGTTAATAACTATGGATTCGCTAGGGCAAATTGTATTAATCTAAATTCAAAAAGTAGCAATATCGAATTTGTAGTTGTTGACTCAAACTGTGAACCTTTAATAGGTTTTAAGTCTTTGATTGAATTAAATCTGATTAAATATACATTTAAATTATACATATAAATAAATATACATTATACATTTAAATATAGACTCACTCCACCGGTAAATTACCTACTAAACAAGAAAGGAAAGCTAACTTCGGGCGGAGCCGAAGTTTATATACCCTTGCAGTTAAAACCGGATATATGTGAGGAGAGTTTTTAACTCCACTCAGTTTTATTAAAGATAGTTATGTGTATTAAATGTTACAGATTCTGATTCCATATATTTTATAATTAAGATAATTTCTGCTGCTGCTTTCCGTCGTTCTCTCTGCTGTTGCTGCTTCCTCGATGCTGCCATCTCCACGCTTTTTTCTTCTAAGTTGCCATACTGCTGATCTTCATACTGCTGCCATACTGCTGATCTTCATACTGCTGCCATACTGCTGATTTTTAACACTGCTGCCATACTGCTGATTTTATACTGCTGCTGTTACATCTTCCACTCTCTTACATTCGGCCATTCCTGACTAGTCATCTGTCCCAGATGACCAAGCGTCTTCATTATCCTTTACATAACGCCACAGCTTCATGTGATCGCAGCTGGTTGAAGTGTTACATGGGCCTTCTACATCCGCAGCCTTCCGAACTTCGTATCTGCCGTTCCTGTTAACTTTTGATATTTCATACGGTCCCAGATATTCTTCAGCCAGCTTTTTCCCTGCAATAAACTGTGTCCGGCGTATAGCGACTAAGTCTCCAACTTTATAATTGACTTCTGGTTTACGCCTTAGGTCATAGTACTTTTTGTAGGCATCCTGTGCACGTTGAATTTCGATCTTTGCATCTTTTCTAAGTTGCTGCCGTTGCTCGTCGAAGTTTGAATACATCTCCTCATCTAGAAGCTGCAGAATACGATGGGTTGGATTATTGTTCATCTTCACACCAAACATTAGCTCAAATGGTGACTTCTTAGTAGAAGCATGTACGTGGGAATTAACAGCTCTCTGCACCTCAGGTACTGCCTTAAACCACTTGATAAAAATTATGCATCTTACACAATTGTTTACCACATGCTGAACTTTTTGCTCCAAATGAGGAATCCAATAGGATTGTTGAATAGTATGTAGAGTTTTTTGTAGTGCAAAGTGGCCTGCATTATGGGCGTCAACAATGACTTCTTTTTCCATCGCTTTCGGGACTACGAGGAGATCGTTACCATTCACCTCCTTATAGACAAGTGAAGCTTTTATCTTGTACCCCTCGTATGGGCGGCTTTTGAGAATTTCCACAATTGCTTTCAGCATCTCATCTTTTCTTTGAGCGTTTTTGATGCATGCCGTGATCTTTAAGGAGACAAACATAAAACGATCGAGATAGCGACTTAGGCAGTCAACATGCTTTAATCGTTCTCCAGGACGATGTTCCACTGTGAAATCGAAATCCTGTAGACAAAAAATCCACTGCGTGACTGCTCTTAAAACATCCGCCTTCTGTAGAGTTTGTTTAAAAGCGACACAATCCGTTATCAGCTTAAACGGCGATCCCAGCAGATAATGTCTGAATTTTTGTACCGCTAGATACACGGCTTTGGCTTCCAGGATATAACTGTGCTGGCGGGACTCAGCTCCTGTTGTCTTCTTGCTCCAATACTGGATAGGGTGGAGTTTGTCATCGAACCACTGCATGAATACCGCTGCAAATCCGTCTTTTGATGCGTCTGTATGTAACTCAGTTTTAGCTCCTCTGGTGTACAATTCCAAAACAGGTTCCTTTGTCAACGCATCCTTCAAACTCTGGAACGCGTTCATCTGAGGCTCAGCCATTTGGAAACATCTTTGCGCAGCAGGTCAGTTAACGGGCGTGCAATTCGCGAATAATTCTGAATAAATTTTCTGAAAAATCCCGTCAGCCCCAGAAAAGCTTGGACTGCTCTGACGTTTTTCGGCACCGAAAATTTGCTGACCGCTGCAGTCTTCTCTTGTCCAGGCCACAGGTTTCCGTCTTCAATGTTGTGACCCAAGAAGTAAATTCTTCTCTGCAAGAAGTGACATTTTCGCCACTTGATCTTCAGGCCAAACGCCCCAGCTCTTTTAAAGACGAGTGCCATCTTTTGCAAACATTGCTCTGCAGTCTCGGCGTGGATTATTATATCATCCATATATAAATCGAGTATGTCCTTGTTCATCAGCTCCTGAAATACGTAATTAACGTAGCGAATGAATACAGCTGGCGAATTCCGAAATCCAAACGGTGTTCTATTGAATTCGTACAATCCGGATTTGGTTATGAACGCTGTAAATTTCTTGCTCTCTTCCTCAATGGCAACGTGGAAGAAACCATTCTCCAAGTCCATCACGGTAAAGTATCGCGCTTTTTGCAGCTTTTGAAGTACGTCCTCTATAACAGGGACAGGAAAACAATCTCTCAATACCATCGAGTTCAGCTTACGAAAATCAACGCAAACACGGTGTGTGCCATCCTTTTTGTTTACCAGCACCAGACGGCTAGCAAAGTTTGATGTAGATGGGCGTATAATTCCAGCAGATAGCCATTCTACGATCTGCTGTTCGACATCCTGTTGTTCGGCAATCGCAAATCGACTCGGAGATTGACGAAATGGGATAATCTCACCATCTGGAACAATTCGCAGCTTGACTGGAACCTCTGCTACTGAATCCACCGCCTTGTAGTTCTTGATCAGCATCGATACTTCCTTTTATACTGCGTAGGAACATCGATTTCATCATTTGTATTAACAATACTATAAATACTCATCTCATTCGGTTCCTCACAAGCTTTCTTCCCATGCGGGGAAGAAAACTTGTATCCCTCTGGCGACAGCGAAAGATTGAACTTTGAAACAAAATCGAATCCAAGCAATGCGTCATACTCCATATTTTCATCCTCTACAACAACGAACTTGTGTTGGGTTATCTCGTGATCTACTGCAACCTCAGCGAAAAAGCATCCCTCTGGGTACGTGATCTTCTTTCCTAGTCCGCGAAGCGTCGATGTACATCTCTCCAAGAAGACATTCGGGATTTTGTTAAAGATTAACTTTCTCAATATAGATACATCAGCTCCAGTCGTTGATGATGACCTTTTTCATCCGTCTTCCGCTTCGCACAACTTGGACACCAGCAGCTGACCTAGGGCAATCTCTAGACATGTGTCCTTCTTTGTTGCAACTGAAGCATTTCGTGGCGGCTTTGCAATCCTTGCGAAGATGATCAGCTGATCCACAATTAAAACAGTAGCTCTTTCGGTCGTTGAACTCGTACTGTTTTTTTTGATTCGGCGTCCATTTTGCATCGTTCAGCTGGAACGGCTTGAAGCTCTTTTCGTTGACGCGTTCAAATACGTCATATTGCTCCTGCAGCTCTTTGAAAGACTTGCAATTGTACTGGGTGTATTTGAAGTCACTCCTTAAGTTCAGGCCGTCTACTATGTAGCGGATTACAGAACTTGCATCGATGCTGCCAAGTGCTGCAATCTTTCTCATCTGAAGAATATATTCGTGAAATGATTCCTGCTTGCGTTTCTTGCGATCCCGAAGCTGCTCGTGAAGATCTGCACTGCATACGTATTGACGACTAAAATCTGCCTGCAGCAACATCCGCATCTCTGTGTATTGGTGTACGTAAGTCGAATCCAAAAACAATTTAGCCGTTTTTGTCATTTTGGCACGTGCCTGTACATACATCTGCTTTAAGTTCAAATCGTAAGCTTCAGCATTCAGCTCGAAATTGTCAAACCAATTCTTGACCGTCAAACTCCGGAATTATTTTCGCGAAACTTTCCGCTGTAACTGAGCAACGGCTATTTTGTTCATCTGCTCCCATTTTTAATGCCATAAGCTGAACAAGATCCTGCAGCGTTTTTGTGTTCTCGGCGATCGAACAGCTTGCAATTGCCTCAGCTGCGACATTTGTTCCTCCACTCGATTCCACGGGATTCTGTACGTTGCTTTGTGTTTTAGTCACACTTGCTTCGACGAGACTCTGCACGTAGCTCTTTGTCTCACTCATATTTTTTTCTCCACTTGCTTCAACGTTTCTCTCCGGCTCAATCATTTTCCGATTTTTATCTGCTGCGGCAACTGACCTTGTGTAGTACGGCTGTTTTCCTTTCGCAATTGGTATTCTAGAAGTCTCCTGCTGTCTGGACTTTTCACTCATTTGCTCTCATTCCCTTTTGTGATCCAACTTTTTCACTTTTAAAGACTTTTCGGGACGGCGTCACTTTGTAATTTTCTGGTTAGGACGAGCCCCCAAATGTGAGGAGAGTTTTTAACTCCACTCAGTTTTATTAAAGATAGTTATGTGTATTAAATGTTACAGATTCTGATTCCTTATATTTTATAATTAAGATAATTTCTGCTGCTGCTTTCCGTCGTTCTCTCTGCTGTTGCTGCTTCCTCGATGCTGCCCTCTCGACGCTTTTTTTCTTCTAAGTTGCCATACTGCTGATCTTCATACTGCTGCCATACTGCTGATCTTCATACTGCTGCCATACTGCTGATTTTTAACACTGCTGCCATACTGCTGATTTTATACTGCTGCTGTTACATCTTCCACTCTCTTACATATATATCGCAAACATCGGATATAGTTGGCCGATCCTTATGGGAATAGGAATATATAATCCAATTTATTACAATACAAAATCTAAAAAAAGTCCCAAACTTCTATCTTCAAAAATACGAAAGTTGATATTTCTACCAAATACCATTTCCGATCGTTCAGTTATATGGCAGCTATAGGATATAGTCAGCCGATCCTAATGAAATTTGGTAGGTCGGATCAACTAACCAAATATATAATCTGTATTAAGTTCCAGCTTTCTATCTTCAAAAACACGAAAGTTGGGTCATTTCCGATCGTTCAGTTATATGGCAGCTATAGGATATAGTCGGCCGATCCCTTTGAAATTTGGCACCTCGTATTATTTTGCCAAAAATAGCTCTCATGTCAAATTTGAACTCTCTAACTCTAAAAACACCAAAGTTATACCAATTCCGATCAATCAGTTATATGGCAGCTATAGGATATAGTCGGCCGATCCGGGCCGTTCCGACTTATATACTGCGTGCAGAAGGGTGGAAAGAAGGGTGTGTGCAAAGTTTCAAGACGATAGCTTCAAAACTGAGAGACTAGTTCGCGTAGAAACTGACAGACATGCTCATATCAACTCAGAAGGTGATCCTGGTCAAGAATATATATACTTTATAGGGTCGGAGATGTCTCCTTCACTGCGTTGCACACTTTTGACCAAAATTATAATACCCTCTGCAAGGGTATGAAAAGAGAAGTTTGTAGAAAAATTTAAACTGTTATTTCAAGGACTTGGCAAACTGCCAAATAAGCAATCAATTGTCTTGAGGAGTGATTCAAAGCCTGTTCTGCATTATAAAAAATAAAAAGAGCCCCAAAGCTTACTGGGAAGATTGGAAAAAGAACTGAATAATATGGTACAAGAAAAATTATATCCCCTGTGACATATCCTACCAGTTGGGTAAATAACCTGCAAGTAGTAGAAAAATCCAATGGAGCACTAAGACTTTGTTTAGACCCCTAAGACCCCAAGCCACTGAATAATGCAATTAAACGAGAACATTACTTAATACCAACAATAGAAGATTTTATGGTACAGCTCAGTTTACGTTTGGCAGTCGAACCGATCACTCGTGTTTCTCCCCCAAAGCGAACTAGAAAGATAGTCAAGTATAAGTGACAAACACTAAAACAAACATACACACAGTTCTATATATAGATCGCTTATCAGTTAGTGCACCTGTTGTGACAAGCTTATAGCTAATACAAAAAAACTTAAAACCCAAATAATCATGCGTGTTCCACCAGACATTTGGAAGGAAAAACCCTCACCAACCAGCAAATTCCTCATAATATCAAGAACCGATGAGACATCCTTTGCAGGAGTCTTCCCCTTTAATATTAAAAAAGTCATTGATATAACATGCGGGGGTGTAGTTGTCAGCTGTAAGAAGTTACGCGACGGAAACCTTCTCCTACAAACAAAAGACATTAATCAAGCTGAAAAACTTCTCAAACTCACGAACATACTCCACATACCCGTATCAGTCTCAGAACACCGAACGCTAAACTACTCAAAGGGTATAATATACTCCAACGACCTGCGAGGTATTGAAGAAGAAGAGATCCTCGAAATACTAAAAAGCCAAAAAGTGACCGCAGTTAGGAAAATTATGAAGACCCTTATAGGAGAGCTAACCGAAACTGGACTAATAACACTAACTTTTGAAAAATTAGACCTACCGGATTACATATATATAGGATACGAAAGAGTTCAAGTTCGCCCTTATATACCAGCCCCAATCCGATGTAACAACTGCTTACGTCTAGGTCACCTCCAAAAATTCTGCAAAAATACAGAGACCTGCTTTATATGCAGCCAACCTGCCCATATTGACATCATAAAGGGAGAAAAATGCGAGCGTGGAACATGCTGCATAAACTGCACCGAAAAAAATATGCCGGACAATAAACACCATCCCAGAGACAAAAACTGCCCAGTTTTTCTTACCCATAAAGAAGTATAAGCCATCAAAACTCTCCAAAAAGTAGACACCAAATCGGCCTGGTCCATCTACAGGAAGAGAAACCAGCATGACGGATCCCTTTATGCATCGGTAGCAAGCTCAACGCAAAACAACATACCAAATCCTCATCGACTTTCACAGAATAACCCTTCGACATCAGCATCAACCTCCCACCTCCCACCGACAGTGAAAGACACCGGCAGACACATTATAGAATATGACGACAAGGAAGATGAAAATATGGTTACAGACTCAAGCGACGAAAATATCAGTAAGGATAGGACAATTAGTAAAGTAAATGTTCTCCCTAGAAAAATAAGCAAAAGAACCAAAAGAAATCTAATTAACAAAGAAAAATCTAACACTATTATAACAAGATCTAAGTTTAAAAATATTGCTGAATTAAATAAAGACTAATCGTTAAATAGTCACTAAATCTAGATATAAAAATGACATTTAAGGTACTACAATGGAACATAAAAGGTTACATGAATAACTACAGAGAAATTCTTACAAATTCTTACAAATTTTACAAATTCTTATAAAAAAATATCATCAAAAAATAATAGCATTACAAGAAACCCACATACAAACATCCTCTTATATCCCCACCCCAATTAATTATATCCCAATTCACTATAACAGCCACTCCTCAAGACATGGTGGAGTGTCTCTCCTAATACACAAATCATTACACTTCCATAATACTTGTACAAGTCCTATTTTTGATATTGTTTCTACCAAAATAACTAGTCAACAATCATTCACAATCACCTCAGCATATATACCACCTCAAGTATTCAATTTTAACAACTTGTTGAATGAACTCCCCACCAATACCAACAACCTTATCTTAGGTGACTTCAATGCCTGGCTTTCTAAATGGGGCTCGAATAACTGCAACAAAAAAGGGAACACTATTAGCAAGATCATTGATACTTCCGGTCTAGTAGTTCTGAACGATGGGTCTGCCACTCACTTCAGCACTCACAACACCTTTACCCATATTGACATTTCACTCTGCTCTCCTAACCTTGCTCCATATGCAAACTGGAAAATTGACCAAGACCTCCATGGCAGTGATCACTTTCCCATTATCACTTCTTTGTTTCAAACAACCACCAACCAAAACACGGAGCCGCACACAAAACGAAAATTCCTACAACAATATGCCAACTGGGACAAGTTCGAAAAATTAACAGCAACATTAAATCCAAAGCTTCAACCCAGTTCAAATATAAACCAAGAAGCAGCAAACTTAAAAAAATAATTTTACAAAGCGCCAATGAATCTATTCCCCAATTCTTGGTTACTAATTCTGAACACAATGTCCCTTGGTGGAACCCTAAGCTAGCCCTTCTTCGTAAATCAAAACAAAAACTATGGCACAAATTAAAAAACAATATTACAAGTGAAAACTTAATTAACTACAAAAAAGCCAATGCACTCTTCAAAAGAGAATTAAAATTAGCCAAAAATGCAGCTTTGCACGACTTTACTTCAGATATACAACCAACTTCCAACCCTAAGACTATTTGGAATAACATCAGACTATTTTGTGGCCTAAAAACCTCTATACCCATCCACTGCATTTTACCAATAAATCAAAACAATCAGCCCATTATACAGAAAAGAGATATAGCAAACGAATTTTTCTCCCTCTGGTCTAAAAACTCTGATGACTGTAACTTCGATAGTAGCTTTCTTGCAAATAAAAATTCCACTCTAAACAATATTTATCCTTTAACTCATCCAATAGACAAATGCAACACTTATTGAAGAAGAATTCTCAATTTTAGAACTCCACGCGGCTCTTAACAAACTAAAAGGCAAAACTCCAGGGAGTGACAGGATTACATACGACATGATTAAAAATTCCTCCAGTATTGTAAAACATAGACTACTACAATTATATAATAATATCTTTCAGAGTGACATACCGCAAAACTATAAACTGAGTATTGTTATCCCAATTGCTAAACCAAACTCTGACAAAACATCTCTTAATTCGTACCGTCCCATTTCACTAAACTCTTGCTTTGCTAAAGTTCTCGATAAAATGATCGAGAAATGAAAAATCAGTTTGGGTTCATTAAAGGTAAATCGGTATCTGAAGCTCTACTCTTGGTAGATCATCTGATCACTAAATCTTTACAGAGAAAAAACCATATCCCAATACTATCTCTCGACTTCCACAAAGCTTTTGACAAAATTGGAATTCATACAATTTTAAATCAACTCGTTTCCTGGCACGTCGGCCCCAAAATTATAGGTTACATCAAAAACTTCATGACAAACCGGAAAATAAAAGTGAAAATAGGGAATGCTTTCTCCAGAACATTAGACCTCCATAATGGAATCCCTCAGGGATCACCACTATCCGTCGTTATTTTTACAATTGCTTACAATAAACTATGCGAAATAATCCAAAGTCACAAAGAATTATCGTTCTGTTCCTATGCTGACGATTTCAACATCATTCGCCCTCTTGGTAAATCTAAAAACGTCGATATCAACTTTAGCAACATATGTACTTACTGACATCCGAAACTGGTGTAACTACTCAGGTGCTAGCCTCTCAGTAGAGAAATGCAAGCACATACACATATGTAGGAAATATAACTGTAGATGCAAACCCACTACATCAGGATTCAATATATCAGATGTTGACACCCTAAAAATTCTCAGACTCACAATTAAAAAAAAATACAACTGGAACTCGCACATAAAATCCCTTATTCCTTCAATTCAGAATAGACTTAATATAATCAAAACTCTCTCCAGTAACAAACTAAATTGCAGCCCACAAACTTTATTAAATGCAGTCAAAGCGCTAATCATCTCTAAAATAGACTATGGTATCTTTATTTACGGATACTCTACAAAATCAAATCTCAACAAAATCAAGACAGTCATCAACGCAGCTATAAGAGCCAGCTTAGGAGCATTTTCCACAACTCCAATTTACAACTTATTACACGAATCTCGTATCTATCCACTGGAGATTAGACGTGACCTTATAACCTCATGTCAACTTAAGTCTTTATTAAATAGCAATGACTCTCCTATCTTGACTCTGGTTAAACAAATAAAAAGATCCAAGTTATTCTTTAAATACAAACTTCAATCTGCCTTAGGAAGAATAGTGCGTATCTCTATAGATCATAGTTTACCCTCTACTCCACCAAAATTCATTAACAATAAGACCGCCCCTAATTGGCAACTTAATGATAATTCAATAAATCTTACTCTCACTACTTACAATAAGCTCAACACCAGCCCAGTAATATATCAAAAACTATTCTCTGAAATTAAAAACACTCTAAACAAATGTATAAATGTATTAACAAATGTATAAATAGCAGCATTCTACCACACTATACATCAGTCTACTCAGCCGAGTTAATAGCAATTTTCCAAGCCATATCCCTACACAAAAACTCTTCAAAAAAAATAGCCATCTGCTCTGACTCACTTTCTTCCTTGAAAAATATCTCCAACCCCAACACCCAATGCATCTAAGCTAAATATATCCGTAACACTCTTTACAACAACCCAAAAATAAAGTTAATTTGGATACCTGGACACGTCTTCTGCAAAAGCGGCTTGTTCTTGACCCCTCCATATGACATCAAACCTTAACTTTCGAGACATCAAAAGATACCTAAAATTTACTTCCAAAAACATTTTCCATGATTCCTTTTCAAAAACTTCAACTTGGTATAAAGAAATACACAAAAATAAAACCTTTATAGACCTGAATGCCAAAAAACTTACCTACAACAGAAACGATATAATAAAATTCACCAGAATCCGCCTAGGTCACTCCAGACTCACACACGCACATCTTTTTGACCGTAATCCGGTACCAAATTGCCAGTTCTGCAACAGTACAAACAACACAATAAAACACGTTCTAACCGACTGCCCTAATCAGATCTGCCTTCAGATTCATTAGAAACAATATTTTCCAAAACGCCGATCCTATAATATCAATTTCCTTCCCCACAACAGAATCCTTTGATAAAATCATCCAATATCTCAAGCAAACTAGAACATATAACCTAATATAATTCTTTTTTAGTTTAATCTGTAAATTAATAAGAAACATAATCTACCTGCATATTCTAACTGTAAAACAAGAACATATAACCTAAAATTAATTTCTAGTTTAATCTGTACATTAATAAGAAACATATTCTACCTACATATTCTATTCTACAAAAAAACAAATCTAATATCTACATAAGCATATTATGCCTATCACTATAAGTAAGCCGAAGGCCTTGCTGCTATGGCTTTAGTCATAAATTAGCTTATAATTTTAATTATAACCTAATTATTAATAATAATAATAATAAATGGTACAGCTATCCCGTAAGAACGTTTTTACTGTTCTAGACCTTTCCCATGGGTTTTGGCAAATGGAATTAGACGAAGCCAGCTCTGACCTAACAATTTTTATGGCTCCTTTTTTTTTTCGCGGTCTTTTAGAATTTGGAAATGGCGTGTGCATTAATAAGCGCATCAGCTAACATTCCTGTATTCATCATAAAGCTTAGAGACCCAGACGACCGAGGGGCGCTCGAGAAACGATTTGTTAGTACATATTAAGCTATTTGAAATTTGTTAAGCTAAGAGGAGTTAGTAAGGAAAATTAAAATTCTATATTTTAAATTAGAGGGACAGGAAAGAGATGTAATAGTGTAGAGACCATTGCAGTGCATATGTCGAACTACAATGGCTAAGGAACAGAGGACTAAAGTTTCGAGTCCTTCTATTAGGAATGTTTAATTTTAAACGTGTTAGTAAATGCTGGCTATCTACATCCCCGTTAATAAGGTTATGCAGAAAAACTACACCGAGCATTCTTCTACGATTAGTTAAGCTTGGTAAGTTTATTAGTAGGTGTCTGCTACTAAAGCATGGAAGATAAAGATTTGCATCCCAGTTAAGACCTCTAAGTGAAAATGTTAAGAATTTCCTTTGCACGGATTCTATGCGGTCCTGATGTATAATACTCCATATAGGAGACTCCCAGACAAATGAACCTTATTCCAGTTCGGACGGACTAAAGAAATGAATAAGCTTTTAGTAATGTAGGGGTCTTTAAATTCCTTTGCCCACCTTTTTATGAAACCAAGGACACCTTTAGCCTTATTAACCATTGTGGAAATATGGTCGGAAAATTTAAGTTTAGAGTCTAATAGGACGCCGAGATCATTAACATAAGTTAATTTCTCGAAGGCAATCCCATAGAGAGAATACAAAGTCTGCAGAGGGCAGGAACGATTAAAAGACATAAGCTTGCATTTAGATCCATTAAGTATTAAATCATTTGCTAAACACCATTTTTGAAAGTTTTCAAGGTCAGACTGAAGATTGTATTGGGCAGACATGGATTTGTACTGAAGACAAAGCTTGTATCTGCATACATAAGATCTGCATACATAAGAACTAGAGAGTTCGTTAAGGGGGGGTATGGGATACATTTTATTTTAAATGATTTTTTTAAATCGAATGTACAACTATTGAAGAATGTTGTCCCAAAATTTCAGCTCATTCGGAGTTAAACTTACTGAGATATGACGTCAAACACCGAGCCCCTTCGAAAACCGTTGAGCGCGTCGTGCAGGTAGTTAGGTAGTTACCCAAAACGATAACTCAAAAAGTTATGCACCGATCGCTTTGAAATTTTGCATACTTGTGCAACATAGTATTGATTCCCACCCAACGGCCCCATTTTATTTTTTTGTGATTCTATTCGATTTTATAGCTAAAAACGTACTTTTACCTTCACTGACCGTTGAAAACATGATAAAAATTGTTTCTTTTAAAAGGGCCACGTTGGCTGGGAGATATACTTCTAAAGAACTAATTTTTTGTATCCCATGTGTTTCAGATGATTCTACGATCTTATATCCGGGACACATCAAAGTGCGCAATTCTGTTGAGTGCCTACTTCAAGTGGCTGCAACTTCTTTTATTTTGTTGTCTAGAAATTCAAAAACATATTTGAAATGTCGCTAAATAATATGATAACAAAACTATTCAAAAATAATCAGTAGTTTTCTCCACAAAAAAATCTTTAAAAACACTTTTTTTTGTCCCGTTATCATTAGCATTAATAAAAGAGTGAACAGTAACGGGCCAAGATGACTTCCTTGAGGTACGCCAGATGTAGCACGGACCAAGCGGAAATGTATATTTATAAATTAGACTCTTTGTGTTCTTCCATTTAAGTAGCTGGAGATCCACGTTAGGCGGTCTGTAGAAAAACACAGCATATTCAGTTTATTCAACAAGTATGAGGGTTTTACTGCTCAAAAGCAAATCAAAGGCTTTGCTACGGTCTGTTTAAATAACATGAGTTTGAAAACCCTTTCAAAAGCCATTGTTGACAAAGGAAGTCATGATGAGCCATCTACATGGAGAGATGATCGAAGAGCAAATGTGTTGCAAATGAAGAGTAATTAATTTTGGAATTTCCGACAATTTAGGGAGAAAATTCGAGGTTTTCAAAGATAAGTTTAAAATCTATGAAGAGGTTTGCACAGAGCTCTGGCGCAGTATTTTAGCACACAATTAGGTACTCCATCGAGGCCTGGCGGATAAACGGGTTTGACCCTTAGAAGAACACATAATAAGGTATTCCCGGGAAAAAACTGACAGAAAATAAGATTTTCTGATTGAATGTTGTATGCGTAAGGCTAATCTGTCGTTTTAGGCGAAGAATAAGTTGCTTGAAAAAATACTGCGAATAGACTGGCAATGGCCTGATCAGAGGTAACAGATGGAACATGTATCTTGTTTACGCTTAATGTTTACAAACTGCTTCCGATCCTGAGTAAATCGTATCTGACAGCGGCGAATATAAATCCTATAACATTTAGCATTATGCACGGTAAAATTTGACCGAGCTAGTAGATATCTTGAAAAATTTATACTACTATAGGTTTTTTTTATATTTAAATAAGAGCCAATTTTTAGTATTATTTAAGTTCGTGAGACACCTTGTAAGCCAAGGAGGATTTGTTGAAGCAGACGGATATTTCCATGACACACATGAGTAAAAAAATGTATTTAAGGTATGGTAAAATTTTTCTAAGGTGACGTTTACATCGGTGCATGCCAGAATATCGGACCAATCATATATATCGATAAGGCAATTAACTTTGTGAAAATCAGCTTTACGGAAGCAGCGAATCTTATTCGACACGCATGGAGACATATGATCGATACCAGAAATGGTTTCGATTGAGACCTCCAGCGTGGGGTGATATGAATCCTCTGGGGTTGAAAGCTCTGGAGAGAGCGATACCATCACGATCGGATACAAAACATAAGTCTAAAAGCCGACCTAGGAAATTTCTAACATGATTAATTTGACCTAGGGACATGCCAAGCATGCCCGCGGAGAAGTCATGGTGCGTGATAAGTAAAGATAGTGAGTTATCGACATTAGACCACTTTAATTCTGGGATATTAAAGTCACCCTGATCTACAAGCTGGTCACGTTCGGTCATAAGTTTAAAAACGGATTGAATAGCGGACAAATGATGCCAGTATGTGGGTGGTTCAGACAAAGGCGGTATATATAAACATTTAATGTATAAAGATCCAAAGCATAATGCAGTATAAAGCAGACAAAATGATTTTAATGCAAATAAATTCTATGTCACCAAAATCTTGTGATTTCACCTTCTAGCGGACAAATTATGCCAGTATGTGCGTGGTTCAGACGAAGGCGGTACATATAAACAGTTGATGTATAAAGATCCAAAGCATAATGCAGTATAAAGCAGACAAAATGATTTTAATGCAAATAAATTCTATGTCACTAAAATCTTGTGATTTCACCTCTTCAGAAGTAAGTTGGGAGTCTACCGGAATGAGGACTCTACCCCCCACCCTTTGTAAAGATCGATCACGTCTAAAAGTGGTATACTTACTTGGAAAAACTTTGGAGCTAAAGATTTCCGGCTTTACCCAAGTTTCTGTTAAGGCTATAATATGGGTGGCAAAGAGAGAACTATCAGAATATAGTTTAAGGAGTTTGCTACGTTCCCCCTAGTATTCTGATAGGTAAGTGACGGTATTAGTTTTATGGATTAGTGGACTAAGAAGAGGTGGAAGGTTTGTCAGTCGTTCTAATATGGGGAAGTTTCACTCTCGCTGGTTTTAAAACTTTTTTCTTTCTTTTCTTTACGGTAATTTTCTTGGACGAAAATGTTCTCTGCCCATAAACTGGGTGAACAAATCGTCTTGAACTTCAGCGCGGGCACACGAATCTTGACGGAAGACGTGCGGGTTATATATTTATATTTATATTTAGTTATATCCTCCACCTTTATATCGGCTTTAGTTTTGGCGTTTTTGGGAATCACCTGTAAGGGTTTTGGTGTCGCAGGTACAAAAACTGCAGCATCAGTCGGTGTCTTTGGTCCGGACTGTGGAATATCGTTGGGTGACTTTAACGGGCATTCACTAGGACCTGTGGTATCACTTGAAGGGATGCCTCGGAGGACACATCGGATAATTCCTCATTTGCACTGATAAATTAGAAGGGCGAAATTTTCTTAGTTATGTCCCTTGGGGTGGCCAGAGATATGAGCGGGTGCGTTAATGTCGGCTTTCTTACGCTTAAAGAACTCATTTAGAAGCTGAAGGCCGCTAAACTGAGTGTCAAGCGCACAACGCTAAACATTGATTTTACGAAAACCAGTAATTAATTCTTTTAATCCATTTTTAGACTGTATGAACGACCTCATTCCGTCTTGGACAGCACGACAATTATCACGTAAGCCAGACCAACAAATGGCATTCGAAACTGAGGCAGTGAAACCGGAACAGAGATTGTCTTGTTACAAGACTGCATTAAACAGACGAGCTGAATTCCATTTTAATAATTAACAGTATAAAAAAATACAGTAATAGAAAAAATAATAGAAACGAATTTTCACTTTGGGTTTAAATACGAATTTTTAATAAGGAACGTATGAGTGGAAATTTTGGATTTTCCTTTGATATATGTACATCTATCTTACATACTAGAAAGCAAAAATGCATTTAACTTCATCAATTTAGCTAAAAAATTATACGTAAGCGAAATTTTAAGTTTTTGACCTGAATATAAAAATAGAAACGAAATGACTAATCTTTATCCAAATTAATTCGTTTAGCAAAATTTACCATGAAATATTTTTAGTTTTAATGCGTTTGCGTTACCATGGTTTTTCAACACTGCAGCACACCTACGAGGCATGGACTCCACTAGATTGGAGCATATTGTTGGCTTTATGGAGTAACACTCTTCCTGGGCTTTTTCCCACAAATGCTCCTTATTTTTTGGTTGAAAACCACTTTAACGTTTTTTTTTAGAATGCCCCACAAATGCTGAATAGGATTTAAATCGGGTGACTGAGCTGGCCAATCCATAACGTCGCTTTTATTGTCCTGGAGGCACTTTTTCAAAAGCTTCGATGTGTGTTTGGGATCGTTATCCTGCATAAATTCCCACTTCAAAGGCATTTCCTCTTCGGCATATGGTAACATAACGTCCATAACGTAACTATGTTAACAAAGTCTATAGCACATATATTTCCTTGTATCCAATAAAGTGGACCAACACCTGACGCAGAGAAAGATCCCCATAGCATAATATTACCACCTCCGTGCTTAAAAGTCTTGTTGATGTATTTGGGATCGAATACTGTGTTTTTTGGGCATCTAACATGGGGTCTACCATTAGATCCAAACAAATCAAAGAACATTTTTCCAGTTCTTGCGGGTCTCGTGGTTTTAGGCAAAGCAGATTCGTCTTTCTATTTGCCTCTTGCTCATAAAAGGAACTCTCTTGGTGAATGCGCTTTCAAACCGTGCTCAATCAGTCTGTTGCGACAATCAGTGCTCAATCAGTCAAATGGTGCGACTCTTTACGGATGCATTCATGTAGTTTTTAAGATCCTTCAAAGAAAGAAATGGCTCCTTTTTCGACTTCCTTATAAGGGTCGTGTTAAATTTTGTAGAAATGGCTCGCTTTCTTCCACGTTTCTCCTGTTTAGCATGATAGTGGATAGCAGAAAACACTTTTTTTTAAGCTATTAGAATGCTCAATTTTTTTTTCCCATGGATTGGCCTTCTGCTTTTAATTTAAGGATTAGATTCCTCTCTACTATGGTGCAGTGTGCTCCACGACCTATTTTGAAGGTTTTAACAAAATTAAATGATAAATAGTAAACAAAATTGCTATTACACTCCGTGTAATAAAAATATTCAAAACAATACCTTTTATTTTATTTTAAACGAAGAATAGCCACAGATTTTGACCAAATACGACCGTGTTTCTATTATTTTTTCCAAACCAAACACGAAGTCTTCTGACTAATTTCCATGAACAACAAAAATTCCAAACGAAAAGCGTTCAAAAAGGAGATGGTGACTGAGAGCCGTTATCAATGTTACCAACCCAAGGGGTTTCATAAATATTCCTAAAGGTAAAACTTAAAAAAAGCCTTAAAGTGAAATAGTAATATTCGTTTCTATTATTTTTTCCATCACTGTATATAAAAAGTTAAAAAGCACTATACCTTGAACCACTGTGCTAAATAGGAGCCGAAGCGGAAGCTTTGGAGAGAGCGAAGGAAAATTGCAGAAATAAAGATACGACCTCTATTGCACACAAAAGTAAAAAACAAAAGAAAGGAAGAAGCTGCGCTGAGCTATGCTTGGAATAGAAATTAAATTAATTAATTCGCCTCCAAATATACCACAGCACACCAGATGCGATACGGTTTAGGTTTATTAGGTCGAATATAGTATAAAACCGTGTTTGAAATTTTTCTAACACCCTCAAAATCTTGATCTATTTGGAAAAAACGGGTTTTCGGGACTTTTTCGCTTTTAAAAATTCCTAAACGCGTAATTTTAAACCGATTTTTAAATTTTTTACGTTTTTCACTAGTTAAATGTGGTAGCTTTTGAAAAAAAATATATCTTTAATTTATTTCAACAAAAAGGATAAAATTTTTACGCAAGAAACTGACATTTTTTAATTTTGTGGTGTTTTTTATGGACTTTGACGCCATTTTTTCGGTACAACTTCCAAGAAATTGTATCATTTTTGACACATATCAATATTGTCTCGTTAATTCTGAATAACGAAACCAATTTTATTAGAAAATTATGAAAATTGTTGAAGTTATGACGCTTTTCCCGAATTTTAAAATCGGTTTAAAAATAAGCGTTTAGGAATTTTTAAGACCAAAAAAGTCCCGAAAAATTGTTTTTTCCAAATAAATCAAGATTTTGAGGGTGTTAGAAAAATTTCAAACATGGTTTTATATTATATTCGACCTAATGAACAATTCCTACTGGGTCTCTTCAAAAGTCCCAAATCACTGTCGCACTGTGTAATGGAGTGATTTCATTTATTTTTTTAGTTACAAATTTATTTTGTGTACGTGTCTTGTAAAACAGAGCTAGCCCCTGGGGTCCCAAGCCTTTGGGTGTGCGAGTAGACGTGGCCGTTTGTATGGGAAATTATATACATTTGGGTATATCTCCCCTAAAAATCGGCTGATAAATCAAATGAAATTTGTTTTTAAAGTATATATTAACTATATAAATAGTTTCGCATCAAGTGTTTTTGAAAAAACTTTCCTGTGCTGGCGCTACACTAATTTGCAACTTGTGGGGGCGGGAGGGAGCGTGGCAAAATTTTTAAACAAAATTGAACGTAGGTAATGCAGGAGTCTCAATGCTAAATCCTATAGCTCTATCCCTTGTAGCAAAGATTATACAATACATAGGTGGGACATCAGGGCCCTAAACGGTTAAATTTTTTTCGTCAAGCTTGTTGGTGAACGCACATGCAAACGACTCTATTTTTAGAACTCTTACATGTATGTATCAAAAATACGTAAGAGCGGCGTAAAAATGTTGTGGCTTCCAAATGTAAATTTCTTCTCGTTTTTGTTTACAATGCGCCGATGTAGTAGTAGAGCAAATAGTACTTTTGATCGATACCGCTCGAGTCAGGATGGTAGCGTATTGCGTAGAGTAGCTGCTCTCTGCACAATTTTCGAATGTTCAAATCCTCCTAAGGACTTAAAACTTTATTTTTTTTTAATTATCGTTATGCTGTATCTTTAATTGTAGTATTAAAGAAAGAAAATTAAAAACAAGAGAGGAAATCTAACTTCGTGCGGAGCCGAAGTTGATATACCCTTTCAGTTAAATCCGGATATATATCGCAAACATCGGATATAGTTGGCCGATCCTTATGGGAATATTATAACTCTACAATATTACAATACAAAATCTAAAAAAAGCCCCAAACTTCTATCTTCAAACATACTAAAGTTGGTATTTCTACCAAAAACCTTTTCCGATCGTTCAGTTATATGGCAGCTATAAGATATAGTCGGCCGATCGTTGTGAAATTTGGTAGGTCGGATTAACTGACCAAAATATAATCTGTACCAAGTTCCAGCTTTCTATTCTCGAAAACACGAAAGTTGGGTCATTTCCGATCGTTCAGTTATATGGCAGCTATAGGATATAGTCGGCCGATCCTTACGATTTTGAATGGACCACAGAACATCAAAACGAACCTAATGATTTACTTAAAACTATAACCAGTGACCCAGTGTTGGCAGTGTATGATAAAACTAAGCCTTTTGTTATTCAAACGGATGCTTCAAAAGATGGTCTTGGATGCTTTATCCTACAGAACGGACACCCAGCTAGTTTTGCCTCGCGAACTCTTACAAAAACTGAGCAAAAATGGGCTCAAATAGAAAAAGAGCTACTAGCCATTGTTTTTGCCTGTGAAAGGTTTCATTACGGTCGGGAATTTTTAGTATAAAGTGATCACAAGCCTTTGGAAGGTCTTCTAAAACGGGACATCGATTCAGTAACGAGAAGGCTGCAACAAATGCTTCTATATCTGCTAAAATATCCTAATATGTCCATTAAATACACACCAGGGAAAGATATGTTAGTAGCTGACTGTCTTTCACGAGCGCAACTACCGGATGAAGTAGAAATTCAAGGCTTAGCCACAGTGATTCACACAGTGACCCGAGCATGCTTATCGGAGGAAACCAACAATTGTTATGGCAGAATTTTGGCAAATGACGAAAATTATCAGAAGATTGTCGAGTTCGTAGAAAAAGGATGGCCATCTTTTCATAAGTTGGATAATTTTTGTCAGGAGTTCTATAAACATAAATCAGAATTGCATTTTGAACATGGTCTCCTATTTCGCTTATGCAGATTAGTAATCCCATTTAAATTGGAAACGCAGATCTTAACACAGGTTCACGACCCTTACTTAGGCATAGACAAAACATTAGCTAGAGCACGTAAACTGTATTATTGGCCAAATATTAATTCCCAGATAAAAGAGCTTATATTCGCTTGCGTTTGTGAGAAGTTTTGTAAGAAAAATCGGAATGAACCCATAGTAGAAGACGAAGCACCAGAATACCCTTTTCACATGGTAGGAATGGACATTACGATGGAAAGGATTTCCTTTCGATTTTTGACGCATACTCTAATTTTTTGATTGTTAGTCATCTTAAGGGAAAATCGGTTTTACACATTATTGAAGAACTCAGAAAGAATTTTAATTAATATGGTTACCCATCAAAATGAAAGTGAGACAACAGCCCATTTAATTCCTTTATGTTCAGATCTTTTGCCAATGAGTGTAATGCAGCACTCCAGTTTTCAAGCCCTAATTATTCTCAGAGCAATGGATTGGCAGAAAAAGGAGTGGCAATAGCAAAAAATATCCTAAAACGTTGCTCACATGTAAATGATTATCAATATAGCATCTTTGAATACAACGCTAACCCAGTAGCAAATTTAGATCTAGCACCATGCGAATTATTCTTTGGAATAATGTGCAAGACCATATTACGAATAAAGAAGACTGCATTATATAGAAATATAATTAATGAAGAAATAATCTCACGGAAGTTTATCTTAAAAAAGAAACAAAAATAATATTACGACATGCACTCAAGAAGCCTGCGTCCATTTATTAAAGGTTTAGAAAAAAAGAAAATGAATGGGTTAAAGGAGTAGTCGAAAAAAGAGTAAATGAAAGGGTTATATCATAAGGGATGATTTTAATAACCACTTTAGGAAAAATAGAAGATTTATGAATAAAATAAGTGTAGAAAATGCCGGTGAAGATATTGACTATTTTCATGATAGTATAAGTATAAGCTTAAGTGAAAACAAAGAGATTCTAATAACTAATAGTAATTTAAGACAACCAGAAAATGATGATAGATTAAGTGAGACTGAGAATATTATTAATGAAAGTATTGAAAATGAATTAAATTGTGAAGAAATTGAAAATGAAGACGAAATTGTAGACGTAATTGAAAACTGGAAGCTCCAGTTAAGAGGACGAGACTAAAATAGGAACCGAGATACAAGTTTCGCGATCTGGAAGATCCATAAAGCCTCCTCAAAGATACGGATGGAATGGAGTTAAGATTAAACAAAAAAAAAAAAGTGTAATAATAGTATAAATTAAGTATTTTTATAGTTTCATAGATATTAAGTATTATAATGTTATCGAAGGATGGTCACACTATAAAGCGTGGCAGAAGATGGATAAAGATGGCCGATTAGTCATCGCGCCACCATTACACCAAGGAAACACCGCGCATACGCGGTGTTCACCGGTGTTTGGCGATTCACCGCCAGAGACCGTGCGTCAAGCCTCCGCTACACCAGGAAAATAGCGCGCGTACGTCCTGCAACAGATCCTTTCTTAGCTCGTTTTTCACACTCTACTCTCCTTGGGCTGTTGGACTCTCCAGGGGCGGTCCTTCAACTCAAACTACCGGGTCCTTTTAAGAAACGCTCTAAAACTTGAATGGTGGACCAAAGATTATAAAGTACATAGATGGGACATCAGGGCCCAAAACGTCAATTTTTTCGTCGAGCTTGTTGGTGAGGGGGGAACGCACGTGCATACGATTCTATTTTTAGAACTCTACATTGTTATGACCACTTCAGGTCCGACGGTCCGCCTATCGGCATGGGTCTGCCTCCGGCTAGCTCATCCAGAGCCGTGGCTTCCCTGACCCTTCCCATCCGACCGTTAACAATAAATTAATCCTTAAACAAGAAAGGAAAGCTAACTTCGGGCGGAGCCGAAGTTGATATACCCTTGCAGTTAAAACCGTATATATATCGCAAACATCGGATATAGTTGGCCGATCTTAATAAAATTTGGTAGGTTGGATCAACTGACCAAAAATAGAATCTGTACTAAGTTTCAGCTTTCTATCTTCAAAAAGTTGGGTCATTTTCGATCGTTCAGTTATATGGCAGCTATAGGATATAGTCGACCGATCCTTATGATATTTGGTATGTCGTAATAAAAATAACTATCATGTAAAATTTAAACTCTCAAACTCTAAAAACACCAAAGTTATACCATTTCCGATCAATCAGTTATATGGCAGCTATAGGATATAGTCGGCCGATCCGGGCCGTTCCGACTTATATACTGCGTGCAAAGGAAAGAAAGGTGTGTGCAAAGTTTCAAGACGATAGCTTCAAAACTGAGAGACTAGTTCGAGTAGAAACAGATAGACAGACAGACGGACAGACGGACATGCTCATATCAACTCAGGAGGCGATCCTGATCAAGAATATATATACTTTATAGGGTCGGAAATGTCTCCTTCACTGCGTTGCACACTTTTGACCAAAATTATAATACCCTCTGCAAGGGTATAAAAACAAAGTTTCGTGGCCTTCCCTCCCATCCTTAGCGGAACACTGGCCTTTTCTCGCGTCCGCCCCTAAGTCCAACACCCGATCCCCCCTCTACTTTTCCATTATCCCTTCCTCATGCCCCCTGCCGTACAGCTCTACTCAATATTAATTTTTTTTCAATTACTTTTTTTATTTTTAAGCTAATATTTAAACATTTGCAATCCGTTCTGGAGCTTTTGTTTTGCCTTCAGGCGCTTTCCTTTTTCAAATTTTATCACACCACGCAGGGAATTATGTTTCAAATTTTCCCTTCCTAGGAGAGCTCTCTTGGGATTTGGGACAAACATACATTGGAGGGAAATTAGATCTTCCAGCTTCCACAGCCGCTACCGGAACTCACAAATTAGATTGAAAATAAATAAAAATTAAACAGGACTTATAATTAGGTACAAACAATATAAATAAAAAAAAAATGTAACAAAAAAAATAAATAACAAACACATACACAATAAAATAAATACTACTATATAAAAAAAAAAATAGAGAATAATCGGGGAGTCGATGGCGGGATTTCCTTTTTTTGCAGTCGTCGAAATTATTATATGTGAGGGATTCTCCTGAAGGGATGTCCGCGTTCAGGAGTTCTGGCCTCCTTAGTTTAATTCTCAGATTTTTTTTTGGTTTTCAGGCGGGCCGCGCATGCGCTGTTGATGGCCCGCAGAAAGAAAACCGCGTGGAGGAACCAAAAACAGAAAATGCCGGCTTGCCTGGCATAAGGTTCACACCCCTCGGAATTGACGGTGTCAAAAAAAAATCAACCATCAAAATTCGCCAATTTTTTTCTTTTCAGGCCTGGCTTCCTTGTCAGGATAAATGGGTCTGGTCGGTCTAGAAAGAAGCAATCCATTAGCCATGGCTCTTCTTCCTGGACCGACCTCTTACCTATATTTTCTGCCGATCCTGCCTCCCGTCTCCGTTTCTTCCTTCGAGATTTTTGGTTTGAGTTATCCTTTTTTAATTGGTTTATTATACCCTTGCAGAGGGTATTATAATTTTGTCCAAAAGTGTGCAACGCAGTGAAGGAGACATCTCCGACCCTATAAAGTATATATATTCTTGATCAGGATCACCTCCTGAGTTGATATGAGCATGTCCGTCTGTCCGTCTGTCTGTCCGTTTCTACGCGAACTAGTCTCTCAGTTTTGAAGCTATCGTCTTGAAACTTTGCACACACCCTTCTTTCCTTTGCACGCAGTATAAAAGTCGGAACGGCCCGGATCGGCCGACTTCATCCTATAGCTGCCATATAACTGATTGATCGGAATTGGTATAACTTTGGTGTTTTTAAAGTTAGAGAGCTATTTTTGGCAAACCATTGCGACATGCCGAATTTCATAAGGATCGGTCGACTATATCCTATAGCTGCCATTTAACTGAACGATCGGAAATGACCCAACTTTCGTGTTTTTGAAGATAGAAATCTGAAACTTAATACAGATTCTATTTTTGGCCAGTTGATCCAACCTACCAAATTTCATTAGGATCGGCCGACTATATCCTATAGCTGCCACATATGTAACTGAACGATCGGAAATGGTATTTGGTAGAAATATCAACTTTCGTATTTTTGAAGATAGAAGTTTGGGACTTTTTTTTTAGATTTTTTATTTTAGTTAATTAGTTTTATTATGATTTAATCATAAGGATCGGCCAACTATATCCGATGTTTGCGATATATATCCGGTTTTAACTGCGCGGGTATATAAACTTCGGCTCCGCCCGAAGTTAGCTTTCCTTTCTTGTTTTTTCCTTTTATTTTGCTAATTAGGCTTTGCGTCTTTTTTTTTACATTTTGAATTTTCCGTATATTCAGGTGACTTTGCCGCCCGCACTACTCGACACTTGCCTTCTTTCTAATGTTTCCCAGTTCTCCTGGGCCTCGGAACGGTCATTCGGATAGGCCCGTTACTCCATACATTTCCCTATAAATATGTAACTCGGTGGCATCACTCGGCAGACCATGTCTGACTAGGTGGCATCACTAGGGCGACTTATTTATCGGCCACAACAACATGTATCCGTCAACAAAACCCTTCAGTACCAAAATTTCTTACCCCGACGTTTCCTGGCGACATGTTCGAAAAACAAAAACAAATTGCATGGGCTTCGTTTACTCAAGTCCAAAACGAAAGGGGAAACGAAACTTCTACCTGCTTTCGGTTTTCGACGATGATTCTCGAAGCTTCTACGTCATATTTTCGGTGCAGAGGCACGCGACAGAGAGACAATTAGAGAGATGTAGATGGAGGGAAGAAGGAGAAAAAAAATCTGTGCCGAAAACCAAGTGAATGGAAGCGACGTCAGAATACCCTTTTTAAAATATGTTGAAATATTTTTATATATTTAAGATTATATTTAATAAATTTTTTTATCTAATCATATGGTATATTGAAATGTATTAATAATTGGCTTTAGGCAAAGCCAAAATGTTCATGTTTGATTATTTTCCTTGTGCGATTCTAATTACAAGGCATTGCGTTGGTCGACTATACCCTGGCTCGCGCCAGAATTATCGGTTGTCAATTTTCGGTTTCGTCTTGCCTCTCCCCTTCTCTTTGCATTTGATGTTCAATTTGCATAAAAGTAACACGCGTGTTTGTTGCATTTAAAATTAAATTTTTTAAAAAACATAATACCTGGTGATAATAACTAATTCTGGTGAGTAGTGCATATAATAAACTTATTTATTAAGTTCCGAGCGGCCGTTCAATATATGTAAGCATGTTCATATATTTATTAAACGGCATTAGCCGTTCGGAAAAGTATTAAATATTTATATATGTACATATGTACATATATTTATTGAACGGCATTAGCCGCTTGTACATATTATGTTATTATCTATTTATTGTTTATTTATTTAATTGAGGAAATGATCGTGCAATATAACATCGACGGAGTTAGTGGGAAGAAGAGATTGAAGGCGTTTCCAAATTTTTATGGAGTTTTGATCGGTATGTATTTTAATTACAAATAATGTAAACAATATCTAATTTCTACGGATTCCTCACGGTATACCCCAGGGATTCCTTGGGATATTTCCTCAACGATTCCTCAGAGTATACCTCAGGGATTCCCTGGGGTATTTTGTTCGAAATGCTCTTCGAATAACTGCAGGAATCCTGCAGTATTCTTTGAGTTGTTCGAATTCCTCGGAACTCTTGTTCGAGGAATTGTTCGATGCGAGGAACTCTTCTATGGAAATTCCTTGATGGTTTGTATGAAACATACCCCGAGGATTCCTCGGGTGGCAATACTAGTACCTAGACGATTCCTTGAGTAATCCTGGAGGTATGGTACTGAAGGGTACCTAGACGATTCCTTGAGTAATCCTTGAGGTATGGTACTGAAGGAAAATGTGAGCTTTTGTATGTATGTGTGACTGTGAAATTTCAACTTCTCGTTTCTGTTTGCATAGAGTAAACAGAGATAGAGTTTGCACGTAATGCATAGAGTAGTTACTCAATGTATGACTTTTCTGTGTTCAAATCCTCGTAAGATTTTGAACTTTTTCTTTCTTTTATAATTATTATTATTTTTTATTTTTCTTTAATTGTAATACTTTTCTTTAATTTTACAATTGTAAAATTGTTCAATTTTTCATTATGTCCGGCTAATAAAATTTCAAGGGAGTCCGTCCGGCATTTTGTAACCCGACACGTCCGTCACTTATTTTTACAACAACTGTACTAGAATGCAATTAAAAAAAATAATTATAATAAAGAAAAAATTATTAATAAAAAAATAAAAGTATATATAAAAATAATCACAAAACTAAAATTGAAACAACCACCCGCTAATAAAATCGAACCCAGGACCCCAAGAATAAGGAGCATGCACTATCCATCTAGGCTACCCTCGAAGTTAATCTATTGATACTTAAAATTGTTTTTAAAGTAAGCGCTAGAATCCATACCAAAAACAGACCTGAAGAGTAAGGATAGTACTCTTTGCTCTTACTTTGGTTCGTTTTGAACGTTTCAAACTTTCATCGTTCCAAAGATGTTACGATCTAAAAATTGAATTCTCTCTTTCCCTCTCTCATCTGCTAGCCGTTTGTCGTGGAACTCACTCTCAAATGTTTTCATTTTTACAGCGGGACGATGAGACGACGTAAAGGTGATTTTAAAATTTTGTATTTTTTTATTGGATTATAAATTTAGGAAACACTTTTAACTCTACCACTCGGCCAACCCTTATTCATTGTCGCGCAAAAAATTTCTTAAACTTAATTTGTCGCGCTGTGGAACCCGCTCGTTCCAGCGGGTTCTAGCGCTGGAGCCCGACATACATAGAAAATGTTTCTTTGTGTGAAATGTCCCATCTATGTACTTTATAATCTTTGGGTTTATAAGCTTCCTAAAAAGACTTGTTTCGATTCGCTCCAATGGGTCTCCTTATATACTTCCCACTACTTTCGCGTCGCCCCCTTCCATTCCTTGCTCCTTCGCTGATGCTAACCTCGGCGCACTTTCTAAACCCGGCTGCGCGGCCACCCCGAGAACTGTTACGTTCCACGTCGTCTCTGCTTTTTCACGGCACGCAGCCCCCTCACTTCTTCTTCTGTCTAGCGGCTAGACTTCTCGTCTTTACTTTCCTCCATCCCCCCGTACTGAATATTTTCAAAACCAGAAAATATACCAAATACAAGAAAATACCAGAAATTTACATGGGAATGCCAGTCCGCTGCCAGAACGTTTTATAGGACACTAGCGACAAGAATACAAATTCTAATCTTTCATCACAGGCAGGGTCATTCATTTCATGACAGGGTCAGTGATAGCCTTGCAAGGCATTTTTAAGGCTTTTTCTCGATGTGATAATGCAGAAAGTCGATGAAAGTTTTGACCAAAGTTAAGTCGATGAATTCGATGTCGATGTGCTGGAAATTATACATTTAACAAGAAAGGAAAGCTAACTTCGGGCGGAGCCGATGTTGATATACCCTTGCAGTTAAAACCATACATATAAAGATGTATTATATATCGCAAGCATCGGATATAGTTGGCCGATTCTTATGAGAATATGATATTATAGCCCAATATATTATAATATAAAATCTTAAAAAAGTCCCAAACTTCTATCTTCAAAAGTACCAAAGTTGGTATTTCTACCAAAAACCATTTCCGATCGTTCAGTTATATGGCAGCTATAAGATATAGTCAGCCGATCGTTATAAAATTTGGTAGGTTGGATCAACTGACTAAAAATAGAATCTGTACTAAGTTTCCGCTTTCTATCTTCAAAACACGAAAGTTGGGTCATTTCCGATCGTTCAGTTATATGGCAGCTATGTATAGGACATAGTCGCCCGATCCTTATGAAATTTGGTAAACAAGTCCATCAGCTGTTTTCGTGTCTTCACCCTCCGCTAAAAATCATTCCATCGTTAGAGTAGGCATGCACAAGCCTCTTGCAGAACAACAAAAACTTAAAATCAATCGGCGTTTTAAGTGACTCCGTCTGAAATATACTCTGACACTTTCTCAGTATGTTCATTTTTAATGATTCCTAAAAATATATATGCAGAAAACATTTTACTACTAACACTTAATCTTATTCCTAAAAAAATTTAAAATGTATGCTGAAATAATAAAAAACATAATAAAAAAAATAACATAATTTCTTTCGTCATTTCACCAAATAACGAATACCCGATTTTGTTAGGGTAGCAAGCCTGAAAAGTAAGAACAATCAAAATTTTGTGCGCTGGCTTCGAAACGAAATCGCACGCACACATGCCCCCGTGTATGTGAATGTGTGACACGCGTACATACAAAGAACAATCCAAGCGCAGACCAACCTTCATCGTCGCGCTCCTTTCAACGACTGAGAAACAGAAAGAATTCTATGAGCGTAATATGAACGAACGATGAGCGTAAGAGAGCGTAAGTAATCCTCTCTGGGGCCTGCTGGGGCCTGTCGCAAGAAATTTTTGCGTCCATTTTCGTTGTATGAAATGGGTTGTCTATATGCTGTATGGTTAGTGATTATACCCTTGCAGAGAGTATTATAATTTTGTCCAAAAGTGTGCAACGCAGTGAAGGAGACATCTCCGACCCTATAAATTATATATATTCTTGATCAGGATCACCTCCTGAGTTGATATAAGCATGTCTGTCTGTCTGTCTGATTGTACGTCTGTCCGTTTCTACTCAAACTAGTCTCTCAGTTTTAAGCGACATCTACTTTGCACACACCCTTCTTCCCTTTCCACGCAGTATATAAGTCGGAACGGTCGAGATCGGACGACTATATCCTATAGCTGCCATATAACTGATTGATCTGAAATGCTGTAACTTTGTGGTTTTTTGAGCTAGAGAGTTTTTGCATGAATGCTATTTTTATGCATAAAAATAGGCAAGGCAAAATAATACGACATGTCAAATTTCATAAGGATCGGCCGACTATATCTTATAGCTGCCTTTTAGCTGCCATAACGATCGAAAATGGTTTTTTGTAGAACTACCAACTTTGGTATTTTTGAAGATAGAAGTTTTGGACTTTTTTTAGATTTTGTATTATAATAAATTGGGTTATATTATTATATTCTCATAAGGATCGGCCAACTATATCCGATGTTTGCGAGATATATCCAGTTTTAACTGCAAGGATATATCACGTGAACATCGGCTCCGCCCGAAATTAGCTTTCCTTTCTTGTTTTTTATTTCAAATAGTTTGAAACAATATTGGAAAAAAAATTTCCAACTGTTCGATTTTGTTAATGAAATCTATTGACAGCTTGGAAGTCCGCCATGAAATGTGACCTTTTTGCTTTGAACAAGGATTAATATTTGGAAAAAAATTGGTCCGCACCCAACCTTTTCCTTCAAAAAGCGAAAACGCACTGGACGTTAACGAACTAAAGCCAAAGCCGAACGATTAGGTAGCCGATTAGGTTTTTTATATAAAGAAATTTAATTTTATAATATAAAATATAATACAGAATTTTACAAGGAGTAAGTATATCACAAGAAAACCTTTTCGTAGAAAAGTGAAATTCCACCCTGAAGGGTCAAGAAAAAAAAGGAACCAATTGACCTGCTGCGATCCCTTTTTATCACTTTCTTGCAGGAGACATATTTATGTCAGGGTCGGATGAAAGGTCAATATGTATTTTTTATTTAGGAGAATATGTATATATGAGTGTATACTGGATTGTGGATTTACGTTCCCACCAACATATACATGCATACATGGATATGACGCAAGAAATCAGCCGATTGCCTATTTACTCCCTACTGACGGACATGCTCATATCAACTCAGGAGGTGATCCTGATCAAGAATATATATATTTTATAGGGTCGGAGATGTCTCCTTCCCTGCGTTGCACACTTTTGATCAAAATTATAATACCCTCTGCAAGGGTATAAAAAGGGTAATGCAAACATTGCTAGTTTTAAACATAAAATATGAATGTAACATCTACTCACAGGTCACAAAATCTTTATTTTCGTTTACTACAAGCCTTGAACTTAGAGAAAATGCTAAATTTGATTTCAAACAGACAAAATCAAAATAAAGTATCGCAAATATAAAAAGACGTCGATCAAGCCAAAATCAACGCCTGAAAATTGTATATGTTATGTATTGTATTATACTTACATGTATTGTTATATGTTAGCTTTGAGAGCTTACAGCTGATCTAGTTGATCAAGTTTATATTTTTTAACGATATTCAATAATTTAACTATAGGTAGAAAACCAAATTTTAATGAATTTTAACAGTTGAAAATTTGCTTAATCTGACGTTAGAAAATCACCCACTGTGCATCGCCTCAAAATGTGCTTTAAGATGGAGCATCCAAGGAACAGTAAACTCATGCAAGCATGTTTCTCTACATCACTGCGAATGCAATGGATAATTTTAATGTAGACCCTATAGCTCGACGAAAGTTTTAATAGGAAGATGACAAAAAGGCTATACGCATTCTTGAAGACATGTAAAAAGGCAAAAGACCGTTACCAAGTGGGTCTTCTTCTAGGAACATGCTACGCTCTTGAATGCCTGCGGTCAAAAATCAAAAGAGATCCAGAATTTTTTGAGAAAAAATAAGAAAGCGATATGCAAATTTGAAGGCTCTTATGATTCCATAACGACAAAAAAAACTCCAAGGACCTTTGTCCTGCGTCCATCGTTCGATGAAATTCGGAATTGGCTGCGAACCTTCTATCGCTCATTATATACGCGCCAAAAACGCAGATGCATTTAACGACACAAATCCACGAGCATACGAGTCCATAACCAAGGCACACTATATGGACGATCTCGATACCTAAAATGATGATTCCGAGGCGATATCAGTGACATCAGAAGTTAAGATATTTATGCAAATAGAGGATTCACAATAAAAAACTGGATCTTAAACTCTAGCGCGATTTTGCATTATTTTGGAGGGCGCCAATTAGGCATCCACAATCCAAAAGAACTTGATGGCCCCAAAAATGTTCTCGGTATGTATTGGGATTCAAAACACTAAGGATTTAAGTATAAATTAGGTTTGGAAGACTTAAAAGAGATGTCCTGAACGGAGGCGCTACACCAACCAAGCAAGCAAGAAATCCGAAATCCTGCAGGTACTCATGTCCATCTTTGATCTACTAGGCCTAAAGATGGAATCGACTGGTACAAGGAACTTTCTGTCAGACTCTCCAAAGGCGGTCCTCCAACTCAACGCTACAAGCTTCCTAAAAAGACTCGTCTTGATTTGCTCCAATGGGCCCCTTATATGCGAATCGGAGCGCCCGTTAATCCTTCTGGCTCCACAGATCACGCCCCTTTCCCGTTGGCGGGCTGCGCGGTGTGCTCATGTCCTCACTGTTGCCTCGGAAACCGTTACGTTCCACGTTGATTCCGTCTTCCCACCGGGTGATGAAACCCTGCCTTTCCATTCGTCTACTGCTGCTCCAGGAACCGTTACGTTCCACGTTGATTCCGTCTTCCCACTCGATGATGGAACCCTGCCCCTCCCCGCTCGTATTGGTCATTGGCCTATTTCCTGCGGCCGCCTAGTGATTGGCCGGTGCTGCTTACGCCCTGTCGCCGCTTTCGCACCTCCTCGGCTCTCCTTGGCTCCCCGGTTATCTGTCTTAGCGTGTGGGGAGACTAACTCTCCTCACATTTCCCCCCTTCTTCGGGAACGACAGAGACACTTGTCGAACAAATGGAGTCCGGGTGACCACTCAATGCTCACCGAAAAAAACGGTGTCCGCCCGCTTCTTTCCCCTTTGGTGTGGATGCCCATCCACTTCCCCCCTCCTTCGGAAGACGACCGATCGCTCCCCTCTTTCCCCTTTCTGGCTACCATTGTTTTTTTTTCCTTTATTTTTTTTGTTTTCCTTTTCCTTCTGTTTTTTTTTTTTCTTTATCTTCACTATCTTTTACCCTCCCCTTTTTATACCCTTGCAGAGGGTATTATAATTTTGTCCAAAAGTGTGCAACTCAGTGAAGGAGACACCTCCGACCCTATAAAGTATATATATTCTTGATCAGGATCACCTCCTGAGTTGATATGAGCATGTCCGTCTGTCCGTCTGTCCGTCTGTCCGTCTGTCTGTCTGTCTGTTTCTACGCGAACTAGTCTCTCAGTTTTAAAGCTATCGACTTGAAACTTTGCACACACCCTTCTTTCCTTTGCACGCAGTATATAAGTCGGAACGACCGGGATCGGCCGACTATATCCTATAGCTGCCATATAACTGATTGATCGGAAATGGTATAACTTTGGTGTTTTTGAAGATAGAAAGCTGGAATTTAATACAGATTCTATTTTTGGTCAGTTGACCCAACCTACCAAATTTCATTAGGATCGGCCGACTATATCCCATAGCTGCCATATAACTGAACGATCGGAAATGGTATTTGGTAGAAATATCAACTTTCGTATTTTTGAAGATAGAAGTTTGGGACTTTTTTTAGATTTTGTATTGTAATAAATTGGATTATATTTTCCTATTTCCATAAGGATCGGCCAACTATATCCGATGTTTGCGATATATATCCGGTTTTAACTGCAAGGGTATATAAACTTCGGCTCCGCCCGAAGTTAGCTTTCCTTTCTTTTTTTTTTTTTTAAACGTACTTTAGTCTTGCTACTATATTATTTTTTTTCCTGAATTTATATTATTCCTTGTTTTTTTTTTTTAACCCTTTTTTTTTATATTTAGATTTTTTTCCTTCATTTTTTTTCTTTAACTCCTCCTTATAACCCTCACTCCGTTGGCATCTCCTCTCACCCGGAAGCATGTTGCTCCCACCTGCGCCAAGATGCACCATCTTCCGGGCCGTCCTCGTCGTCTTGCCAACTCGGCTTTCACCCTCGCGCCGAGCTCCAGCGGCCAACTGAGCTCCGGGACCTCTCGTACGCCTCCTTCCGACGCCTGCCGCTCCAGCAGCGGCCTTACCGGCTACTTCTCTGGGCACGATGTCTGCCGGGCAAGCGCAGGCCTCTCTGGCGCCGACCTCTCTGGCACCCACCCACACCCATGGCCCCTTCTCCCAGGGCTCCTCTTCCTTCTGCTCCGGACGTGGGCTTCGGGTAGGCGTCACCGTGGGCTATGGCGTCGCCTGCCGGACCCTCTTCTCCGCCTTACACGGCTTTTCCTCCGCGCGTTCAGCCCTTGGGCGTGGCGTCGGTGGTATCCTGGGCCACGCCGTCGCCTGCCGGACCCTGCCGGAGGCACCCTTTCTCCTGGCCTTCTCCAATATCCGTCTTGTTCGCTGCTGCCGTATCCTCCTCGTCCTCGCCACCACCATCGCCCTCTCGCGTCCGTCTATCCATCTTTCCCGCCATTCCTTGGCGCTCCTTCGTCGGGTCTGCTCCGCCAGCTTGGCTCGGGCCCTCGCCATGTCCACCGTGGCCTTCATCATGACCAGGCGCCGGCTGTCCCGTTCTACCCGCTGGTGTAGGTCCAGCACCTCGCTCCGGCGCCGCTGCTCCACCCGGACGGATCCGACGGGTATCTTTCCTCGTCCTCCTGCTGCCCGCTTGATCACCCAGGCTGCCCTTACTTTCCTGGCGTCCCAGGACGGATCGCCAACGATCTCAATGTCGCTCTCGTTCGACGACACCACCATAGTGGCGAAGTGGACTTCGAATGGGCCGTACACCTCCCACGGCTCTACTTATATAGTGTATCCATTTCCCGTTGCTGGAAATGTCCCGCTAATGCTCCCGTTACTTGATCTCCTCCTCTTTGGGGTTTTTTTTTTCTTTTTCCTTTTCTCCTTGCGGTACGTGTACACTTATGCGGATTTGATGTATTTCTCTTGTGATCATCATTCCTTTGCTGTTGCCTCCGTATCTTGACACTTCAGCTCGCTAACATAGGCCCTCTTTTCCCTCTTTGTCCTGCCGTGTCGTAATGTGACAATTACCGGCAACACGAAGTCCACTACCGTATATGGCCCGTCATACCGAGGCGCAAGTTTCACCGCGAATCCTTCGGCTGCCTTTGATAGGTGGTGCTCCTTTGCCCACATTGTCTCACCGACTTTTGAGCTCCACTTCCGTCCCTCAAATTATAATGCCGCACCTGGTCCTGGGCAGCTCGCTCCATGTTCCTCCGCACTATCTCGAATATTTCTTTCAGCTTCGTCGCGTTCTCCGTGGGTGTTCTTTGTCCAACTCCCGTGCCTAACACATTTTCATCGAACAGGGCTCGCGGCATCCTTGGCTCCCTGCCCTGCGTTACAAAACACGGCGAGTTCCCCGTGGATTCCGAGACTGCCGAATTTACTGCCAACATTAGCTCCGGCCAGTGATCGTCCCACTTCTTTTGATCTTCCCCAGCGAACTGGGCGATCATTGTTTTGACCGTTCTATTCGCTCTTTCCGTGGGACTCTCCAGCTCTCCGAGGAATTTCTTAAAGCTGCGACTGGTGAACTGCACCCCGTTGTCCGTTACCATTATTTTCGGTACTCCATACCGAGCGACAATTCTTTCCCTGAACGCCTTCTGTAGCGCCTCGGTTGTTGCTTTTCGAAGTGGCACTATCTCCGTCCATTTCGAAAACCGATCGATTATCACAAATATCATTGTGTTGCCGTGTTTCGACCTGGGCAGTGGGCCTACAAAATCCGCGCATACCGTCGCCCATGGCCTGTGTCAGCATTTGTCCGGCTGTTTGCATCTGACTTGGCTTGTACTTCAGGCACGTTTCGCACCTCCTGACGTATTTCCGGATGTCCCTCTGCATCCCTGGCCAGAAATACCGGGCGGCCACTCTGGCTATAGTTTTTCTTACGCCCAAGTGTCCTGCCGTTGGTGCGTCATGATTTTCTTTGAGGACCTGCTGCCTCATCTCCATCGGCACGCACAGCTTCCATGACGCCACTTCCTCGCTTCCTCTATGCGGAACGTGGCGGTAGATCAAACCGCCCTCTACAACGTAATCTGGAAACTTTTGTGGGCTTGTTGTCATCTTCTTCTTTAATGCGCTTATCCACACGCATTCTTTGTCGACCATCTCCATAGCGCGTCGGCAACCACGTTGAGCTTCCCCTTAGGGTAGCTGATGACGTAGTCATACTGCTGCAGCTCGAACACCCACCTCGCTATTCTCCCAAGTGGGCTGTCGATGTTATTAAGCCACTTCAATGCCATGTGGTCCGTGATCACGTCGAACTGGTACACCTCCAGGTAGGGCCTCATTTGCCTTATCGCCCATACTATGGCCAGGCACTCCTTTTCCACTTCGCGATTCCTGCGAAATCTGGGACGAAACGCCGATACCACGATGCCATCCCTATGAACTGGCGTACTCCCTTGACGTTCGTCGGGGGTTGTAGCTCTGTAATTGCGGCGACCTTTCCCGGATCCATTCCGATCCCTTGGCTTGTTATCCGGTGTCCCAGGTAGAGCAGCTCCTGCCTGAAGAAATTACACTTTTCCGTATTAATCTTTTAGATTTTCCATATGCTCCTCCTTGGTGCGTCCGATCACTATGATGTCATCCTGATACGCGAATGCGTGTGGAGCCATATCCGGGCCTATTACCTGGTCAAGGGCCCTCTGAAACGTTGCCGAGGCTGAGTGCAACCCAAAAGGCATCACTTTCCATTGGTATAGACCCTTCCCTGGAACGGTGAAGGTGGTAAATTTCCTGCTGCCTTCCTCTAGGGGAATCTGCCAATACCCATCCTTTAAATCGAGACTGCTGAAGAACCTTGCTTCTCTCGGCTGCTCCAAAATGAAATTTGTACGTGGCATTGGGTACGCATCATTTACTGATTTCGCATTGATTTGTCGGAAGTCCACGCACATCCTCCATCCTCCGTTTTCTTCTTTACCATTACAATGGGTGAACTGTACGCGCTAGGGCTCAATGCATCCTTTTTCCAGCAATTCCTCCACCTTCGAGTTTATTTCCCCCTGTATCTTTGGATTTTTGGGGTAATATCGTTGTTTTATGGGAATGTCGTCCTTCATCGTGATCCTGTGCTGCGTTATGTTCGAGCAGCTTCTTTGGCCTGCGAACGCCTCCAGTTCTCTTTCGATGAATCTTTTATCTCATTCCTCTTCCCATTTTACTGGGCATCCGGCCACCACTACGGACAGCCTATCCTCCAGACAGCCGTCCCTTCTCTCCCTTTTGGGTATCGAAATGCGGTGGCCTGCGCATGTCACTGTTGTGCCAAACTCGCTGAGGAAATCCCATCCTAACACCAGACTGTCCTCCATGCCTGGCATCACCAGCAGGTTCAGGGTCTTTGTCCGATCACCGAAGCTTATCCTTGCCTGGAGCACGGCGCGTGTCTCCGTATGGCTTCCATTAGCCAACTTCACTCGTCTCCTTGTCGCGATGCGTTGTCCGGTGACCTCCGGCCTCTCCGCTAATTCTTCAAAAATAAAACTCGCCGTTGCTCCCGTGTCCAGCATGGCCTTTATCTCCGTGCCCTCGACCTCGATGGTTGCCGTCAGCTGCTGCTCCTCCTCGGATAGTCCTCCTATTAGTTTTGAGAGGCAGCACCGTGCGATCTCTGCTCTCCTCCCTGTTGCTGAGACCGCTGCGCGTTTCCCGACCTCTGGCAGCATTCTGTGCTCCTTACTCCTGTCGCGCCACACATCTTGCAGAACAAAAACCTTGGATTCCGGCATCCGCTAGCCCAATGGCCCAAGCCACCGCATCTGTTGCATGCTTGAGCCGGGTTCTCGACAGGACCCTGCCTTGGTCCTGCTGACCATTGCCGATCTGGTCATTGTTGATCCGCCCTGTAATGGGTCTTGGGCTGCCATCTTGGCGTCCAACCTTGACCTGTGTTGTTCTGTCGCTCCGGCGGGCCTTGGCGCAGTTCTTCTTTCTGCCACCTTGGGGTCCATTGGGTGTTTTGGACGGTTGGGTGATGGAGTTCGTTCCTTTGTCCGCTCTGGGTCCATTGATTTCTCTGGTACCCCGCTGCCTCGGCATGATGCGGTTCTTCTCTTTGCCACCTCTCTACGGTCGGTTGACTGTGGCTCCATCGTTGTTCCGTGGCGACTTGCCTATTAAAAGCGTCTTCTTCCTGCGCCAACTCCTCGAACTCTTCTGCCAGGCCCATCACCTCCTCCAAGGATGCGCATGCGTATGGTCTTATAAACATTTTCATCCTTGGCATGCAATTTTCGACGAGCCTCTCGATTACCTCCTTTTCCTTAGTGGCTTCATTAGGGACTGAAGGTCCACCATGTATTCCTTGAATGGCTCTCCACGACGCTGCTTCCGTTGACGGACTTGATCCGCCAACTTCTCGGAATATCTTTTCGGTAGGAAAAAGTTTTCGAAGCTTGCCCTAAATCTTGCCCATGTTGGCCATTCTTCGTCGTTCATGATGAACCATCTTTGAGCCCTGCCCTGCAGTAGTTCTGGCATAGCCCTCGGGATCGTGTTTATGTCCAAACCATAGGTTTTCGCGGACCACGTCACTCGGTCGAGGAACTCTAGCGGGTCTCTTGTTCCGTCGAACCGAAAGGACCAGTCCCGCACCTGTCCGGCCACTTTGGCGTTATCCACTGGGGCCGGGACATACTTTCTTGATTGTGACTCCATGCTCCCTCCTATTTTTGGCTCTGGTACCGCTAAGCTTGCTATAAATCTTTCGGTCTCGCTGGTCTCGCTCGCTCTGGGGATGGAGCCCAAACCTTTCCTCGAGCCCGTGAGTCAACGCCAGTACTTCCTCGTCCTTGGACTCGTCAACCCACTTCGCCACTAGTGATCTGATGGTTTCCACCGTCCCGTCTGCTGGTAGACCGAGTTCTCTCCACACCTCGCTCAGTTCCTCGTTTTTGAGCATGTAGATCCAGATTTTCTTTCCCATTTCCCTGCTATGCTGTTTCTAGACTCAAACGCAATCACGTAGTTTCGGCGCCAGGTGTAACGAACTATTTTGTCTGCTTCCGCTCGCCACAATATGCCGCGGCTAGCTCACAGAGTCTGCGGGTTAGTTCCACCGAATTTATAGTTCGACGCGATTGCCCGAGCCCAGAAATAATACAAATAGCTTTTATTTTATGCAGTTTTACAATGATATTTTAACCTGGTTCCCGAGAACGGGCCCCACTCCGAATACTCGTGATCCTTGATGCCTTCTTTGGCCGTCTTGATGGTTTGCTCCGTTGTTGCTGTTCCGTCGCTGCCTTCGTTGCCGGGGGTTCCTCTTTGGTGTTCTTTCGTCGAGCCTTCCACCTCTTTGACTTTGTCTGGTCTGGACTTCGACTGCGCACTGACAGGCCTCCACTAAATTGCCGGTGATACCACGCCTACGCGCTGTACCGCCGGGCTCGGGAGTTGGCGGGCTGTAGCCTCCGCTACACCAGGAGAACGCTGTGCTTTGCGCGCCGGCGAGTCCGGAGATAGCTACTGACAGTCGCCTCCGCAACACCAGGAAGACACGCCGTGCATACGCACCAGCGGACCGGGTTCAGAGTTTGCTGCTGTCGGCTCCGCTACGCCAGGAAAATGCCGTGCTTTGCGCACCGACGAGTCTGAATCGGGAGTTGCCGAAGTCTTGTCAGTCCCGACGGGGTCGGAAGTCGCCTGTCCAGGACCGTATGTCACGCCTCCCTTTGGCCGGGTGACCACCGCGCGTACGCATCAATGGACCCGGATCAAGAGTTGCCCGGTGGGTGATCGGCGCTTTTTCGATCGCTTTCCTAATTGGACGTGAGTTAACGAGTCGGCTTATCCGTGCCTTGCAGAACCACACCTGTTGGTTGCGAGTCAGGAATCTGTACGGCGTGCGCCAGACTTATTCTTTCCTCACTTCCTTGCAACGCTACCTGCTGTGGCCGGGAATGGCCCAACTCGACTCTGATACCCTATAGCTGTCGAGGAACCGACCGACAAAGATCCTTTCTCGTTCTGTCCTTAGCGTCTTTTGGAGCCAGCTGGGCTTGGGCTCCTGAGTTGGCCTGTCCTTCCCGTTGCAGGACCACGCCTGTTGGTTGTGAGTCAGGAGTCAGTGTGGCGTGCGCCAGACTTATCCTTTCCTCACTTCCTTGCAAGGCTTTCTGTCGGGGCCAGGAACTGGTCCAACTCATCTCCAGTCCCCTAGGTTTTTCCAAGGAACTGTCCCAGTACAGATCCATGCTCGTCTTGTTCGTTCTGTTGCTGCTCGTTTTTGGGCTGTTGGACTCTCCAGAGGCGGTCCTTCAACTTAAAACACCGAGTCCCTTTTTAGAAACGCTCCAACGCTTGTATGTCAGACTCTCCAAAGGCGGTCCTCCAACTCAACGCTACAAGCTTCCTAAAAAGACTCGTCTTGATCTGCTCCAATGGGCCTCCTTATATGCGAATCGGAGCGCCCGTTAATCCTTCTGGCTCCACAGATCACGCCCCTTTCCCGTTGGCGGGCTGCCGTTACTCCTGCTTCCGCTTATGTCCTCACTGTTGCCTCGGTAACCGTTGCGTTCCACGTTGACTCCGTCTTCCCACTCGATGATGGAGCTCTGCCCCTCACCGCCCTCACTGCCTTTCCATTCGTCCACTGGTGCTCCGGGAACCGTTACGTTCAACGTTGATTTCGTCTTCCCACCGGGTGATGAAACCCTGCCTTTCTATTCGTCTATTGCTGCTCCGGGAACCGTTACGTTCCACGTTGATTCCGTCTTCCCACTCGATGATGGAACCCTGCCCCTTCCCGCTCGTATTGGTCATTGGCCTATTTCCTGGGGCCGCCTAGTGATTGGCGGGTGCTGCTTACGCCCTGTCGCCGCTTTCGCACCTCCTCGGCCCTCCTTGGCTCCCCGGTTATCTGTCTTAGCGTGTGGGGAGACTAAGTCTCCTCACAATATATATAGGATATGAAAGAGTTCAAGTTCGCCCTTATATACCAGCCCCAATCCGTTGTAACAACTGCAAAAATACAGAGGCCTGCTGGGTAATGGACAGTAAGGGCTTGAGGACAGGCAGGCCCCAACTCTCCACCCTACCGCCTCTCCTGCTCAATGCTCCTGAGCCTCTGCATCCTTATGGCTCCCAGCCTGTACGCTGCGTCAACTCCTCTTCTGTAGCTGGGCGTATTCATCGCCTCAGCCCAGATGGGCGCCGCGTACAGAATTTGCGCCGAGGCAACGCTCACGAGGAGCCTTCTCCTGTTCTGCTTTGGGCCTCTGGTATTGAGGAGGATTCTGGCGAGGCCCCTGGTAGTGGCTGCAGCCTTGCCCTGGATATATTCTAGGTGCTCACGGAAGGTGAGCCGAGCGGCGATCATCACATCCAGGTATTTTATGGCCCGCTGGTTGGTTATGGCCATTCGACCAACCTGAATCGTCGCCGTTTTTAGAACCTTGCGGCTGCTGACCAGCAACGCTTCCGTCTTTTGTGGGGCTAGGCTTAGTCCTGCATTTTGGAGCCACTGTTCCATTGCCTCAATCGCCTTGTTCGCCGCTCTCACCGCTTCCTCCCTATGTTTGACCACAACCACCAACGCTACGTCAACTGCGAAGCCGCTACGTATTGCCCCAGTCCGCCGTGTTGAATGCGTTCCTGATGTCCAGGGTGACTATTAGACAGTATTGCTTGGAGCCACCCTTCCACCTGGTTCCCGCTATTGCGTTGCGAGCAATTCCAACCACCGCTGCTATGGCATCCACTGTAGACCTTCCCTACCGGAACCCATACTGCTTTGGAGACAGCCCTCCCGCCTCCTCTATGGTGGCTTCGAGCCTCGCCGCGATCACCCTCTCGAAGACCTTGCCCGTTGTGTCCAGCAGGCAGATTGGCCTATAGGACGACGCTTCCTCCCTTGGTTTTCCTGGTTTTAGTAGCAGCAGGAGCTGCTACAATTTTGCGGAGCAACAAATGCATCCGCGAAGGCACCTTTCCCACCAGGTGGAAGGAGCCAGATCGCGGATGCATTTGTTGCTCCGCATAACTTCCCGGCTGCAGTGCCAGAGCCAGCTTCAGGGCTCGGTTAGGAACCGAGTCCGGGCCAGGTGCTTTGTTGGGGGCCAGGCTTCTCCCTATGGCCAGAACTTCCTCTTCCGTTAGCTCCTCCGCCATTTCATTGTCTGATGGGGGGGTGGGAAGCTGGGTGACCTGGTTGCCGGCTGGGAACAGTGCTTGCACTATGGACCTTAGTACGTTCGGGTCCGTGGGGGACTGGATTCCTGCCCGCAGCCTCTTCACCACTATCCGGTACGCGTTGCCCCATGGATTTTCCTCCGCCGAGTCACATAGCTCCAGGAAGCATTTCCTTTTACTGTCTCGGATGGCCACCTTCAATGCTTTGCGTCGGTCCTTGAAGGCTAGGTTCCACTCCTCAAAGGCGTCGCTGCCTCTTGCTCGCTGCATAAGCCTCCTTGCTCTCATGAACTCAGCTCGGATGGAGCCAATCTCGTCGCTCCACCAGTAAACAGGAGCGTGGTTTCTACGGTAGCGGCTTCTCCGCTGCATGCTCGCCATGCACGCTGCCTCGAGCTTAGCTGCCAGGGAGTCAGCCATTTCGTTGGCCCCGCTTGGTAGGACGTTGCCGATGTCGCGCGCTGCCTCGGTGAAGTTCCTCGCCTAAAGCGTACCGATTCTGTAGCCTCGTGGATTCGATTCCCTCGGTCGTTCTGAGGGCTACCAATTGAGCACAATATTGCTTCGTGGTCGCTGGCCGTAAAGCTGCCGCTTATCCTCCAGTTAGCGCCAGTCGCTAGCGAGGGGCTTGCGAACGTCAGGTATATGATGGATCCTGCTCCGGCTCTGCTGAAGGTTTGCTGGTTTCCTTCGTTCAGCAGTACAAGATCGAGTAAGCCAAAGATTTCTCTGACCACTCTCCCTCTCGCATTCCTCCTCGGGCAGCCCCAGTCCTGCGCCCAAGTCCCCTGCTACCAGGACGTCAGAACGGCCTCTGATGTCATTTCCCAGGCAGTCCATCATGCGATCAAACTCATTGGTGGTTAGGCTAGGTACCATGTAGCAGCTCTAAAGCCATGCCCCACCTATCCGAGCCCTTACGAATCCCTTCGCACTGTGCACTGATTGCATTGTCGCGCCAGTTGCGCCGCAGCTCCAGATGGCAGCCTTCCCCGATAGGTCAACTGCCCAGCGGTTGTCTGAGCCAGTCCTATGGGGTTCGCTTAGGAGCGCTATGCCCGTCTTCGTCTCCCTCGCAGTCTGCGACAGCACATCTTGAGCCGCCCTGCAGTGGTTCAGGTTCAGCTGAAGCACTAGCATCCTGACGTCCTAGGTCCACCTCCTTTCGTTGACATGGGGCAACTTCTGCTTCCAGTCTGATGCCTCACATCCTTCCGGCCCTTATCTTCACACGAGAAGCATCGAGGGTCCTTTTTGCAGGTGGCCGCCCTATGGTCCGTGTCTCCGCAGCGGAAGCAACAGCCGCTCCTGTCCTTCGAGCTCTTGCAAGCGCTTGCGATGTGCCCATCCCAAGGCACCTGTAGCAGCGAGCCACGACCTCCTTTTCCTTCATATGGCATACTGACCACCCATGGCCTTGGCAAGACTCGCGGGGAAAGCCACGATAGCGGTCTGTGTCTCGCCATAGGTGCTTCTCAGTTTCTTGACTTTTAAGGCGCCTTGGGCCACCACTGCCTGCTGCGCGATAGCCCCGATGTCCTCTGAAGTGGCTAGTGCGTCGAGACCTCGTAGCTCGACGAGCGACTCCTTGGTCTCCTCCGAGTACGCCCGCACTTCTGCCTTGCTCCCTAGGACCTCCTCGATGCAGCCTTTAAGGGCCTGTGTGGAGTTCTCCTTCTTCCTGGCCAATTCCAGAAGCAGCCCGCCCTTGGCTGTCTTCCTCACTTTCTTGACGCATGGGCCAAGGTCGTCTAGCTTCCCGTCCTTCCTGCGCGTTACCATGCTTAGGATCTGGCTGTACGTCAGGCCTGCTGCTTGGATCACTATGGCGTCGGGTCTGGCTCGTCTCCGCTCGGGATTTCTAGGCTTGACCTTCGTCCATTCAGTCCTTCTCATGCTGGCTTCGCCGTCGTTTACTTTGTCGGCAGCAAGGTTTGCAAAAGCTGGTTTGGGCCTTGCCGCCGTGTTGGCCTTTGCTTCTTTGGCCCCCAAGTCCCTCGCAGTAATTTTCCGGTGTGCACTCCAGGGGCCCGTGCTGTTCGGGATGCTGCCGGTCTGCACAGCCTGGTCCTGTGTTCAGACCTCCGTCGGAAGGGTCTGCTGCTCCTTCTCCGCGGTATCGATGCCGGCGCTCTCGCATCTGGGGCACACTGGCTTGGGCATGATGACCGGTCACGCATGCTCCTCCGGAACACTTCCGACCAGAATGGAGTGGATGTCCTTCAGTCTGGTTATCAGGCTCCTTTGCATCGCGGAAATATGTCTCTTATTTTTCTCTGTGACCCACGATAGCAGCTCGTCACTATCGTGCCCAACTCCGTCAGGCATTCTTGGCATCTTGCCGGCGGGCTGCCAGTCTTATTCCAGGGGGATGAGGAAAGTGGATAGAGCATAGCTAATGCATGCTGCGGTTGGGGGGTTTCAGCACTGCCTTCCATCGGTGCGCCTGGAATTTCCTCCTGGCGGAAGCGATGGGAGTTATACCGCTCCTGCTCGGTTGCCAGAGCCCCTTTTAAGGGTGAACCGCCGTAGCAGAAGGGTTGGCAGTTGGTCAGCTCCATGACCTTCGTCACCTCATGGCAGGCCAGAGTTTTCTAGCCCCTTCCGCACTAGGTTGGTCAAAGGACCTGAGGCAGCAGCCCTGAAAGGTATGCTACCCTTCTGCCTTGCCTTGAGTCGCTGGCGCCCTCTAGCGGGCAGTCACGTCATTGCGACATTGCGACGTTCGGCAGCCCTGGTGCCCTTGCTCCAGATCTAGCGCCCTCTACCGGCAGACAATGTTAGGGCGTTCCCCAACACTGCCCACCAGCTGGTTACGATCAGCTGCCATGACTTGCGCAATTCTGGTGGGGGCAGCCACGTTTGCTCAGCTCCTTCAACTCAGGAGAAAGGTGTCGCAAAGAGAATTCCAAGAAGAGAAAGCTCTCTTCGCGCCTCTTACCTCGGCGGTTGGCGGCTCATCCGAATCTTCGCGGAGGCCATCTAGTGACCTATCCAGGGAGGGTTATGGTTCGCTCGGCAGGTGAGTCCGTCCCCAGCTGTCCGGTCATCCATTACCCACTCCTTTTCTAGATTCTGCAGTGTTTGGGCGCGTCACTCGGGAGCGCCCGCGCGGCTCCCGCGTACCTCAGGTCGGTCGCTGGGAAAGTCGCTGGATAGCTTGGGTAAGTACTTTACCTTCTGTTCAGCGATAACTTCTTTGACTGGTAGAATGTTTAAGTCGCGGTTTATGTTTTCGTTGCGAAAGTACCACGGTGCCCCAGTGATTCTTCTCAAGATCTTCGACTGAACTCTTTGAACTATGTCAATGTTGCTATTGCTGGCGTTCCCCCACAACTAGGAGACGTACATCCATATAGGTTTTAGGACAGAGTTGTACAACAGGACTTTATATTCAAGGCTAAGGGGTGACCGAGCGTTGATCAGCCAATGAAGGCTGCTTTTAGCTATAGGTGTGTTCTTTTGGCTTCAATGTGCCGGCGCTATGTGAGTCTTCTGTCGAGATGTACTCCTAGGTATGTTAGATCGTTTGCCTGTGGGAGTAGAGTGTTGTTTAATGTTATCGGCGGGCAGTTTTGCCTGTTCAGAGTGAACGTAACGTGCTTGCAATTTAGTTCGTTCACTTTAATTCGCCAATCTGACAGCCATTTTTCAACATCGACCATATGAAGAGCTAGCTGCGCAGTTGCGTGAATCGGGCATTTTGAGCGGCTAAGAATAGCTGTGTCATCGGCAAACGTAGATGTTGTTAGACGTGTGCTTGTCGGGATATCTGCTGTGTAGAGGACATATAATATTTATTTATTTATTTCGCCAACGGACAAATCCTTACATGGCTACATAATAACAACTTTCAAACTAATAAATAATACTACAATACTAATAAAAACTTAATAAGTGTCTGATTAACATGCGTTTAAACACACCCTTATCAGAGCCCCACTCAATTCGGAGGCTAGGCGGCATAGAATTAAAATAAGAAAGAGCCCGCTCAATCGGCTCATTTAAAAGATAATTGGCCCTGTGGCTCTTGACCAGAAAGGGGGCAAAGGTACGAAGATCCCTCTGAAAAACATTAAAATTAATGAGTCCCAATAAAAAAGGACAATAAATGTTATCAACGACTACATTGTTTAAAAAAGTTAAAGCTGCCAGTTTACGCCGATCCTCCAACGTGCAAACATTCAGAAGAAGGCAGCGGCTCTGGTACGAAGGTAGAGGATCCTGAAACCTTAGAGGCAGAAGAGCAAATTTAAAAAATTTTTCCTGGAGTCGCTCAATTCTGTTGGAACGCACTTTACAACACAGATTCCAAATGATTGAGGCATATTCCAGCCTCGACCAAATAAATGTAGCGTAGACCCTGAGGCTCGAGTATGGACTTTTGAATTGGTTCACGAGCCTCTTATTAAAGCCCAGCATAGCATACGCTTTAGGCAGAATATATATATATAATATATCTATATAGACTAATAGATTTTCTTTTTTTTAGAAAGAGAGTCATTACGCATAACGCATTCATTTTTAATATTTATATTTAGGAATATAATAGGAATACATAAATTCAAAGAATAAGAAAGAAAGAGTTTTTAAAATTAATAATTAACAATAAAGGAAAACTAACTTCGGGCGGAGCCCAAGTTGATATACCCTTGCAGTTAAATCCGGATATATATCGCAAACATCGGATATAGTCGGTCGATCCTTATAAGAATCTCATAATAAAACCAATTAATTACAATGAAATATCTAAAAAAAAAGTCCCAAGCTTCTATCTTCAAAAATACCAAAGTTGGTATTTCTACCAAATACCATTTCCGATCGTTCAGTTACATGGAAGCTATAGGATATAGTCGGCAGATCCGGGCCGTTCCAACTTATATACTGCGTGCAAAGGAAAGAAGGGTGTGTGCAAAGTTTCAAGACGATAGCCTTAAAACTGAGAGATTAGTTTGCGTAGAAACAGACAGACAGACGGACAGACAGATGGACAGACGGACATGCTTATATCAACTCAGTAGGTGATCCTGATGAAGAATATATATACATTGTAGGGTCGGAGATGTCTCCTTCATTGCGTTGCACACTTTTGACCAAAAATATAATACCCTCTTTAAGGGTATAAAAATGAATAAATGTAGAGAGTAAGAACCTATACCCTTGCAACAAATATCGGATATAAATATTTATATTGCAATAATCGTATATAGTCAACCGAACCTTATACAAATTTCAACATAAAGTCGATTTCTTACATTAAAAATGTTGAAGTAAGTCGCAAGCTCTATCTTAGGGACTTAAAACTAGGCACAGAATTTGTATACCCTAGCAGAGGGAATTATAATTTTGGTCAAAAGTGTGCAACGCAGTGAAGGAGACATCTCCGACCCTATAAAGTATATATATTCCTGATCAGGATCACCTCCTGAGTTGATATGAGCTTGTCCGTCTGTCTGTCTGTTTCTACGCAAATTAGTCTCTCAGTTTTAAAGATATCGACTTGAAACTTTGCACACACCCTTCTTTCCTTTGCACGCAGTATTTAAGTCGCTCAATTCTGTTGGAAAGGACTTTACAATCCGGATTCCAAATGATTGAGGCATATTCCAGCCTCGACCGAATAAATGCAGCATTGACGCTGAAACTCGAGTATGGACTTTAGAATTGGTTCACGTGCCGCCTAACAAAGCCCAGCATAGCATACGCTTTAGGCAGAATATAGTCTAAGTGACCAGAAAATTTAAATTTGCTGTCGAATAAGACACCAAGGACTAACACCTCCTCTTTATCTGTCAAATTATAATTACTGATGGAATAACCCGTACGGATTTCAAGAGACCGCCTACTATAAAGGGTTAACATACACTTAGATAAGTTTAATGGAAGAAGATTACGGGAGCATCATGTGTAAGCTCTGGACATATCCTCCTGTAACAAGTAACTGTCACTAATGCAGCTAATGGCTTTATGGATTTTAAGGTCATCCGCATACATTTAAAAGAAGGAATGACGAAAGCATGACGAGATGTCATTAATGAAAATAATAAATAGAAGAGGTCCAAGAAAGCTGCCTTGTGGAAGACCAGAGGAGGTGCCAAATGGACTTGAGATAGCCAGATAAGACTCGAACCATTGTAATAGGCAGGAATGATTGGCCCTAGCACGCTACTTTGAACTCCAGCTCCAACAGTGTAATCATCAAATATAGCAGTGTTGCACCTCACGACAAATTTTCTGTCGTAAAAGTAAGACTCTAAAACAGTGGTGCCCAAGCTCTGCATGCGGAAGAGCAAACTCCCATACCAATGCAAAAAATCACCAATACATTTGTGCGAGAATTTTTTTCCCATCCATGTGGCTGCACTGAAAAATAAAATTATAGTAATATTCACAAGGGGTTTAAAAATATCAATATAATAAAAAATACATTTTATTACAGCAGTTAAAAAAAGGCCCTACATATTTTAAAACAGCTTATTATTATACTATGATAAATATGCAAAGCTTCTTAGTTAAAAAAAAAATGTTCTGCGAAGAACAAATTCATCGCTCCAGGTCGACCATTTTGGCAAAAACAAAAACAAGAATGATTTTCTTGCAGTGAAAAGTTTTCGGCACTCCAACAACAAAATTCATTCGGATTAGAATAGGGAAAACACGAAAAATTGTTATTGGAATTGCCCTTTGCTTATGATGGGACTTATAGCGTGAGCAACGAATCTTATGGCGTGAGCAGACTCACACAACTCGGTAGGCATGAGCATTTGCAAAAACAAATGAGCAGCGAGAGCAATGGGATAAGCACCACTGCTCTAAAATCTTGTGGGTGCTGTAGGGGAGCATTGTCATTGTCTTGATCTTGTAAATTAGACCTTCTAGCCAAATTCTATCAAATGCTTGAGAGACATCTAAAAATATGGCAGTACTCTCGTTTTTCGAACGCCTTCCGAATTTCGGATGTTATCCGATTGACCTGCTCAATTGTTCCTTGCTTTTCACGAAACCCAAATTGGTGTGACGGGATTCCTTTCTGGATTCTCAGATATGTATTTATCCGAGTCATTAGGCATTTTTGAAAGAGTTTAGATGGGCAAGAGAGTAGGCTTATAGGTCAATACGACGTGTGGTCTTTCCCCGGCTTTGCTATCATTATTATAATTGACTTTTTCCAGCTCACTGGAAAGTAACCAAGTTTTGCGATGGCATTAAATAGCTGGGTGAGAGTGTAAACGGCGCAGTATGGGAGCTCGATGATTATTTTGGGAGTTATGAGGTCGCAGCCCGGGGATTTTTTCGGATTCAATTGACTTTTTATAATGTTAACGATTTCGTTTGGGCGAAACTCAATTGGCTCATTTTGAGGCTGGGGCTCATATAATAGAGTCGGCAAGCGTGCTGGCTCTGTCTGCGTCGCTGCGCGCCCACCCGTCTGTGGAATTTCTAATAGGCATCACGGTTTCTTTTGGTGAGCTCAGAGTTGGATGAGCTCTCCATAGTGAGTGTTTTATACTGTTAGTTGACAATTGCTCTATGTAGCGCCGGTGGACATACGTTTCTTCTTGCTGTAGAGCTTCATCAAGTTGACGTGAGGCATGTTTTAAGCGTTGCTTAGCAGATGGCGATCTGTGACATTGCCATTCTCGACGTAAGCGTCGCTTTTTGAGGACGAGGATGAGGACTCAGCTCAATGTGTGAGCTGATATACTTCCTGTACTTAGCCCAATTGGTTTTATGTGAGGTCAGTTTTGATGAGTGATCCCATATTCCTGGGTGTCGGAGTAGAGTAAAAAGGACAGGCGAGTGATCAGATAAAAGATCCGAAAGGTATTCGGCGCTTATCAGATTTTTAGAAATGTTTTTGGTAATCGCAAAGTCTATTAAATCGGGAAGTTTCTTTGGGTCTGCCGACCAGTATGTTGGTGTGCCAGAAGAAACATAGTCTAGCTTGTTCTTAGCTTTGATAATTGCATTACAGAGCTGCTTTCCTTTTGGGGTCACGTGACGAGATCCCCAGTGTGTGTGCTTGGCATTGTAGTCTCCTGCTGCTATGAAGTGGTCTCCGAGTGAGTTGAAAAACTGCATAAACTCATCTTCGGCTATGGTGAAGCGTGGGGGGCAGTATACGGCGACTAGAGTTAATTGCATGCCAGTATTTAGGTGTATATTTATTGATGTAGCTTGTAGGTAGTTTTTAGCAAATTTCGTATGATAATGGTGCTTAATACGGCTTCTGATTAAAATTCCAGTCCCGCCGTGTGCTTTACCATCTGGATGATTTGTTCCATAGAATGAATATCCTCGTAGTTGAAAATTATATCTTTTTGTAAGATGTGTTTCTGAAAGCGGCATTACGTCGATTTGATTGTCTAGTAGGAATTGCGTTAGCTCGAGTTTATGCTGCGAAACGCCGTTAGCGTTCCACGTAGATATTCGTAGGGAAGTCATTATTTGGATTTTTGTAAAACCTTGTATTATTAGATTTTTTATTAGTAGATTTTTGTTTCGCATTAGATCTTGCATAGTTGTACGCATAAACGACATAAACTCCGTAAGGCTTTGTTGTAGACTGCATATCATAGCTTCAAAATTACTTTTTGGCTGCTCCGGCGGTTGATGCTGCTGAGCTGTGTTCGGTTCTTGGTGTGCTGATTGCGTCAGTGAAGTTTTTGAGGCTGGGGTTGTCAGTCCTGATTTTAAAGCGCTTGCGTATGTGACATTTTTGGCAGAGTTTATGGGTCCTAGTGAGGATCTGGCTGCAGTCGAGAAGAAGACTTCAGGGTTTGGCCTGGAGGCTATCAACTGTTTATTTTGGGTGCGGACAGTAACTCCCCTCTATAGTTAGCATTGTGATTTCCACCGCAGTTGCCGCACTTTTTCGAGTTGTGGTCATCTTTGCTCGCTGGGCAGTGTGCGGAGTCATGAAGCTCACCACAAACTACACACACCGGGCGCAGTGTACAGTAGGACCTTTTATGGTCATATTCTTGGCAGTTCGCACATTGTACCGTCATTGCGTTTGTGCGGCTCCTCAACTGTAATTCGGCGCTTCTCTTGTAGCGCCTTTGTTATCTCTGCAGGCGATACGTCGGACTCTATGCCCTTAAGTACGACTTGCAGCCCTTGCTACTTTTTAGCTGATACGTGTAAAATAGAATATTAGAATATTATAGAATATGACGACATGAAAATATGTTAACGGACTGAGGCGACGAAAATATCAGTAAGGATAGGACAAATAGTAAAGTAAATGTTCTCGCTAGATATATAAGCAATTACACCGAAATAAATCTACTTAATAAAGAAAAATGTAATAGCACTATAATAACAAGATCTAAGTTCAAAAATATTGCTGAATTAGTTAAAGTTAAACTAATAGTTAAATCTAAAAAGTTACAAAATCTATAAATAAATATGACAATTAAGGTATTTTAATGGAACATAAAAAGTTACATAAATAACTATAGGGCATTACAACTACTTATAAAAAAATATCCTCCCAAATTAGCTGTTTGGTTAATGAGATTTTTAATGCCAGTAAAAATAAAAGACGAATTTATTTAATTTAAAACGTTATACATGTTTATTCCTGCATGCAGATGAAGCCTTATGATCAGCAAATAGACCAGCTTATTGCATGCAGGGACTCAAGTAAATTCACAGAGAGGGCGGCCCGACTGGTCACTGCGAAGCTAAAGTTCTCGATAATGGAGAGGGTGGTCCGACCTAGATACTGCGAGCTAAAACTCTCCGAAGAAAGCTCGTTGAGTCAAGCGGCCGAGAGAGGGACGGCTTGCGATCAACTAGGCTATATGTGCATATTGTACTTAAACCTAATAAATAAACATTACACTAATCATTACATTAACATACTTAAACCAAAGATTATAAAGTACATAGATGGGACATCTCATACAAAAAAAAATGTACTATGGCGGGTTCCAGCAGTGGAACCAAATTATTATTAATTAAGTTTGAGAAATTTTTCGCGCGATAACGAATGAGGGATAGCCGAGTGGTAGAGTGTTTGGCTGGTGTGCAAAGTAAAACGAGTTCAAATAAATTTTTTTAATTTAATTTTATTATTTTTATTCTTTTAATGTGTTTTCCTAAATATTTAATCCAATTAAAAAAATACAAAATTGTAAAATCACATAAACATCGTCTCAGTTCGTAGTGGAACCCGCTGTAAAAATGTCTTTTAGTGCGGGTTCTACGGCATTTTGGCAGGCAGCGTCGTGGAACCCGCTTTCAAATGTTTTCATTTTTCCCGTCGTGGAACCCGCTGTGAAAACGAAATCATTTGAGAGCGGGTTCCACGACAAACGGCTGGCAGATGAGAGAGGGAAAGAGAGAATTCTATTTTTAGATCGTAACATCTTTGGAACGATGAAAGTTTGAAACGTTCAAAACGAACCAAAGTGAGAGCAAAGAGATCAGAAATATCTGTTACTATCCTAATCCTCCAGCTCTGTTTTTGGTATGGATTCAAGCGCTTACTTTAAAACCAATTTTAAGTATCATTATATAAACTTCGAGGGTAGCTTAGATACATAGTGCATGCTTCTCATTCTTGGGGTCCTGGGTTCGATTTCATTAGCGGGCGGTTGTTTCAATTTTAGTTTTATGACTATTTTTATACCCTTGCAGAGGGTATTATAATTTTGTCCAAAATTATACAACGCAGTGAAGGAGACATCTCCGACCCTATAAAGTATATATATTCTTGATCAGGATCACCTCATGAGTTGATATGAGCATGTCCGTCTGTCTGTTTCTATGCAAACTAGTCTCTCAGTTTTGAAGCTATCGTCTTGAAACTTTGCACACACCCTTTTTTCCTTTGCACGCAGTATATAAGTCGGAACGGCCGGGATCGGCCGACTATATCCTATAGCTGCCATATAACTGATTGATCGGAAATGGTATAACTTTGGTGTTTTTAAAGTTAGACTTCAAATTTGACATGAAAGCTATTTTTGGCAAAATAATACGACACGCCAAATTTCATAAGGATCGGCCGACTATATCCTATAGCTGCCATATAACTGAACGATCGGAAATGACCCAACTTTCGTGTTTTTGAGGATAGAAAGCTGGAACTTGGTACAGATTATATTTTTGGTCAGTTAATCGGACCTACGAAATTTTATTAGGATCGGCCGACTATATCCTATAGCTGCCATATAACTGAACGATCGGAAATGGTATTTGGTAGAAATATCAACTTTCGTATTTTTAAAGATAGAAGCTTGGGACTTTTTTTTAGATTTTTTATTGTAATTAATTGGTTTTATTATGATGTAATCATAAGGATCGGCCAACTATATCCGATATTTGCGATATATATCCGGTTTTAACTGCGCGGGTATATCAACTTCGGCTCCGCCCGAAGTTAGCTTTGCTTTCTTGTTTTAAATACTTTTATTTTTTTATTCATAATTTTATTTTTATTGTTATATATTGTCAATTTCACATCTGTTTTGTACTCCTCCATTCTATACACTAATACACCTATATAGTACTTTAAGAATCTGGTAACTCTATAAGCTTCGCAAACAATAAAGTCAGTCTGAAATAGAACTCAACAAGAACACAACATATTGGCGACGAGAAAAAAAGTAAAGTTTTTAGTCGAAAGATAAAAACAGTAAAATCGCGTAAATCGTGTCGAGTAGTCGTTGATTTTCATCAAGATACCGGCAGATGAGGATTTGATCCAATCGATACTTGAATCAAAACTGGAAGTCTTACCTTGAACAGTTAAACCAGCATTTTAACGCGTATTCGGTTAGTGCAGAAATAAAGAAAAAGGCTTATTTTATTTCGTGATGTGGCATAAACATATTCGAACTATTAAAAAATCTGTTCGGGAGCAACAATTTGAACACGTATATGGTACATACAAGGAACTCACAGACAAGTTAACGAAACATTTCACAACAAAACGACACGTTGTTGCTGCTCGCTATGAGTTTTTTAAAAGGGAGATGAAGCATTCACAAACACACAGAGAGTGGGTAGCCGATTTGCGCGGGATCGCTCGAGAATGCCAATTCGTCTGTAATGCCAACGGTTGCTCTTCTAACTATGTAAATGAAATGATTCAAGATCAGATCATAATACATACACCATACCATGCCGTCCGTGCATCTGGTCTTCAGAAGTCCCAGCCAACTCTTCAAGATGTGCTTATAGTTGCAGAAACCTATGAGACAACAACAAAAACCGTGGCAGCCCTCAAAGAAACAGTATCAAAGCAAGACGCAGTTCACAGGTTGTGGTGAAAGTGATGCCGAATCAAACAAAAGTTCGCTAAAATCATGCTCTGGTTGTGGACACAATCATGCCAGAAATGCAAGTTTCGCGATGCCGTATGTCACAAGTGCGGTAGAAAAGGACATATAGCTGTTGTATGCATGTCGAAGCAAGACAAAATTAAATGGCAAATGCAAAAAAGTCGCAAATCCGAAGCAAACGAAATCGAAACGATTGAAGCTGTAAACAGTGTTACAGGTCAAGTCAAGTGTCAGCAGAACAAGATTCTTATAGATCTTGAACTACACGGCAAAGTTATATCATTTCAAATGGATTCCGGAGCCACAGCGTCCGTGATCAACGCCACTACATACGCGCTGTTGAATAAATTATTAGCCTAAATTACGCAATTGTTCCCGAGTATTACATGCGTTTGGTCATACACCAATACTATTGCTTGGGGAGTTGCACACAATTGCAAAGTCCGGTAAAAAAGAAAAGCAAGTAGTTATTATCGTTGCGAACATTGAGACAACAATCTATTTGGTATGGATTTATTGAAAATTTTCGGCTTTGATATCATGCAAGTATCAAACGTTCAAGAGGTGCACGAAGACGAATTACGTGACCTTTCCAGCAAGTACAACGAAGTGTTCGAACCAGCCATGGGTGTCATAAAAGACTTCAAAGCAAATGTCTTTTTTAAAGCCGTCAGCAACACCAAAGTTTTTCAAGAGCCGTCAAATTCCATTCGCACAGATGGACAAATTCAGAGCTGAAGCAGACAGACTTACAGAAGCCGGAATTTGGAAGCCGATCAAGTTCAGTAATTGAGCATCACCAATTGTGCTAGCACCTAAACCAGGTGGCGCTATTCGCATATGTGGCGATTTTAAGCGAGCAGTCAACGCGCAGATCGATGTTGAACAGTACCCGTTACCGACAAAAGAGTCTCTGTTTCACATAATACGTCACGGCAAGCAATTCAGCAAAATAGATTTAAAGGATGCCTATCTTCAAATGGAACTGGATGAGGCTTCGAAAACGTCAACACACCCCTTGGCCTATTTCAATACCAACGCCTTTCCTACGGGATTGCCAGTGCACCAGCGATGTTCCAAAGGTATTTAGAACAGCTTCTAAAAGAAGTAGAAGGATGTAGAAACTACTTAGATGACATCATTATCTCAGCACCTACAAGCGAGCAACATCTAAAGCGAATCGACCAAGTTCTCAGTATTCTTCGTGAGAACGGTATTAGATGCAAAAAGGAGAAATGTTTCTTTTTCAAGGACGAAATTGAGTACTTAGGACGAAGAATCAGCCCTCAAGGGATTCTTCCAGACAGCTCAGGCTTAGAGGCTGTTAAACTGTTGCGTCCGCCTTCTAATCTGCAGCAATTAGAAGCATTCATGGGTAAAGTTAATTACTATTGCAACTTTATACCGAACTATTCTCAGTTGGCCGCTCCTTTAAACCAATTTCGTAGAAAAAATGTAGCATACCTTTTCGGGCCGCAACAACAACAAGCTTTTACAGCCCTGAAGTCCCATATTATCAACGCGACTCATCTAGCTCATTTCGATGAAAATCTACCACTAGTCCTAGCGATGGATGCATCATCTTTTGGTATTGGTGTAGTCCTTTCACATATCCAACATGATAGCAAGGAGAGACCTATTGTTTTCGCATCCAAAACGCTTGACAAGCATCAGGTTAAGTACAGCCAAATCGAAAAAGAGAGACTTTCTATAATATTCGGAGTAAAACGTTTTCACCAATATTTGTACGGCCGAAAGTTTACCCTTATAACGTATCACAAGCCACTAGTAACGATTTTCAATCCAGGCAAGCATCTGCCTTTAATGACGTCAAACAGGCTACAGCGCTGGGCCATCATTCTCATGGCCTATATTTTTGAGATTGAGTATCGTTCTACATCTGCTCATGGCAACGCCGATGCCCTATCGCGCCTTCCCGTGGGCATAGATCCGGATTTCGACAAAGAAGAAGAAGCCTACCACATCAAAATGGAACTGTCACCACCGATCAATTCTGAGATAATTCTGAGATAACAAGTCTTACGGTATGTTACTGTAGGATGGCCAGAAAAACTTCAGCAAGGCGAGGAAGCTTTATCACCATACTTTAATCGAAAATTTGCCCTCACAATCAACAAAAAATTGCTTTGCCTACACACAGATGCCAGTCGTGTAGTAATCCCAGTAACTCTTCAAGCGCGTGTCCTGAATCAGTTACACGAAGGACATTGAGGCATAGTTCGAATGAAGCAGCTAGCGAGACAACATGTTTGGTGGCCTACAATCGACGCAGACATTAAAAGCCTTACACAGTCATGCAGCATCTGCAAGTGCAACAATCTTGCTCCTCCAAAAGAGTACCAAAGTTGGCCTGCAGCTACAAAAGCCTGGGAGCGAATCCATATCGACTTCGCCGGCCCAATATTCGATTCCATGTGGCTAATCTGTGTAGACGCTTACTCGCAGTTCCCATTTGTAGTTCAAATGTCGTCCACTACAACCGCTACACGATCGCTGCACTATCATCGATATTCGCCATCGAAGGATATCCAAAAATCATGGTCAGCATTACGGCTGATGCCTTTGAGAAATTCTCCAAACTTCATGGAATAAAACACATTACCACAGCACCGTTTCATTCAGCATCCAATGGATTAGAAGAGCGTTTCGTTCAGACGTTTAAATTCTCTGTCAAGAAAAACCTCAAAGACGAGGTATACCAGTCCGAGCAGCAGTTACTAAATACCTTGCTTCCTACAGGTTCACTTCAAATTCCTACGGAAAATCTCCCGCCGAGTTAATCCATGGTCGTCCAGTCCGTACCGTACTAAGCCAACTTTTCGAGCAGCCTGTCGAAGCCAAGCTATCAGTTACCAAGTACGTCCCAAATCAAATGGGGAGAAAAGTGGATTGAAGGCTCTATTGACCGTCCAATTGGAAAAATGTTTTTCTTGGTTCGCACCACAAATGGTTATATCAAGCGCCATTTCAACCAGCTAAAACCGAAGTTCTCAGCAAGCAGCTCCATTGAAAAACCTCCAGAGTTCTTTTGGATCCCGGATATTCCGTTCTCTTCAAATCATCCACTACAACAACAAGATCAACCACTACAACAACAAGATCAACCGTTACAACAACAAGAAGATGAACCAGTAACTCCGTCAACCGTTCAGCAACGTCATTCTGAACCTGAGCCACCCGAGAGCTCCACGTCATCGAACCAACAACCAAGACAAATACAACCAGCACGACTTTTATCCGGCATACCAGTTCGCCAAAGTAGTCGTGTTCGCCATGAAGTAGATTTTTACGAAAACGTAAAAATTCTATTCGTTCTTAATTAAGGGAGGAGATGTGTTATATATTGTCAATTTCACATCTGTTTTGTACTCCTCCATTCTATACACTAATACACCTATATAGTACTTTAAGAATCTGGTAACTCTATAAGCTTCGCATACAATAAAGTCAGTCTGAAATAGAACTCAACAAGAACACAACATTTATTTTTCATATTTACTTTATTATTATTATTTGTAATTGCATTCTATTACAATTGTTGTAAAAAAAGATGACGGGCGTGTCGGATGACAAAATAACGGACGCACTGCCTTGAAATTTTATTAGCAGGATGTAATAAAAAATTAAACAATTTTACAATTGTGAAATTAAAGAAAAATATTACAATTAAGGAAAAATAAAAAAATAATACTAATAATTATAAAAGAAAAAAAGGGCTCAAAGGCCTTTCAAGGATTTGAACACAGAAAAATTATACATAGAGTAACTACTCTAAGCGTTACGCTACCACCCTGTCTCAATCTGCAGAGATTAAAAATACTATTTGTTCTACTAACTACCACATCGGCGCATTGAAAACAGAAACGAGAAATTGAAATTTGGAAACCAAATATTTTTACGCCGTCGTGCGAGCAGTCACACATACACAAAAAGGCCCACATTTTTGTTGACGGATACATGTAAAGAGTTCTAAAAATATAATCGTATGCATGTGCGTTCCCCCCTCACCAACAAGCTTAACCAAAAAAATGTTCTGTTTTGGGCCCTGATGTCCCATCTATGTACTTTATAATCTTTGCTTAAACATAAACATTAGACCGCTGTGTTGCTGCCTGACCCGACATTAGCGTTATTAGCATTACATTACACATACAAACATCAACTTATATGTCCACCCCAATTAATTATATCCCAATTCACTATAACAGCCACTTTTCAAGATACGGCGGAGTCTCTCTGCCAATACACAAAGTGCTACAAGTCCTATTTTTGACATTGTTTCTACCAAGATAAATACTCGACAATCATTCAAAATCATCTGTGAATACTTGTACATATATATGCATATGTGGTATATCCACACCAAGAAAACTTCAAATTTAACAGCCTATTGAATGATCTACCCACCAATACCAACAACCTTATCTTAGGTGATTTCAATGCCTGGCACTCTAAATGGGGCTCGAATAATTGAAACATGAAAGGAAACATTATGAACAATAAACAAGATCATTAATACTACCGGTCTTGTGGTTCAGAACGATGGCTCTGCCACTCATTTCAGCACTCACAACACCTTTACCCAAATTGAAATTTCACTTCGATCACCTAATTTAGCTGCATATGCAAACTGGAAAATTGATCAAGACCTCCATGGCAGTGATCATTTGCTCATTATCATTTCGTTGTTTGAAATAACTATCAACCAAAACGCGGAGTCGCACCCAAAACGAAAATTTCTACAACAAAATGCCAACTGGGACAAGTTTGAAAAATTAACAGCAAGATTAAGTCCAAAGCTTCAAGCCAGTTAAAATATAAACTAACAAGCAGAAAATTAAAAAAAAAAACAAGAAAGGAAAGCTAACTTCGGGCGGAGCCGAAGTTGATATACCCTTGCAGTTAAAACCGGATATATATCGCAAACATCGGATATAGTTGGCCGATCCTTATGATTACATCAAAATAAAACCAATTTACTAAAATACAAAATCTAAAAAAAGTCCCAAACTTCTATCTTCAAAAATACGAAAGTTGATATTTCTACCAAGTACCATTTCCGATCGTTCAGTTATATGGCAGCTATAGGATATAGTCGGCCGATCTTAATGAAATTTGGTAGGTTGGATCAACTGGGCAAAAATAGAATTAAGTATTAAGTTTCAGCTTTCTATCTTCAAAAAAACACGAAAGTTGGGTCATTTCCGATCGTTCAGTTATATGGCAGCTATAAGATATAGTCGGCCGATCCTTATGAAATTTGGCATGTCGTAATGGTTTGCCAAAAATAGCTCTCTTGTCAAATTTGAACTCTCTAACGTAGAAACGGACAGACAGACGGACAGACGGACATGCTCATATCAACTCAGGAGGTGATCCTGATCATGAATATATATACTTTATAGGGTCGGAGATGTCTCCTTCACTGCGTTGCACACTTTTGGACAAAATTATAATACCCTCTGCAAGGGTATAAAAAAAAAAAAAAATTAAAAAATATAAATGAATTAAAATATGAATCATTAAAAATAATGAATGAAATTTTAATGATTTGAATGAATTTTTAAATGGTTGAAATTTTTATGGAATGTTACCCCAATAAGAAATAAAAATTAGTAATTTAAGTAAAACTAAAATAATGAAAAAAAATGTTTCATTTTTTATTTTTTTTGTTTTACACAATAAACTAGTTTTAATTGTCCTAGTCTGAATCTTAATTTTTTTTCTGAGTCAGAATCCGAATTTTCTTCTTGAGCATTGTAGTCCAAAAGAAGATTTTGACCTTCAATCTCAAAGGAAACTGCCTTGCTGGAGCCGAACTTTTGGAATAGCTTGTATTGGTGGAACTGACGATACTAACAATAAATGCACAAGATCCTCCATTTTGTTTTGGCGAGAGTTTTTACGCGTATGGCTTAAGCGAAAATATCTTAAATCTTTGTTTCGGGCTTCTAAGGCATCTTCTGACATCATTCCAATCGGAAGTGGTACATTTTCTATAATATCGCCCCGTGTATATTGTATATTGTAGCGATGCGTCAATGCAGCTCAAGAGCGTGCACGGGTCGATGAGGACCCCCGTGTCGAAGATCCGGGTCCCGGTGTCAATGCGCGACAGCGCAGTCGGCAGCACGTTGACGCTGTTCCGCTGCAGCAGCGACGATAGGGTGGACGCAGCGACGTCCTGCGGGGGGCCTCGACGAGAGGTGGAAAATTGCCTAGGCGCAGATGACGCGGGCGGACGAGCGGTGAAAGGCACCCGATGAGTGGCGGAAGAAAGCCGTGGAGCGCCCGACGACTGCCGGCCAGTGGCGGGAGAATGCCGAGGAGTTGCCGACGAGCGCCGGGAAGTCGATGGCCGTGGATCGGTTTGTGAGTGCCGGAAAGCAGCGGACGAAGGCCGAGAAGCACCCGAACCGCGCCGGGAGTTGACGGACGACGGCCGAGCGACAGCTGAGACAATCCGTGTACTGTCTCCCACACTCCGTGACCGGGGCTCCCTTTGACATGCCTGGCGCCGAGCCCGCGGCTTCTCCACAAGGTGCAGCAGAGTGTGGTGATCCTGACCACACGTCTTACAGCCGTCACCACGCCGACACGATCCGTCGGATTGCTCGTAAGCCAGGCAGCTGGAGCAATACCGGTTCACGAGAACCGCCCGGAGCCGCTTCTCGGCACTAAGTCGTAGGAAGCGCAGACACTTCTTCAATGGATGTATTCCACTGCAAACTCGGCATCGGTAGGATTCTATACCTCGAGTACATCTGCGCTCCAGTGACTGGGCGCTGCGTGGGCGTGGCGACATCGTGCCGATTATGATTGGCGGAAATATAATGAAAGAACAAATAACGTTATCAGAATTGGTGTGGATTATGATTTGGAACTACGGGCAAAGCTACGAGATAGCACAATGAACAAGAACATTGGAGCGGGAGAAATGCATAATTATTGTGGGCAGGCGGACGCTTCCATCGGAAAAAGCACGACCTTAGCAACGGGCCGCTTGACAAGCCCTTGCGCGGTGTGGATGTCGATCACGCGGACATGGCCATCGAATCCTGGATACACCGCGTCAACCCTGCCTAATCGCCACTCATTGGACGGAAGGTTGTCCTCCTTGATGACCACCATATCCCCAACGCGGAGATCCCTCGTAGGGCAACCTATTCCTGAGTGACGGAAACTAGAAGACGTTCAGCCGACGTAACCTTATTAGCTGTCAGGTGCTCTTCGAACGGGGATTGAATCTTGTCCACAGACACGCTGGCTTCTGCAGCCACGCGAGGACAATAGTCGAGTCCGTCCAACAGTATAGGACAGACGCGTCCCCTGGCATATTTGGCAGAACGGCGGTGGCCATCTCAGACAACAACAAGGCATCGCACTGCTCTAGCCGAGGGAGCGACACCGTTTTAACTGGGGCCACTCGATTCTTTGCGGTAAGCAGGTTCACTATTACCGTAGACCCAACCTCGACACGAACGTAAATTGCTGCGTCGTACGCCTTCTGTGAAACGTCGCAGAACCCGTGGTGCTCGACCTTTAGGTCTGGTCGGAACGCGACCCACCGAGGAACACGAATTTGATCGAGCACCGAGTAATTTTTCAGGAAGTCAACCCATCGCTGACAGAAATCTTGAGAGAGGGCGTCGTCCCACCCTAGATCCAGAAGCCGAATGTCTTTCATGAACATTTCCACCCGAACAATGAAAGGAGCGAGCCAACCTGCTGGGTCGAACAATTTGGCAATTTGGGAGAAGACTTGGCGCTTCGTGAAAACGAGCCGGAAGTCAATTCTGGCGGAACAAAAAAAAACTCATCAGTCGTCGCTTTCCACCGCACGCCGAGTGTCTTGGCCGTGCTCTCTGCGTCGATATCGAGGAAATCAGCACGAAGGAGGTAGTCGCTCGGAATGTCGGCCAGGATCGCCTTGCTATTCGACGTCCATTTTCAAAGTGGGAACCCTTCCGACGCTAGGGCCCCCTTCAGCTCCCGAATCGCAGCTTGGGCTTCGGTTTTGGATACTGCCCCCGCGAGAACGTCATCAACGTACATAAATGCCGGATAATTTGGCTTGCCTGTGGATACTTCGACTCTTCGTCGTCAGCGAGCTGTTGCAGGATACGGATCGCTAGGAACGGGGCACAATTGACACCGAAGGTGACCGTTTTTAACTCGTAATCGGACGTTAGACGTTGGAGCGGAGTATGCTTGGGGTCTACCGAAATTGCCGATACATCTTCTAAATGTTGGCGTTGAAGACAAACCTAAAGTATCGCCACTTTAGGATTTGAATCGTCAGGTCAAATTGTAAGACCGCGCCCGCGTAAAGAATGTTGTTCAGAATGGTCCCGTTTGCTGACGGGCTCAAAGCACTGAAGACCACCCGCACCTTGATGTGGAAAATAGTAGGTAGCGGAACTGCTCGCGGGAGAGACCTCGGTCATGTGGCCTAAGTCGATGTGTTCCTGGATTACCGAGTCATAGCGAGCCTTAAGGGGCGGATCCCTCTTCAGACGCTGCTCATTACGCAGGAACTGAGCAAGAGCAAAGGACCATGAAGCCGCTAGCTCGGAACCCTTCTGCTCGGGGTCGCGTAAGGGGAGCGTCACAACGTACTTGCCACACTCGTCTCTTCTCGTCGTCTGGACAAAATTGTGCTCGCAAACTGAATCCGATTCCGAACTGATCTGTGTGGGCACATCTTCCACTTTCCAGAATTTAGTGAGGAGCTGATCCAGTGAGTCACCGAGGCTGCGGGCTACTCGTGTGGAAAAAACGGACACGCTGCGGGGGTTGGCTGGAGATAATGGGCCTGTCAGCACCCATCCAAAAATGAACTCCTGACAGAGTAGCGACCCGCAACTGTTTGCCTTGGAATTACCGATGAGAATGGACGGAAGAATGTCAGCTCCTATTAACACATCGACTTGGGAGCTCTTAAACTTGGCTTAAATCGTCTTGAAGGGAAGTTTGACAACATTGAACAGTCGTTCCGTTATGAAAGTCGCTTTGGACCCTGATAGTATCAGTGCTCGTGCCTGGAAGCTGCACCCCAAATGGCACACGTTGAAAAAAAAACTCATCAGTCGTCGCTTTCCACCGCACGCCGAGTGTCTTGGCCGTGCTCTCTGCGTCGATATCGAGGAAATCAGCACGAAGGAGGTAGTCGCTCGGAATGTCGGCCAGGATCGCCTTGCTATTCGACGTCCATTTTCAAAGTGGGAACCCTTCCGACGCTAGGGCCCCCTTCAGCTCCCGAATCGCAGCTTGGGCTTCGGTTTTGGATACTGCCCCCGCGAGAACGTCATCAACGTACATAAATGCCGGATAATTTGGCTTGCCTGTGGATACTTCGACTCTTCGTCTTCAGCGAGCTGTTGCAGGATACGGATCGCTAGGAACGGGGCACAATTGACACCGAAGGTGACCGTTTTTAACTCGTAATCGGACGTTAGACGTTGGAGCGGAGTATGCTTGGGGTCTACCGAAATTGCCGATACATCTTCTAAATGTTGGCGTTGAAGACAAACCTAAAGTATCGCCACTTTAGGATTTGAATCGTCAGGTCAAATTGTAAGACCTGAAGGGCGGTGCCCAGTAGGACGGCTCCTGACCCGGAAGCGAAACACAACTGCACATCCGACTGATCCTCTGAGCCGTTTGTGCTTCTGACAGTCTGTGCGGGTCGAGCCCTTGCTGGCGTAGGTGGACTTGGAGCGGTGGCGAACGGATTGCCGCGGTGCAGGAGGGTGTGGTGTCGGCTGTGACATGTGAAGCAGGTATGGGCGCTCGTGCAGTCTCGCTGCTGGTGCCATCGGGCAAAACAGTTTAAACATAACTGCTTCCTCTTAATGTAGTCAGAGCGCCCATTTACGTCCATATCTAGGAAACGAGGACATAAGCGAGTGGGGTGGTTCCCCTTTGAACAGAGATCGCAGCCCCTTTGGCCCGGAACCACTCGAGTCTCGTATGAATTGAGCCTCCGAGCACGGGCAGTAGGAAGTCCCGACCCTGGCGGAAATTGCCCGGAGCCACTAGGCCTGACGTCATTGATAGCCTCCATAGTGCGATGGCGCTCTGTCAGGAAGTTATCTAATTCATTCCTTGTTGGTATTTTGGCCTTATTATGTACGGATTGCTCCCATATAGAAAGTGTGACTGTGGGGAGCTTTGAGGAAATCATAAATACCAGGAGGCAGTCTCAAGCCTCAACATTGATGGAGGACATTTCTAGGGCTGTCAGACAACTCTGAATGGTGGCTTACAGCTCCTTCAGCGCGACCCCGGACTCTTGGAGAAATAGAACTAATGTGATGAGAACGGTGAGATCGCGGATGAAATGCGATTACAAGGCACAAGTGGGAATTAGTGGAGCCGATGTCGAAAGGAACGTCGTGTGTGGCACAATTCAAATGAGGAAAAAAACTTCAGGAACCAAAAAAAAACAAAAGGAGACGAGGATTGTTGAGATTGTAGGCGGATGTTGCCTGATGCGGAGTAAAAGCAGCGTTAGAGGCACGGAAAATGGACAAGTACCGGAAAATTAGTGCTCGTTCGGAAAAGAATTGACGACGATCTATATATGTATGTATATTTATACAAGTGTGGCTCGTACGTAAATATTGAATTCTTAATCATTTTCGAATTTGCGATGCCGCAAAGGTGGACTTGACTTTATCTTGGATTTAACACAAAAAAAATAAATTAAAAATAATTAATCTTTGACCTATTTTCGGATTTAATTAGTATGGAGCCGGAAGGGTGGAGTTGAAACCTTAATAAATTAATTAGATTTAAGAATTAATTAGACAGAAGGTTGAAAATTAATTTATTAATAATTTTCGATTTTAATTATGAGTGGCCGGAAAGGTGACTTAAAACAAAACTGGCCCTTCGCTCGAACGGAAAATAATAATTAAATAAATTGTAGTAATTATAATTATAAATATATACATCTATAATAAGTTATTTGTTACGCTGCCGGGTATGCCGTCGGCACTCTGTACGCAGTTCACCCCAAAGGAAAAAAAGCAGCACAAAAAAAAAACACAACACGGCTACTGCGGCGGCTAGGTTGAGAATTTAAGCGACACAATCACGGATTTGTAGTGAAATGGCGGTTTATAATTGTTGGTTTAAAGAAAATTGAATTTTTTTAAATTTTATCGGTTATATACCATATATCCTGAAATTGGAGGCAAAAAATATATGGAAATATGCATGCAAGTACGGATCTATGTAAGGGCATGTGGGGCATATGTTGGCACAGTGGAGCGTTGATAAGTGGACTGTATAACTGGGGGAAAAGAAAATTTATGTGGTGTAAAAAATTGGGGAAAAAAATTTTACGACAGCAGTGGACTGTTCGGTGAATTTGGAAATTTCCGGAATTAATTCACACCGGCTGGCCAATATTAATTATGCCTTCTTTCTGCCACCGCACAATTTCACTTGCCAATTTTTGGCGTATTAATTGTATGTGTGCATGTATGTATATGGATGCACATATGCCTCGACCGATGGCAAGCGAACGGATAACGGAGAGGCCGAAAACGGCGAGAAATAATGCGAAGCACACAAAACGGAGACGGATGGAAAAATTTGCAGAATTTGAAATCGAAGAAGAGTAGAAAATCTCAAACTGCCGTTGTGTCGGAAAATTTGGACTTGGAGTTGACACGGAAGAAAAAAAACAAATCTTGCAACAGTGTGAATGAAATTTAATGTTCGGACCACTGCTGAAGACCGGCAGAGAGACGGACACGGAAAAATGTCGTACCTATCTTTTGGCGGAACAATGCCGGGAACTGCTGGTAAAAATACCCAAGAATAATCCGGCTCGAAGGACCAAAATGTTGTAGGAGGGGCGTTGCTGCCGCAAAAAGATCCAGAAAGAATGAAAGAAGTCGGGGGCGCCGTTTGGTATTGCGCATTCAGCTTTATTCGCTGCTTACATGGTACTAAAAAACTTAACTTGAAAAAATAAATGGACGATCGACGACGGCCGACGAGCGAGAGAGAGTGCACAGAGGGGCGAGCGCGGACACGCTCTTCAGCGCGCGTGCGTTCTTCGCGCTCTTTAGCGCGGGTGCGCTCTTAAACTCAGCTGAGCGGCACAACGGCCCCTCACCTAAACAAAATTTTAATGAACTTTAACAGTTGAAAATTTGCTTAATCAGACACTAGAATAGCCAAGTCGGCCACTGTGCATTGGCCCGATTCTCGTCAACGTTGAAAGGCAAAAGGAAAATCTTTGGGAAGTTATGTTCACGTGCTTAACTTTCAAAGCTTCACACATAGAAGTAGCCTACAAACTCGACGTAAATTCCTGCTTAATGTGCCGAAAAATATTGTGGCATTTCGAGGAACACCAAATAAAAATTTACTCAGAAAACGCCACTAGTCATGTTTGGGCTGTCAAGTGAAGCAAAATGGGAGCAAATAAGAGAGCTCCTAAAAAAATTTGAGAGTGCTGATACTGCTGTATGGGAAAAAAGTCACAAATAGCGGCATTTTTAAATTTTTTTTTTGGTTTCGTATTATTAAATTGATTTAATGATTTTTTCTGTGAGTTTTATCTTCAAATTGTAAATTAAACAAAAAAGCTTAGATATTGAATTCAATCGTCAAGGTATGTAAAATTAATTATTAGCACTAAATGTTTAGTACATGTGTTATATTGTCCAATCGTACAATGTGTTGTTGCTATGTTTTTAGGCCGCTACCTACAAATGTATCTGTGTTTCTGTGGAGTGTAACTTGTGAGTCTAGGCCAGTCGAGGCAATTTTTAAGCTGATTGTTATTACCAAACTATAACCAAACAATCAAATAGTGGTTAACATTTTTGCCCGTTTTTGCCCCGATTTTCGGAAATACTCAAGTGTTGCAGTTTTTTGCAATTTTTACATTCAACGTTGCTTAATGTTTGGAGCGACAAGAACCGTTAACAAGCTGCTGTGCAGAAGTTTGTTTTGCAAAATGTTGATGAGGCTGAATTAAGTGATGTTCAGCAAATCATAATAAAAGATAAACTCAGGGTTTTCTTTGGATTCATTAACACTAATTTGCCAAAATGCAACAGAATGCTCCACCGTTTCAAAGAAAAGCATGCGCAATGGCTCGCATCATCTATAACAATTGAGTTTTTTAAAGATGATATTCCACGCGAAAAGCCTGGTCGCAAACGCTTGACATACACAATAAGTCCTGAAAATGCTTTAGCACTGGCGAGTCACAGGCTCAGACAAAGATGTCCTTGCGTTACGGAAATCAAGTATTCAACGTAGATTATGGTATGAAATGGGTCTGAACGTAGACAACCCTAAGCAAAATGGAAGTGGCAATAGAAATAATGGAAATACCACCAGAAAAGCTTTTGGAGATGTCAAAACGTTATTAACAATTTTAAATTTAAGAAATTATGAACATTTTATGAACAGGAGAACATTTTAAGTAATTATAACCTTGCAGAAGGTATAATAATTTTGGTCAAAAGTGTGCAACGCAGTGAAGGAGACATCTCCAACCCTATAAAGTATATATATTCTTGATCAGGATCACTTCCTGACTTGATCTGATCATATAACTGATTAATCGGAAATGGTATAACTTTGGTGTTTTTAAAGTTAGAGAGTTTAAATTCTCCAAAAACACGAAAGTTGCGCGATTTTTAATTGTTCAGTCATATGGCAGCTATAAGATATAGTCGTCCGATCCTTATGAAAGTATGTCGTATTATTTTGCCAAAAATAGCACTTATTCAAACTTTCTAATTTTCGATAAATCAGTTATATTTCAGCTATAGGATATAGTCGTCTGATCCCGGCCGTTTTCGGCTGCGTGCAAAGGAAAGAACGGTGTGTGCAAAGTTTCGATAGCTTTAAAAATGACAGACAAGTTTGTATAGAAACAGACAGACGGACAGACAGACAAACATGCTTTTATCAAGTGAGGAAAAATAATTATTTGCCTAAGATTAATTTGGCTTTGTGTCACAACAGTTGGTGACATGATTTTGAAGTCTGGAATTTGATATATATTTTTATAGATTTAAATTTTATTCGAATTTAATTTCTCTCCGTGTACATATACGAGATGTGTTCGAAAAGTAAGGTGACTAATCTCCCTCATATACAATACACTTATGCCAACGCTTTTTCCAATCCTCAAAGCACTTCCTATAAGCATTTTTCGGTATAGCCTTGAGCTCTTCCAGCGATGCAGTCTTTACCTCTTCAATCGTTGCCAATTTCCGTCCTTTCATAGGTCTCTTTAGTTTTGGGAATAAAAAAAAGCCACATGGGGCCAAATCCGGTGAATATGGTGACTGAGGCAATATTGTGGTGTTGTTTTTGGCCAAAAAATCTCTAACAACCAAAGATGTGTGAGCAGAGGCATTATCGTGATGCAAAAGCCATGAATTCTATTTCCACAATTCTAGACGTTTCTTTCGTATTGCTTCTCGCAAACGGCGCATAACTTCCATATAATACTGATAATACTTCTCTTATAGTGATTCAACGATTTTTCAAAACAATTTTCTTCACTTCTTGAACGTTTTCATCAGTTGTTGACGTGCTTGGGCATCATTGGCATCTTCCCGGCCATCTTGGAAGAGTTTGTTCCACTTGTTATATGTCAACGCAGTGAAGGAGACATCTGTGACCCTATAAAGTATATACATTCTTGATCAGGATCATCTCCTGAGTTGACATCAGCATGTCCGTCTGTCTTTTTTTTTTTTTTTTCATCATAAAGCTTAGAGGCCCAGACGACCGAGGGGCGCTCGAGAAACGATTTGTTAGTACATATTAAGCTATTTGAAATTTGTTAAGCTAAGAGGAGTTAGTAAGGAAATTTAAAATTCTATATTTTAAATTTGAGGGACAGGAAAGAGATGTAATAGAGTAGAGACCATTGTAGTTCAAACATAATACCCTAAAAGGGTCATGCAGTGCATATGTCGAACTACAACGGCTAAGGAACAGAGGACTAAAGTTTCGAGTCCTTCTATTAGGAACGTTAAAATTTAAGCGTGTTAGTAAATGCTGGCTATCTACATCCCCGTTGATAAGGTTATGCAGAAAACCTACACCGAGCATTGTCTTACGATTTGTTAAGCTAGGTAAGTTTATAAGTAAAAGTCTGCTACTGTAGGATGGAAGCTGTAGATTTGCATCCCAGTATAGACCTCTATGTGCAAATATTAAAAAGTTCTTTTGGACGGATTCTATGCGGTCCTTATGTACTCCATATTGGGGACTCCAGACACATGAACCGTACTCCAGTATAGGACGGACCAAAGAAATGAATAAAGTTTTCGTTATATAGGGGTCATTAAATTCTTTTGACCACCTTTTAATAAAACCAAGGACTCCTTTAACCTTATTAACCATTAAGGAAATATGGTCGGCAAATTTAAGTTTTATGTCTAATAGGATGCCGAGATCATTAACCTGGGTTAATTTTTTAAGGCAATCCCATTAATGGAATACGTAGCTTGCAGAGGGCAAGAACGATAAAAAGACATATGCTTGCATTTTGATCCATTAAGTATTAGATCATTAACCAAACACCATTTTTGAAAGTTATCAAGGTCAGACTGAAGACTGCATTGGGCAGAGATGGATTTGTACTGAAGACAAAGCTTTACATCATCTGCATACATAAGAACTAGAGAGTTCGTTAAAGCAGGGGGCAAGTCGTTTATAAAAAGCGTAAATAATAACGGGCCAAGATGACTTCCTTGAGGGACGCCGGATGTAGCACGGACCAGACGGGACTGTATGTTTTTAAATAAGACTCTTTGTGTCCTTCCATCTAGGTAGCTGGAGATCCACGTTAAGAGGTCTTTAGGAAAACCCAGCATATTCAGTTTACTCAACAAGAGTGAGTGATTAACTGAATCAAATGCTTTGCTGAAGTCTGTGTAAATTACATCGGTTTGATATCCCTTACAAAAGCCATCTATGACAAAGGATGTCAACTCCAATAAGCTTGTGGTGGTGGAGCGACGCTTAATAAAGCCATGCTGACAAGGAGTAATAATCGAAGAGCCAAGGTGTTGCAAATGAGGGGTAATTAATTTTTCAAATAACTTTGGAATTGCCGACAACTTAGAAATGCCTCTGTAGTTGGCAGCCTCGGACTTTTTTCCTTTTTTATGTAGGGGAATTATAAATGATTCCTTCCACTTAAGGGGAAAAATCGAGGTTTCCAAAGATAAGTTGAAAAGTCTTAGAAGAGGTTTGCACAGAGCCCTAGCGCAGTATTTTAGCACACACCCTGGTACTCCGTCGGGGCCTGGCGAATAAATGGGTTTTACTCTTAAAAGACCACATAATAAGTTGTTCTCAGAAAAAAACGGACAGAAAATAAGATTTGCTGGTTGAATGTTATATGCGTAAGGCATCAGTCAATTTAGTCAATTTGATCAGTCAATTTAGGAGGAGAATAAGTTGTTTGAAAAAATTCTGCGAATAGATCGGCAATGGCCTGATCCGAAGTCGCAGAGGAATTTTCAAACGTAAGCAGGGGTGAAAAAGATACGTGTTTACGCTTAGTGTTTACAAAATTATAAAACTGCTTTGGATCCTGAGTAAATTGAATCCGGCAGCGGTCAATATAATTCCTATAACATTCAGCGTTATGAACGGTAAAATTCGACCGAGCTACTAGGTATCTTGAAAAATCAACACTACTGCAGGTTTTTTTATATTTAAGTAAAAGCTTATTTTTTTATTTTTTAGGTTAGTGAGGCACCTTGTAAACCAAGGAGGATTTGTTGAAGCGGACGGATATTTCCAAGGCACACATGAGTCAAAAAATGTATTTAAAGTAAGATAAAATTTTTCTAAAGTGACGTTAAGATCAGTGCACGCCAGAATATCAGACCAGTCAATGTATCGATAAGACTATTAAGTTTCTGAAAATCAGCTTTACGGAAACAGCGAATCTTATTTACCACGCTCGAGGACATCTAATCGATACCAGGAGTGGTTTCGATTGAGACCTCCAGCGTGGGGTGATATGGATCCTCTGGGGTTGAAAGGGGAAAAGAAAAGTACACAAACTTGTCTCTCAGTTTTAAAGCTATTGACTTGAAACTTTTCACACACCCTTCTTTCCTTTGCACGCAGCCAAATAACTGATTGATCGGAAATACTGTTACTTTGTTGTTTTTTGAGTTAGAGAGCTCGAATTTAGGCAAATATACTAAATTTCATAAGGATCGGTTAACTAAATCTTACAGCTGCCATATAACTGAAAAATCGGATATGACGCAACTTTCGTGTTTTTGAAGAGAAAGTTGGAACTTACTACAGATTCTGTTTTTGGTTACTTGATCCGACCTACCAAATTTCATAACAGCCGACTATATCCTGTAGCTGCCATATTACGGAACAATCGGAAATGACCTAATTTTCCTGTTTTAAAACATAGACATCAACATACTATTTTTGGTCATTCGGAATCCGTTCATAATAAAAGAAGTTAGCTACAACAAGTTGGTGGTAGTGGAGCAGCGTTTCATGAAACCATACTGGCAAGAAGAAATTATAGAGCTACAAATGTGTTGCAAATGTGGAATTATTAATTTTTCAAAAAGCTTTGGAATGGCTGAAAATTAAAAAAAAGCATCTATCTATGTCAGCATCTGATTTTTCCCCTTTATTATAAAAAGTTTAAGATTCCTTCCATATAAGAAAATATCGAAGTTTCCAGAGATGGATTGAAGAGTTTAAAGAGAGGTTTGAACAGGGCCTTTAACCCTACGAAGATCCGATAATAAACAATTTTTAAAAGAAGATGGGCAAACAAAAAAGATGTCTTCATGGATATTATAATTTTAACACTGAATACTGGTTAAAAGTGAATACGGGGTTAAAAAAAACTGTTGAAAAAAATCGGCAATTGCCTGATCGGTATTCTCCGATGAGCCACCCAGTTCGGTGACTTCAAAACTTAACCAGCTAGGAAAACGTACATGTTTACTTTTTTGTGTTTATAAAGGAGTGTTTGGCACAGCCCTATCCCGCGGGCAAAGAACATTTCTCTGCCCGATCTTTGCCACAGTATAAATGTGTGAAACGTCATGCTTACAGCCTACTTTCTGCTATTCGTTACTAATATTAAAGCGTTAAAATCATATCAATGTATTGGGTGCCGACCACTGTTATAAAGTAATAAAACTGCTTCGGATCCTGCGTCATATATAACTAATTGTGCAGCCAGTTTTACAGCCATTTAAAGTCTAATTTATTTTAATTTGTTAAAACGGACTAAACTGCGCGCAGCACAGTTGTCGTCCCCATAGGCCAATAGTCAAGAAATCAATTTTTGTATTTTGAACTCAAATATGGCTCGTCTATTTATTGATAAAACAACGTATTTAAATCAGGGACCGTAATCATTATACCCTTGCAGAGGGTATTCTAATTTTGTCCAAAAGTGTGCAACGCAGTGAAGGAGACATCTCCGACCCTATAAAGTATATATATTCTTGATCAGGATCACCTCATGAGTTGATATGAGCATGTCCGTCTGTCCGTCTGTCTGTCTGTCTGTTTCTACGCGAACTAGTCTCTCAGTTTTAAAGCTATCGACTTGAAACTTTGCACACACCCTTCTTTCCTTTGCATGCTGTATATAAGTCGGAATCGGCCGACTATATCCTATAGCTGTCATATAACTGATTGATCGGAAATGGTATAACTTCGGTGTTTTTAGAATGAGAGAGTTCAAATTTGACATGAGAGCTATTTTTGGCAAAATACGACATGCCAAATTTTATTAGGATCGGCCAACTATATCTTATAGCTGCCATATAACTGAACGATCGGAAATGGTACTTGGTAGAAATATCAACTTTCGTGTTTTTGAAGATAGAAGCTTGGGATTTTTTTAGATTTTTTACTTAAGTTAATTGGTTTTATTATGATCTAATCATAAGGATCGGCCAACTGTATCCGATGTTTGCGATATATATCCGGTTTTAACTGCAAGGGTTTATCAACTTCGGCTCCGCCCGAAGTTAGCTTTCCTTTCTTGTTATAAGTAATATTTTTAAAATTACATTGTAATGATTACTCAACGATTTTTAATTTTTTAAATCAAGACTAATAATTATTTTTGATCGAAAAAATAAAAATCACAAATAATCATTAAGCTTGAACAAAAAAAATAAAACTCAAAAATAATGATTATTCGTGATATTTATTTTTTTTTATCAAAAATAAAACTCACCAAGCAATAACTTTTGATCCTTTAAGGATATTTCCAATATTGTCCTATGTTTTTATAAAGGGACCCTAGAGCAATAATTGACAACAACAACAACAACAAAAAATGCATTTTACCTGTGTTTGTTGCAATTATTTAATATAAGGTCAACTGTTACATACAGAGCAGCAGCAGCAGATATACACAATTACCAAAAAAATGATAATCATCATAATGATCAACCAGTAAAACAATTAGGTACATTAATTTTCAATTTATTATGCATTTATGACATAATATGAGAAAACAAAAGAAGACAGCGGAAGCGCACGCGCTTAGATCTATTTTTAGTAGCGCTTATCTTAGTCTACCAGGTCTATGCATATGAGACTGCGTTTCCCAATTCTGGGCATTTTTGCGTATTCTGCGTTTTCGGAGCAGAGATTCTTTCAATTCTTCCAATTTTTGCTGGTAGCGTTTGCTATCAACGGTTTCACTCGGTTTTAGGAGCTCATACCAAACGATTCCGGCCTCATCGCGGAAAACGCTCAGCATGGCTTTGCGGCCGAAACGGCTTGGCCGAGATTGAGATTGGGCCGGCTGGCCTGGGCTAACATAGGATTTTTTTCATTTTGGGTTTTGAAAATATATCCACTTTTCATTTCCAGTGACAATGCAATGCAAAAACGAGAATTTCCAAATTTTAAATGAAACGTTTCTATTGATTCGTTCAACTTATTCGCGCAGAAAAATGTGTCAAAAAATATGTGTGAGCACAAACAAAGCGATCAATTGAAAGCGTGCGCACAGGTTGAGACCGTGCAGTGTTAAAAAAAAACAAGAAAGGAAAGCTAACTTCGTTCGGAGTCAAAGATGATATACCCTTGCAGTAAAAAGCGGATATATATCGCAAAAATCGGATAAAGTTGGCCGATACTTATGAGAATATCATAATAAAACCAATTTATTACAATAAAATTTCAAAAAAAGTCTCAAACTTCTATTTTCAAAAATACCTATGTTTGTATTTTTACCAAATATCATTTCCGATCGTTCAGTTATATGACAGCTATAAGATATAGTCGGCCGATCCCTATGAAATTTGATAGGTTGGATCAACTGACCAAAAATATAATCTGTTCTAAGTTCCAGCTTTCTATCTTAAAAAAAAAGAAAGATGGGTCATTTCCGATCGTTCAATTATATGGCAGCTATAGGATATAGTCGGCCGATCCTTATGAAATTTGGCACCTCGTATTATTTTGCCAAAAATAGCTCTCATGTAAAATTACTAAAATTAAATAAACTCTCTAACTCTAAAACCACCAAAGTTACACCATTCCCGATCAATCAGTTATATGGCAGCTACAGGATATAGTCGGCCGATCCGCTTCGTTCCGACTTATATACTGCGTGCAAAGGAAAGAAGGGTGGGTGCAAAGTTTCAAGTCGATAGCTTTAAAACTGAGAGTCTAGTTTGCGTAGAAACAGACAGACAGACGGACAGACAGACGAACAGACGGACATGCTCATATCAACTCAGGAGGTGATCCTGATCAAGAATATATATACTTTATAGGGTCGGAGATGTCTCCTTCACTGCGTTGCACACTTTTGGACAAAATTATAATACCCTCTGCAAGGGTATAATTACTTAAAACTAAAGAAACTTTTACAGCTGCAAATTGCGAATCCAGTTTTAATGCGTTTCACAAGACATAAACCATGTTCTGTGTTTTTGTGTTTCTCTTTTTGTGTTTTCCCTGTCTTTCTTTCGTTCATATGAACTGTTATGTTTATTTATTTATATAATGGTTTTTTTTTTTAACATTTAAAATTCTAAAAATCGATATGAATTTGGGTATATATGGTTGGTTTTTAGAAAATTTTATACATCTGTCTTATAGATTTTCAGTTAAACAATCGCAAATAAGAACAGAAGACGGAAAATTTAGAAAAGAAAACTTGGTATTCAGATGGAATTTCGTCCAAAAATGGACCTTATTGTGTATAAACCAAAAGCTGGGGGAAGTGGATCCTCTAACACTGGAAACACAGCCAGATAATATTTAAAAAACAGTATCCTTTTGTTTGAGATAACACGATTAAATTGCCATTTAATAGATAGATAGACGCAACTATCGTGTTTTTGAAGATGGAAAGTTGGAATTGCGCACAGTGGGTCCAATAGCTCTGCTAGCAGAATTAAATTAATAAGTAAATTAATAGATATTTTAATGAAACTTTGTACTTACAGTTATTAATTTTTACTAAATTAATTTAGTAAATTAACAGATATTTTAATGAAACTTTGTACTTACAGTTTTTTATTCATTTTACGTATGTTCTCCAAATTGCAATGTCCTACGTTAAGTAGGACATAACGTCCATACAAATGTTAAAAAAAAAACCATATTGAAAAATATACATAAATGTTCACATCTTTTTTTTAATTTTTAAGTGTTTTGTTTTTTAATTTACATTTTAACTAATGAGTTTTTTTTCTATACAGGGTGACAATAAATAACCCGGACAAACTTTGAAGCAATCTATTATAAATGTGTCATGATGCAGCCCTTAAATAAATGCATTTATCGATAGCTTGTACTTTTCTGAAACAAATATATTTACATTTTTGTGATTCCCATCAATTTGATATTTCTTTCGGGATGTCTAACAATCGTTGTGAAATTTTAAAACTGTTTCAACAAGGAAATCGCCAATGCGACATTGTTCGTTTGCTTGGCATACCAAAACAAACGGTCTCAGACGCTATCCGGCGATTTAATGAGCTTGGCCATATGAAGGTGACCGTCCCGGACGAGGGAGACCATGTACCGCTAACACTTCCAGAATTCGCCAGATCGTGAAAAAGCGGATCACTCGGAATTGCAGAGTCTCGGTCAGAAAAATAGCCCGTGAAATCGGAGTGAATCGAGAAAGTGTTCGGTTGATAGCAAAAAATGAACTTAATCTCAAGCCCTACAAGCTCCAAAAAATGCATCTTCTTACGGATAACAATAAGAAGCTGACAGTAAAATGACAGAAGCTGGTCTGCTAAAGCTCCAGGTACCTCTGCAATAATCGAGCGCAATGTAAGCAGTCTTTAATGGTTTGGGGAGGAATATGCGCCACCGGCAAAACACCCCTTGTTTTCATCGATCAAGGGGTCAAAATCATTTAGGAAGTGTACCGCCGAGACATTTTGGAAACTGTTGTGCTTCCTTGGGCCCAGCAGCACTTTGGTGATACGGAGTGGACATTTCAACAGGATTCAGTGTCAGCCCATAGAGCCAAATTGACTCAGAACTGGTGCAAAGCCAATTTTCCGGACTTTATCACATCCAGTGAATGGTCACTGTTTGGTCATCGAGAGTTTTCGGTGCCGTAAATAAAAATGAAAATTTAATTAATTTCAACGTTATAAACTTTATTCAGGCCGCATATGAAATTAGGATTGATGTACAATATTTGAAATCCACTTTAGGATGCGAGCGCGGTAAGAAGACGAACGAGAGTGGCGCCAACCTTGCAGAATAGGCTGAGCGGATGCTCGCTAACTATAAGCGCCGAAGTAGCGAAGCCGAGCGGCCGAAAGAGAGTCGGCTTGCGACCAGCAAAACATCAGTTACTTATTAATTGTTGTGTTTAAATTAGTTGCTTGCTGCTTGACCCGACATTCTCCCCCCAGTTGGGGCTTCTACTCCAACTTCATCCTTAAGGGGCAAAAGGCACAGCTTAGTCACTGCTCGCTTGGTAATTCCAGATGAGGTTTTTATCACCGCCACTCGAAAGATACCATCTCGACCAGGGATTAACTCCATTATTCTCGCAAGCGGCCATTTCATCGGAGGTAGGTTCTCGTCCTTTACTAGCACCACATCGTTCGGGGCCAAGGCAGGACCGGAGGCGCGCCACTTGGAGCGCTGCTGGAGAAGACTTAGGTACTCCTCCTTCCATCGGGACCAGAAAGACTGCTGCAGGAAAGACACGCGCTGCCAGCCGTCCAACCGGTTGAAGTTCAGCTTTGTGACATCAGGCTCGATAAAGCTGACTGACGGACCACCAGTTAAAAAATGAGCCGGGGTCAGAACATCAAGGTCTGCAGGATTTTCTGAAAGAGACAATAAGGGTCGTGAATTTATAACAGCCCCAATATGGCACAGCAGCGTTCGCAGCTCCTCGAATCCCAGAACTGCAGATCCGACAGCTCGGTAAAAATGGTGCTTGGCGGTTTTAACAGCCGCTTCCCACAGACCACCGAAATGCGGAGATCGAGGAGGAATAAAATGCCATTCGATGGACCCCATAGAGCAAAACTCCAGCAGTGACCGTTGATGCTCTTCGCTTAGAAATAATCGGCGCAGCTCCTTTAGCTCGTTTTTGGCTCCAACAAAGTTGGTTGCGTTGTCAGACCAAATATGTTGAGGACTTCGGCGGGTGCATATAAAACGCTTCAAAGCCTGCAAAAAAGACATTGTGGACAGATCCCTTACAAGCTCCAGGTGGACGGCTTTGGTAGCAAAACAAATGAAAATGCTAATGTAACATTTTACTGGAGCCTTATTACGCACTTCCGGCTTATAATAGAACGGTCCACAAAAATCAACACCAGTGACTCCGAAGACCTGGGAGCCGCTAACTCTTTCCTCCGGGAGATCAGCCATAATGTGCTGCAACAGCCGAGGCTTAGTCCGGAAGCATCGGATGCATTTGTGTAATGCCTTCGTCACGGTTTTTCTCCCCCCAATTGGCCAATATTGGGACCGAATAATTGCCAATAGTGCGCGAGGTCCCGTATGTAAATTTCGCTCATGGAGGTCAACAATTATAGCCCGCGTAACTGGATGGCTTCTTGGAAGTATAATTGGATGCTGACTATCAAAATCCAACGACGAATTTTTTAGCCGACCGTCTACGCGCAACAGTCCAAATTTGTCCAAGAAGGGAGAGGATGAGGCAAGGGCACTGGATACCGCTATGTCTTTTCCATTTTGAAGAGCCTTTATTTCCTCCCAAAAATGCACACGTTGCACTAGCCGCAATAACAGCTGTGTTCCAGATTTTATATCGCTAGCCGTAACACCGTTGTGGCGAATTCGTTGAGAAAACTTGTATACGTAAGCGAATACCCTTTGCAGTGCTGAAAACGAATTAGCGTACTTAGAAACCGCTGTTATATCCACGTATGGAGACTGAATGAGCAGGACCCTTGCACGCAACTCCAGGGTTGATCTCTCAGATGGGACCGCGGTTGGCCACGTCTCTTGGGATCCAACGAGAAACGGAGGACCATGAGCCCACAGCTTATTCTCAACCAATTCATTGGGAAGAGCACCACGCGACAGGATATCTGCTGGGTTCAAAGAAGTGGGAACATACCGCCACTCCATTTCTCTAGTTAGCTTCTGAATGGTCGAAACTCGATTGGCGACGAAAACATTAAACCGAGAGGGTTCTTCTCGAATCCAAGACAGAGCCACAGCAGAATCGCACCAGCAAAAATACTTTCCAACGTAGACCTTCAACTGCTCTACTTCCGACATAAGTCGAGCCAACAACTCGGCTCCCGATAATTCCAGCTTAGGCACCGTAACAGTCTTCAACGGCGCAACTCGGGACTTCGAACAGAGTAAATAGCTTGCAAATCCTGCGCCCTTGGACACGACATAAACGCATGCCCCATACGCCTCAATGCTGGCATCACAGAATCCATGGACCTCCAACTCGGATTTCGATGTTAGCACCCATCTCGGGAATTCGGCGCGCTGCGTACTACCAAAGCTGCTACAAATCATATTCCAGTCGCAGTGAAGAGCTTGAGGAAGACTTTCATCCCAGGACAACTTCTCACGGCACAGCTTCTGAAGAAAGATCTTTGCCTTTGAAATTACAGGACCAACAAGGCCTAAGGGGTCATAAAGCCGAGGGACTGAAGAAAGCACAATGCGCCTAGTGGGCTTTGAGATTGACTGAATCCCTTCAAAAGAAAATAGCAAGCGGTCAGTTGCAGGATCCCAAGCAAGACCCAGTGTCTTTGTGAAGTTGCTACCATCATCAAACTTTAGGAAAGACTCCCTATCTTCTTCAGGCACCTTATCCAGCACGTCAGCAACATTGGAGCACCACTTCCTTAACCGAAATTGGCCTTTGGCAAGGATCGCGGATGTTTGCTGCATTATGCTAATAGCTTCATCTATAGAGTCGCCTCCGGAAAGCAGATCATCCACATAAAAGTCGCGACGCAGAATTTCGGCCCCCCTTGGAAACATTATTTGCTCATCATCTGCCAACTGATGCATGGTCCGAACTGCTAAAAATGAGGCAGGCTTCGTTCCGTAGGTGACCGTGTCCAGCTTAAAAACCTGTAACTCATCCTGGGTGGAATCCCGCCAAAGAATACACTGAAGATAGCTGTCCTCAGGAAAAACCCTGACGCAACGATACATTTTACAAATATCTCCAGTAATGGCCACCCGATGGCATCGGAACCTTAACAGAATATGCAGTAACTTTGGCTGAATAACTGGGCCAGACATCAACACGTCATTCAATGAATACCCAGAAGTTGTGACAGCAGATCCATCAAAGACAACCCTGAGCTTGGTTGTTGAACTGTCCTCCTTTAAAACACAATGGTGTGGAAGAAAGTATTGGCCAGTGACGCTCGCATCAGAAGGGACTGGAGACATGTGACCCAACTCCAGATACTCCTTTATGAAGGCAGTATATTGCTCCTTTAGTTGAGGACGGCGACAGAGCTTCCTTTCGAGGGAAAGAAATCGTCGAACGGCTTGGGGGTACGACTCTCCCAACAGCTTAGAGCTGCATTTTAACGGAAGCCGCACAGCGTAAGCGCCGGAATCCAGCCGAGCAACATGTTGCACGAAATGCGCATCGCAATCTAGCTCTTCCTTCGTCCGCTTCACAATAGGCTCGGAGCAGTCTTCGATTTCCCAAAACCGGCGGAGCAAAGAATCCAGCTGATCATCTAGCATTGTTGCGCTCTCCGGAACATCCTTGTGGGCAGTGGAAACGAGTGACCTTCTCTGGACATGTGAACCGCCTCCACACACGACCCATCCAAGTTGAGTTTTCTGCAGCAATGGCAGGCCGGCTGAGAGCTTAATTTGCCCAACACACAACAGCTCATAAAACAGACTGGCTCCGATAAGAAGGTCGATGCGCTGTGGGCGGAAAAATTCAGGATCAGCCAAAGAAAGATTGCCAGGAATATTCCAGCTGGAGACATCCAAACTGAAGCTAGGCTGCAGGTCCGTGATATTGGCGGCGATGACGGCGTTAACCAGGGCCGAGTACTCGGAACAGTGAGAACGTAGGAGAACATCAACAGAGAATCCATCTGTCGCAAAGCCGGTATCTCCAATACCAGACACCGCCATGAATGATTTGTACCTCCGGAGCTGCAGCTGACTTGCCAGCCGGGAAGTGATCACGTGCACCTGAGATCCAGAATCCAACAAAGCTCGGCATGGAACAAGGGATCCAGCGCGACTACGAACAAAAATGTTCGCTGTAGCAAGCAACGATATATCGCCGCTGTGACCTTGGGCAACTAGTGCATTAGCAGTGGACGGCGAAGAGGCTGAAGGGTCGGCGATCTCGGCTATGGCTGACGTGGGAGGACCAACCAAAGGCTGGCCGCTAGATGCCGGCGGCTCCAGGAAATGCAGCAGGCTGTGATGCCTCCTTCCACAACTGCGACAACTAGCAGCGAGGCACTCACGCATGTGATGGCCCGTTTGCAGACACTTCCGACAAAGACCGAGTCGCCTGGCCTCACCAAGGCGAATCTCAGGGGGCATTGATAGAAATCGGGGGCATGCAGACATTATATGGGACCATCCGCCGCATAGAGCACAGGTAGAGGGAAGCGAATTAGTAACGATAAAGGATGATCTACCATTAATTGCACCTCGACGCCTTCCCACAGGAGCGCCCGGGGCGTATGCAGCCATGGCCACGTCCATAGCCTCCAGCGTCCTACACCGCTGCTCCAAAAACTCGGCCATCGACTCCCAAGTAGAGATGGCGTCTGAACCTGAGGAGTTTTGACTCTCCTCCCACTTGGCCTGGGTAGCTGGGTCCAATCTTTGAAGCAGAACTTGGACGATGATGCAGCTGGCGATCTGAACTGAAGTACCCAAATTCTTTAAGGCTCGCATATGGGCATTAAATTTATCCGAAAGACTTCGAAGAGCTGCTATTGAGCCACTTTCCAAAAGACTGAGGCCCAGAACCTCGTTCACGTGTGCCTGAAATATTAAGCGACGGTTATTAAATCGTTTCTCCAATAAATTCAGCGCAACATCATAGTTCTCGTCGGAGACTTCCAAGGAACGAACTGCTTCGAAAGCGGACTCCCGAAGGCAAGATCGCAACCTTTGCAACTTTTCCACCTTACTAATACGAGGATTGCTGCCGACGATGGTAGAGAAGATCGAGTAAAATTCAGCCCATTCCGAGTATCCACCGCTGAACGTAGGGAGCGGCAAAGGAGGCAGCACTTGAAAACTTTGACCTAACCCTGGGTCAGCCTGCATGGTGGACATTCCGTTGGCAAGGGTGGAGTGGGCAGCAATTCGAGATGAGCGAAGGGTCGTCTCGTGCTCAATTTCCGCCTGCATCGTCGCTACGAGCTCCGAAACAGTCCATCGAAGGTCACTGCTGATCTGCAAAATGTCCAAATCCTCAAGCTCCCCGTGGATGGCCTTGAAGTCGCTGAACATGGTGGCTATCTGACCATGTCGGACGTGTAGCATGGCATCATCCACCTTGGAAATAGGCTGAAGAGCTCCTTGGATCCTCTGTAAGTCCTGGAGAATACCCTGGGCCTTGCACTTTAAAATTGCACTCCGGGTTGGAATGGGTGCTCCTGTGACGGCGCCGCTGGAGGTCATGATTTATTATATTCAGTTCCGAACAACCGAAATAAATTTTATTTGCTCGCGGCGAACACGACCTGCCCCACTGTGCGCTCAGAACCGTAGCGGAATTGTGGAATGTATATATATATGAAGCTATGTGGGAGCGAATGCACTTGCGTTGTGGATCGTAAATATGTATGTGTGCTTGTGAACTACCGTTATGTTTATGCCTGTATGTATGTATAATATAATAATATATTATAATTTGTTTATTATTTTAAATAAACTTATTAGACACGTATGATAATTCGATAATGATAATTTCACATAACACTGTTTACAAAATTGTTTTGTTTTTGTTTTAGTAATTTGTTTATGTGTATATGAATATATTAACGATCACGTCGGGGTCACCAATGTTTGGTCATCGAGAGTTTTCGGTGCCGTAAATAAAAATGAAAATTTAATTAATTTCAACGTTATAAACTTTATTCAGGCCGCATATGAAATTAGGATTGATGTACAATATTTGAAATCCAATTTAGGATGCGAGCGCGGTAAGAAGACGAACGAGAGTGGCGCCAACCTTGCAGAATAGGCTGAGCGGATGCTCGCTAACTATAAGCGCCGAAGTACCGAAGCCGAGCGGCCGAAAGAGAGTCGGCTTGCGACCAGCAAAACATCAGTTACTTATTAATTGTTGTGTTTAAATTAGTTGCTTGCTGCTTGACCCGACAGTCACCTTACTCGCCAGATTTTAATCCGATGGACTATAGTGTGTGGTCTATTTTGGAGTCCTGGGCATGTGCTTAACGCCACATAATTTTAGAGGCGCTGAAGCAATCATTGCTCCGAGAATGGGATCGATTATCGGAAGAAGACCTGCGGCCCATTGCGCTAAATTTCCAGAAACGTTTAGGGCTCTGCATCGCAGCCCAAGGAAGCCACTACGAAACCAGCTGAACATATGTTAACGCAATACCTATTTAATAGTTGTGTATCTGCATTTTTTCTCAAATACAGTTCCTTAAAAAGGTATGATCAAAAATGTTTGTCTGGGTTATTTATTGTCACCCTGTAAATCGCTACTATTATTCGGAATCTGAAGATTCAGAATCATTATTTAAATGTGGGAAATTTATTAAAAGACCAGCAACAACTTTATCAAATTTAATAGATTTAACCGAATTTGTTGACATTTTGGACAATGATATTATAAGTGAATCAGAAGATACGAGTAATGCGTGGTTCTTGTTTTGAAACTCTTGTTTCATAAGAGTATACACTTGTTTGATCTGCGCCTTAGGGCACAAATCACCAAAATCATTTTTAGGCCTAGCAATATCTGATGTTGACGTGAAATGATATAAAATGAGCGCCATATCAAGCCATTTTTTATTTATTTTTTTTTTAACTTTGTTTTGTAATGGCAATCCTTCCATTTCACTGCAAGCCTGCTTTCAAAATTAGCCAATTTTTAATTAATTTCTTTAATATCTTTGTCAGATAAGTTTATGCTCTTCAAAATTGTGCCAAATACATATTCATTTAGCACCAACAATTTCCTTGATGCGACATTTTCGCCAAGCCACATGCAAAACAGAACGCGCTTCGGGACTGATATTTTACCTAAAAAGTGCAATAAGCTTAAGAGTTGGACGTAGTTGGTTATAATTTTGGACATTTTCACATCACAAGAACTCACAATTTACATAAATACTAAAATTAGCTAGAATACGATTGAAGAACGTTAGTTATAGTCCAATGAAGTTAGTAAACTGCTCAAAGTCAATTCTTTGAGCAACTCACAAATTACACATTTTTTAGATGTACATGGAAAGACAGGTCACGAACATACAATTTATATTTAGTACATACCTTATTTTAAAAAAGAGTTTTATTTAGGCAGACCATTATTTTAAAAAAGAGTTATTTATATTAATATACTCAAATATATCACTTGTTTTGATAATTTAAAACGAATCACAAATAACCTCAAATCTTTGAGTAGACACGTTCCGCAAACAAGTTAAGTTTTGAAACTCACAGCCAATTAGAGATGCTCTTAAAAAGTAATTTAAAAGATTTTATTATCGAATAAAATCAAAATTTAACGTATTTTTCAAAAGTTAAAAATCGACTTTTATTCCGCTAGATTTCTCATTGGATCTACTGTGCTGCGTACAGATTCCATTTTTAGTCAAAAGGATCGGCCGACTATATCTTATAGCTGCCAAATAACTGAACGATCGAAAATGGTATTTGGTAGAAAAACCAACTTTGGTATTTTTGGCAATAGAAGCTTGGGACTTTTTTTTAGATTTTATTTTAGGCTCTTTTTTGACAGTTGTATTTGCTTGTAAGATTCGTTTTTAACAGTAGCATAACGTCAATATGGTTTTCGGTCAAGAATTGTGACAATTCTAGTTTATGCCGTGAGACACCATTGGCGTTCCACATTGATATTCGTAGCGCCTGCATAGATTATTTGGACTGTTGTGCTACGAGCAGCTGTATCACCATGTTCTGGTTTTGAACAAGCGTTTGCATGGTCGTTTTCATGAATGACATAAGCTCCATCATACTTTGTTGGAGGGTAAGCATCATAGTTTCCGTTTTGCTGTGTGGCTGTTCTGGGGCCTGTTGAGCGCTTTGAGAGTTAGGCTGAATTGGAATTTCCCTTCCAGATCGTAGAGCATCGGCATAGGAGAAGCCGTTGGTGGTGTTTAGTGGACCGAATGAGGATCTCGCAGCTTTGGCGAAGAAGACGTCTGGCGTGGTTTTTGACGAAACGTACGCATTCTGTGGATTTTGGTTGCGCGTTGCGGTCGCTTGACGCATGCGACTCTTTAACTCCTTATACACAATACATCCTCTATAGTTTGCCGTATGGCTGCCTCCGCAGTTTCCACATTTCTTCACGGTACTGTCCTTGTTTGTAGTGCAGCAAGCGGACTTGTGGGCGTCCCCGCAGACTACACAGACAGCCCGAAGTGTGCAGTAAGACCTTGTGTGTCCATACTCTTGACAATTGGTGCATTGCACTGGACCGTTACGTTTATGTGGCTCTTCAACAGTGATTTTCCGATGCAAAAGATATTGCAGGTTGTAGATTGGGTGGACTTCGTTCTTCTTCAGCGATCTGCTTTCAGGCTCGAGCTCGACCTTGAAGAGGGGTTGTGGCTTTTTATCTTTATTTAGAATGTTAATAACATTTTTGGCGGCGAAGCCCTTTTCTTTAAGGGCGGTTTTTATTTCCTCGGCGGTAACATCAGGTTCTATTCCCTTTACTACCACTTGTAGGCCCTTACTGCTTTTCAGCTGGTACGTGTAATAGTTTTTCTGTACAGTGTCCAGATATTTTGACACTATTCGGAAGTGCTCTTCAGTCTTGGTTTGCACCTTTGTTTCATGGATGTTCCCTTTGGTAAGCGGAACAACATGAAAGTTTTCACCGTTCCCGATCAACGACGCAATTTTGTTGACCAGGGCACTCGAGCTTTTTTCCCTAATATAGATTGGAGGGGGCTTGGGTTTTTTTGCGGTGTCTTGGGCTGGTTGGTTTTCCTCAGCCTCCGCCAGTAGGGCAAATCTGTTAGTAGTGGATCTGTCTGGTTCATTATCGTTATTCAGGACACGGTTAATTTTTGTTTTGTTGCCTGCCGGATTACTCTGCGGGCTAAGCTTGCGCTTAATTTGGATGTAGCGATCCATTCCAGTCTGTGTGGCCGTTGCCGCTTTGGCACTTTCCGAGGTTGTTGTTTTTGTACTCGCTGTAGTCGTTGACGTCGTGGTACTTTGGGTTGCAGGGGTTTTCGCTGTTGTTGCAGAAGTTGTAGCGCTGCTTGTTGTTGGTGCGAAATTTGTTTCCGATATTGGGGGGGGTTTTACACTGCGAACTCCATGACGCGGGAGTCGGAGTGAGCAGAGCGGGTGAGCAAGACCGTGCCCTTTGGGTTTCAGCGATCAGTAAAGCCGGGTTGCTTTTAAGCGCCGATTTTTCCACTTCGGTATCGCGGGTTGAAAAGTAAGAGTAGAAGCCGTTTCTTTGGTTCACTGAACTTCTACGCTCGTTCTTTTGGTCGTTGCTCAATGAGCTCATTGCGTGGTACGTATTTTTTTTTTTTCAACAATGCACTAGTTTTGGTTTAGCACATTACAACTGTTAAAAAAAAAAAAAGCTTGTCTGTCGCTTTTAGTAAATTGTATTTCAGTGTCTTTTCGCTTATATTGGCGAAAATATAAGCGAAGTGAAGTTTTCCCGGAGCTCGGACAAAGCACGTCCGCTCAGTTCGGTAGTTCGATTACGAAATTCTTTTGACCACCTTTTGATAAAACCAAGGACTCCTTTAGCCTTATTAACCATTAACGAAATATGGTCGGCAAATTTAAGTTTGATGTCTAATAGGATGCCGAGATCATTAACCTGGGTTAATTTTTCTAAGGCAATCCCATTAATAGAATAAGTAGCTTGCAGAGGGCAAGAACGATAAAAAGACATATGTTTGCATTTAGATCCATTAAGTATTAGATCATTAGCTAAACACCATTTTTGAAAGTTATCAAGGTCAGACTTTACAACAACACTTTGTTCCCGCAAGCAAACGAAGTGACATATCTAGGAGTCCAACCAAGACTCACATGACGCCGGCACATTGATATGGATGTACGGCTCCCAGTTAGAGGGGAATGCCAGCAATAGCAATATTGACTTGAGAACAATCACCGGGGCACCGTGGTACGTTGGAACCGAAAACATACATCGCGATTTAAACATATTACCAGTTAAAGAAGTGATCGAAGAACAGAACGAAAAATACTTTACCAAGCTACGAGTGGCGAATGGACTAACAAGGTTGAGCAAACCATCATGTCTTCATCGCAATGACTTATTCAATGAAGTTTAAGTATACTGTTAGTTAAAACGCCGCCTAATGCAGTCTTAGTATACTGTTAAATTTTAATGTTAATATTCGTCAACTTATTGTTAGTCTCAAAATTAAAAACAAAATGCAATAAATAAAATCAAAGTTAAAAAAAGATATATATATATGTAATTGGAACAGTTTAGCATCAAAACATTTTCCAAAAACATAAACGAACAAGGGTTATGTTTTTGAGTGGGCGTGGCCAAATTTTGATACAAACTTGATCGTCTCGGATACCATACGAGTTTAAGTTACAAATCGGATAGGTCTATCTCTTATAGTCTTTGAGATCCACGCGTTCAAAATTTTATAACGTTTGTATGGGAAATGGTATATATATCTGTATATCTCCTGTAAAAATTGGCCGATCTGGATGAATCTTGATTTGTTTTTCAGATATAACTAAACAGAAAGATATTAACTAAACAAATAGTTTGGCATCAAAAGTTTTTCAAAAAACCTTCCTGTACTGGCGCTACAGAATTTCGCGATTTATGGGAACGGGAGAAGGCTTGGCAAATTTTGAACTGGGTGAGCATTAGTCTCCATGGAGTAAGAGTCCCCCTGCCAAATACTATATATGTATCCGCACAGGCGGACGTGGCTTTATTGACTCGGCTGTTAATGCTAATGAAGAATATATATACTTTATGGAGTCGGAGATGATTCCTTCTCTATGAAACATACACTCACACGACTACTCTACGAGTACCGGGTATAAAAACACCAAAGTTATGCCATTTCCGATCAATCAGATACATCGCAGCTATTGAATATAGTCGATCCAGGCCGCACCAACTTATATACTGCTTACAAAGAAAAGAAGGTGGTGTGCAAATTTTCAAGTAGATAGCTTTTAAACTGAGAAACAAGTTTGAGTACAAACTGACAGACGGACATGCTTATATCAACTCAGGAAATGATCCTGATCAAGAATATATATACATTATAGGGTCGGAGATGTCGCCTTCACTTCGTTGCACCCTTTTGGACAAAATTATAATACCCTCTGCAAGGGTATAACAACAGAAAGAGAAAAATTATAACACCCTCTTAAAAAGTATAAAAAACGTTTCCGAAAATTCAACAGTCTGTTGCCTCTAAGTTACTTATGATAACGCATGACAAATACGAAAATAAGAATGAAAATAAGAACTCTCAGTCTGCAACTAGCTTTCTTTGAGTTCGGACGTTTACTATATCGCATTTTACATTTACATTTACATTTATTTTACTCTCATTTGCACCGAGTGCAGTGCAGAAGTTACTGCTACCCAACTTTGTGGGTGTGGGGCCGTTCGGTGCGCGTCGATCTGCCGGCGTGCCTACCACACCGCTTGTGTGGATTTGCCCTCGGAGGCTATAAAGCTACTTATTAACATTCCAAACTTAATGTGGCAATGTGATAGCTGCGTCATTGAAAATGATTCGCATTGCAAAATTGATGAGCTTAATCATAAGGTTCTGGATCTAGAATCCTTTTTTGAAAACCTTAATGTCAAAGTGGATCATGCCCTGGTAAATGGAGCGGCTGGACCCGCTGGGCCCGAGGTCTCTTCGGCTGG